>CM067358.1:63054318-63069313 GCA_034190875.2 Urechis unicinctus | reverse complement strand
GAGAGAGAAGGACTGTCAACAGTCAGTGAGTACTTGTTGTAATAATATTTCGTTGTGTGGTAATATTACTGTTGAATGTGTGTCTATATATTTATTATATGTTTGGCTTGTTGTTTAATTTGACAGTGCTTTCACAGACGTTATGGCTTAAAACGCAACGCCGTTTGGAGTATGTATGTGTGGATAATGAAAGTGAAACTGGAGTATATTGAAGTATACTAGGACTGACAGTGAAAGAGAGGCTCTGACGTCACACAATCACGAGGTAGGGATTTCTGTTGGTACATTTTCCCCACAACCCGGAAGTAGGTCAAATATTATAAGAATGGCTGCTGCTAGTGAAATTATCTTTCCAGTTAGCCTATAGACATGTTATAATGTTTATGATTGAATAGCGTAACGAATATTGGTGGGATCGACTTAATTCTTTCACCAACGAAATCAGCGCGTCGAGACGCTTCGGAAAATATCCACTTTAAATTTGTGTGAAAAGTTTAATTTTTTTAATGAGATTTTAATTAGCATTTTTATAATGATTAAAGTTGAATAGCGTATCGAATATCGATATGATCGATTTAATTCTTTCACCATCGTGATCAGCTAGTCAAGACGCTTCGGAAAATATCCACTTTACATTTGTGTGAAAATTTTGATTTTTTTAATGAGATTTTAATTAGCATGATTAAAGTTGAATAGCGTATCGAATATCGAATATCGATCTGATCGATTTAATTCTTTCACCATCGTGATCAGCTAGTCGAGACGCTTCCGAAAATATCCACTTTAAATTTGTGTGAAAATTTTGATTTTTTAATGTGATTTTAATTAATTTATTATCAATCCAAATCAAAAATGGTCATGACCATCGTGGTCAGCTCGGTCAGACGGTTCCGAATCTGTCACTTTTCATTTTCAGGTAAATGTCAGGTATTTTGACCTTTTGATGACTTAATTAGGTAGCTTACTTATTAATTGTTATATCGCCCACTATACAATATACCATGTTGTCATAATGACGTGAACGTTATGCTCGAATTATACCGTCGCTCGGATATATCGATAATTAGGAGGTTTTAATCGTTCATAAAGAAGGACCGCCATTTTGCACAAATCCATTTAGCCATTTTGTCAAAAGTACAAATCCAAATTTATAGCGATAATAAGTGAGAAAAGTGACAAAATGGCGACTTTTTGGCTGCGAACATAAATTATATATGCAAATTTGTCCTAATTCCCGTGCTGTGATTGGCTGAGCCAGCTAGCCATTTTGTGGAATCTGCGAACTCTGGCCTGTGATTGGCTGAATCCTGTCACGTGATCTGTGACGTCACACGCAACCTTCCAGACCCTTTTCCACACACCTACACTTATATAACTACTATAGTAGGTACAAGGCGTACAAAGTTACTATTTGATTTACGAGAAATTGCTTGCGTTGGCGGAGATTTTGCAGTGACTGCTTCCTAGTTAGAAGTCGATCATGATGAATGCCTCTGCTCAGTATTGTTGGCAAATAGATCAAAATGGAAATATGTATCAAGCAGTGACTGTTGCAGTGGTAAGGCCATAGCCGCTCAACCATGCAGACGGCCAAAGTCAGCTCACAAATATAAACGTCCAGCGACTTGTCATTGGCACAAATAGTACGCGTTGTGGGCGGGAAGGGAGTTGGTGTTGATATTAAATGCAACACCACAACAGTTCGATATAATACCAACCAAGCGGCACAAGCATGTGGGTAAATACATGTATAGGCCATCTAAGCTTTATAGTGAACATATATGATCAACATAAACGGAAACACACACATATATTTATAGTTTTTTTCACCCTGCAAACCCCGGCAATGTCGTGTTTCTCCGAACAAGAAGCACCACCGATCATTTTACCCATCTAGTCAGCAGCATTCTCTTGTGTGTTTATTCTCTTATTTGTATCATCTTTGTTCCTGATTCATTACTTCGCGCTCATAATCCGCTTGAAACGATTTTTGATTTATCAGTTTGCTGAACATATACAAAGTAATTACAACTTATTGATTGGATGTTGGTTTTTTGATAGGGGTATGTCGTAACTAATGTATGACAGACAGTTGGGGGTGTGCACAGAAAGCTCAGTATTGATTATCATGACTTTTTGGGAAATTTACCGATTCTAGCTTCCCCCCCCCCCCTCCCTGGTAGGCTAAATAATAATCATGATTGTGGAATAGTATCAACTATAGGTTACGCTATTTTTCCCCATTTGCCATGTGACGCCGATGAACGGTTAGAATAGCTCTCTTGCAAGCTTTAACTAAAAAGCGGATCTCATTTGTGTACATGGCTCGACGGAGCGAACGCTCAAGCTGTACTGATACCATTTTTAAATATTAACTTCATAATAATCAACAGCGGTTAGATAAATATGGTAGATAGTGAAATGCAAGGACATCTGCGTTAACCAAGGACGTATGGCAATATATTTATGTATCGTATGGAAGAGGATTTGGAAACGATAAAGAGCAATCGAATTATTGATCACTAGATTCATAACCAACCAACGGATTATTAAATCACGCTGCCTAATGTTATAGCGATCTGTATAAACATTACCAAGACAGCAATTCCCAATAAACTGACTGAATTACGTATTCATCATAATGTCGGTTACCGATCCACTAGTTGCGCTGCCAGATATGTTGTCCTTTGTAATTTAGACGAGTATATGATAAAGCTTACCCTTGTTTTAGCAGCGCTCCATGTCTGTGAGTATATTACATAAAATGGACCGTGAAAAAGTAAATGTATGTCCCTAAACGCAAAGGTTATTACAATGGGTCATATGTTGGAATTCGAGCGATTAGGGACCAGTTAACCAAGGTCAAGATCATCGAAGGCAATTTTAGATCATCGATGAATCCATAAAACCTTGTTCCATTTTAAACAATCGTGAAATTTGTAAAACTTTCTACCATGTAGTCATAAGCCTCGTTTTATCATTGCACTTAGTACGTTCGATTGATCAGCCTCTTAGTTATTGTAGGGATGTGTATGAGGTAGAGCATACAATGCATCATTATACTGCATCGTAACGCAGCCCCGGTCGCTTGGTGTTGTTGTCTTCTTTTGACTTGCTATGTCACACAGAACTTGGTACTTGGACGAAACGAAATGCACACATTCCTATAACAAGTTTATCCTAGCCCCATCGGCTCCGTTGAGGCTGTATGTATAGCAATGATTGAATACTACGCAGGCCCTGCTCTCTATCACCATACATGGCACTTACACTTAAGTTTACTTTGCGTAATGTAGATTTATTAGGTTAGGGATTATGTATCCCGACGGAGGTGTCGTCGTTCATGGTGCCACCATGTGGACGATATTATCGTCAAGTCAAACAAAATGGTGACAGCAGCACTTTCTTTGCTTCCGCTACAGATTTATAACATGTTGTGAATGCACGGTATATTTTTGTTGAAGTGGAACAAACTGTTCAAACTCTTTTAGTCATGGAGGTTATGTAGCAACATATGCAGAAAACTGTGCCAATATATATAAAAAATGGCACATTGCATCGGTAGTTATATAGCACGACCATTCTTCCTTGTTACGTATCGATTGAAATGACTTATGTTGTGTAACGGTAGATTACGTATCCGCATCCTTTGCTACAGTGCGGTTGTATATCCACGAGAAAGGGTGAACTATATTTGAAATCAGGGGATATGTTAGGTACGCATTGCTTGGTAAACCACTATCAGAAATACTTTACCCGCAAGGCTTCAATCGCAAGACATAACATTCAGTGAATACTTGTTAATTATTATCACCTGAGGAATTTAACCGCTGCAATTTTGCGGATTGTAACAAATCAATGTTTAATCAGATAATACGCCCATGTAGGGGCACCCATTATTAAAGCAAAACAAGGAAAAGCACTAGACCAAAGTGACCAACCTAATTGTATGATTGAAAGCCGAATTAAATATGACGTAAGAGGCCAAAGCCACTAGAGATGCTTTGTTGAGAGTTTCGGCTGACTCAGAGCTAAGCCTGTATTATTCAATGCTCCTGTTGTATCGATTCCTTCCATAATTTTCAAAGGGTTTTACTGGCCTCTCCTCTGTTTGATTAAATTTAGATAAAGTTGAAATCATGATATAAAAGACAACTTGGAGTTTACTAACACCGATATTTTTAAAAAGTATGACGATATACGTAGCGATCGTTTGAGTGCAACCCTACATAGAAGCAGTGGACGTATTGCAATGCAATATATGAAAGAACAATTAACAACACTACGCGATACGCGTATATATATATATATATATATATATATATATATATATATATATATATATATATATATATATATATATATATATATATATATATATATATATATATATATATATATATATATATCGGATATATATATATATATATATATGGGTTAGGAGAGATATATAGATATATATATATATATGAGAGATATATATATATACTTATATATATTTAATATATATATATATATATATATATATATATATAGGTTATATAGATATAGATAATAATATATATATATATTAGTATATATATATATATATATAGATATATATATATATATATATATGTATATATATATATTATATCTCCCTATATAGATCTATATATAGAGAGATATATAATATATAATATATATATATATATATATTATATATATATATATATATATATATATATATATGCTAATATATATATATATAAATGGGAAATATATCTATATTTATATATATAGATATACATATAGATATATATATATATATATACATGTGTATAGATAAATATATATATATATATATATATATATATATATATATAGATATATATATATATATGCATAAATATATATATATATATATATATGTATATATATGTAAATATATATTATATATATATATAAATGCTCAACATATAT
This sequence comes from Urechis unicinctus, assembly GCA_034190875.2. Classification (NCBI taxonomy): domain Eukaryota; kingdom Metazoa; phylum Annelida; class Polychaeta; order Xenopneusta; family Urechidae; genus Urechis; species Urechis unicinctus. Next base: position 63,064,351 of record CM067358.1, on the reverse strand, counting down.
ATATATATATATATATTTATATATATGTATATATAGATATAGATATATCTTATATATATATATATCTCTATATATATATATATATATCTATATATATATATACTTACATCTCTATATATATATATATATATATATAGTCCTATATATATGGGTTAGCCGGTGCAATTTTCTTAAGTCCTCGAGAGTCTTTTACAGAGACCGGGGCTTAACCGGGATTTCTAACTATGGTTTATACGATGATTAAGTGGTTGTTGTTGATCGCTAAGTACAATGCTCCAAACCACAGTACCGGACTGCTTAGGTTAACAACATCAGCCATTCTATATTTAGCCAGGATTTCACCGCAACAGATTGAATCAATCAGATATATTGTTAGCTGCTTGCAATAATGACATTAGCATGCTGTGCAGATTCAATTGTATTCATGAACATATGCATTAGCAAATATTAAGACAATGCCACTTAATATTGCTTATTTAGCTGTACACGATATTATATATAACTGTGGCGTGTGATGTAAAAGGTAAGATGTCGCGATCGTAGCCATGTAGTGAACTTTTAGTTACATAGATTGTGTTTATAAAAATGCACTACCCAGCAGCGCATTGAAATCACATTTCTGATTGATGAAAATGCTCACAACTCGGTTTATGTTGTCTTAAGTAATTATCCTAAACAAATTCTCCAAACATTACAAACTTAACTGTACCCGACACGCACGAGGATTCATGTACAGGAGCCACATGAAATAAAGCAATGACACTTCATATAATATAGTTGGTCCGCGTTTTCATGCCATATGGGAAAGTGTCAAACGATATATTGAAGTCTATTGGCACATATAAAACAAAATTTGCAGTAAGCTTAAATATATCACACTTGGGATGAACGACGCACCACGTGCCAAGAAGCCTGCTTTATATATTGCAGATGCGGTGCTTGAATGAGTTGAGGTGAAAACACGAACGGGTGTGCTCTCTTTAGACGACATCAGTGTATTTGTGGCAATTAAAAGTCCAAATGCGAAGATCATGTTATTCGAAAGACGGTTTCCCAACAGCGCTATAAACTCTCATAAAACATGTTTGGACCATGTTTGGTACTATTTGCCTCACACTATTGTGGCGCAGTTGAACATTTTACAATCACTTTATCATCACATATGTGGTCTGCTATGTTATAGGGGTTATTGGTGCTGAATAATGGATTGTACCGAACAATCGAAGGAGCTGGTAAGGGCTGGTTTTACTCCACCATTCAAATGCAATTCAAATGCAACTCACTCATTGCATTCATATGCGAAATGGCTGGAAATTTGAGCGAATACGTGTACTTTATTTTGCAAATTGATTCTCGAATAGCTTGCGATTGTAATGTTTGAAACTATTTCTTTGTGTTTTAGTGATCAGGATACATCAATATGTCGTCCATAGAGCACCAAGCCTTGTCAAACTATCGCGCCTTACATACAATGTTGGAACACGGATAGAATTGAAATATACTGTAGTAGTTGGAAGTAATGTGATTTTCGAGGATCTGGTCTCCGGCTGTCCATCACTTAGAATATTGTTAAATTCCCTATAGCCGCAATGCTGTCAATCATATTGGTATCCATATGCACTCACCGGTGCACATCTACATTTCATTTCCCCAAAAGAACCGTAAATGTCGAAATGTCAAGATTCATATGTACGAACCTGTTATCTTACAAAGTCATGGTCTTAATGTAGCTTCCGTAGACTGTTTAGATGCCTTTTGGTGGTTATCTGCATAGAGCTTATCATCTTGTCACTCAGTGAAGACGATGATAAACGCTTGGGCAGCATATGATTTATAAAATGATCAGAAAAGTTATCGGTCGAGTTACCGGACCAGATACCCACGACATTGTTGGCGTTAGCAAGGTTAAACAACCCGCGAGTCCTGGAGGATACGCGGCCAATCACTGTGAGTCCCACCACAATAGCTAGAAGGTTCAATCAAAATGCGAGAGATTCAGTACCACGCACCTCAGCTGCTGTCGCTGTCGGCTGCTGTCGCATGATGGTTGGTTTTATCCGGGTCATTTGTTTAACAACACAGTGATAAATGTGCTAGCTAACCACAGTGGGTTTATCACATATCCAAACACAGTAGTAGGGCATTGTTCATAATATATAATCGTCGTTTCAGGAGTTGGGGTTTGTATCCCGAGACAACTAAGCAGCAGACTAACTGCGCGTCGAACGCCCCTTTTACGTGCTACCCGTTACACTACCCCAACATTAACATCTCATGAATGCGCTAGAAATACCTCGCTCAGCAATACATCTCAGACTTAAGCGATGAGTTAACTTGTCTGCATGCCCTGTAGCCACTTCGGCTTGTTCTTTCATACGCTAAGCAGAATCTAACAAAACATTTGACATTAGAACGGCTGACTCCTAAGTCGAGTTCTGGTTGTGGTATGTATATAATTACTGGCATATAATTATCAAGAAGGGGATACTTAATCTCAGCGACCAAAAACGTACTCAATGCCTGCACAGGTGTTATGACATATAAGGAATATTATAAGTGGCAAATATATTGGGCCAATGCACATTCTCACATGATGTATTGTCCGTTATCGCTCATAGCTAGCCACCAAAAGACGTTGGCTTGGCAGTTGTTTCAAATGCCAGTCGGTCTCTGACTTTTATTATGATGTATTGATATGCTTTGAGATAATGCCTCTCAATCATATAGCTTAATGTGTTACGTGGTGTTCGGCATTTTATGGCGCGCATTAATCCACAAAGCGACACTAACAACAAGAGCAGTCTGTCCTGTTGTGGGCCATTATGCATGGTTTCTAGACACGATGGTTCAAGGCAAATAGTACGAAGGTACAATGAATGGCACGCACAATCATGCATTTGGAGAGATAAACCTTACCCAGAGCAGTTAGAGGAAATACAATATCGCTAATGGCGTCCATATTAGTCCGAACCATGAACCTCGTTAAGGAATGGAGGACTAGATGGCTATGTTACGTGTGTATAACACTCTCGGGTTTCTGAATGACAACAAGGCATAATAATTGAAGCATTGCGGTCTTACATGCCGAAACGAACCACATAGCGGCAACAAGCTAATGATGGCAATGACCTCTCCCGTTACATTTATACAAACAATATGAAGCATGTAGCCTGTCATCGTCCAGCAGATCATTACGAAGTAGCTAACGCATCAATGAGCGATCTTGGCCAATTATAATTAAATGTAATTGATTCGTCTGTGTAGTAGAATATGCGGCATTAAGCAGCGGGTTTTTGCACACATCTACTTTTGGCCTCCGATGCTGATTTGGTAGGCTGATTAACATTTTAACGCTCATTAACATGCTTAACATGGTTGTCACTTTGACTAACCCAAACATACATTACGAAGAAACGCGTGCTAATTGAATTGCGTTATCGATGGCCAAATAATATCATTAAAATTTAGACATTTTTGAATACACCATACGACAGCCTGGGTCAAAGGACGCTACCTGTGCATAATCCATCTGTAGCATATATGCACCAAATAGCTGCTCAATCAAAACAAATCGAGCATTACTAATTAAGCGCACGCCAAGGATGGTCTCATTGAGTTTACAGCCAATATGTTGTGATTCAATACATCCTGACGCCCTGATTAGCAGCGACAAATATTAGGTATCTTTAACACCACAACAATTAACCCTGCAAGCCAACCTATGCGACTAGATGAAGTTTTCGTTACATTCATTGTTCGGAATCAAAGGATTAACAGCAAAGACAAAATTGCTCGATAATTATGATAGCGCTGCACTGTACAATGGTTGACCATCTGTTTTCAATAAAGATCAAGGATGTGATCAAAGACCTCTCTTTGCCGTAAAGTAACGTAGAGGCTCCAGACACATTGATTATGATGTCAAAACGTGTAGGATGCCAAACATTGCCGATCATAATAGCGCTGCACTGTACGGATTTGTAAATATCAGTAAGTTGGTACTAGAGGCACCAGACCATATTCTACGCATGCCAGATCACCAATGACAGTAAACTTCACCAGCACCAATAAGTAAGATTGATTGGAACATAAATATAATAATGACCGCATTACGGAAAATAACAAGCAGTGGACTTAAATTTGGCTATTCCTCAAGCATCTCCCACATTAATATTTTATAGCGACTCGTAATATATCATTAAGGTTATGCGACTTGCAAATAAACAGAACACCCTTGGCCTTCGTCGTTTGCCAATGAGCTTTTCGTCTACATATACAGTTAACTCTTTGTGTTAGTTGAGCCAAAGTCAGTCTGCCAATAATATGATGAGTAATACCGTTTGTAACGTTCCATAAGACAGACTTCTATCCAAATTTGAATTTGCAAACTGGAGATGAATGTTGAATTAAGTGTCAATATTTTGCGACCAACTGTGCTTCGTTATCAATTGAAATTACGGAAATCGGGGCAATCCACGGTTTACGCATACATTGTCAGCCAAAATTAGTTTATGATTATATGGTTTCGAGATGGATTCGTGATGACAAAAACGCACGACACAAAGTACGAGCAGTGGTTACATTGCATTCTTTTATTTTGTGAGAGTGGCGAGATTGGTCCAAAATACGATAATTAAGTGCCAGTCTATTCTACAAAGAATAATTTCCTTAACGACATGAGGGCAATTGTACCAAGCAACTAATTATACAAATGATAGTAGCAATATTGCAGTATTGGCTTCAAATCGGCTGTAATAGGCTTTTTTTAAAGTTAGATATCTAAATTATTTATTATGTTTACGGGCATGCATGCAAAGCTATTCTTTAATTGCCACACCTCCAGAATGTACGTCTTTACTTAAAATTGGTTATCTGTTATTCACGCCAGCATGTGCTACTTCTGTCATAATTGTATTATTGTGAGATTATACTAAAATGACAGGTTTTAAGCTGCATCCAGAGATAGTGTATTGCGATGGAGAGATGGCAACACGTACTCAAACAGCAACTTGCAGTCAGCGCGCGGACATATAAATATTCTATTGTACTAGCCTGGAAATTGACGCATAAGACATTTAGTTAATCGGACGACATTAATAACCTGATATGTGTTAAACGTCAAAGATTAATGACTTGACGTCTTATGGCTAAGGCCTAGGTTATTATATGCCCAATAACATGTATAAATTCACTAGTGTTGTTAATTGCCAACGTGCAGATTAATCATATCATCTGTTACATTACGAAATTAGTATCTAATTACTATAAAAACCTTGTTCAACTAGACAGCAGATACCGCAAAGATACTACTTTTCTAATTCCGTATATATCACCAGCTCAGAGCGTTAACGTTGACATTGGAGGCAGAGGGTGCGTGTTCATTCCACAAGCCTACTGCCGTTCTGGTTAAGTTGATGGCACAAAATTCCTTATATGCCGACCATTCTGCTAAAGCAGCGATATGCATATACGCATGAAATTCCCCCCCACACCTCTCCGCGCCAAACGCCAAAGAAACATGTTATTTCTATTACTGTCACGTGGCAAAACGTAGTCATTTTTATGCTGATTATGGACGTTGGCATATAATGGCTGACATCAGCTAGCCACAGCAACAATCGTTTCTTGCTATATGTTTTTCCAACGCTAGGTGTTATCAATCTTGAGCATAGTCATTTATCACCATTACTGTCGCTTCAGGAAGCAGTCCCAGCAACATTTATATCAGCGCAAGGAATTACTCGTTTTGAACCCCGTATTTGCTTTTAGCGCTTCATAACAAAATAACTTAAATGTTTAGAAGTTGTGGAGCCAGGTGCATTAACTGTTAACCAGGACTACCTTGGGGAGCTATGGAGAAATGTTGAAGAATTAAATATACGATGTGCAATGCTATGCTATATATATCATGCCTATGGTGTCACACAAGAAAATTGAAAATTTATTGCACGTGTAGCCGGGAAAGCGGGGCATCAATATGTGTTTGCTATATTGATGCATATTTAGCACATATGACGAAGACCATGCACAAGCAAACTACCACAGTTATATGTGAATCGTGGAGAACACGATGAATGCCCATGTTTGATGCCACTTCTCACTCCCACAAATCATCGGACATAAGCGTTGGTCAGTCAATTCCATATTACCTTCTTGATTAATATGCGCACAGGCTATACTCCCACAGTGTCAGTTTGACCATTAGTGACAGTGGAAAAACATCTTATTTTATAATTAAAAAAGCCTTATGCTACCCTAACAGCAGGTATCAAAACATGTAATGAATGTTGTTTAAATTAGCATCTGCCATAAAAGATGCAAAAATACATGTTATTAACAAACACGTGCCATAGCAACAACATCCGGATATCCGGACTTTTCCATAACAAATCCATTCAGTTCAACCATAAATATTGTCGCCTGGGAAAGGTTCCAATGTTAAATGAAAAGCTTCCAACATTATGGCACATGATTATGAAGATATTTTTGCGTGAGTAATTAATACAATAATATATAACATATATTTGCCATATGTGATTTCCTCAAACACATCGAATACTAGTAAGCGCAAATTAAGCTAAAAACTAACTAACTAAACGTAGGTTGAATACAGGTCGTAAGTTGTGATATGAGGCATGGTTGGAGTTTTACACGGCCGGATTTAGTGCCAGACGCATATCACATACCACGATATTTCTCATCCACTCTTGAATTAACCTAATAAATATTAATGCCTCGAATATTCTTCAGGAAATAATTTTACTTTGTTTTTCTTTAAATATAACAAATCAACGGATTATATGATCGTCCATGTTATTCCGATGTGTATGCTCATCGATAAAAAACACATTGATCATGATAAATCTTTCAAATGTATTTACATTAACCCAAATAAACGATGAGGTTCGGGTTATTCTACATATATTCATTCTCTATTTTAAGTGAGCCTTGTCAGCGTAGTTTAACTGCTGTAATTTCCACGAAATAACCGTTATCATCGGTATGCCACCAATAGGCAAGAACGAGTCTTTTTTTATGGTGGTGGTTTACTTAGAACAAGACTACTCCAATTGCATATTATATATATATATATATATATATATATATATATATATATATATATATATATATATATATATATATATATATATATATATATATATATATATATTATATATATATATATATATATATATATATATATATATATATATATATATATATATATATATACATATATATATATATATATATATATATATGTATATATATATATATATGTGCATATATATATATATATATATATGTATATATATATATATATACATTTATACACAAAGGTATATTATATATATAAATATATGTATATATATACATATATATATATATAAATATATATATATAATATATATATATTTAAATATATATATAACATATATATATATATATGTATATATATATTATCTATATAGAGAGATGGTGAGAGAGATAATAGAGATAGAGAGAGTGAGGGTAGAGAAGAGAGAGAGAGAGAGAGAGAGAGAGAGAGAGAGAGAGAGAGAGAGAGAGAGAGAGAGAGAGAGAGAGAGAGAGAGAGAGAGAGAGAGAGAGAGAGAGAGAGAGAGAGAGAGAGAGAGAGAGAGAGAGCGGTGAATAGGTCAATCTTCATTCACTGAATCCTGGAGATTACTTTGTTTACTTTCTAGCATCGCACTAAGAGAATAATCGAAGTATCTAATTTGAGTATAGACATTCAGTATGGCTAATGTCATATCATCAGCATAGCAGTCTTATTATTAATGAGAAATATGCGGTCTGAGGCAAAGGCTTTTACTTACTATCTGAATATATAATATCATATATTACGTACCCAGGGACAAATTTTATCATAATATCTGTCACTTTGATTAAAGTAGTATATCATATGGATGGTACAATTCAATATGTAGAGAAGGTGAGAGAGAGAGAAGAGAGATAGATAAAGAGCGAGGGTATAGAGAGAAAGAGAGAGACGTGAATAGGTCACTCTTTATTAACTGAATCCTGCAGATTACTTTGTTTACAATCTAGCATCGCTCTCAGAGAATAATCGTAGTATCCAATTTGAGCATAGACATTCATTATGGTTGATGACAGTCAGCATAGTCAGCATTCATCAGCATAGCAGTGTTATTATTAATTAGAAATATACGGTCTGAGGCAGAGCCTTTTACTTACTATCTGAATATGTAAGATCATAAATACGTATCCAGACCGTATCGATTGACCGATAATAGGTAAGAGACACGAGTTTGCCATTTCTAACAAATGGTGATACGATCGCAACGCGCTATCACACCAGGCTTTGCTCATAATTGAGAGCTTGGGTTAATTAGAAATTGATGATTGGTTAACCAGTGATTATTTTTTTCTCTTTACCCGGGTCTTGTCTGCCTAGCCAGCCATGCGATTAGTCAGTTCGTCCAGAGCTTAACCTACAATAACTACACAATCAACATATGTGGTTCAATCGATGGTCGCGTTTCCTAACATTGGTTCTGACTGTTCAAGCATTTACAAATAGCAAATTGCCATATATGACGATGCAATGATTTACTCTTGACAACTCGATTCTCTCAGTGTCATTGGTAGGTCGCAATCGTGCATTCGAGCGAGAACCTTCATTGCAGTCGAAGAAAGCTTTCTAGAACATGAAACCAATACATACGCGTTCATTGTGCAGGCAAGGTGCGACCGTCCATAAGTTTGTATGTCACACAATAACCCTAAATATGTCGCTAACACTGACGGAGAGTAATTAGATAAGTGCAGGGTTGAGCACCTTTTCCACATCATGCACTGACCATCAAGGTACAGCCGTGTCGCAAATTTGATGATATAAATGAACATATTTCAATTATAGCTGGGCTGCCAAGTTAAAAAAACATAAAATAATGTGCTTTATTTACTATCATCCTTATATTAACAACAACAATCCGCTTGGTCGATACTGGTGTTGCGAGCAAATTATGTATGTGTCGAAAAGATGGATAGGCTAGACTTTGTGTCTCGGTCTTGTCAAGTTGCAATGATAATACACTACAGTTTAACTAATTTTACCTACCCGATGCTCTCCAATGAACACATTTGAGGGGAAAAGCATTAACTATCGATTGCATTTGCAAGATAAATGCGACAAACGTTTGCTTTATGTGACGGTAGTTTCCTGATACTGCATAGATTGGTTGCATTTCATTTTCCTGTAACCAATTAATTATGGGTCGGAGGAGTTTGTCTTTAAACTTGGAGTAGATTGGCTGGGAATACATAGCTGCTAATGGCAGCAATTCCAACTGCGTACAAAACATAGCCTCTCTGCGCCTGAATGATAAGAGGACCACACTGTTACTTTTGGCCTGTGGATGGTAGCATACAGTTGATAATAACGCCATTATACTATTGCGTGTGTCGCGAAAATCTGCATTTTGCAAGGTTTTATTAAATAGTTGCAGGAATATTCAGTGTTAGAAAGTGATATAGCAAATTATTGTAAAACTAATCCGGAGGCCAATCAGATTATCATAAACATGATAAAACAGTGAGACCTTCACATTATCGCCCGAAGCCAAAGCTTCGGCAGCATAGCGTGCATATATATATATTGACGGGCATAGCTATAACTTTGAAATACACTGGAAAGGTCCATTTGAGTACAACATGTTTATATATGTTGGTAGCGATATCGAATCGTGTATCCATAATTCACTATTTCAAAGTGTGGCCAGCAAAATATTGAGGGCCACTTATTGCATGCAAAGCTTTGGACGATGATTTATGATAATAATGTGAGGTTTGGTAAATGAAGGGATTTAAGTAGAACAAGCGATGGTAGCAGCAAATATGCAATAGGCATTGGTCAGGACATTCCAATATATGAACCATAGTCTGCTCACTAAGCCCATTGGGCGATATTGCCATGCATATGCTTTGGACTACTGCATGATGGTACTGTCGAAATGAGTATGGCGTCTATGTCATATCTGCCATTGACTAT
>CM067358.1:62996818-63049318 GCA_034190875.2 Urechis unicinctus | reverse complement strand
TATATATATATATTTATAAATATATACAAATGTATATATATATAGGTATATATATACATCTATATATGGATATATATATATATATATTTATTTTTATACATTCATAAGTATATATATACATATACATATAAACAGATATATAAATATGCTTATTTATAGGTATATGAATATGGTTATTTTCTGTATTATATTTGAGATTTGACCACGAATTTTGACGATTGTTGTAATCACCGAATGGTTCGAGTATACGATTGTTGTAATCACCAATATATATATAAGATAGATATATACAGGAGATATATATATATATATATATCTATATATATATATATATATCTATATATATATATAATATATATATATATATAATTGTATATATATATATATATATCAATATATATATATATATATAATATATCTAATATATATATAGACATATATCCATATATATCTACATTTATAAATATACCTACATTATATAAATATGTATATATATATATAGGGACATATATATTTATATAGAATGTATATATAGACATCTATGTATATGAATGTATATATATATGTACATATCTGTACATATAGAGGGTATATATATATAGATATTTATACATATATATATACATATATATATAGATATATACATCCATATATATATACATATACATATATAAATATACATATATATACATACCTGCTTATATATATAAATATATATATATTAGATATATATATAAATACATTTATATATATATTTATATATAAATTTATCAATATATATATATATATATATTCATGTATAATTATATATATATGTATATATATATATATATATATATTTATCAATATACCTACATAAAAGAGGGTATACATACATTGTTTTTGTAATTTTAACGTTTAACTTCTCGTGTTATATCCCAATACATATACGATAAACTGTTGCATAAGTACGATCAGACAAAGCTTACCAAGCATTGTTCTGTAGTCGAACTATGTTCTGGAATGACCCGTGTTAGTTAGATGCCAAGGCGCAGCAGTGGCAACTCCGGCGTCTATATTCGCTTCATCAGAGACGTCGCTCTCCAGAAGTGATGAAATAGCTAACCACCAGCAGTTTTTTTGCGTGAATCGAAACGCAGATCGCTCGATACGCCAAACTTGTCTTTTAGGTCGAATTTCGATCCGAAAGCGTGCACTTTCACTGCTGATACATCAACAGAGTAGGTACTTTTGGGTAATATTTCTGCAATCTGGCAAAAAAACATTACATGATTTTTTATGCGATAGGCACTTTGAATTTTGCAAAATGCATTAGCAAACGGTTCTGCGGTTAAACACTTTTCGTCTCAATTCAATGGCACCACACCTTTAATTGTCTAGTATTTTTGACTCCCACCATGTTAATTGACTTTTTGTAAATGCGTGACTTACAACGCGTTACAAATAGCATGTATGTATTTTAATCGCTGATCAATGAATTTACTCAAAGCGAGGAAAGCTATAGTCCCAGGCATTGAAATGTTCCCTTACACCATCAAAAAAGCCTACAGACATACTGTATACTTTCGCTTTTTACATTTATCACATGGCCTGTATCAATAACCAGATTTAAATGACAGCTCATTATCAACACCGAAGTTGAAGCTCCACGTAATATATAGATAATATAGCTCTAGTGACCTGCACTTACGTTCCGTATCTTAGTGTTTGGTAGGGGCGATGCGTTGACCTTCACACACTACCATTATCTTCTCACTATATCATCGTCACTGTCATCATTTGGCAGCCAAGCGATGTATATTCCTAATGCAATCTTGAATAGTAACATCCTGGTTAATGTAGCACTCTGCTGACAAATACATCGATATAGTTATAATGCTATGGGGTTCGCAGAAGGCTCGTTTGTCAGTTGTGTGGAGAAAACGTGCACACGCGCTGGTCAAGTGATTCGTGTTCTTGCGGTACGAAGTTTATCATAAAACCGATTTGCTGCCATTCGACCATTATATTGTTATATGCTCCATCGATAAAACAACTGGGGTCATACAGTCCAGCACGTTTACTGACACTGAAAGTTACTTGTGTGCTCTAACTCTCTACGTCTGTTCTCTTACAATACCCCTGAAGAGGTGCCTGAGACATCACTTTTGCCATATTCATCGTTCATTCGGCGCTGTCCACAACCGTGATCTGACGAATTCCGCCGTTTAGTTGATCAAATAGTACAGTTTAGCTCTGCTCTTACATTTAAACGATTACATTGGCTCGATCAATTTGCAGTTGAAAAAATAGAGTCGCCTATTGGGCTATGCAAATACACCATGTACAAGACTATTTTGAGGATTAGTATGGTCTCCGCAAAATGCTAGTCGAGTCGCTCAAGGTATATGGTACATAATTATGAGATTATCCATCTACGTCCATTCTGCCCAGCGATACATTTTCATTACATGCAAACTGGAAACGGCACGATTGCACATCAATGAATATTGAATAAACTAAGACAAACGGCTAAACTAAATGTGCTGAATTTAAGAGTCAGATAATTTAAAAGTTATATATGTTTACTGAGCATTGCAGCGGAAATCTAAGGACTGGTATGCTGCCCTTTATCAATGCTTTCCGTTTATGTCACCTAGTAGCGTAAAGGGCAAGTAATGGCAAAATATGAATTTTCGGGATCATATAGAACGCACTCTTTTTCTTGTAAATTTATCATATGGAAGCTTTTTGTCGTGACCCTAAAGAAGATAATGCTCTAGGCATTTGTAGTTTACTGAACGATCTGATTTTTGGTGTTTGGCAATAACAGTACAAGCCACATTATCATTGCTTTTATTACCGAATGCGTATTGCTCAATAAATTCTATAAATCGGTAATTTGTTTGCTAAAAGGGATGCCAACGTCCTCTTTAGTGGCATATAAGTGTAATATAACAGCCCGATTTACATATCAATGTCTACGTGAGAGCACTTTAGCTCCATGGCGCAATCTACCCCTGTTGTTAAATTACGTTTGGCAGATGGGAAGCAAATGAATTGCTCGCTAAAGGCATATCATATTGTTTTGTTTTCATTGTTATCGTACGCTTACAAAGTTATAGGTTATATAATTTGCGCTGTATTGAGGAATATTTAAGTGATGAATAATTAAGTTTTCTATTATTGTGTATACTTCTCTGCGATATTTCGACCTCGACCTTGTATGTATTGTTATGATAACAGCCATAATGTGATTATTTGTAGTTAATCTATGAATCAGATTTAACCTAACCTGTTATGGCCGATGTCGCAGTTGGTACCGTGTTTTAAGGCATTTAATTAATTTGCTCATAAATGCCCACAACGAATCAAATATTATGTCGGATATCCAAAATAATACATCAAGCAGTCTTGTGCAGATACATGCTAACAAATGCGACAATTATAGCTTTGCAATTTGATAAAAATGATAATGCGCATTAAATGTTAATCACAAGTGCCGTCACCTTAAGATGTATTACCATAGGGCAACCAAACAAACGAAATGTTATTCAGCGTTTTTATGAAGCAGCAATGCTAATATGCCAACATTCATCCCAACCAACTGCAAAAAAAATCTGGTTTCAATATTAGCTTTTATACAAAATGGAGCAAATTTGATAAAATATTAACTTGCTTTACTAGGAGATTGTATTGTCTCCGTTCGTGAACTTTACCGCAGGTGGCTGCAGTTTGGTGTTTTATGAATGCATACTCAATGTGAAAATCATGATTCAATTATTATTCTTTTGAAATATATATATATTTGGTGCAAGTGCGTTGTAGAATTTGATATTTCAAGTTCTATTGTAGCTTTTGTAGAAAACGTAAGTCAAGAGTTGTCATCCACTCAACATGGCTATGTTATATACACTTATATGAATAGACAATAAGTACCATAGACCACTTGGGGACGGAACGGGAGGGTATTAGAAAAGTGATATTGTCGTACACAAGCATTTCACACACACAGACGAAAACCCGCATGTTATGGAGTGGGATTGCAACATCAATTTGCGAGACCGTTACCGAATGTTACGGGGGGTACCTGATGACAATAATGTGTACTCACAGTTGTACAGACATATTTACGCTCTAGTGTTGTTTCACCACTGCGTAACAATGGGAATACATTAGGTTTTATCATTAATAAATCTAAGTCTTAGCAATGCGGAATAACACAAAACTAATAACAGTTAGCAGAAGGCTTGGATGAAGTACTGATCTCTTGATCGCTGACCTCTATGTTTACCCTCTTGTCTGTGTGGCAACATTCAATCCATAGGAAGAATAGGGCCCCTTCACGCCACAAATGATAGAAGCTCTGTTTTACGACCAATGGGTAATGTTAAATGGCGGCACTGGATGTCTGTTATCGATATATCTTTGTACAATGCAGCTGCGTGCGGCAGTCAGCACACTTTAAAGAGGCCAACTATCCGGTAAGGCGTTTTGGGGCTTCCACAAAGTCATAATGAATTGAGAAAAAAGAATGGCAAGGTAAAGCAGCTTCATGTTATTTAGTCAGACTGCACTGTGATAGTTGGACACAACTAAGCATATTTGACAAATGTGCAAGTGCCTTAGCACAAGTGCATTAAAACGACGTTTAAAGGTCAGACGGATAATTCCTTATGAAGCTACCTGCCTATATTAATGATTGTCATAGCAATCATAAAGCAGCAATCAAATATGTGTCTCACTTAACAGTGCTTGTAAAAACACCATTAACTATTAGTGTGGGTTGACACAATGACAAGAACATCTTAGATTGTACTTGTCATTACGTTCTGTGGGTCGCGCTCCATATTTGAATAGTTGCTTGGCCATTTAGAATATGTGGCGACATATTTGAAATTTAGGAACAGTCATCTAATCCTAATCACGATGTAAATACGAGAGAACTGCATTACATGGTCTATCTTGGTGAATGGCTAGCATAGCACAAATAAGCGATTGTTGTTTTTTACATTTAGATATCTGTCAGACTTCATCTCTATTGGTATAATTTATTGACACAGCCTAGCAACCACAAATGCAACGCGCAACGCGCAAAGCAAATGAACCCATTTCACAATTGTGCATTTAACTGCTCCTGTTCAATTGCTCAGATGCAACCCGCATTGGAGCACTGCATAATGCATATGGATACCAAGTGGGCGTTTGTTAACATCGACAGTACGATAGGGGCATAATCTCTAATCACTTGCACTGGTTGTGATTTAATAGATCATCAAGTAACATGTAATCTTCGGATATATCAAGAGCTTTTCCTAACCATTTGATGTACTTAATATCTTTGGTCACTTCGCATTTCAGCGGACCTCTCCAATTTGGATATCATGCAATATTATGAAAATTTTCCTATATGAATTGTTGACCATAATACACACACAACATCGTTCATGTGGATGTTTATAAATGCAAGTGATAGGTATGATATAATTGAGCTTACATTTAAACGTTCACTGACATGCAGGATATATCAGTTACAAGCGTTTGCGTAATTTATCGTGTTAAAGTGACATAAAACTGCTTATGTATACCTAATTCTACAAAGGTATTTGTTGGATTGAATGAATGCTTTCATTGCTTATTTTCTACATCATGTGCTGTTGCTTTGTAATTCTGCTCTGTTCTAATTGGTTTAATATGTATCCAATTTATATTGTATTATAATCGAATCCCTGCTAATATGATGACATGAGTACATTTTAGGTTGACCAAGGACCCGTTAAATATTTTCGTAGGTTAGGATATTTAAATTTGAAAAACATAATATACCACAACTAGGAAAAGAAGACATCTGCATGTACATACTGCAGTCAACTGATGAACCGGACTTATGATGGTTATGCTAAAAGTGTAGTATTGGTGCTGTATGCTTGCTTCATATTACCCCGATGACCTGTACCAGATGGTATTTAATGACAGCGTTGGATATGCTGCTGTCTACCCATGCTATCCGGTCGTTGATATTTATGCATAACTCAATAATTATCATAGCATATGACAGGACCGTAAATCACATTGGATTATGATCATGTTAAGGGTACAAGTTAATCATATTAGATTCAGTATAAATGGCCAATTGAAATTATTTTGACTGCGCTTGTTTAATTGCGATACGAAGACATATTAAATGCAGTCCCATTTCAGACCGGCTTTTCTACGATGAAAAATGTAAATGCGTTTCTCAAATTTGAATTGCTGGCATGAGCCCAATATCTACCACGACGCATCGGGCTGAAGCAAAAGAGAACTCTGACAATTGTTGCAATAATGTAGCAGAATATATCGTACTCATTGGAAATGTGACCTCAGTATTAATCAGCTCGGTATTGAAGAAGGCCCATACAGTTGATGTTCTGGCAAATGTCGTTTAATATACGCCACAGCTAGTCATGAAGCTACCTAATCTCATTCAAATAGCTTTTGCAGTTGGTATAAGCTTATCATCAATGTTCTATCATAGGAAGCAACCTCTCGGTCAAAATTCCGCGATCGATCAGCTTTGTCAACTGCAATGTTTAGTTATGCCGACTGCAGGCCAATCACAATGTACATTTTCACAGCCTAACAGTTCACCGAAAATTCCCACTAGCATTTATTACGGCCGTTGCATGTACTTCGCGTTAGATGATATAGTTGACCCGCGTTGATCTGTGATTAACATTTGAATCAATTACTTATAATGTTTCAGAAGAATTTATAACCACTGTAGTGGCTATATTTTGGTATAACTAATATGCCGCTCTTGCTAGATGGTGTTATTTTCTTTGTTATTGTGCAAACGTTCCACGTTTTTGTTTCATTATCGGCGAGTTATCAATCTGCACCACTCAAAGAGGATCACAGCCTTTGACACTTTCCTCAAATGCAAAGCAACTCGTATTAATCATTGCAGCCGACGAGTGGTAGCTAAACGCCCACGATCGCTCACTTTTCCTTGATTTACGACTCATGCAAACTTTTTAGCATGGATTATATCAGACAATCACAACTAGATATGCAAATTCATGTAATACAGCGGACATTAGCAACACAAATTCATCACATTAAAGGGCACAGTCACTCCAAAATCACCAAACAGGGATACGCCTATGAACAAAAAGTGTTAGAATAGTTTACTACACTCTTTGGTCGGACAACAAAATAAACTGTGCACTAAAAATACGTTTTGAGTCATAAATTGCATATATATATATATATATATATATATATATATATATATATATATATATATATATATATATATATATATATATATATATATATATATATATATATATATATATATATATATATATATATATATATATATATATATATATATATATATATATATATATATATATATAATTAATTAGGCCATTAATTTACCAATGATAAGAGCACCCGTAATATGATTGGCTTTAAAGCGGATGCCATTGGCTAGTTTTAAAATTAACGGCGGGATTGGCATAATAAGGCAGACCTAAGAAAATTAGTAATCGGTTACACACGCCAGAATGATCTACTTCTGTCCTAATTGTGTTATTGTGAGAAAATATCAATATGACAGGTGTTACAGATCTATACCGTTTGATCGCTTACAGGAGTTCGCTAGCTAAACCATGTTGGCACAAAAATTCTCTTTACTGGGCATGAGAGTCAATAAACAATGTACTGGTGCATTGATGATGATAGGCATATCGCCATTGACTTTTGTGATATGTAATAAATGCCTTATTAATATTTGATAAATACAATGCTACATTATAATGAAGGCTGTATCTAGTAGTTATTACAATGATGTAACAAAGTTGCTATAGAACATCGGATATGATGTAGTATACATTTAACGACATGATCAAGTTAATGTATCAGACATCCATAAGCGCGTTTATTAAGGCTTAATTTATCACTCGTCACGTTATTGTTCCTCGTTCGTCAAATAGCCTGCATCGCATTGCAAAATGCGACACTGTATAACCTGTTGATATGCGGTCATTTGCATTAAATGTAGAGGGAATCTAAATCAATTGGTGACTTCCGTAGTATGTCTGTGAGAATATATAATAATCAAACAGAAACCTTTCTTTTATGTTTATTAGAATGACACGTGCGATGTTTTGAGCAATGAAGACTTTCATCAGTCTACATTAAGCTTTTCATATCACGAGGCGATGTTATTTTAGAATTTGGTGTCAATCGTCACGATATATTGCCAAATACGCTTCGGTAGTGTGGTGCTAAAATTGCCGCAGTGATAGATTTCAGTGTGCGTCCATGCTCTGTGTCTATTGCGTTCCATCAATCATACTGAGGTAGAAGCTATTCTTGGATCATATTTTTGTTTCTCATCATCATAACATCTACGGTATAAACCCCATGGGACATTATGAATTCTCTATACCGAATATTCTCGGACGAAAATATAACCGCTTAACACTCTAGTATGGTTAATTTAAAAACGCTGTTTCATTGGCCATATAAAACCGCTTTGCTTAAAGCATATTTCAGTGTGAACTTATAAATAAACATGATAACAAAAAAATTTAATTTAGATAAAACCTTGTACAACTAGACTGCAGATACCGCAAATATACTTCTTTGCTAATTCCGTATATATCACTAGTTCAGAGCGTTAAAGTTGACATTAGAGGCCAAATGGACGTGCTCAGTCAACAAGCATACTGCTGTTCTGGTTAAGTTTATGGCACATAATTCAGACCATTCTTCTAAAGTAGCGATATGCATTATATTTTACGCATAAAATTGTAATCACATTTACACTAATTGTGCCACTTCTAATGGCCCCCCCCCCCCTCCACGCCCAACGCCAAAGAAACATGTTATTTGTATTAAAGTCACGTGGCGAAACGTAGTCATTTATTAACTGATTATGATCGTCGGCATATGAGTGCTGACATCAGCTAGCCACAACAACAATCGTTTCTTGCTATATATTTTTCCAACGCTATTTGTAATCAATCTTGAGCATTGTCATTCATCACCATTATTGTCACTCCAGGAAGCAGTCCTTGCAACGTCTGACCAAACGTAAGGAATTTCTCGTGAATCGTTTTGAACCTAATATTTGCTTTTAGCGCTACATAACAAAAGAACAAAATTTATAGAAGTTGTGGAGCCAAGTGCACTAACTGTACACCAGGGTTTTCTTTGGGTAGCGATGACTATGGTGAAATTTTGAAGAATTAAACATAAGGTGTGCAATGCTATACTATATTTATCATGCCTATGTGTCACATAAGCTAGAGAATTTAATATTCATTGCATGTGTAGCCGGGAAAGCAGGGCATCGATATGTGTTTGCTATATTAGTGCCTATTCAGCACATATGACGCAGACCAAGCACACGCATGCTAGCACAGTTATATAAGAATCGTGGAGATGAATACCCATGTTTGATGCCGCTTCTCACTTCCACAAATCATCGGACATAAGCGTCTGTGAGACAATTCCATGTGACCTTCTGGATTTATATGCGCACAGGCTATGCCATTAAATGTAAATATAGATTCTGCGTATGTGTTTTAGTATGATAGCGATATATAGCAGATCTTTATTTGATATGCGGTCCACATCCTCTGTTAAACATAACGCTTTGTATTTTCTTACTAAGCTTGAGCATATTTCGTGAATGCCATCAAATATCAGTGCCGTATTGAGGTGTCCTTATGTATTGATGTTCAGCGGTAACATGCTTGATATTAATGCATATACATGCCATTGCCCTATATTCTTATATCTATCCCATGCGCAAGTCAATTTCGCATGTTCCAGCCAACAGATGTGGGTCTATTGTCCGCCACTCGACGAAGACGAACCATGATCACAATTGATACCTATCCAGCGTAAACGGCCGGGCGCAATTTATGCTCCCTTAGTATTATTTTGAATATTAGTGACAGTTGAAAATAATCTTGTTTGATTATTAAAAGAGCTTTTTGCAACCCTAACCACAGGTATCAAAACATGTAATGAATGTTATTTAAAGTGCCGATTCGCACGAAAAATCATGTGTCAATTGTACAAGTGCGCGCTTTCTGACCAAAATTCGACTTTAAAGATGAATTCGGCGTATTGAGCCGACAAGCTCATGAATAATTCATCGGCGCCGCGTGACGTCAGGTCCGGGAATGTTTCTGCTGCGAGGCGCAATCTGCTTTCGATTAGCGAGAAATGGCTGCTGGAAATTTGGTTATTTCTTCACTTCAAGGGAGCGACGAAGAGACATGGAATGGCACAGGTCATTCACAAGCTATCGTTACTTCGGCAGAGCAAGTTTTGCCTTACAGATTCGAACCAGAAATGAGCAAATCCGACGTCTGCGATGAGAGAAAAACGACACTGGCGATGTCACTGCTGCGTCTGGATCTCACGCGGGTCATCCTGCCCAGGATATAGGGCTGCTACAGAACAATGCTTGGTAAGCTATGTCTGATTCTGCTTGTGCACCACTTCATCATATATGTGTTGGCGTGTAACGAAGTTAATCCATAAATTTCACCAACGAAATATGTAAGCTCTTTTCCTAACAGTAGACTTTACAACAGAGCTTTGCAGCAAATAATTCTTCCATATCAGACAGCAAACATGAGATACCACAAAGTTTTTATCAAATCAAGTGGTTGCAAGGGTTCATGTTTACAAAGTTGTACCATGTAAATGTTAGTGCTCCTCCACACGAATTGCAAACAAACTAATTTCGGACTGCTGTTAATAAATAGAGATCCTCTTTTATTTAAAGTAGGCCTTATTAAAGGCTGATTACAATATTTTTAAAAGCTGATGTAGATTGATTCTGAGGTAGAATATATGTAGGAGAGCATGTACCACAGCTGTTTTCTCATAGGATTGTCATAAATGAATGCATAACTGGACTTTAGGAGGTGAAGATTATGGTATTATATTATCATCCTGGTCAGTGTTACATCAGAGTTTCTATGAATGCAGAGGGTAAAACATATTTGCCATACAATATGTCATCCTTTATTACATTCATTAATATTCCCATCATTACATCATGTTACAGGTGTTTTTGTGGCTACTGTCAATCAATGGCAGAGGTGGAAGAATCTGTGTGCTGTGTGGAAATTCCCATTCCCATTGGTGGCATAACCCGGCATCCTGGTTTCAG
Source organism: Urechis unicinctus (assembly GCA_034190875.2). NCBI lineage: Eukaryota > Metazoa > Annelida > Polychaeta > Xenopneusta > Urechidae > Urechis > Urechis unicinctus. The sequence continues at coordinate 63,038,151 of CM067358.1, read as the reverse complement.
CCCAATCTGTTTGAACCCTTGGGCCTTGTAAGTGGGATATTTCTCCTACAGACAACAGCACGGGCACATGTCGGATAATGATGTACAAATGTGACAATGTTTTCTATTATTTACACATAAATCTGTACGAAGGCCAGCAGTCATTATTTACGATTTAATCATATTTATTGATACTGGTATGACAAAGAATATTTGAGCATGGTTAAATCAACAATGTCACATGGTTATTTTCAGGCGTTACAGGTATACTGCATACAGGCAGTTTGTTCGCTGGTGCTGGGGACATCTTGGACAAAAGATACGGGTTCCGTTACCATCCTGCGCTGTTACAACAATACGAGATAACTTCCCAGCACCAGACTATCAAGGATTCCTCTACCCTCCACTAACCTAGGACTTGTCTTGATACATGCAGAACCTACTCTTGTGTGCCTCAATGGCTTGTCGTGGATCTGGTCTCATCGCATCTGCATACCTTGAAGATGGTGCTTCTGTCTTGGGCAGGGTTGGCTCATAGCAAACCAGCAAGAACTCAGCCATCAGGCACTTGACATACTTTGAAACAAAACAGGAATCAAGTCACAGCTTGCACACCAGACTGTTGCTTATAACCTTATACCTCCAAGGTAATTGAATTTGTTGTTGTTTACATTTTATATATCAGTGAAAATATTCACCAAATTTTTGCCTTTGTTGCTACTTTAGTGACAACATGCCCCTGCTTAAACTTGGGGTATCTTAGCTTGAAGACTGGATCCCCAGCTTCTGTTGTCCCCTGTTCTCTGATATCTGTGATACAATGAACCAATTATACGTGACCTACAAATTTAATGACTCGCTAATTTAAAAACAAACACCGCCATGAAGGAGCATTGTAAAAAGCAATATTATATCATTAGAATGATACTTGCCTGGCAACCATACTGTCAACTTAACAAGATAATGGACTATTTATTCAATACCAATACAACAAGAAAGTCATCAAATCTCGTCCGGTGCTTCTCTCTCTTGATAAAGGCAGGTCTGCTTTTCTTGGGCTGGGGTGGGAGGGGTTCACTAGCCTCATTATCCTTTCTTGATTGCTTGACAGCAGAGGCCTTTGCAAAAAGAGTAAGCACAGCAGCTTCCTTCATAACCCGCTTACATCGTGGTATCCAACCAAGCTCTTCTCTGAGTTTCGGTGCCTCCTCAAAACATTCCTCGGTGAAATGATCGAGCACACAAACGAATACTTGCCCGGGCCCGGCCATTTGTCTCGTGATCTTAGTACCTGACCAATCCATTGTTTTTTAAATCGTCCTTACCAGGAAACCTGAAAAAGCTCACGCCGTCCCGACTGGTACGCGAGCAGCCCCTAACACAACAACCATTAACCATCGCGTTCAGGCGGTTACAAGATGGCTAAAAACGATCCAAAATCCCAAAAACGAGCGACGAACTCCGACAATGTAAACAACGGGGAACTCCGTGCGTCTCTGAGATTAGTATCTGCAACACAAAATGGCAATAATAACCGGATATTTTCTGTAACAAACCCAATTAGTTCAAGCAAGTCATTATATGAAAAACCATAAATACTATGGCACATGATAATGCAATCGTTTGTGCGTGAGTAATTAATGCAATAATATATCATATTATTGCCATATGTGATTTCCTCAAACACATTGAATACTAGAAAGCGGAATTTTAGCTACTAGCTACGAACTTACTAACTACAATATTAGGCATTGTTGGAGTTTTAAAGATGTAAAGCATAAACACATATGACATACCACGAAACATCTCATCGACTCTTGAATTAACTTAATAAATAATCTTGCTTCTTATATTCTTCAGGACATAATTTTACTTATTTTACTTATTTTGCTTTAAATATAACAAATCCACAGAATATATGATCGTCAATCATGTGTTTGCTCATCCATAGAAAACACATACACCATGATGAATCATTTAAAAGAACCTATTTCATTTATAACTGGGCTGTCAATTTGATGACATAAAATAATGTGCTTTATTTACTATCATCCTGATATTAATAACAACAATCCGCCTGGTCGAAACTGGTGTTACAAACTAATTATATATGTGTCGAATAGATGGATGGGCTGGACCTTGTGCCTCTGTATTGTCAGGGTGCAAAGATAGTACTCTGCAGTTAAACTAATTTAGTCTGCCCGACGCTCTCCAATTGAAACATTTCTGGGGATCAGCATAAACTATCGAATGCATTTGCAAGATAAATGCGTCAAACGTTCGCTTTATGTGACGGTAGTTTCCTGATGCTGCATAGATTGGTTTTATTTTATTTTTCTGTATTCAATTAATTGTGAACCTGAGGTGTGTCTCTATTGCACTTGGAGTGGATGGGTTAGGAATACATAGCTGCTAATGGTAGCGATTCCAGCTGCGTAAAAAATCACATCTTCTCTGCGCCTGAATGATAAGTGGACATAACTGTTACGTTGGGCCTGTGCCGAGTGCCATACAGTTGATAATAACGCCATTATACTATAGCGTGTGTGGCGAATATCTGCATTTTGCGAGGTTTGATTAAATAGTTGCTGGAATATTCGGTGTTCGAAAGATATATTATTAAAAAACTAATCCGGAGTCCAATCAGATTATCATCAACATGATAAAATAGTGAGACTTTCACCAAGGCTTTGGCAGCATAGCGTGCATGTATAAATATATACGGCCATGCCAATCTATATGAAATACACTTGCGCGCGTACGCATGGAAATGTCAATTTGAGTACAACTTGTTTATATATGTTGGAATCGATATCCAAAAGTATCTCACTAATTCACTATTTCAAATTGTGGCCTACAAAATATTGAGGGCCACTTATTGCATGCAAAGCGTTGGACGTTGATTTATGATTATAATATGAAGTTTGGTAAATAAAGGTATTTAAGAAGAACAAGCGATGGTTGCATCAAGTAAGCAACATGCATTGGTCAGGACATTCCAATATATGAAACTATGTCTGCTCACTAAGCCAATTGCACGATATTGCCATACATATGCTTTGGACTACTGCATGATGGCACCGTTGAAATGATTATTGCGGCCATGTCATATTTACCATTGATTATTCCAATTTAGCTCATTTCTAATGTATACGTTCTTCTAAAGTATTGTTGTGCACACGACAGGATAAAATAAGAAACACGTGGTTTATGCTTTAATGTGCTTTGCCAGCAGTCATTTGTGCAATTCAGCTATTTTCACACAAAAAGTAAAACATATTGATCCCTTCGATGGCTCTTCGTATTTGACCATCATTACCTTTCTATTGACTCTGGAAATTATACATATGGCAAACTAGATTTGTTTGTATATATGTATGCATGCATGTGTGTATGTATGTATGTATGTATGTATGTATGTATGTATGTATGTATGTATGTATGTATGTATGTATGTATGTATGCATGTATGTATGTATGTATGTATGTATGTATGTATGTATGTATGTATGTATGTATGTATGTATGTATGTATGTATGTATGTATGTATGTATGTATGTATGTATGTATGTATGTATGTATGTATGTATGTATGTATGTATGTATGTATGTATGTATGTATGTATGTATGTATGTATGTATGTATGTATGTATGTATGTATGTATGTATGTATGTATGTATGTATGTATGTATGTATGTATGTATGTATGTATGTATGTATGTATGTATGTATGTATGTATGTATGTATGTATGTATGTATGTATGTATGTATGTATGCATGCATGCATGCATGCATGCATGCATGCATGCATGCATGTATGTATGTATGTATGTATGTATGTATGTATGTATGTATGTATGTATGTATGTATGTATGCATGCATGTAGGTTAGCATGTACATTGCACATTAAATTTCTGTAGATCATTTGTCAATGCACGGTTGGGCCAAACGGTCGTTCTGTACGGGCCACTTATCACCACACGGTCTCGGGTGCCCTTCTGTATTCGTCATTTTAAATAACATATGGAATCACGGTGAACGCATAATTCTATTGCAGTGAAATCAGTATACTTACTGTGCCATTTCCAACCATCCTTGCGCAAATGTCAAGGTCTATGTGCATATACATTTATCTCCTGCATCACACGAAGGAAGCCTCTTAGAGCGAATCAGTTTCTATAACAATCAAAGCGAAAAAGTTGCCTAATCTTGCGATGCTCACTAGCTATAAACGTTATGAAAATCTGTGCAACAATCATCTGGAAATTACAAGCTTCTCGTAAATTTCTACGTTCCAAAAGATTGACTGACGCAATAAATTGAAAGAAAGCAGCAGTATAATCAATCTTGTTGCATGATACCCAGAACTGTCACAATCCTCCTATTTGTTTCATTGTCTGCTGAAATTAAATCACGCATTATTGGCATGCTTCTCCGATGCAAACAAAAGACACGGAATCCACAAATTGGCTCTTGCTCGTACCTGGCTATGCATTTATATTGAACGATAACTTTGAGAATATGTAACACATGACTCAAGAAGCAGAGTTTGAGTTTGATTGCACTGAAAGTTCGCTTGCAGCCACAGTAAAGCATATAGTTCTTCGAACCTTTCAAGGTAACATAATTCCATTTGTTAGGTATAAGCACAACTGCTACATGAAGGTTAGTCATTGGCGCAGCCGAAATTTCAAGGACAGCCAATCGCTTATTATTGTTGCTACGATCTCATCTTTTCTTTATATTCTCGACCGAGACAGTATTTTAAAATGATTTGTACTGTGATATACGGACAATTTAACTCATTCAAATAAACATTTGTATTAAAGATATTCTACTTATCGCTAACGTCGACCTCATTTTCTTTCCAACTTGTCGAATGTGAATGTCAACGAAATTGCTTGGTTGTTATATGATGCGAGGTATAAATTAATTGTAAGCTCTACTCTTATTATATCGTGTAAATGGCAGTATCATAAAGTCAATGCTCACGTTTGAGTTATCCATACTGCTCTCTACCTTATGTTTTGTCCGCCATTTCAACTCTTTCGGTCGGACTGGTCAATTTACTCCTCAATTTACTCTTTGCATGGACACATAGCGAGACATTATTGCATATATGGTCTCATTACTATTTGACAAAATGATGGTGCTTTATTGTGAAAAAGTAAGGATTTTGGTCGTAACCAACATCTGGATAAACTTTAACCGGCAATAGTGTTGGGCATCATTGGAGAAGTTTCGTTAAACTTTTCATTAATGTAGCGATCATGAGGTTTGTTCGGCATTTAAAGCATGCATGACAAACCGAGGTGACCTGAAGCTAAAATATTCATCCTATAATTAAACATGTTCTTGTGGTAACAAGATTTACATGCACATACATTTACTGTAGTTTATTGATAGATTTCTTTGGATCGATAAATATGTCAAATGGAGAATGTTCTTAATAGGGGTTTAATATCAGGAAACAATACGTGCTCCACAATAATTACGGGTGCTTTAGAGGCCATGGTTGTACTTTTGTAGTATATTGATTATATTTTTGATAAAATAACCCGTGTGTTTACAGCCTTAAACCGAAAATATCAAAACTCTTTATGTCGGATGAAAAGAAATACAATAACATCTATGCAGGAGTGGTCTTTAATATCCTGTCAATCCTGTGAAGGTGTCAAACACTTCTGCTTCCGGTTGAATGGTTGGTCAAGCACTGTGCTGAAGCAGAAGAATGGCAATACATATGTGAACAGAGTACAGTATTGTATGCAGCAAGTCACAGGTGAAACGTTTGAATTAAATTAGTGCAATGAAGTACTTTCAACTGTCAATCTGACTATATTTTTGATAAAATAACCCGTGTGTTTACACGTGTGATTTGATTTTTCAATTCCGTTTTTCACTTTACAACAAAAGCCGACGACTGAATATTGTGAAGTAACTTTGCCATTACATAAAATATACATTTGGGCAGTGTCAAACTGGTTTATAGTCTGTGTGGTTGACAATAGCGGCTCATGTCAATGAGGGAAATGTAGGTATTTACGCATGTTAATATTTCATGTTACTCGTTTTCAGACAATAAAAGTTCACTTGATAGTGTCCGACATGAAAAAGCGGATTTAAACTAATGGAGATTGTCATATATCATTGACTTCACAGCCCTATCATCAGCAGTTGTTTGAGTTCAACAAGTAAAGTTTTTGAAGATGCTTGGAAATAGAAAGGGTGCGATGAGTGATAGGTCAGTAGGTCGGAAAACAAAAACTTGTCATTCATCAAAGGACAGACGTGAGTTGTATGGCTGAACAAATATGTTATAACCCATATCTGCGGCAAATACTCATTGCACGCATCGCACAATATTTGTGACTGACAAAAAATGATTGCTATACCTACCAGCGCTTCACAATAGCAGTATGGCAAATGTTTAATAGTTGTCAGCAATATTATAGCTAGCATACAAAACGGATTGCAACAAATAAACGTAATCAATGTTAATTTGCAATTATGCCCCCAACCTCCACCCTTACCTCCATGTGCATAGAACGTACGTTAAGATACTTGTGACCTCATCTCCATCCTCGTCTAGGCGCTACAACCATGACGTGGTGTTAGCAACAAAATGATAGGTATATTTTAAAGTTAACCCACTGACAGTGTTCGGTCACGTCCGAACAATGCAAGGCTTTGACACCTGGCCTCCAGTCGCTTTGGGTCAAAACAAATTGTCACAAATGACTTTTGCTGAATGTTTAAGAAGGAATTCGTACACGGAATTACCATACTGCGAGTTTTACAAAGGAAAACACATTACGAGCCGATGCAAACGCAACAAATAAGTTTATCAATTATCAACCTGAGCCAAGAGCCTAGACTGCTCTAAAGCGCCTGAATTGATAATCAATGTGCATTCTATGAGCTCGCCTAACGGCAATGTAAGACTTACATTTATTTACTTGTCCAACCGATTCGGTTTTGAATCCGTCTAGCAAATTGAGCGGCTTCCTAGATTTCTGCTGCTGCAGTATCATAAGGGTTGCGGAAAACAAATAACACGACGCTAGGTTCAGGTCCGCAGACATATATATTAATTGGTACGCAACATGGATGCTATTTGCTCTAAGTTTTAGGCTAGGAGGTATTTTACGACTGCCCAGTGAGCCAAGGATCCTTGTTAATAACTGTTCGTCCAGTAAGTCAATCATGACGTATGATGATTTCGGCACAGCAGCTACAATCTTTCACTAACAGCGCAAAACTTATATATGTGTTCGAAATACTGTTCGTCTTGACAGCAACAGAAGCTCACTATTTAATACCGTGCTCATAAAACGTTGCAGAAAGATATGACAACAACAATTTTACCTATTATCCGCGGAATCACATCATGGTTTTGTAAATTCTTTACGCAGTTTTGCAACATGAAATGACTTCGCTGAGTTACTGAGTACAATGCAAAGAGGCACACAATGTCCAATTATTATCAAATAATGCGGTGCTTACGAAATGACAGCAAATGTCCTCCTAGACTCTCCATAGTGCAGACAATTGCGTCTATTGAGTTTTTGCCTGGTCTACCTGATTAATTGCCCTTCTGTAGATATCGTAATTAGCCAAAAGTGATATAAATTGTTCGCGATTATCGAATGTGTTTTTGCAATCAAACCAGCAATTTTCATTTTCTAACCGCTATATTGTTAACAATAGTCATCAAGTAGTTGTGTTATGCTAAAGTGCCATGTCTTACAAGTACAACTTCTTGTTCAGCGTAGTGAAAAACGCGCAGTTTTCAGCGAGCTTATTGTTTGCTTGTTGACGTGTTAATTGATATTGTGCGATATATTCTTGTTTAATCACTTACGGAAACTTCATAGATAGTAGAACGATGCGATATATTTAAAGAACCGTTGATCTGGAATTTATTAAGGACATTGCATACAATAAGCTACCCATTGTATGTTTTAAGTGCTTGTCTAGCCGTCATGTGCATAAAAATCGTACGTTGCGTTGTGTTCGACAACAATCTGCTATGTAATATTGCGAAACAGCCCCATTTACACATTACCACCTAATTGTGAACATAAACCCGTCTGTGCGTTATACATTGCATAGCTTACTAGAAGCAATGGTCGATGGGGGTCATTTTCAAATTAACACAAATAATGGTCAGGATTGCAGAGTTTGCTTCTATAAAAGCCATGTATTTCCTCAAAATTACTTAAATAGCTAAATATATTTTGCATGCAATTTCAATTATACATGACCAATATTCGCAGCTGTTCTTGACATGACATACTTGAACAATTAAAGTATAGATCTATACACCAACCATAATGTACCCACAAGAACTACTTATTACTTACGCTCGCTAATTACTGATTCATGTGTAAATCGACGAAATATTGAACCTGCCTCGCACGGTATTGTATGATATCGCCTGCTAAAGAAAAAGCTTTATGAAGATATATCGACAAAAAAACATTAATTGCAATAGTTGTAGGCATGATGCTGATTAATGAATTACCATTTAGCCATGGTCATATCACTAGGTGTACCACGCTCAATCAAATCAGCCTTTGCTGTATGAAGCATTCTTTTAGCAATACTATATGCATTCAAATAAGCGGTCACGCTAGAATGATTTATATCCTTTAAATCACCACTACAAATGCGCAACAATGACTGAGCCACAACCAAATGACATGTCTTAAGTAGCCCCGCTGCATTTTACACGAACATATTGAGATTGTATTGTGTTCAATTATCAAACATTGGTTTAAAAGTGTAAAAGCATGTGCCTGTCCGTTACATGATTAACTGATTTAACTTCCCTCAAAGTCCGATAAACCAATTCATTTATAATCAGTTTGTTTTGTCCAAACAGTCTTATATTCGCCAAATGTTAAACGTACCCTATAAATTAATGTTTTAAGATGGTTTTTCTTTGTCTTTCGAAGGCAACGAGCCGAATAATAACCTATAACACATTCACGATGAGGCTTCTCTTAATGATACTGGCAAGTTCATAATTACCCGAAAATAGTGTTGCTTACAAGTAGAAGACCTGTATAAGCACCGTTTGATTTATTTATATATGATAAAACTTTCGGATGGTTCTTGCGTACGCGTCTCTTTTTACCTGGTTAAACGAATTATTCTTGGGTAAGTTACAGATTCCGCATGTTCAAGAAAAATTCATACAGTAGTAGTGGAAACTAAACCGCTTAAATATGGTTTGATAATGTACAATGGTGCCTGGTCATAAAAAAAATCTTTTCAGATGAAGGTTTTAACCCTCAGGCTGGTTTTGTGCGGCTGATCGATATATTGCCTGCCAAGGATAGTAAATAAATAAGTGTATGTCGTTGGCGTTAATTTTCTATGCTGGTTTAACTCTGTTACATATAGTGTAAAATATCGATCTAGTCTCGTTTTCGGCTTGCAACCTTGGAATGAAGCAGTTGTCTTTGTTGGGAACATCAACCGTATGTTCATACCAAACGATAAGAGCAAGTAATACCTTCGATTGATATATTGTCATTTGGCACTTACAGCCAATGCTTGAATAACATAGCAATATAGTTGTCTTCCGAAGATAGGTCAGCATAAACCTCAATATAATTATGATCAACGTACTAGCCTTATATAGTAGATGGATTCGAAACGTTATGAGCATAATTTGCTTTATAAGCTCATGATAGGTTTAGACGCCGATCCCCAAAACATCAATCCAATCGAAAGTGCAATAAGAATTGAAGGAGGATTTACTAAAATATATTACCGTTATCATAATGCAAACAGGGGATCTGTTAACGTCAGACTCATTGCTATTTGTCTTTTATTGTGACCATCAAGCAGATAACGCTCAAACAATTTGTAGTTTACTGAACGGTCTGTTTTTAGGTATTAAACAATTGTAGTAATATAATATTCACGTTGCCACTGCCGTATTGCGGTGTGTATATTTCTCCGCGATATTTCGACCTCGCCCTTGTACGTATTTTTGTGAGTTATAACTACAAACCACAATGTGATTATAAGTAGCTCAACAATGATCTAACATAACCTGTTATGGCCGATGTCGCAGTTGGTACCATGTTTGTAAGGCTTTTAATTATTTGCTCATAAATGCCCCAAACTCATCGAATTCTATGTCGGGTATCTAAAGTGATATATCAAGCAGTCTTGTTGAGATATATACTAACGAATGCAGCAATTATAGCTATGCAATTTGATAAAAATGATAATGCGCGTGAATGTTAATCACAAGTGCCGTCACTCAAAAATGTATTCCCAAAGAGCAACCAAACAAACGAACTGTCATACACCGTTTCTAAGACGCACGGTTCATTCATGTGATTGACAGCATGCTAATATGCCATTCATTCCTACCAACTGCAATAAAAATTAAATCCTGCCATTTCCGCTCTCAATATAAGCTTATATACAAAATTGCACAATTTCAATGAAAGATTTACTTGTTTTGCTTTACAGATGGTATTGGCTCCATTTATCGTGGAACTGAGGATTCATGAACGTTACCTCAGGTTGCTGCAGCTTTGTGTTTAACGGATGTATATTCGATCAATGCGACCTATTAGAACTATGATTCAGTTTGTTCTCTTTTGCAGTATATATATTTGGACCGGATGTGTTGTAGAATTGGATATTGCAAGTTCTCTTGCAGAAAACATAAGTCAATGTGTGTAGAGTTGCCATCCCATTAACATGAAAATCAAGGCTTGGTTATATTCACTTATATGAATAGGCAATAAGTACAATGGACAACTTGGGGATGGAGCAGGGGGTATTAGCAAAATAATATATTGTCGTCGATTTGACATGCATTTCACAGACGAAAACCCGCAATGGTATGGAGTGGGATTGTATTATACAATCCCATTCCATATCAAATTTTATTGGGTACCTGATCAATTTGACAATTCAGTATACTCTCATTTGTACAGACATATTTACGTAGCCAAGCGGAATGGCGCAAAACTAATAGCAGTTAGCAGAAGGCTTTGATGAAGTACTGATATCTTGTATCGTTGACCCCTTTCGTCTTGGTTGGAAAATTCAATCCATAGCAAGAATAGGGCACCTTCATGCCAACAATGATAGAAGCTCTGTTTTACTACCAACGGGTAATGTTAAATGGCGCCACTTATATGATCGTTATAGCATTGTACAATGCAGCTGCGTGCAGCAGTTCGCACATTTGAAGCCGGTCAAGTATCCGTTTCGGGGCTTCCGCAAAGTCACAATGAATTAAGAAAAGGGAATAGCTAGGTGAAAGCTGCTTCATGCGTTTGTGAGCGGGCTGTACTGTGATCGTTAGACACAACTAAACACATTGGATAAATGTGCAAGTGCCTAACGACAAGTGCATTAAAACGATGTTTAAAGGTCAGACAGACAATTCCTTAGAAAACTGTCATTATAATAATTGGCATAGAAATTATCAAGCAGTAATCAAAAGTGCTTGTAAAAACACCTTATTAACTATTAGTGTGGGTTGATACAATGACAGGTACATCATATTTTTTATTTTCCGTTCCTTGGAGTGCGCTCCAAAGTTTACATGGCCCTTTAGAATAAAATGGCGGCATATTGTAAATATAGAAACAGCCATCTAAACCTAATCATGATGTCAATAAAAGAGAACTGCATGAAAGGCCTTTCTTGGTGAATGACCAGCATAGCACAAATAAGCCGATAATTGTTTTTACATTGAAAAACTTTTCAGACAACATCTCTATTGGTATACTTTATTGACACTGCCTAGCAACCTCAAATGCGCAAACTAAAAGCACAAATGCCCATTTAGTAATCGTGTATTTAATTGCTCCCGTTTCATTGCTCAGATGCAACCAACATCGGAGCACTGGATAATGTATGTGGATACCAAGTGGTATGTTTGTTAACATCGACTATCATTTAGGGGCATATGCTCTAAGTACTAGTACTGGTTGTGAGTTAATAAAGGCGTCATCAAGTAACATGCAGTCTTAGGATATATCAGAAGCTACTCTTAACCATCTTGCTTGTCACATTGATGTACATATCTCTGCACACTTCGAGATAAGTATTATGTGCCTAAGTTACGACAATGCCATTTGCATTTATATTTACCTCACTTGGTTTAACGTTGCAGAGGAGAACTACGGTGCTGTTTCGCAGATAACATTCTTCTTACATTCATGATACGTTTAATTAATTGCTGTGCAAATGTCATGTAATTTAATGTTATTGACGCTGGTAACATCACATCTGAAACTGTCGTCTTATAAGCTAACGACACAGGAACCTTAACTGCTTGTGTTGGTGTGTTGGTGTCGAACAATTCAGCGCTTAGTAATTACCAACATAATCGGCCAAAGAAATAATCTTCAAGCGATTTTACTCTTTCGCAAAAATGAAATATTATGACGATTTATAATAAACCAATTGTGGGTGCTGTGATATACGGAAAATGTAAGAGTTGTCAAAGGAAGAGAAAATATCGATCAGACATATTCTGTGATAATCGGGTACATGCATTCTGTATGGTCAAGATAGAGCGACAGTGTTCGTGCTTATTAGCACAAACACCAATCTGGTCAGTGCTCCATTAACCTATAAACCGTTTGAGTCTGTCGTAAACTGCATGATGGGTGTCGTTTGATAGATGCTGCTGATACAAAATGCTGCCGATATAGTACAAATATGCATACATCGTTTTGATAAACTGCCGAAAGTCTTAATGATAAGGTCAAAAATGCCTATTATTGTTTTCATCTGTCTTCGATCAGAATCTCTACACTTAAATGGATGAGTGTGATGTGACGTTGCTTTCAGTGATATTTTGGAATTCTTGGGTTTCATACGACAGTGCTTTTGCCAAGTTTGGTAACGACGGGACTTTTGGAGCGAATATTGTGATTAACACTTGATGGTAAGAAAGGACGCTTGTCGCAGTTGGAGCGCAAAATCAACGAGGTACGGTCAATGCCTTTACACAGACATCGTCACCATTTCATACAAGATAGTGGTTATATAAATCCACCCATACTTGTAATAGCCATTATTATCAAACTCAGCTTCATGTAATAAAAGCATTACCTTCACTGCGCCACCCAAGGTTTAACAATTCCTCGATCTAGTCAGTGATGCGCCAAATAGCTGAAATAACATATAATCGTTTATTCCGGATTGTATTCCACCGCAAATGAGTTATGTTAACAAGAGTCACCTTTTGCCGTCGTGTCGTTAGGTTAATTAGATGAATAATGTTTAAAATTATAGCCTTATCGAAATCTTTGCAAACGGAACATTGGAATGCATCAATTTCCACACATATTGGGATGAATTACAACCTCAGCCTCTGTTCTACATTGATATGAACCTGCCAAATAAATATATTGTAACTAAATGCCTGAAATCGATGTAAGTATCATTTATGACAAACAATGTACCATTATAGAACTAATAATATTTTCGGGCACAAATAAGAGGCCACTTTGTGTGTGTTTTAACTCGTGGATGTGCACGTCACAAACGCAGCAAAAACAAATCAAGCGTTAGCTCACCTATTACTATATTAGCAACGGAAAATCTCAAATCTATGATTATGGTTAGGATGCAGCTGTTGCATTTAAGAACTTTAAGCAAAACAGGTATGGTATATATATTAATGGTTATATTGGTGAACTGGTCAATTTAGGTGAATCTATAATTTTATCTATTGTGCGCTCGGCTATCGACAAAAACGCATCATCTCCACTCAACAGGCCCGATGTCACGCAAATAGAACTTAGGCAATCGCCATAACAGCCCATGATTAGGGATATCTTAGTATAATTATCAATTGTGTCACACCTATATATGTGGGCGCCGGGAAGTCTTTCGAAGCATAATCATGATGAAGTGAGGGTTTTACCAAAATGTATCCCTCTCTAACATTGATTACACTACTTGCACACATACCTCCCCGCAAAGAAATGATAACTGTACATTACTTTCAAGGATTTGCTTTGAGCCGGATTTGTCAAATTGACACCAACGATTTTGTGGCAAATTGTGAGATACAAGACACACTCAATCCGCCAGCGCCGTGTTTTGATGAGCTCCCCGATGTTGCCATTTGGGGTTAAGGCCAGTGTACTGTATCATAATAAAACCGGTGCCAAACTTATTGAGGTAATGTATTTGCTGATAACAATGCGGCATTGTCGAGGCACTGACCTTGTGCTCAAAAGATGATAGAGATCGTGTACATTCAAATGGATGCCGAATTCTATCTGATTCGTTTCTCAATTTTTGCCTCTTGTGAGAGTCGATTACATCTGAATTCATACAATACGATGTGCGTTTTATATAGCTGTTCATGGGAACAGTATGACAGACACATTATATAGCATGGTGTACAATGAATAGCAAGATGTGATCGTATGGTTATATGAATCATATATGATGCAGGCTGCTCACAGAGTCATGGTCACTAAAGAGAGAATATCGTCTGCTGCGCTGATGATACTCAGGTGACAATTAAAACATTACGCCGGACCATATATCGCATTGATTTATAAGTTGTACTTGATTGGTTACTCAATAGCTGGTAATTCTGAAATCAGCTCTGATCACATTAAGAATGCCTGTCAAGAATTGTTTGTTCATATCTCACATGCATATGCACCACCGGGTATGTTGCATTCACCGCTGATACCTATACCAAAGAATAGAAAAAAATCGTTGAAAAATTGTGATAATTACAAGTCCATAGCAATCAGTAGTATTTTGGGAAAATTACTTGATTATATTATTTTAACATCCCAGATGACGCACTGAAAACAAACGATCTGCAATTCGTTTCAAACAGTCACACTCAATGCACGCTTGTATTGCAAGAGATTGTTGATCACTTTGTAACTCAGGGGTCATCTTGTTTTGTTATTCTATTGGACGCATCTAAAGCATTTGATTGTGTGAATTATGTGAAATTGTTTTCACTTCTCAGGCAGAAAGGACTGTCCAACAATATGTAAATTACTCAATAATATATACGCAAGTCAGAACCTGAAAGTCCGATGAAATGCTTCTAGCTCTAAGCCTTTTATTTGCACGAATGGTGTTAAGCAAGGCGCAGTTCTTTCGCCGTTATTATTTTGTGTATATATCAATGAATTACTAAGGCGCCTTCGTGAAGCTAACGTTGAATATCACATGGGCCATCACTATATGGGTGCTTTGAGTTATGCTGATGATGTTTCATTCATTGCAACTTCAGTTTCAGCGGCTAAGACAATGTTTAGAATATGCGAGGAATTTTCGAAGGAATACTGTGTGCAGTTCAATTTTGCAAAAAGCCGGTAGCTTGCATTCAATGCTTACGACAGTCCAGTATATTTAACACTAAATGGTGAATTAATTGTACAAGAGAAACACGCTGTTTACTTGGGAAGTAATATTGGTTATTGTGCGAATTTGATAAATACACAGCGTGCATGTAGGGATTTGATAGCGAAAACGAATATGATTATGTCTCGCTTTGGATACTGCAACTCTGTAATAAGAAACGCACTATTTGAAGTATACCGTAGTAGTTTTTATGGGTCGGATTATTATAATTATTATTATTATTATTATTATTATTATTATTCAATGACGTTGTATGACTGAGAGCCAGTGGATGGTTATAGGAATATATATATATATAACGCAATCTGCGCATTGAAAAACGTCAGACGTCCCGTGCGGTGTGATGGTTGTGAAACAGCACTATGTACTGAGACAGAACTAGTTACTTACCCCCAGATAATGATACAATCATGACCAAAAGTGATGTCATACAAAGTATTCAATTTGTTTATAATCATACATGCATCATTGTGTTTGAAAGGGGTTGTATAATGTCGAATATCGTGCTCTAACCTATGGCACAATCGTTCGAATTTCTTTTCATACACATGTTACATATGCATCAATGTCAATGGCAGTCAATTACTAATGTACGCAAAGTACATCAGGGACCCGCCGCCTGGGATGCTTACAATGATTTTAACAGCTAGGCAAAGCGCATTTAGCTTATTTACTGTATGAAGTGCATAAGGACAATATAACTTTCAAAATTATTGTGTAGCATGCTCAGCATGATTAATAAACACATAATTATTCAATTTGTCATCGATCAATTTCGAACCCATGATATATCCAGTGGACCCCTAGATGTTGGACGGGACCCTTGTAATTTATAACCCCAAGGGTACACCCATGAGTCCAAACCAAAGATACAGTTGCAGCGGCAGAGTAAGGTATTTAACAGTGACGTATTATGAAGAGGAAAGTGCTCGAATATGAGTGGAAAGGGGGCAGTAGGTACAATGTCCCCTATCAGACGCAATCAACCCTCTCACACCAAATGTTTTATCTTCCCTATGGAAATCAGTCTCTGCAATTTGAATGCGTTCGGCTAAGAGCATCGTTGGCTGTCAAGTAAATGCATATTGAGAGTCCTCTTACGGATCATGCTCACAATGTTCATAAAGTTTAATAACATCATTTTATTACTCATAGCAGCACGTGGTATTAATAATCGGTGCACGTGTTTGGGGCTCATGCCTACGTTCTGTATAACTAGCAATAGAAAGTAAATCTGCTGTCATACGTGGGAAAAGCCATTCAATATCTTGTTTGGGATACGAAGATCGCTCGTGCACTAAAATTAGTTGTCAGAATAAGAGACTATCGCAAATTTATTGATGGTTCACTTATTATACCTGTAACATGCTGTATTCATATATCTGGCGGCGTTATCAGTTTACTTTGACCTCGCATAAATTGATTCAATGTAGTCTGTTGTCAATGCAGCAGGGCATACTTCCACAAATAGCTACTGGCGACTGGCTTTGTTTCGTCATACTTTTGTAGTTTGTATATAATTTAAAGAGCCCAAGCAACATTATACGATCGTTTGTAGCAATATTACGTTAATAATCAGCAGCTAACAGGGATGGACAACATGCTTCATTCTATCCACCAATAATCTTTATGATGACAGTGCTCTCATCACATATGTATATCAAGGCACGAATGTGATGCCGGATATCTTTGCAAACAAAATACAGCACCTGATAGGTTCAGGTTGTGCACCAATACAAGCTTATCTATGGTTCTTAATTATCCAGGCAGCTTTGCTTCGGTCACATATATCATTTCATTGAGCAGATTCTTATCTGCTTATGTTGTTGTTGTTTGCATAAAGTAAGGTTTGACATTATTGATTAGATATCCTAGTACACGTTGAAACGATCTTTTCGCGACCAGTTGGGTCAGTATATTTAGATTTGACTGGACGCATAATATTTGGCGTAAGTAAGCATAACGGCGGAATAACTCGACACCACACAGTTATGTAGACAGGTGATTGTTACAAGTAAAAGGCTGGTTAAGACAAGGGCAGATCCAGATCGCCTCATATTGGAGGATATGCTCGTGGCCCAAAAACCCTACTGCGTGGATATGGATTACATATCCGAATATCTTTGATCACACCCTCTTTGTTTCATGCGATCAACAATCATCGTGTCAAACTGACTACAATTATTCCGGCGGTCTGTTTAATGTCGGCAAAACCACCGCCTGCCTTGATTGCCTGGGATGTACTCGTCAATAATTAAAGTCATTTGACAGAGTGTGTTAAACTCTGATTTTTCAGAAAGTACTCTGGTGAGCCTCTGTCGCGTTGCTACTTCTTTGACACGAGGAATCAGTGCTACATCAGAATGAAGCATTAGAGTCATTCAGGTGATAACTTTTGTCTCCGTGCACAAAAGGTAGATGCTAAACATAATGTGACAATACCAACTAAACTAGCTAATCGTCCATGGTTCATGTGTTCCCTGTAAACGAATTGCGTATCAAGTAGAGGTTGCATTAAGGCAATGGGTTAGCGAATGAAAAATGCTAACAATAACCAGTTCAAAAGGTGTAATGCATTGGTTTTTTTTAATTTGATTCCATGTTGCATTTCAGTTTGAATACTATTCAGTAACATATAAGCAGACCTGATTGTTTGTATTCATTTTACGCCATTAACCAAGTATACGAACAAATTTTGCCATGTCTTAGTCATAAGGATATATTTGTAATTGTTCCTTATCGATACGTCATCTCTTTAGCCAGCATGAAATCATAAATACTGCGCGATCAACATCTACCAAAAGTCCAGAATTTAGGGAATATATTGAAGCTTCATCAGAAAAGATAAGCTTAATATGCGTGTCTGACTTCTTTGCTCGTGTCATTTGATGCATCCTGGCTCAATCCATGATTGTGAATGTCGTAGTTCTACTCAGTGATTACAAGGGGACTAGTCCCATTTTAAGATGTCAAATTGATTGAAATATAAGTGGCCGATTATGTTGCACAATGTTATGGGTGTAGCAACTTTTGGTTCGGAATCTAAATCAGCATTTGGTTCGAACAACTTTATCACAGTTCTGGCACTCGTTGTTAGCAACAGATATGTGATTTGTGTAAAAGAAGCGATCGGAGCTATTATAACATCACAACATTATCCGATTGCAGTTTGACACGAACTGTTTACTAAAAAAATAGATATATATATATAAATATATATATACATGCATATATATATATTTATATATATGTGTATATATATGTATATATATAAATGTATGTATATGTGTGTATATATATATTAATATATATATAAATATATCGATATATATATATATATATATATATATATATATATATATATATAGATATATATAGAGAGAGATATAGTCTATATATCTGTCTATATAGATATATAGAGATAATATATCTCTCCTCTATATCTATAGAGATATATATCCTATACAGATATATATTATTTATATATCTATATATACTATATATATATCTATATATATATATATATATATATATATCTATATATATATATATATATATATATATATCTCTATATATATATATATATATATATATCTATATATATATATATATATATAAGCTGATGGCTGCTTTTATTGCTTTTGTTGCTCAAAAGAAAAATGACAGGGGGCACCACTAAATAGTATCTGCCGTAGAATATGTTGAAATATAATATGTGCATGTAGAAGGCTATGGCACGCGTTGGATCCTGTTACATAGCGTGCAGTGATTTGATAAACGATTAAAAAATATTTTCCAGGCGAGATTCTGCTGCATGTAGCGTATCTTGGTGTTTTGTTGATTGAACAGTCAAGTATTGCGTTGTCATAAGGTCGTTGCTTTTATGTACCAGTTGCGCACAAACGTTCGCGACGTACGTTACAATGCTCGTTTTCTAGGGGCTATTTAATTATGCATATTCTACCTCAGCATTCAGTAATCGGAATCGGCAGCAGGCTGAATGTTTGATAAACTATCGAAATACATTTAGACAGTATCGTTATGACCATAGAAATACTAACCTTTATGGGTCTGATATATCATTGTTTTATTCCAAAATAATTTACGTGTCGCGTTTTTCACTTTTACCTTGATTCAATTTGCAAATCCTCGCTCACAGAGCAGGGGCTTTTAAAACCTTTTCTATATCATGACCGAGGAATCGATACAACAAGAGCATTGAATTATACAGGCTAAGCACTGAGTCAGCCGAATTGTGACAACAAAGCCTTCCTGGTGGAATGGCTGTTCATGTCATATTTGATTCAGTTGTCATTCATACAATTAGGTTAGGCACTTTTGTCAAGTGCTTTTCCTTGTTTTATTTTAGTAATGGCTGTCCCTCGTGAGCGTAATGCCGGATTGCACGCTGATTTGTGAATACCCGCGAAGTAATTTGAATTTACTGCATGTTATGTCGTGCGAATAAATCGTTTTGGGTGAAATATCTCAGATCGTGTTTTACCAAGTAATGCGTGCCTAATGTATCCCCTAAATGCAAATATACTTAACACTGTCTCATAGACACCGCACAATTCCGATATTCAACCATAGTAAATGATGCAGAGCCGCATTTTACCGATGAACTTAATAAGTCACGTCAACGGATACGTAGCAAGGGAGCATTGTCGTGTTATGTAACTACAGATGCGATATGCTATTTCTGTGACATATTGGCACAGGTTTCTGCATATCTTGCCACATAACCTCCGTGACAAAACGTACTAGAATAGTTTGTTACACTCCTTGGTTAGCCAACAACAATATGCTGTGCACTGACAATACGTTATGCGTCTGTAGCGGCAGCCTCAAAAGGCTACTGTCCCAACCTGGTTTGACTCGACGATGATATCGTCTACATGTTGACACTGTGAACGATGACACATACGTCGGGATACATAATCCCTTATCAGATAAAACTACATATTACAAACTAACTTAAGTGTAATGCGTAGCATTGAATCAATGCCATACATACAACATCAACGAAGCCGATGATCTATGCGAAACTTGTTATAAGCATGAGTGCATTTTGATTCCTCATAATATTAAGTGCAGTGTGACATAGCAAACCACCAGCAGACAACTACACCAAGTGACTGGGGCTGCGTTACGATGCAGTGGAGCAATGAACTGTATACTCAACATCATATGCATCCCCACAGTACCCAAGAAGTTATTTATTCGCGCGTAATAACTAAGTTAAATGAAAATAATATTGTTAGCATATGTTAGGTGCCTGGCCCATTATATGTAGAACCTGCCTACCATATTTAGAAATTTTTATGAAACCGTAGACTGTTAGTCAGAGTTATGTGACGTTTTCTATATATCACTGGCATATACGTTAAACACTCTTGACATATGCCCATGTGATAGCACACTACTGCCACGCAGTTTGGTCAGTAAGTGTACCGCACTAAATTGCTTTGGCATAATGGCCCCTTATATCGGGTATATATGTTGAGTTATATACATTGAACTGGGACAGGTGATAAACATTGGCCAGGAAAAGGAGGCCCACTATTCGCATTAACATCAATCATATTAATGCCTTAGACGCGGCGGTTAAACTTCGGATATGTTGGAGAGGCATATCCGGATTGTATTGGTGCCTTTACGCGTTCTTATGGCATTTGGGAAAACCTGACTGGTTCACTACGAACGTTACTTTACACGGTGGACAATGTGGACGAACCTGACCAGATTCTTGAATAGTATCGCGCTGGACGTTCGTCCTTTATGGGACGGATTTCGCTGCACGGTCTGGCCAACGTGTTGGTACCAAGTGGGCACGGACATTTCCGTTACATAAGCAACACAAGCATCTTCGTCCATTACCGCTGCGAGATCATCTCGTAACATCACGATATAACTGTTACGATTATCTTTGCATTCGGTGGGACAAGCAAGTCTTGACCCTTAATAACATTATCTGAAGATGACATCTTCTATGAATAATAAGTTGTAATGCAACTTCAGCGTGATCAATCCTGCATACTAGAATACAGCTGCCCTGCCTTGATATATTTGCAGCCTAAAATAAAACGTATATTAGCCAACCTGTCTTTAGTATTTTTCTGTACGCTTATAACCCAATGCGGTAAGGTATTGATCAGCAAAATGATGAATGATTCACATTGCTTCAGAAAATTCAACCCTGGTTATTCCCCGGTATTTGCTTAATAGAAGAAAGTTTAGCTCATTCAGTGTTTTGTTTTGGTGAGCCCCCTTAAGCTGTAATGCGGCGATATGAGCGGTGTACTTCATTATCATAAAAGCTCCGATGAACTGAATTAGCTCAAAAACCGTCTCGGTGATGCAATAGACTGGCGCTCGAACACGTATAACACTGCCACTGAAATACATACCAATATCTGTGCATGCAATAATTCTGCTGCTTGCTGCTGCTAGTTAATGTGAAGAGGACATTGTTGTTGACCAACTACCACCTCCCACCTCCACAATGTAAAGAGTACTAATTTGCACAATAATTAACTGAACATTAATTCCGATGAGTTGCTTTGAGCCTTATGGATCCACGCAGACGTCAGTCTGCTGGTAGTTAGCTGTGAGGCACTAGACACGAAATTAGTCAATGTCTTCCATTGGTGAGCTCCCTGATGTTGCCACTAAGGGTAAGGAACCGCGTGCTTCATCATCATAAAAGCCCAAATGGCTCAACGATCAACATAACTATGCTTAAGTGTGTATTTAATAATCAATAACTTAAACCCCACCCAGAAACGTGATTTGCTTGTTGATTTTAGACTTAATGTACCTGTGATCCTGATGTTCCCATCGAAACGCCTTATCCGTAATAAATTACAGGTGCTTTCTTATTCGCCCAGCCTGAGATCGCGTGCCTGTAGAATTTGTAAACCCTTAGAGTACACTCAACTTTGAGCCAATAGTAAATACGAGGATGGTTATAGCACCGGGTATGCGTTTTGTTGCTGATATTGAACGGTACTACAGCGATATAAATATGCCACCGACTGCGTCACAATGACATCACCAATTATAGAGCAGGATATGTACTACTGTCTTATGTCAACATTAACTCGCGGAATCAAATGGCTCACAACGCCGACACCATAGGTTTATGCTACTTTTGCACTATAAGGCAACCATAATTTAGAGAGAGAATCAAAGTTTAAGTAGGCATAAATACATGCATAGGCGAACTGCTGATATTGAGATGCACCGTAGTTTAATGTTACTAGACCGGTTTTTTCTGGCAGAATGATATTTGCTGACTGATTCACTCGCCCTTTTGTAATTTTTGAATCGCATACATTCGTGAATATACTTACTGTTTAAAAAACATTTCTAATTGCAATGCAATCGTCACGTTTTAAACCGCATTGAATATGGCGAGTTTTACACAAACATGCCCAAATATGGACGATTTAGCTTAGAATGCCCAAGCAAGTTGGTGTACAGAACCGTTGTCGTATTACCTTCGTAGTAAATTAATTAAACTTTAGATATGCTACAGAACTCGATAGCATATTTTGGTTATGCACAAGGAACAACGATAATGCGGTATTTAATGCCATTGTGCTATATCTGCTCGAGGATTTTAACGAGACTTGACACAAGACCAATATTATAATCATCGTTATAAAGATGGTCAAATTATACTTCAGGCAACAAATACTTGCCGAACCGCATAGATTTAAGGCATCTCCTTATAGTCACTAACAATAATGGGTAAGAACCTTTCGCGAACGATCACGTCAATTTGTGTCACAGCAGTGTTCAAGATACATGACTGTGTAACAACGCATGGCTTGTTTCCGATGAACGTCCGAGGCATACACCACATCTGGAAATTAAAGATTAACTAAAAACTGTACATTGGTTACACGTATTTAGTCTTATATGTTTTGAAGTGAACTCACACATATATGTTTGGGTATTCTGAAAACTTACAGCAAGATCTCTGTTTAATCGAACAATTCATGTGAATTCGAATAGTTGGGGAAATACATATGATTTAATTCGCCACTAGCACGGGAAAGACATGCATCTGGTAGATCGTGATTGTCAAAATGTATATATTCAGTTGATGATGAAATGGAGTTTATACCGCACAAAGGCATATTGGTGGAATTTATAATCATCCTTGATTCTTCGTTTAGTACGCTAATATTGGCCAAGTGCAGGTCGGAACGCTATTAACTACATTAAACCTCGACGAGTCATGTCGCAGCAATCATCGTGTCACGTCAGCATCGTTATCTGACGTTAGCATGGCATTAGTGGTATATCGTGCATTCGTCAATCATCATTATAATTGCAACTGCATGAAATAACATCGGAAAACAGGTACGGATATACTGACCCTAGCGAGCGACATGTAACCAAAGTGCAGTTCGTTTACTTTAAGCGCACTTATACACAAGTAACACATTTTTCGTAGTTACTGTATAATATTTGTAGTGGATATGTTATTACCTACTGCGGAATTTCTTCTGGCATGATTCAGACGAATTAAAAGACATCAGCTACCGCGTCACATATGGGACACTTATAATTAGGCTGGCCAACGACGTGTATATAGATATATATATATATATATATAGAGATAGATATATAGAGATAGAGAGATAGATATAGAGAGAGATAGAGAGATAGAGAGAGAGAGATATATAGAGAGAGAGAGAGATATATAGGAAAGAGAGATAGAGAGAGAGAGAGAGACAGGGACACACACATATATAGATATATTATATATATATATAGAAATATATATATACATATATATAAATAGATCAATATATATATAGATGGTATATATATATATATATCATATATATATATATATAATAATATATAAATATATATATATATATATATATATATATATATATATATATATATATATATATATATATATATATATATATATATATATATATATATATATATATCAGTTGAAAACATATTTTGCAGAGAATAGAGTATGTTCCAAGTTCGAGAGTTTATCTTTTACACTGCAAAAGCACGCTGCCGAATTCATTAAAGTCAATAATACAGATCATACCCGAATGCATTCAGCTTGCTTGAGTATAATCTGCAATTATCCAGTTTAACATACAATCACAGCTTGGAACCTGTCAAGTTAGGGGCGCTCTTAATTTTTTTTTCTCTATCATTCAGAATAGATAAGACGCGTGAATTCAGAATGATCATACGACTTATGATACTATCGGTGTTCCATTCTTAACGATATCACCAGATTCAGAATGTCAAAATTCCTCAATTAAACATTGCTTACAATTCGTACACAAGCACCAGGCGATCGAACGAGTCGCTTTGACTGATATTTTATAATCCCTTTATCAATGTATCGTGTTCAACGCACGCTAATCAATCGCATGAATATTTCTAATCATAATTGCCTCACACATCAGGGGATCTTATCCGCCATAGGTATTATGTCGCGGTAACTTAAGTAGACGGTAACCGCTAGTTCAACTAATCAATCCTGCCTGAGACATGATAAGCTCGAGCGGAACAATGCAGATAAGGTCTCTGTAGAATATCAACCCGTCTCGCTGCTTGCTCTAAATCACATAAGAACGATAGACAATTCGGAAGAGCAGGTATGATTAATTCCGTCTGTCTAGGATGGGATTGCTTACATACGGATGTCCTGGGGCCGACGTTTCAAGCTAAGCTTATATGGGCGTCTTGTTTAATGAAGCGAACATAAACTGTTTCGAATGGCTCGGGTGGTAAACTTGTTTATCTGAGAGGTGATACCGCGGGCGTTTGATATCAACTGGAGCAATTACAGGAATACGACTTTTCTCCGTCTCTCGTGCCGCTTTGGTTCTTAGGATAGGGTTTCGTTATAACTTTATGACAACCGTAACTTCGCAGGTCGGAAAACGGGGAATAGGCACACACATACGACCTTACCTAGCATGAAAATATGTCACACAAACATACCATGTGGTGAAAATGCAATATGCAAATGAGGGAAACTTCATCAATTTATTATGTAGATGATCATCATTACGTCGTTTATAAATCCGACATGAAAGAGTTGATGGTACGCCTATTTATGGCGCGTTTTTGCTCTATTTAACGGCGACAATAGTTGAACATGTTATGGTTGTGCATTTACCTGGACAAAATCGACCAAGGGTAGCGGACCCAACTGTACGAGTCTTACAGCCCTAAAATGTGGAGGCATTTCAGTGTTCTTCTACAGATATCTACGCGGATATTATATATCTATGACGAAATGTATCTGCAAAGCGAATACAATTTGGTGGGTCAGATCGCGCACAACGACCTCTTATACAATGTGCAATATCGATCCATCGTTAATAATCAATTTCAAACTGACCTGCGTACCTTTTGTAGTTGGGCATTCTATTCATCGTTTAACGATCGTACTTACATGCTTTCCTACAATCGCATTTACCGCAATGTGATATGCGAGCTAGTCTCATGCGAATAACAGTGAACGGTCATGCAGTGGAAGTGTTCGGAAACTATTGTCGTGCAATATATCATAGGTTGCTAAAGCTTACATGTGCTCATTAGAATATGGTTGTATCACAAATACAACCCATTAAATAATTGTTTCATGTTCAACCACTACATATTAATTCTACCATCACATATTATATATAACGCAGTGTGTGTTGTGAGCTTTAATATTTCATGATTTGTCCGTGGATGTACAGTCACCATGTCTCGATTCTCCAGATTCTCATAAATTAATGCTACAGCATATCGTTAGCAACAGATAGAGATTTTTAGGCACATCTGTCAGTAACAAAACTTACATACGTATATACCAATACTGTATCAGCTGAATAGTTAGTTAGGTGGTTTAGGAGTTAGTAATGCAATGTTATTGCCCTTTGTTACAAATACCATGATTAATCCAGCAACGTACTGTACATTGTTTGACATTGTCGCTATTTCATCAGATTTACATACACCGTTCAATTGGCAATTATCGACCGTACGCTTAAGTGTTCTATTCAGAAGAGAATACATGGGGAAAATAATGCGCTGCTTTAGATACATTGAGTTTGCTAAGTAGGCTAATCGTGCTAATAAACCAACACTCCACAACGTGAATCAACTAACTGATAATTTAGTGCAAATCTGTAATGAATGCCTTATTATCAAAGATAAGAGTATGATTGTACTTGTAGATCGGAAGGGGAAAGTCCTACAGCATAAATTTCTCCCATTGTATACTTTGTTGTGCTAACTATGACATGGCTTTTTGTCCTCACCTTTTTAAAGCCATTGCTTTGCATAGCGATATGCCCGTGCTCATGTCCCGCTCATTACTTCAGATGTAACTAGTCATGGCATTCACGGTGCGAGTATTTGATAAGCAATTAGGAAACTCCCCGCGTTCGTTTTATGGTAGCACTTCTCTTTTTGTCAATCATATTCTGCATTAATTCACACGATGAGTAAATTAAAAACACCTCAAATGTACTTTGTCCTACTTTTGCGCAATGATATGAAAAAAACCTAACAACGGAATTGATTTAATTGCATATGGCGCGCATACATTGAGTGTAATTGACATGTCTCTATCACCTAAAGAGCATGAACAACAATTTTGCCTAACGTCGGATGCGTCGTGTGCCATCACGGTTATAGACTCGTTAATTTTAGATGGCCTCTGGGTGACTGTAAATGTTGAGACATGCATCACTCCGTTATGCACTACAAACCACCAGTAATAAGGATTATTGGTCATTACAGTCGTACGATTGAATTTTAAAATAAAAAGCACAGCAGAGGATAGTAAATACGAGGCGTAGCTACTTTTAATGGTTGCACGTTGTTAGCTCGATGTCATTGTAACCTGTGTCAGTTCCCAGAGTACACATGACTATTTCACGGTAAATTTGTGTGTAGCTTGTGTATAAGAGATATTTTTTATACTCTTTTGATTTTTGTAAGAGATGTGACGACTTTTAAGAGGGCGTTTAAATGCCATTTTTATTGTCTCAAGGGATGCTATTGATAATTCAATGCGTATTGAATCAATATTTAGATCTCTTTAGGGGTCGGTATTGTGGTTTTAAGGACGTTCCGAGACATTTTAGCGCTGACCAATAAAGCCATTGTGTGGGTCAATATTGTACAAATGCTAATGAAGTCTGTCTATTAGCCGGCGTTTTAATTGTGCAGCATGTCGTTTTGATCGAGTATGACATTTCTGCAAATTAACCAAATGTGTATCTTGCCTGCGTAATATTACTCGGTTTGCGAGCTTTGCATATTCCACTGCAGTCTAACTTTCGACAGAGAGGAAGCGTGAATTTGCGACGCTTGCTGGTTAGCGTTTGCTTGAACTACTTGATTATCCCAATGAGAACGAAAGTGTGTTCTTAAATAGAGTTGCTATTGCACTGCATGCTAGAATCACTTCAAAGTTATGCTGATAAATTTGGAGAGCCATTTGAATTATGGTGATCCGAAAAGCCAATCCACATCTGTGATTGTGATAAACGAGGTCAACTTATCTCTTGACATATAAATATGCAAAGATATATTATCCCGTTTTATACCCGTTACTCTATATCGAGGAATGTAGCTTCTGAATAAATACATCAATTCACATTATCTTTCCACCCATACACAGACAGCCTCGAATGGTTAGTGCAGTGTACCATCTCTTGTCCAACTATCCCGGCTCACGTGTACAAATTTGATATTTGTGGATAATATTCTTAGTTGTACACAATGGTTAAGCATCCCAAGATGTGTTATGCAGCGTAGCACGGATTTCGAAATTGTACCGACATGTATTAAAAGTGATTTATTTACATTGTCGTCATTACGTGGTGACAATTAAAACGCTCACCGTCCCATATCTTATTCGCATATCAATGACCTTCAGTCCATGTCGACCCTGATACATTTAATTATAGACGATTTCACCTGAAGCTATCTGTTATATTGCCTAACAAGACCTGTTATCACTTTGGCAGATCGCTGAATGATTGCTGCGGTGAAGAGTGTGTCAGTCGGTGAATAATTTATTTTCCCCAAGTTGTGATAAAATCGAGCAGTAACTGCAATACATGTGCATTTGCAGTTTGTTCATATGGTCAGTGGTTAGGTATTTTCACATACATAGTCGGGCATTATGTGCAATTCGTTATTGCCACAAACGAAAGCACTTAACCATAAGCCACTTATTTAGTTGTAGGCTACTTGTGGCATAGAAGGGAAATGGTACAAGTAGTTCAAATCGACGATGCGGAATATAGCAGATGATCGGATGGCTGATCAGATGCCTATCGTTCGGCTATTTCAAAATGAACATCTCCTCTGAAAATTGTAATGCACGCAATATATGCCACTGAAACAGTTTTGAATATACATGGCGGTAGATACATATTGCTTGAATATTCAAGCGTTTTAAAAATGGGCCAAATATTAGCATCGAGGGTTATGTATCTATTACCAGAATGTGATAAGCAGGATACAAAACACATAAGGACTGTCCGTTTAGTTGCTTTTTGGTCTCTTTGAGCATCATTGAGCTTTCGATACAAGATCCATTGTACATCTGAAATTGTCCAACTTGATAGATTTTATGGTCTTCAAGGCCCGGTAGGGCCCTCACACATTCAGGCCTCACACATTAAGGCCTAACACATTCAGGCCTCACACATTCAGGCCTCACACATTCAGAACTCTCGACGTATCGGAGATCGAACCCTTTTATAAGGGCCACGCATTTCTTGATCACTTGGACATAATAACAGCCCACATAAATCAGTCAGTGAATGCGGGTAACCCGGTAAACACCAACACATTTTTTGGATAAATCATAGGCTTCACGAGAGATTAAAAAACGAATCTAATAGTTATTTAATTATAATGACCGATAGCCCGTTAACACTAAACTCATATTAAAGCAACATAAAAGTACCTACAGATAAACAAACATACATACATAAAACATACTCCTACAAACACTGAAGACCATTGAGGATCGACACTACCAAACCCATTGTTTACCATCGGCAAAGCCGACCGCTACTCGACCACAACTCATAAACATGCCTCACTAAGCGAAAACCAGTTTAACAACTTTTACTTCGTAACAAGAGACCAAACGCGGATTATTATTCGTACACACTTTAAATATTATGCTGCTCAGGATGTTTTAGTTCATTTAAGACAGCAGTTCTATTAAGAACGTGAGCGGCGCGTGAATGATTTATTATGTTGTTGAGTGAGCATCAATCGCCGAATGTCAACAACATAGCTTTTACGGCGGGAATTCAGCCTTATGTTCAGAAATGTTCGAAAGTTTAGCGCATTTATCAAAGCGCATAAGCTTAAAGTCTATATGCTTGACATCAGGTCAGATTACCATGACATTTAGGTAAGTTTGTGTGCGAAAATGTAGACGGTACTGGTTTCATATGTGATACGCAGAAAAACCTATCATTATGTTTTTATTACGCGATCATCATATTCTTAATGTATTTCTCCGGACAATGTACGATCCCCTATAATATACAAAGCTTTGACATCAAAACGCTATATAGTATGTTCTGAAGCGGATTTACGCCAAAACAGTTACGGCATATATATAACTATATACCAGCTATTACTATTTCGACAAAAAAAGAGGGTTGTTTAGATTAATTTCTTACATGTGGGATTTCTAACATGAATATTATGATATATTGGAATGTAGGCCACAAATGAACGCTAATGTATACACAACTACCGCGAATTTTTTGCTTTGTGTCTATGCCGTATCCGTATGCGCATTCAAATATGAATATCCAAGGACCATGCACATAACGCTACAACATTGCATGCTTGAGAATTGGACTGGGTGACTGATCATGTAAAGTATTCTAACATATAGATTTAAAACAAATCCTTCATTATATCTAAGGAAGGCAACGATTTGAACATCCGATCGGCGGTTATACTCAACCCGACGTATCAGAGGAGAGCCACTTGGTACACAGAAAGAGTTATGTAGTGTAGTAGCTTCATGATTACAGGCCATGTATTCAAAATGATGAAACAACCGTTTAGATATCTTTTTCAAGGCTGTATAAGGCGTACTAAAAATATGCAATTCAAAATAAAGAAAGCCGGTTTTTAGGGATACATGTGAGAGGAAATGTATCCAAACAATATCACGGTGTTCTTCCCGATATCCAACAACTTAATTTTTAGCTGTTATTATACCTGTTCAATAGCATGGAAGGCTATGTTGAGCCATATTGTGCCCCCATACACAATAATGAACAGTTAACAATATAAGCGCTCTGTGATGAATGCCCAATCTAAACATTCATCTATAGGATAATTGATGGGTCTACCGCCTCTTTTGCTCGAACAGTTTCCTTTACTATCATGGTCAGGATGTTTCAATATTAAGCAGGTGGTTACACTCCAACAGATGATTTTTGTATCATGCGCTGCTCTTGGTTAAATAGAGCAATGCTGAACTTGTGGACTGCTTTGATGATCCTAACGAAACATTTAAGAACGAGGCCGAAAGTAACACGCCTACAATATCAATTTTATTCCATGATAAAATAACGCGAATATTTGACAAACATTTACAAGATTAGCGGTGGTGAAAAATGGAAATACCTAAGATCCCTTAGCAATCTAACACTTTTAGGTACGGGCACAATATGCGGATACTGCGTTAGGCATTTCGTCTTAAAAACAGTGCGAGACCATAATTATGATCTCTTGTCAATTAAAATAGAACTGCCTTTGACATACTTGTAGTCAAGCAATTTAACATACAGAGCAGCTCACTAGGGAACGCTCTACACTGCCAGGATAAAAACCTGCGGCATACTTTACAACTTTTAGTATATATCTCCGTCATCAGTTAATCAACATTGACCGAACGGGAGAGGAAATGCAGTACACATAATGGAATCATAAATGTGATCTCGTCAATTCAAGAGAGATCTAAACCCATAGGTTTCAAATGGAAAGCCCTTCTTACAGCCTAACAACATTGCGGCAAGCCTGGTTAATTGCTCGTTTCACCCAGAATCACTGTCCCCTCATGACGTTGTGAGTTAAAACACTTTTGTATACTGATCAGTAAGTAAATGTTTGTTCAAACTCATGAGTGGCTCTATTTTTCAGCCTCACCAGCGAATACTGTGCAAGATTAAAGTTAAACATGTCAATTGTTTAAAATAGCAAGTCTATAAAACAAATTTCTTATCAATGCATGCGTCGTTGTATTACCCTACGATTGATGTAGTAATTATTATTATTGTTAGGGTGCCGCTGCACAGATTGAACTTATGAAGTCTTAATTATTCATTTGTTGGTTTATGTTCAAACGAATTTGGTCAAATTACGGAATTGCATTCAGGGGTGCATTAGGTGCTTAAAATGAAACATCCATTAGAAAACTTAACCCATTTTTTTCAAGCCAACCCTCTGAATGATATCATTTCCTGTGCATGCCTATGGGTAGCTAGCTACATATACATAAATTTAGCAGCATGACTTGTCTTGCATTATTTATGGAAAATATGTTTCTACTTTGCATGCAAATACATCTCATATCGTCTCATATAACGACGGGTCACAGTCCAGCTACAAATATTGCAATGCAAACACCGCTCTGCGAAGTACAATTGGCATGAACGGCATACCACTAATGTACTCGAATTGTGTGCTGCTTGTGTTTGGCATAGCCAAGAAGGCGCAGATATGCGGCTCGGCGTCATGTAGATATACCACGACCACATAAATTTATGTTTGGCGTTGCAGTCGTTTTGTGCAGAAATGAATGGCAACCATTCCAGGGACCATGTACTGATAATGAGCTTTCACATATTGATGACCGGGCAAATTGGTCCAAGCAGTTAACTGTTCACATACGCCAATATTGAACATAGCATTGAATCCACGCATGGAAGCGGCTAATCGTAGTCAATATCCATGTCTTTAATGCATGAATATTAGATCATAACACAATACAATTTTGCATCAGTGTGGCTCGTTACGTGATTAATCAGTTGGCGGCGATTTGTGCAGGTTTTACATGTTCGACACGTCCATGGCCCTCGCATCCTCCACACCGCCCAAACAACAGCAAAGACTCCCTTATATTGCCTACCACATTAACCAGTCGTTATTGAATGATATTCTTATCATTATTTCCGAACATTATCCCTGTATGAAGCTAAATTTGAGCTGTAGACATAAATACCAAAATAGTAAGAGCATGCGGTAATTCCGAGGCAACTGTGTTTGGATGGATAACACGCATACGATCTATGTCTCCATACACCTAAGTCTTAAATCGATATGGAATATTTCGATTAAAAAATGCTGGATTTTATCGTTATAATGTCATAACCAGCGCACATATCTGAATATAAACAGGATTATTGATTCTTTAGGCGTCTTCAATAATCCAAAGCTACCGTAAGGCTTGTCCCAAGGCGCTCTATCACACATATTGCTTTCACAGTAACTAGAGCTTCAAGGTTGGTCACATGGTATTGACACCAGTTTCTGCCTTAAATGTTGGTTCACTATACATCGCAAATAAATAGAATGTACACATTCAATTAAGCTCTGAATAGTCGATTCTTTCATTCCGATGAGGCAAGATGAGACAAAGATCAACGGACGATGTAGACGATTGTCTCCAAGAGACAGCCTTCTCTACAATGCGACAAAAGAACCAATTCGAAAAGGAAGGTTCTAAGTTGCAATAAACGCGAGTAAATTGGCATAACTTCAGCTAAGGGTATGCTCGAAACCCAAATTTGATTAGAGATGCCGATATCTGCGTAGCTTAGCATAAGTTGGCCAGTTGAAACATAAGTATAAGTTTTATTATGACCCAGCACTGCATGTTTGTCGTTATGGACGAAGCCATATTGCAGCAACGACGATGAGGCATATATATATATATATATATATATATATATATATATATATATATATATATATATATATATATATATATATATATATATATATATATATATATATATATATACATATAAATGTTTGTATTATTGATTGTATCTAAATATATTTAATGATGAATTTCATGTTGCCCGGCGTGTGCATTTGATGCAAATCATTTTTATACTAGCGATCATGTTTTCAATGCATAATTACAAGTAAATTCAAATCCATTATTGAACACTTCAATTGAGTCACTAATTCAAAGCATAAACTTTGCCACTGAAAACCCCGAGTATGCGGCCTATAAGGCAGGGGGGGGCGCTTTATCAGTACAATTTTATACAATCATGCAGGTTTATGCTAGTACTCGGTACATAGATTCAAAAAGCTACCCAAGTGTATTACTTATGGAGGAAATATTCATGCGGTGATATCTACCAAAGCATGTTTAAACTGAAGGAACCCCGAGTATCCAAACCTATTATGTTTAAGGCAGGGGGGGGCGCTTTATCAGTACAATTTTATACCAATCATGCAGGTGGCTGTCTTGCTTAGTACTCGGTACATAGATTCAAAAAGCTACCCAAGTGTATTACTTATGCGAGGAAATATTCATTGATCATGTCCAAACATCACATGGCCACGCCTCAGGTACATTGAGATCTGACTACGATTAAAGGGCAGATGCAGAGTTTGCGATAATGGATATGCCGAAATGTTTAGACCTGACTCAATGGCGCGAATTAACAAGCCAACTAACATATGACGAGTTTTCCTCTCTGTCAAATTGCAAAAACAATAAGGACGACACACGCTTCATGCAGAACAACAATTGTATTGTTTTACTATGTCATAAAACCATCGTTATTTCAATGTGGCTTCTTTTTACGAAATTTGTTTTAGATCATGACAGTAAAATCCTTTTGAGAGGTCAATCGTGACCAACATAATAACACGCACTACATATCGGAGAGTCAATGATCTTGACATCAACGGAATAATGAGCGATGTTAATCGCAATTTAACTTAATTAACTTAATGGACATAGCGCATGCTTCTCAGGTAGAAATTAGCCACAAAGCAATGTTTATGCATGTTTGTATGCATGTTTGTATGCATGGATGTACGTATGTATGTATGTATGTTTGTATGCATGTATGCATGTATGTATGTATGTATGTATGTATGTATGTATGTATGTATGTATGTATGTTATGTATGTGTATGTATGTATGTATGTATGTATGTATGTATGTATGTATGTATGTATGAATGTGTGTGTATGTATGTATGTATGTATGTATGTATGTATGTATGTATGTATGTATGTATGTATGTATGTATATGTATGTATGTATGTATGTTATGTATGTATGTATGCATGTATGTATGTATGTATGTATGTATGTATGCATGTATGTATGTATGTGTTATTAATACTACATTTGCCGGACACTTCGGCGTAATTTTAACTATATTTGCCGGACAAAAATATTTGCCGGACATATAGGTGTGCAGCATATATTTCAGATGTTTGTTTCATGACTCTATGGACATAAAATCGCATTTCGTTTTTACAAATGAGTTCTTATTGTGCTCAAATAGTTCAATAGGGTGCATTTTATTACATTCGAAGTATAATTATTAAATATTTAGTGATCTGAAATTCTTGCGCGTGTATCTTGTTTTTACGCTAAATCCTATAAATGCTAGACACTTTCGATTTTAGCTGATTATTCGTTCTATGCGGAAAGTATTATGGTGATTTTGTATATATTTTATTTATTATATCAGCATGGATCATAATCTACCAAAAATGAGAAAGATAAATGCGAAAACAAATAATAAACTCGTTCGTCGCGACACAGACCGAGGTTCGTGTATCTTCCACGGAGGTTGGCAGCAATCCGAGTCTCAGGCCAGCCTGTTGTCAATAACTTTGTGGCAGATACTTATGCGACACTCGTGGATGGAACGCAGATCAGCTGACTGTTGTCAACATTTGTTCTCTCGGCTGTTAACTTCAGCTTGTTTGGTGAGATCACATACTTTACTTGTCTATAGATAAGTTTTGAAATGCCACCGAGTCAATATTTTGTTATGCGCCTTACACAGAATCCTGCAAATTATTGCCCGATGTTATAAATTACGATTAACCCGCACCACTTCTGTGGCACTTACCCGGGTTGAACATTATGATTATGTTACCGTCAAAGTCAGGGCTCGCCCCAAGCCAAAAATGCTGAACTGACAAACTGTGACCCCATTTACATTTAAAATTCACGATATCCATGTTTGAAAATGCCTGGCTTATTTTTAAATATCTTGTCTAGTTTACTGATACATTTATCGAATGAATCAGAAGCTGAGTCTTCAAGCTTCTCTTGCAAACCACTCTTCAGCCTCTACCTGTCTATGGACATGCAAACAAACAAACAAAGCTAATATCTTTTACTGCATCAAACATCAGCATGTTGATCCTGATGTTTGATATTTCTCTTTTCCTCAGAACTTTGTAGCTGCAAAGGTTTGTCTCCTGTTCATATTATTGGTTGGTTTTACAGTTATAAGCATTTTTTTATTATTATGTATTGATATAGTTTGAACCTTAATAGAGGGATAATTTGTCTGCATTACCCATCACATTTACAGGTTATTGATTCTATCTTCAGGCAGAAAATTAACATGATGAATGGAAAGTCTTTCATTGGTTGAGAGATAATGCTGCATAATATATGACTTGTTAATCTGGTGATAAGATGATGATGGATCTTCATTTTGTGTTATACCTCAATAACTAAATCTATAACAGTCTTTGATGAAATTAATATGTTTTTATTTAGGTTAAGTCATTCTATTTATGCAAATGATAATGATATATTCATGTTATTGCTGGTGAAATAAATTTTAATTTGATCAACCATAATTTATTGCTTTGGTTGGTATTCGATATATACCCTTCAAATAAACCCTTCACTTAAAACGTGTGTTGCAGTTGCATTATGGCATCATACGCAAAGACATATGGTGAGTAATAATTTGACTTTCAAAAATGATTATAATGCTCATTTTTTGGGTACAATTATATCTTAATTTGATATCCGCACACTTAAAAAGTTTTTGCGGTACTACTTTGTTCCAGCTTAACACCAGCCTATCTTAAATGAAGAAGTATAAGTTGAGGTGATCAATTGTTTTTATCCCTATTGGACTATATTTGTGAGCATTACCACCAATATAGTAGTCACTTGAATATGTTCTGGTTCATTTTCAAACACTAAACACAACCAGGATACAACTGAGGAGCTGGAGATACCGTGGAGTACAGGTATGATATAGTATATATTTTTTCTCATAATTCTAATCATATTGAATCTAAATTTTTGGGAATAACCACTAATATAGAAGTCACTTGAATATGTACTTGGTTGTTCGCAGACACATAATACAAACAGGATACAAGCAAGAAGTTGCTTGTACAGGTATGCTTGTTTGTTCTTGTTAACTTGTCAAGCTGGGTCAAAAAAATATTTATGCTTAAAATTGTTAGCACAGATTTGTTGAATTTATGCTTTTGTTGCATCTTGCAAACACCATGTGATAATCTTATTGTGGGTAAATGATTGTTTATAAATCATACATTTTTGTATGATTGATACTGTTTTGGTAATTGATATATTTAATTGTGTAATCATAATGTTAACTCTGCCTAAGGGCCAAACAACATTGCTATATGGTTAACCAAATCATGAGAGCCCATATAAGCATCACTTGGGACGCTTATATTGTGAAGTTAAGCATATTGTCTTATTAACCATGTTATGTTCTTATATTCAATGGGTGAAAAGTAACAAAGATAAACTAAATGGCTCTATGAGAACTCTGCCTCGTGAGGGATGGTCTTCCAGGCAAGTTTTTCCACCAGTCGAGTTGTTTCTCACTTGAACTGAATGAGATACATGTAATAAGTTGTCTGTTGAAAAATGTTACATATATGTGTTATATGTTATTAAGCTATGGGTATCTACATTGTTTTAACCATAGTTATTTATCTGGATGCAGGTAAAGAAGCAATCCTCAATTACAAATCTGTCCACCCGGAGATTCCACACTTTCGGACGACAATAAAGAACAAAATTCCCATCAAAAAGACGAAGCATCAAGCCCCATCAAATATATAATTAAATAGGTTGAGCATGTCTTAATTAATAATATCAATGTTACTACATGGTGTGTTGTATTCATAGTTAAATCTGTTATTTAAATGTTGCAATGTATTGATCATAACATCAGTTATTGGTGCTGAATGTTAATTGTTACTATCATTGTATGGCTCTATAGATTGTTGTCTGCACCTTGCATTGTATTTTTCCATCTTATAAAGGGTTACTCGCATTTTAACGTTTGATTAATGTATTATTGATAGTGGTTCTGGAACTGAAATGCACATATAATCTATCGGTGGTGCCTGATGAAGTATTTCTACAGTGAGGGTATTTTGTACCTGGTATTGTAATGGGTCATTGATATGTTATTGCTATGGCATTGCTCCATTGGTTTGTTATTAATACCTGGCATTGTACTGCTATATAATCTGCCGTTGGTAAATGGTGATTTTTAATTTGAATGGCGGAATAGTCTTTGCTACCTGGCATTTAGATGATTTAATGATCCATAACTGGTAGTTGCATTGTTAAGCTGGTCTGATTTTTAATCCGTACCTAGCATTGTTTTGTTAATTGATCTGTTATTGGTACCATACATTGTATTGGTCAATTCATCACAATTTTCTATCACAATGGAAAATCAAGAAGCATTGGTATTTTGCTGATTATGTTTTGGTCAATGGTATCAAGTGATTTGAATGATTAATAAAGTTTCTGGTAACTAATTATTCACAGTATTTTATGGTCATTTCAAGTATTGCATCCATGGTGGAAAGGTTGGTTGTGAAGCTGCAATGACTGTCAATAAGATTATTCTCGATAACACTCTTCTTAATAACAATGAAAAGAGATTGTAATTCAATGATATCCAAAACAAAATCGATTCCATTTTATGTATATGGTCCATCAGAGGGTACATAGTGGCCAATGCATTAGACTACAGTGTGAGTAATGAGTGAAGACATACATTTGCTTGAATTAACTTTAATGGTTATTGAAAATGTGCAAATGGAATAATAGAATACCCACTAACAGGTTCTATTGGTGTTGAGTATAATGAATCATGAATGTAATCACCTAGTCTTCTGGTCCAAAAACACCACCACCAACATTCTTGCTACCTCTATGCATGACAATTGGACAACACCATGATTGGATCAAACAGCCATGCACCTCAGTATAGAAACCCTTGTAAAAAAGTTGTAGATTCATGATACTATGGCCTGAAAAAACATATAGATGCACATTCAATCATGGCAGTTACTTGTTTTATATTTGTTTCAAGACAAGGGTGATACCATGTCAATATAAGTTGGAATAAGAATGGATCACCAAATTTTATATTTGTGTCTGTGTTAAGGGTCCATGATAAAGGCAAGATATATAACTGTGTTCCCAAAACATTCAGTGTTTTCGGATTGCAAACACTTGTTCAGGATCACGATTGGTCATGTTACAGATAAATTTCTTAAACTTCATTAATCAAAAAAATGGCACCAAGATTCACATTTCGTATGATTGTATATAAGAAAATAAGGTGCCAAGCCTACAACTACAAGTCTATGAATCCACTTCATGATAAAATGGCAGATATTGAAAGTGCCCCAAAGCACACCAACGACAAGGGTTATTTTGCGATAAAAAAACTCCGTTTTATACCTCAAAGACAACGACACGTCATAGACTAATGACGCGCAGTGACCCAGTAACGCGCGAATTCCAACGGACTGTCAGACAACAAAACTCAACAAGGATTGTTTGTATTTGTCGCGGAATAATAATGTGATTAGTGCAAGCATGGTCGGTGGAATTATTTCCCA
Source organism: Urechis unicinctus (assembly GCA_034190875.2). NCBI lineage: Eukaryota > Metazoa > Annelida > Polychaeta > Xenopneusta > Urechidae > Urechis > Urechis unicinctus. The sequence goes on along the minus strand of CM067358.1, from coordinate 62,998,791 downwards.
ATTGTGTGGATTCTTAAGTTAAGATTCTTTATGGATATGGCCCCAGGTCCTTGGGTAAAACAACACAAGCCAACTCGCGCTGCATGTCTTATCGCCCTCATGGTTTACAAATCGAATTTGTTGCATTACTCGAAAAACCATTAACACACACATAATTATTTCATACTCTACCATTGTATATCTTACGATCAGTTCGATTCATAGAGAACATCTGGGTTGGTACAGTATATGATACCGAAGTATCGCTGTCCTAGAGTAGCTTGAACATGAGCGACAGTAAGCTATTTGACAGTCATATTCGCAAGCCTGGAAACGGACCCGCTTAAAACTCAAAGTAATTTCATTTTGCCACAGAAAAGGCCCAGACACTGACGCAAAAATGGTCCCTGATGCGTACTAATAACTGCAATACGTTAAACAATTCATTTGTCACGGGATTATAATAGAAATTTAAAAATATTGTCGATCTCAACTGTGCGGCAAATGTGGTGTTTTTCCAAACACCACAAATGCAGGTCATACACACTGTCCGGCATTTGTGGAATTTATGCAAATTAACATATCTCAACTGTGCGGCAAATGTGGTGTTTTTCCAAACTCCACAAATGCCGGTCATACATACTGTGCGGCAAATGCGCATGTAGTTACGACTGTCCGGCAAACCTAGAATCTAGCAGCAGTATGTATGTATGTATGTATGTATGTATGTATGTATGTATGTATGTATGTATGTATGTATGTATGTATGTATGTATGTATGTATGTATGTATGTATGTATGTATGTATGTATGTATGTATGTATGTATGTATGTGTGTGTGTGTGTGTGTGTGTGTGTGTGTGTGTGTGTGTGTGTGTGTGTGTGTGTGTGTGTGTGTGTGTGTGTGTGTGTGTGTGTGTGTGTGTGTGTGTGTGTGTGTGTGTGTGTGTGTGTGTGTGTGTGTGTGTGTGTGTGTGTGTGTGTGTGTGTGTGTGTGTGTGTGTGTGTGTGTGTGTGTGTGTGTGTGTGTGTGTGTGTGTGTGTATGTATGTATGTATGTATGTATGTATGTATGTATGTATGTATGTATGTATGTATGTATGTATGTATGTATGTATGTATGTATGTATGTATGTATGTATGTATGTCTGTATGTATGTCTGTATGTATGTATGTATGTATGTATGTATGTATGTATGTATGTATGTATGCGTGTATGTATGTGTACGAAGCTACCTAGTGATTTCCTGTAGTCTATTTAATAATGCATCAATGGGCGGAGAGTGCATATTTCCATGCAGTGAAATCAGTATACCCTGCGCAGTCATTGTCGTGGTGATAGAAATGTAATTATTATTACACGTTCAAGCACGTTTTATACAATATGCCATTTTAATATGTGAATGATCGCTTTTTGTAAAAACGTTATTGCTCTTGACAAAAGGTTATGTATTTTTGGAAGATCCGCTCATAGTATATTGCTGATGTGCCTCAGGGGCTCTATGGCAAATAAGCGGCATACATCTTTTATGTGACGGACACAGTGCATACCCAAGCGTGTTAATATAACCACAAGTCCTCAATAACCAGCCTATATATCTGAACCATATTGCTTATAGACCAAATGTTTATGTTCTAGACCAATCACAACCATCCTTGAGCAGATTAATTGGCGTCAATAATATTTTAGCAATTAGCATTAATGTCGAGCACAATACAGACATAAATTTATCTCCTGCATTACACGAAGGAATCATTTAAAAGCTAATAAGAATTTGTAACAATAGAAGGTGCTTTATATTGCAACGTTCATTTGCTATATATGCAATCAAAATCAGTGCAACAATGATCTAGGAATGGCTAGCTTATGTTTAATCTAGTTTTACCGCTTTTCAATAACCGATGACAAATATTTTATGCGCATGGCGGTAGAAATCTCAGTCGCACATTTTCTGTCTCAGGCAGATGCTTTTGCATCCTAAAATTGCTCCATG
>CM067358.1:62964318-62991818 GCA_034190875.2 Urechis unicinctus | reverse complement strand
CAGCTACTTTTTTTGTTTTATATCTCAAATACTTACTAAAAATAAATAATTAGCGCTTCACAAGCGACCGTAACACATAATAATCATCAGATAGTAGCAGATAACATTTACCCATGATTCAAAGTAATATATATTCGATGTCGTATGCTGCTAGGGGATAGTTTTGAGCGCCAGACAGAGTCAAGATGTCTATAATCGGTTCACGACGGTTAATATGAAGATAAAGAGTACCGACCTTAACCCTGAATGATCGTGGTAATGTGATATTGACAAGCTAGGTAACAACCTTGTCTACGTCTTGTGTATATCAGAATTAGTAATATACCTCTGTTAAGTCTCTCTGACAAAAGCAGCCTCACCACGTTATATGATATGTTGCGGACTGAGTGTCTAACAACCCAAACGGCATTAAATGTCAACAGCTGATCATACAGACAAGCAGAGTAGGTACAAGGCGTAAAAGGTTACTATTTTATATACGAGAAATCGCTTGCTTTGGTGGAGACATTGCAGTGACTGCTTCCTAGTTGGACGTCGATCACGATGAATGCATATGTTCAGTATTGTTGGCAAATAGATTATAACGGAAATATGTATCAAGCAGTGACTGTTGCAGTGGTAAGGCCATAGCCGCTCTACCATGCAGACGTCCTAAGTCAGCTTACAAATATAAACGTCCAGCGACTTATCATCGGCACAAATAGTACGCTTAGCGGGAAGGAAGGGAGCTGGTGTTGATATTGAATGCAACACCACAACAGTTCGACATAAACATCAACCAAGCGGCACAAGCAAAGTATGTGGGTAAATACATGTATAGGCCATCTAAGCTTTATAGCGCATATAAATGATCACCATTATCGGAAACATGTGACAAAAACGTTGACCAGAAAGGCTGTTAACCATTTATCGTAGCAATTCATTAGTTGTGAGTTCATTACAATTTGCCTCCAACGGTTGATTGAATGGTATGATTTAATCATAACTGCTACGATATTACCAATACCGACTAAGCAGCGCACTAAGGTATATATCTTAACAGTCATTTCGTAAAACATTAAGTACATTGCAAATACTTTGATAAAATCATTGTTGAAAGGCAAGCAAGTGTGCAAGAATGTCTGATATGAGATATGAACCCAAAACAGGCACCGAGAGATTGCAATGTGATTGATTTGGATGTTATTGCTATAGCTATATATATATATATAGATATATATATATATATAGATATATATATAGATATATATAGAGATATAGATATATATATATAGAGATAGAGATATAGAGAGAGATATCTCTATCTCTAGAGAGAGATAGAGATATAGATAGATCTCTCTCTCTCTATATATCTCTAGATCTCTCTCTCTCTAGAGATCTCTCTCTCTCTCTCTCTCTCTCTCTCTCTCTCTCTCTCTCTGTTCTCTATATCTAGAGATCTCTATGATATCTCTATCTCTCTCTCTCTATATATATCTATCCCTCTCTCTCTCTATCTCTAGATCTATATCTATATATCTCTATATATCTCTATATATATATATATCTCTATCTCTATATATATCTCTCTATATCTCTCTATATATATATATATATATATTCCATGTGCAGTCGTTGGGCTGCTCAGTTTTTATTGGGATCCGAACCCCAACTCGTGAGACTGCGATTATGAATTAAATACAACGCGCTGCTACTGCATTTGTAAATGTAATCAACGCTCTATGGTTTGGCTAACACAGTGCACATGTATGACTGTGTTATTAAACAAATGACCTCGGTATAAATAAGCAATCATGCGTCATCAGCCGACAGCGACGGCAGCTAAGCTGCATAATGCTGGATCCCTTACACATTGATTGAACCTTTGAAGTCGGTGCACACATCTAGTAACTATTATTGTGGGACGTACATTAATTGGCCACGTTTCTTCTTTGATCCGCGAGTTGTTTCACCTTGCACACCCCGGCAATGCCGTGTGTCTTCGATCATTTTACCCATCTAGTCAGCAGCATTCTTCTGTGTGTTTATTCTCATATTTGTATCTTCTTTGTTCCTGATTCAATACTTTGCACTCTTATAGTCCGCTTGAAACGATTTTCCTCACTAAGGTTTGCTGAACATGTACAAAGTAAATACAAACTATTGATTGGATGGTTGTTTTTTGATAGGGGTATGTCGTAACTAATGTATGACAGACAGTTGGGGGTGAGCACAGAAAGCTCAGTATTGATTATCAGGACTTTTTGGGAAATTTACCGATTCTAGCACCCCCTGGTAAGCTAAATAAAAATCATGATTGTGGAATAGTATCAACTAAAGGTTAAACTTTTTTTACCCCATTTGCCAGGTGACGCCGATGAACGGTTTGCATTGCCATCTTGCAAGCTTCGACAAAAAAAGCGGATCTGATTCTGTATACATGGCTCAACGGAGCGAGCGCTCAAGTTGTACTGATATCATTTTTCAACATAAACTTCATACTAATCAACAGCGGTTAGATAGATACGGTAGATAGTGATATAAAAGGACATCTGCGTTAACCAGGGACGTATGGCAATATATTTATGTATCCGTATGGAAGAGGATTTGGAAACGATAAAGAGCAATCGAATTATTGATCACTAGATCCATGGCCAACCAACAGGTTATTACATCCCGCTGCCTAATGTAATAGTGATCTGTATAAAAATTACCAAAACAGCAATTCCCAATAAACTGACTGAATAACGTATTCATCATAATGTCGGTTACCGATCTACTAGTCGTGCTGTCAGATATGTTGTCATTTGTAATTTAGACGAGTATATGAAAAAGCTTACCCTTGTTTTAGCAGCGCTCCATGTCTGTGCGTATATTAGATACAAATGGACGGCGAAAAAGTAAATGTATGTTCCTAAACGCAAAGGTTATTACAATAGGGTCATATTTTTGGAATTCGAGCGACCAGGTACCAGTCAACCAAGGTCAAGATCATCGAAGGCAATTTTAGATCATCGATGAATCCATAAAAACTTGGTCTATTTTGAGCAATTGTGAAATTTGTAAAAGCTTTCCATCTAGTCATAAGCCTCTTTTTATCATTGCACTTAGTCAGTACGTTCCATTAATCAACCCCTTAGTTAATGACGGGATGTGTATGTGGTTGAGCATACAATCCATCATTATGCTGCATCGTGACGCAACCCCCGTCGCTTGGTGAAGTTGTCTTCTTTTGACTTGCTATGTCACACAGAACTTTGTACTTGGACGAATCCAAATAAACACATGCCTATAACAAGTTTATCCTAGCCACATCGGTTCCGTTGATGCTGTATGTATGGCAATGATTGAATACTACGCAGGCCATGCTCTCTATCACCATACATTGCACTTACACTTAAGTTTGATTAGCGTAATGTAGTTTTATTAGGTTAGGGATAATGCATCCCGACAGAGGTGTCGTCGTTCATGGTGCCACCATGTGGACAATATCATCGTCAAATCAAACAAAATGGTGACAGTAGCACTTTGTGGTATTCCGCTACAGATTCATAACATATTGTTAATGCATCCTTTGTGCAGCTTTGCATTGGCCTACCAAAAAGTGTTAGAAACTGTGAACTATTTTGCAGTCACGGATAGGTTATGTAGCAACATATGCAGAAAACTGTGCCAATATACAACAAAATGGCATATCGCATCGGTCGTTATTTAACACGACCATGCTTCCTTCAGGTGTAACGGTAGATTACGGATCCGCATCCTTTGCTGCAGCTAAGCATCGGCCTCGCGCGGTTGTATATCCATGAGAAAGGGTGAACTATATTTGCAATCATAGGCTATGTTTGGTACGCATTGCTTGGTAAACCACTATTAGAAATACTTTACCCACAAGGCTTCAATCGCAAGACAAACAGGCAGTGAATACTAGGTAATTTGAGTTTTACCGATTTTCGAAATTAACCGTTTAAACTGGTTTTGCGGCTAGTCCAGATTACTATACTAAGGAAAATCGATAGTTATCGTTTAATCAGGGCTAACCCTCATGTAGGGGCACCCATTACCAAAGCAAAACAAGGAAAAGCACTTGACCAAAGTGACTAACCTAATTATATGATTGAAAACTGAATTAAATATGACGTAAGCGGCCACGCCACCAGAGATGCTTTGTTGAGAGGATTCGGCTGACTCAGTGCTTAGCCTATATTATTCAATGCTCCTGTTGTATCGATTCCTTTCATAATTTTCCAACGGCTTAACTGGCTCTTGCTCTGTAAAAGAGGATTTTCTGATTAAATTAAGATGAAGTTGAAATCAGGATATATCAGACACCTTAGAGTTTAGTAACACCGATATTTTTGAAATGTATGACGATATTTTACCAAACTGTTTTTTCGTGCAGCCTCATTCAAATCCCGAATACTGAATACTATGGTAGTTCATGCGATTTCGATAGTCACAAAAAAAAGAGCATTGTTATATACGTAGCGAACTTTTGAGTGAAACCGCTACATAGAAGCAGTGGACGTATAAGCAATGCAATATATGATAGTACAATTAAAAAAACAACGCGATTCGCAAAGAAAAGGATCATTGTACGCTATATTTATATATATATATATATATATATATATATATATATATATATATATATATATATATATATATATATATATATATATATATATATATATATATATATATCGAAATTCAATCCTGATTATTGTGCTGATATACGTTTAACCATCGTCTTAATGCACAGACAGTTTGATGCTTCCTGGGCAATGGTTTCATAAGAACAGATATGTCATTTAAGACTGGTTTCTTGTGTTGCTATTATCAAACCTTTACGCAGTATTTCAAATATGTGCTATAAAACGTCAAATATCTAAACTGACTCTTGATCAATGGGGTAAAATATATTGACAGCTTCATTGGAGTACTAGTTATTCAACACAAAGTCAGCGGATGCACCGCTATATGTAACAAAGGAATAATACAGAAATAAGTGATACAATATATTATGTGAAAACAACGATATTGCTATCACTAATGGTTAAAATTAGTTCAAATAGCCGTGATCTTCTCGCGGTGCAAGAGACATACTTTTTGATCCGAATGCAATTTTGCAACAAGCTTAGCCACAGGCAGCGAAATGTAACCATTTGGCGAAACTTCACTTTTACTGGTACTTTTGGTTTCCACATCGGTGCATATAACTCTGTCACGATTTACAATTCATTTTACATAGTGCCCGCACTACCCCTAGTCTATCTTAGATCAGTCGTTTACAACTGGCCTCGTATTCTCTGTAGACGAACGCAAAGGGCATGCTCTGGCACGATGGTGACCGTCACCTAGAATCACCTTATTTTGCAGATAAGAGTGTTAACACCGGGCATGCGAATTGTCATGCATAATATAGGCCATGATTGTTTCCTATTGAATAAACCAAATTGTGTAATTATGCATTGCAAAGCGTCCACATCGTTAATGCCAATAACGTAGTGGTACGTGCTATTGCATATATTTAAGCAACTATCATCCATAAGCAAATTAAGATCTGCATGTGTATGAAGTTGGCACTAAAAGACGGACGTTAGAAAGACGAATGAAATATTGCTGCCTATTTTGTCGCAAGAACAACAATCTCTGGCAGTACAAACGGATGATATTGGGTCACAGACAGTAGCGTATTGATAACCCAGCAAAGCCGCCAAATATCTGGATCGAAAAGCGCTCTCGATCCAGGCACTAGCAAAGTGTTATGCCTCAAATCAGAACAGTACACGAATAGCTGTCATATATTTATCGTTGAAGTCGGATACATTCGCTTACTTGGTCCAATGTAAGGGGAATTTTGGTGTACATAAATGCTACAACCGGCTCAGTAAGTTTTAAAACATCCGCTTTATATCGCCGATAAGAAGCTTCGACTGACACATCAGTTTGCGAGACTTCGGATAAAATCTGGCATTAGCATACAAATCATGCATACCTGTAGGGCTAGAGTTATTGATTAGGAATGTATCACTCATAAATTCCCACTTTAAAGCAATGAAACCATAGATAATGGTTATGATGATTTATAGGCCCGCCCAGTTGATAGCTGGGCTTTTACTGTAAATGACTTCCGATCCTTATTTCATTTTAGTGAATGATTATTCTCATTGCCTTGATTTGCGCATATCATTTGTCGAGTATTTGACAAAAGTATTTAAAGATTAGTTTTCGGCATGAATCGCTGCATGAACGCCCGCCACGTGGCTGTGTAATGGCGAGGCGCGTTTTTTTTGTTTGAGCACTTGACGGAGAGAAGCATGCACATTTCTAGTATGGCTGATTGCTTATATATTTCTACAGTTTTTGCTACGGAAAAAGGTGATTAGCTTTGTAGTGATAGTAGGATGTAGTGCAACGGCTGTCCTTAATGAGAACTAATGCGGGTTTTCACTATGAGCGCAAATGTGCCCAAATCTGTACATATTACCACACCGGTTAATCAGTCTGTCTTAACGCTTAAAGCAGGTGAAGTTTATGGGGTGGAACTCTTTCTGTTTTGTTTGTAGCTGCGTTAGGTTCCTTTTCTAGAAATGTTCATTTATTTAGCACATAACCCCATTTCAGCGGCCTATAAGAGACCCTCCCTTGATTCATAAATTACTTTGTCTCACAGCAACGATCTAATCGTTCCACATCATGAAGAATATTGTTTGGCTAGATGAAGAGCGTGGAAACGTGGGAAGGTGTGCAATAAGTGGTACCATCAATAAGTCTGCATTTACTTATAAGGTGGGATGCATAAAACAACAAATACATTGATAGTATTAGGCACAAGTGGACAAATTACGTGCAAATCACTTTTGAACTGATCTTAAAAGTGGGTGGTCCACCGCGTCGATTCTCGGCATATGAAATAATTAGTGCTGAACAATTCTTATGTTCCACATGGCTCCTCTATTAGTGTTGCGTTCCACATACGTCAAATGTTCTTTGTTTAATATAGACAGGGTCCAATAAAAATGCTCGCTAGTACTCATTGTAATTAAAATAGCCATTATAACTTGTTGTTCTTGTAAGTAAGAAGCAATATATGCAATAGCGATGGTCTTTTTCGTCACGAACATGATCTCGGACACAGCTGGACACGACGATAAAGAGAATGGATGCTTATACGGGGTAATATATATAATCTTCCGAAAGCTACCAGATACATAATGTAATGCGGCTGTATGTAATAGGGAATCCTGAAGCGTTTATTATAATATAACGTTAAATGCCTATATTATTGATATGTTCTGGTGAAAATTGATAACTGAAGAACAGGAGCCGTGCCCCAAAACTATCTTTACATACATAACCATGTACACAGACAGACAAACAATTATTTCAGCTAAGATGGTAAATCAAACGGCTATCCATTGAACTTGAAATGGAAAACTTGTTCACTGGCGCAACTGATAGTGATATACAGTGTCATAAAATACCTTTTAGCACACTAGTACCGCAATGTCCGGTGTCTCCAATGTAAAGGCCAAATGAACAAGCTTAACCCCTCGATACACATTCATGAGGCACTATGTTCACATTTATATTTGATTGCATCTAGGACTATTCGTAAGCTACCAGGATATATTGCAGTCATTTGCCGCTCACGATGACAATTGACGGCAATTGTGATCCAGTAAAGCAAGATTGTGCCAGTAATCATGATTCAGGTACCTCGGAAAATATTCTACACATTCAAGTTATTGTCAGCACCCATCACACATCCCATCCTCCACAACTGCGCAACCATTTATAACTCATCGTATTTTTGAATACGCTATGAATTCTAATAACTGCAACTATACGTCGGAGCAACTTAAATTGGAAATAGGTTAATCAATGAACAACAGAAAAAGCCACAATTCCACATATAATAACAACCAATTGTGTATCATTTGTTGCAATGCAATGTTTTGTTAATCATTTAACCAGAACAGCGGTAAAGCATCGTTTCAGAAACTTCAATATTCTCGTTCGTTTCGTTTTTGCCTGAAACGTATCTTACATACTGCTGAAATAGCACGAACTATCAGAATTGATATTGTCGCGGTCTTCCGTGGATAGAATGAAGCATGTTGCCCCTTTATTAGCTGTGTCAACCTATCAGTGATAAACCTGATCGAAATATTGCAACAAATGATCGGCTAATGTTGCTTGGCACCCTTTAAATTATATACAAAATACAAACATATAGCCCCATCACCCATCAAAAAAACCGTGGCTAGTAGCCATTTGTGCATTTATGCCGAACTGAATTGATAACAGACTACATTTAATCCATCGGTGCGAGGTCAACATAAACTGAACACGCTGCCTGATATATTAATACAACATATGACACGTACAGTATGTGCAACATCATTAAATTGGCAATAGTCTTTTATTCTAACTACTCGTCTTTAACTTTATATGTTTATGGATTATCATTGACACCTGAGTATCATTAGCTCAGCAGACAATATTTACCATTTAGTGTCCGTGATTCTTTGAGAATAATGGAAACTAGTGAGACATATAGCCATACGATAACATCTAGCCATGTTATGTACACCATGCTATATCATGAACATTTATAAACGCACTTCGTATTGTACGTTTGCACGTTTATTTGAGCCTAATCAAATCAGCAATGACACTTTAATATCAATAACAATCGTTGAGAGATACACATTGCAATAAGAAATAATGGGTGACTCTTCATTTTAGCATACTGATCCATAGTCATTCAACATTTGTTAAAAGTCTTTTGGGGTCTTTTATTTGACTACTTAATCATCGTTATTATTCGGGTGACACCGGGTATGTACTTATTTTGGTGCACGAGTGATCTTTGTATCCCAAACAAGATATTGATATAATCTAAAGATGTCATATTCCATGTATGACAGTATAAATCTTTCTATTGCTAGTAACACGGAACCACCAAATATATAGCGTTTTTTCTTAATTGCCTTTAGGTTAACGGCAATGTAACACTATATAATGTGTGTGGATGCCCATTCAAGTTATGTAAAAGGTCGGCATGAGCCCCTAGCACGTGTACCGATATCGGACATGATCCGAAAGAGGATTCGCGTTATTCATATATTTATTTATCGCTTCATTGCTGCTTGACAGCCAGCAATGTGCTTGGCCAAACGCATTTAACATGTGTTTGAAAGGGAATTCGAATGATTGTAACATAGTTTAGAGGACGATATTCATAGTTGTACAACCCATTTGAAAAAGATGATGCAAGTCTGATTATAAAAAAATACAAGCAGTTATAAGCACGTTGTGCTTCAAGCTGTTAATGAGAACCATAATATTCATGTGGAATTCGCAGATATCGATTTGTCACTGTTGTGTTACCATTATTATTGAATTATCAAGAACTAAACGTCCTTTAGTGATACAATGTCATTGAATTTGTGGTGGGAGCAGCGGCAATACCTCTCATCTATCTTGTCTATGTTATAATATTATTCAGTGCAACTCAAAGACATGTTATTTGCCGTGGCTTCCCAGCAATTAGAACATGTCTCGTTAGAGGTTTACAGCGAACATCAAAAGACCATGACTGCTTGGGTCGGTAGTAAACACGTCAATTAAAGATGTTATTGCTTAGACAAATTAACAGTTAAGCTATGCTTGAAGGGATCATATAGCACAGATTAGTTTTGATGGAATCACTTGGACCCAAACTTTTTATATCACAGTAACGGGTTAGTGTTTATCACTACAAACGACAGACGACGTCTCGCTTCATATAAGTATCACTGGCTTCCGCATGTCGTCAATTGCATGTGTGCATTGTTAGAGTAGTGTTGTAGATGCAAACTGATACATGTTGGGATATGAATACTTGCCATTGCACCGACTCACTCTAGTTAAGAATTTACACAATACTATAGTTAATACATTGTTATGCCGGCAACTCCTAATGTTCATGGCGCTGTTATTGCCAAACGTTCATCCCCAAAAGCGGTGTTAATCTTATACATAAGGAAGTACAATGGTATCGACCACAATTTGAGGTTGATATCTTTGAGACTTGGAAGCAGAAATGAAGTGGCATCTTTATGATGATCCACCTGCAACCAATTAGCTTAGAAATATTCTAGTTCCTAGGTCTCAAAGATAAATCGACTAACTGGGTACACATAAGAGCAAAGGGTGTGCCAGTGATTGAGTAACATATCAAGTACAACTAATACATCGATGTATCACCCGGCGCAGCAGACGATATTTTCCGTTTAGTGTCCAGGGCTCAGTGATAATCAAGGCATCGAGTAGGCATATAACCATACGACTACATCTTGCTATTCCCTGTACACCATGCTTTACCATTTGTGCATCTAATTGTTCCCATGAACAGCTATATAAACGCACGTCGACTTGTATGAATTCCGATGTAATGGACTCTCACTTGAGAGTACAAATTGAGAAACGAAGCAGACACAGTCCTGCATCCATTAGAATATACACTGGTCTCTATAATCAATTGAGAACAAGGCCAGTGTCTCGAGGGAGCCGCATTTCTATCAGAAAATGCATTACCTTAATCAGTTTGGCACAGGTTTGATGATGATGCAGTGCACTGAACTTAACCCCAAATGACAACATAGGGAAGATCATCAAAACACAGCACTTACGGAGTATGTTTGTCTTGTATCTCACAATTTGCAATAAAACATTTGGGTATTGGATTTTAGCAGCAACTTATGTTAGGCGTGTGATTATCAACCAAAATGACCTATTGCAAAGACATATATATACATATATATATATATTTATATATATATGTATACATATATATATATATATATATATATATATATATATATATATATATATATATATATATATATATATATATATATATATATATATATATATATATATATATATATATATATATATATATATATATATATATATATATATATATATATATATATATATAAATGTCACTATCTTGTCGACTGGCTACACGGCACTTGGTTTCTTAACCACTATGACATCGTCAGCCTAGTCATCGACAGCCACTGGAATCACCAAGTGATGACGTCTCTGTTGGCCTAATTGGACCGTTTCTTACATTGCACTCTAAATCGTTATCGCACTCTCAGTGTAAATCATATTTTGCTGGGAATAGAACATTTTCCCAGTTTGACAGTTTAAAACTAAACTATAATAGCATACTTAAGGATTTATTAATGTCAATGATATACATGATAGAATGCATCTGGCGTGGTTTACTATAATCTGCAAGTATCCCTAAAACACACAGTTACATATGGAACCTTTCACGTTAGGGGTGCTGTTTATGGCATCATCTGTGTAATTTAGAATAAACACAAAGCATAGATTTGATAGCATGAAATGATCATATGAATTACGTATTACAGTATCGGTATTCAACAATTAACAATGTCACCCGAATAGGAATATTACGATTCCAAAATTGAACCTTGCTAACAATTCGAAAATGAGCACAAGGTGATTGCAAGTGGTGCTTTGACTGAATGACCTCTCTTAATACAAGCGTATACACTTGGTTATTCGTGCTCCGTGCTGTTTTAGTTGTGAAGGTATAGCCGATAGTCCCGTTATGAATTGATCATGTTCAACGCACGCGAGCCGATCGCTTGTATATTTATAACTGCGCCAAACTCTAGGGAATCTTATCCGCCATAGGTATGGTTTCGCGATATCTCTGTTCGACTCAAATCGCTAGTTCTACTAGTTCGATTCTGTACCGTACAGCAAGGGTTGATTGAGTTTCGAGGAATATCACTAATTGTATTTCTAATATTAGGTTATTATTACACAATCATTTAAATCTTTCTATGCCGCTCTCTAGACAATATACGAGTCCTGGGCGAATATACAAAACTGTGACATCAAAACGCGATACATAACATGTTCTGATGCGGATTCAGTCAAAGCAGGCACAGTACATAAATAACTATATCCCAGCTAATACAGTGGCCACATAGGACAGGATTGTCCTGATTATTTTCTAACACGTGGGTCCTACCTAAATATTATCATATATTGGAATGTTGAACTGAAGACAATAATGCCTTATATTGTTTTCCAGTCTGACGTCCGTGTTTTATGTATATGCCGTATTTGTATCTCAAACGTGAATATCCAAGAACATAACGCAAAATTGCATGCTTGAGCATTGAACTGGGTGACTGATCATAAAATGTCTTTAAACCTATAAAAAAAAGAATTCCTAGATTGACCTTGGGAAGCTTAGGTGATGCACTTGTTTCTCTATGCTCATGTGAAAGTGGTCAATATAAGGAATTGTAGCTATCGGTGCATTAGGTGGAGCCAAAACCTTGAGTGATATATCATTTTTAGCCTATGCGCTTCTTGCTAGATATACATTAATTGACCAGGATGTTAGGTCTTGCATTAATTATAGAAAATATGGTAGTGTTTTATTTTACCATGATTGTGATTGTACTTGCAGACGTAAATGAATCACCCTCCGTCGATGTTACAACTGCGTGTAGTTTCTACTATTCATTAGCAAGCAAATACATCCAGTATCTTTTCGATGAACGTCTTAGTCTAGCTAAAAACATTGCAATACAAATACAGCTGTGCCAGAAACAATTGACATAAAACGGCATATAACCAGCGTACCCAACAATAATAGAGAACTCGGGAATCAAGCCATTGAATTACAATAAAATAATCCGTTGGACAGATCGAAAGGAAGCTTAGAAGGGTATTCTTGGGCATTTGGTCGACAATCGGGATTGAAATGTATAAATAGATGCCGTAATAATACAATTGCGTCTTATATGTGACCCAATCTAGTAAAACCGTGTCAAGCAACCTAGTAACAAACCTCGCTTTCATGCACGCAAACGGTAGATGTCATTATTTATTGAAAGCCGCGCTAATCGAGGTAGGGTTGCTAATGAGTGAACAGGAAATGAATGATTTCATCTAGCATACATGTGATTTTAAGATCAAAGTGTGTCCGCAGTTTGTTTCAGCTTAACTTCGTACCACTAGATTACGGCTATAGCTAAAAACAATTGATAAATACAGCACGTTTTGCACATAAAACCATAACTTCTAGCGGCTAACCCGTCCAGATTATACAGTTGTGTGCCGCTAGTGTTTTACATGGCCAAGTGGGCGCAGATATGCGTCTATAAGGAACGTTTCGATTCACAATTGTTCCGAGGTCATGCAGATAATACCACGGCAACATAAATGTTTGATTGGCGTGGCAGTCGTTTTGTGCAGAAATGAATGGCAACCATTCCAGCGAACATGTACTGATAATGAGCTTCACATATTGATGACCTGGCAAATTGTTCCAAGCCGTTAACTTTTCACATACGCCTATATAGAACATAGCATTGAACCCACGCATTAAAACGCCTAATCGTAGTCAAGATCATTGCCTTTCATGCATGAATATTAGCTCATAACACAATAAAATTTTGCATTAGTGTCGCTCGTTACGTGATTAATCAGCTGGTGGCGATTTGCGCAGGTCTTACATGTTCGACACCGTCCGTGGCCCCCGCATCCTCCACACCGCCCAAACGACCGATTGCCTATCACATAAATCAGTGGGTATTGAAAGATAGGCGAATGCATATTTCAGCAAATTATATCCGGATGAAGCTTTGGACATATAAACCACATAGTAACAGCATGTGGTAATTCCGAAGCAATCGTGTTTGGATGGATAACTCGCTTACGATCTATGTCTCTATACACCAAAGTCGTGAATCGGAATGGAGTATTTCGAGTATAATATGCTTGATTTTTTGTTATTATGTCATCACCAGTGCACATATCTGCACTTTAACAGGATAAATGATTCAATAAGCGTCTTCAATAATCAAAATTTACTATTAGGCTTGTCCCGAGGCGCTCCATCACACATGTTGTTTTTACAGTAACTAAAGCTTCAAGGATGGTCATGTGGTTGTGACACCAGTTGCTGGATTGCAAATGAAGAGAATGTGCACTTTCAGTTAAGCTCGGAATAGTCGATTATTTCACGCCGATGCATCAAGACGAGACAATGAACCATGTAGACGATGGTTTCTTCTCTATGATGCGACGAAAGAAGAAATTCGAACGGGTTGGCTCTAAGTGGCAGTAAACGCTAGTAAATCGGTATAACGTCAGCTAAGTGTATGCTTCAGCACACTCGAAACCGAAGTTTGATTAGGGAAGTACATTAAACCAGCGCACTTTCCTTTTCCTGAAAGGCTGCGCCCCCTGAATGTGCGTGCTCTAGTTACTCCCTTTAAGCAGATCAACGAACGAATTTAGCGTGTTATACAAGGGATAAGTTGGAAAACTATATTGTGAAATACCGTGAAATTGTATTTAATATGAAATCAAGCATTGCGTACGCAATATATGCTATATTTTGAAATAAATTCGCAAGGTGAAACCATTGTTCATTTTCCAATTACGGATGTACTTACTCCTGATATACCATGCAGTTCACCTTCGTGCCGTATAATATATTGACGTCTTTAGTACGTTAGGTCACTAGGAATTATTGGTACAGGATAACCGGCAATTGTGCTTTTAAGCACGTCTGATTTAAGGTAAGGTCTTATCATCGAATTTTCTACATTAGAAATGCCATCTACAAGGACCAAGAGTGAGAGCAAGCTCCACTTGGTGTAAAAAAGCTAGTCTGCTTCTCTCGCCTACTGCGAGATTAACGGTGCCGCTCAGCGCGAAACAACAAATCTGGGTGTGTGCCCGGCTCATAAAAACACTCGTCCGGTTGGACAAGTTGACTTGTCCGACATGACAAATCACTTGTCCCGGCAAGCGGACAACCATTGGTGACGAACCCTGACCCATTCTAAGCATTGCATCGAGAGCAGTAGCTAACAACGTGTAGCAAAATGGTTACCCGTCCCAGCAGCCACATTCACAAAACAGTCTCGACCCATCAAGCAGCCTAGCGAACAAGTCTTTAAAACGGAGCGTACCAAAACAAATATGGCGTCGAATCGTCGGACAATTGGACACTGACCAATGAGAGACAATGACTCAAAAGTACCCAAGAATGACCGAGAGACACGGCTTTTGATTGGAGCATCCCGCACCCAAGCCGCGACAGTTGACGAGACTTTTAGATGTCATTAACATGTAAACAGGGCCCACAGCCAAGGGGCTAGGGGACCGCCACTAAGCAAAACGAGATTACTCTTGACAAAATGTAATGTATTTGTGGTAGCTCTAGTATTGTGTTATTTTGCTTAGGGTATCTATGGCAAATAAACAGCATACCTCTTTTATGAAACGGACACAGTGCATGCCCTCAAGCATCGTTATATAATGACAAGCCATCGATAACCAGCTTTTATATCTGAACCGTATGGATGTAAGTCTACATTTGTATGTCCTAAACCAATCGCCAGCCATCCTTGAGCGAATTAATTGGCGTCAATAATATTATATATATATATATATATATATATATATATATATATATATATATATATATATATATATATATATATATATATATATATATTTATTTATCTCCTGTATTACACGAAGTAATCATCTTAAAGCTAATAAAAATGTTTAACTATAAAAGATGTTTTATATTGCAATGATCACTCGCTATATCAGTAATCGAAACCAGTGCAACAATGATCTGCGATTTGCCAGCTTCTGTCTCACCTAGTTCTACCGCTTTTCAATTGCCGATGACAAATATTGTATGCGCATGTCGGTAGAATACCCAGTTGCAAATTTGCTGTCTCAGGCAGATGCTTTTAACATCTCAATATTGCTCCATGAATTCGCGCCCAGAGGCTTTTTTGACTATAGCGTCTGCTACTTCGGATAAGCGGGCATATTTGTGAAACTATTATGTGGTCGGATCATATTAGTTGAGATGCCCGGACGTTTTAATCCTCCATCACAAGCACAGCAGTAGTAGACGACCATTTCGAGCTTAATGGAAATTATCCTTTATTACATACAGCGTTGCTACTTATATCCACTGTCAAATGTGTAGTATATTGTCATTGGTACTGCCATGCGCCGACAGCAATATTGCCATTGCTCTGATGTTTGCCAACAATAGTTGGCCCACCAACACACATGCAGTATATATTTGCATGCGTCCGTTTCTATAGGCCACTGATTATGCAAGTTGGCCTTTGCCATAGTGCTGATAGGTGTTTTCGCTCGTTTTAAGTTTCATACTTGCTCTTTTTAGCGACGAAGTTCAGTCATTGGACATGCTTTGTCTATCACCTGCATGTATTGCGGAATCTGAATGAACCCAGTAAGATACCTCCTTCGCTCTGTTATTTATTTGTTATGGTATAACGGCGTGCAAGTACATGGTTCATGCGCAGTTACGCATTTTCCTTGCAATCTTTCAAAGCGAGACAACAGAGGAAAGACGGAAAGTCTTTTGTTTTTATTTCATCAAAGATTTATGATTATGAAGTATATAGAAGTATTCTAAACAAAAATTGTCATTGAATTATTAAGCAACTTTTAATTCGCAATCACATTGGATACCATAGCAGGTCTATTTAATGGCAGCGTTATTTTGAATCGCCATACTGCACTGATAAAAAGACATAATATCTCATGAATATGTTGTGCACAAATAATTCATGCTCAATGTAAGGTTTTGACAGCATTCATTGCACATTAATATTAATTCAATTTATTATTATAATTGTGTAGTAGGGCGTAGTGTATTCACTTGCAAGAGGTTCAAATAATAAAAGAAAAAAGATTGCGCCTGGTCGTAATATATTAAATGAGCAGACACCAATCAATGTTGAACACATAAACTCTTTTCGGCGCTTTTATTTACTGTGTTGCAATGTGGTCTATATGCAGCATTGCTATTACGTGCCGTTAATTAATAGTTATACCCTCTAGCAGTTTTTGATACCTGACAACCATCCAAATGTGGTGTGACATAACGTTATCGATAACCTGCCTCCACAAAATACACTTTACAGTGCTGTAGACAAAGTGGAGACTGCATTAATTCATCCAGTTTACTTCACGTGAACTGGCACAGATCCTTCGTCACGATGAAAAATTGCGTCGATGATATGATTTCATTGGAGTGTCCAAATACTAAACGTCATTCGAAGGCTAAATTGTCTTAATGCACTTAGTACACGACGTCAGAAAATCCTGTTCGTGCGGCAAACAAAGCAATAATGAATAGGCAGATTATTAACTATATCCCAATAAAATGCTCTTGCTTTCATATAGGTCGTAAAACGCAGCGATAAGCCAACATACGAGTAGTTTGGGCCCATTAATATGCTGTTGCAATGCTTTAATACTTGCGCACATATGGCTTAAGTACAAAGATGTAAAATTTGTGTCGATCCCAACCGGGGATCGCTAAGTGCTACAGCCTCATATTGAATACTTACGCCACTATGTGGCTCACCGAGCATGAACTGAAGTGAAGGAGCTGCTCGTTCAAAACGTATGGTAGATAGGCTGAAATGACGCAAATGACGCACAAATATTATATTTGCCCATTCCTGTGTCAACAGGCTGTACAAGTTATATATCAACAATAATAAATAATATACTGACTAGAAATGATTCCGTACAGCAATAAAATTGACCGTCCTTGTTGCCGGCTATATCGTCAGTTGACTTGTTCGAGAATCGACTTCAAAATATAGGTAGAGTCTAAAACTATATTCTTTAATCTTAAGTTAGTAATCATCTGCATATAATAAGAGCCCTAGATAGTATAGCGTAGCCATACTTTAGGGTCAGCATTAGCCATTATTTGGCTTCTAGATCTCTATAAACGAATTTATGTTTAGGTAAGAGATAAATTGCAAGACTTTATTTTGCTTTCATTCGATAGGGGGGTTATTATTATATATATATATATATATATATATATATATATATATATATATATATATATATATATATATATATATATATATATATATATATATATATATATATATATATATATATATATATATATATATATATATATATATATATATATATATATATATATATATATATATTCATGTAAATGTATGGAATCTTCACATCACGCCGTTTACTGTGATGATGCAAAGCAACGATGACGGGTCTAGCTTCGCAGGCAGTGAGTCAGTTTAGAATACGCGGAAGGCGTAAAAGCCAAAAACGGATAGGTTGTACGATAACGGGCTTATCCATACACACGATTTGCAGCCTTATCGTGATTGTGAGATTTATACATTCATTACACAGCGATCATTGAGTACGATATCCTTATCGAGTTTCCGCAGTGATACAAAGTATCGTTGGATGTTTTTAAGCAGAGTCAATACTGGTTACGGTAAAACAAGTCGAATACTGTTTAGGCAAAGTCTTTAAACAATTCCTTATTCCCAAATTGCCTTCAATTACTCAATTCCAAAATTGTCTTAACAGATCATGCATTAAAAGAGACATTAACTCACCTCTATCAATATGATAAATGTCAGATACCTTCAACAGATGGCATTGACGGTCGAGGATTTTATTCACTTTTCCATGACAATAGAAATGGCAAAATATATACGTATATGTTTTACTAGATTGAGCGATAAAGAGGAAGTATATAGCGTTTATTTATAGAGTTTCACTTGATCACAGCTGTACTTACTTTAGACCCATTTAGCATCTAAATTAACACTTAAAGCCATGTACATGTTTAGAGATTTGAAATAAAAATAGTTAATATTGTTATTTAACGTCACCTTTTAACTTTGGAGGTCATATCGTAACGGCATTCTCACCAACGATGTATAATACGATGTAATCTAGCGATGTGCGTGTTCGGCTAGTTGCCCGAATGTGGCAAGTTCAAATCCCGCTTTGTGCCATTTGGGCAGTATCATCTTAAACTATATTGTCCGTTACGTCATCATCCATCACCTGAAGTATAGCGCCACTATTTACAAGGAAAAGGTATCTTATTGTGCACCTGTTAACCGACGATACTCGGGCCTTATCAATTTTGTAAGCCGGAAGGTGCAATTTCTGCCCACTTGCTAGCCATGCAGTACCTCTGTATATAACTACAATCCTGGAGGCCTGCTGAAGCAGAGAGCAGATGGTGTCAATATATGCATATGGTGTCTGATTATCCAGCTTGTCTAAATAGAATATTATATTCTATTAGATTAAATGCAGTGACGTGTATAATGGTAATTCCACTACTGCTCGAAATGGATATTTACGTTGTCACCCCCACCCCTCTCCCTTCGTTCGTAGAAGGCATAGGTATGTCATTATATTCGTATAAGAATAATCAATGATCCAAGACCATCGTTATGTTCATAACCGAGGGACACTATGTACGCAATGGTTGTTGCATGTCGCACTTATAACCGGTTTGTACTAATTGCTTCCTTGTATACAAACTATGGTGGTGCAACTGATATTTTACCAATACATTAGTAAGTATAACCGTCAGGCCAGATACTGACTACGATGGGTATTGCAGCAGAAGCTTAATTTTGGCCATTGAGCTCACTTGAATAATCAGCTATCAAACAAGCTGAAATGCGCACTCGGTATTTCCTTAGGGTATCACGAAAAGCCGTGCCCGAGTGTAAATAAGAGTACATGGGTTTTTTGTACCGCATTCTTCTATCCGCATTGGATGTTAAATTACACGACTGATTTCTTAAATTGGCCTCGAAAATGAGTGTACGTAAATCGCTTGGGATATAACATCATGCAAGCATATATCTGCTGTCATGCATTCGTCTCCTTTCAATAGAAAATTCTCTTTTGTGAATACCGCATGCTGAGGCCAATGCTGTAGACTCGGTGTCTCCATATGACAAATACAAGTGAACTAACATAACAAAGACAAATAACCGTGATTGTTTTCACATTGTCAATCAAAGTCGAGCGTTGTGCGAATTTCTATCTCCCGTCGAGTAACTAAATGATTGATTAATCTATGTGCATATGTGCATATGTATCTTAGAATAAATTGATTTGCTCGCTAAACTAGGCCAAAGTTTGCGTCAATTTGATCGCCGTCAAGAAACAGCTGCAATAGGTGGATCTGACACTCACGCAGAGAATGTAAAAAACTAGAAGAAAGTAATAAATCGGAGGACAACAACTAATGTATTGAATGCCGGGAAGATATCACATATACGGATAGTATTGTTCCCTAAATTGTTATTTATGATGGCATAGACTGTGCAGTTATGAAATAGTAGCAGCAGTTATATTTCCAAAACACACTTTGTAAATGGAGATGCTTTCATCAGTTTGCAACTGGACTAGATCGTTGTACGATATACGCAACCACTTTATACCAGTTAATGCATTCTTCCACTTCAAGGACATCTATTGCTGTTACTGCTCGTTATGCTGTCGTAATGTGTCAATGTCAATTGTCATTGCAATAGGGATAAAGGACGAATCGTTCCAAGAACAGCTAATATGTTGCTAGTCTTTGGGAGTACTTCACGGGTAAATGATGGATTACCGACATAAACTTATGCTTGTCAAGCTCAGACAACTGGTCTAGAGCACAATAGCTCTTTTCATTGCAACAAACTGGCTCTCCTTGTGAGTTTCGAATGTGTAATTGGTCAAAATTCATATGCTATTCCCTCATGTTTTGCTCGTCCGGCTATTTTCGCACTCGACTTGGTTGCATGCATGATGCAATGAAGCTTAATGCCGAGCCGCTAACGCTAGCTTTTTTATGTACTGTGTTGATTGCTGCTGTATGATAAAGATACACGTACTGTGCGAAATATAATGCAACATAGTTGATTAAGGTATACAGTGGGTCACTGGTTTCGTTGGATAGTATTAACAATACACGGTAATCAGAGCATAGTTTCCTGTCCGTACCTGCAGCACTATATATAATGTTTACTGGTTTTGTGCCTAAGGATTAATCGTAGCATTCTTCTTTGTGAATAATATAACATTGGCAATTGCATTGATAATTTGCCACAGCGACTGAAGTTATCTCTGCATCATTTTCCATGCATACAACACTAGCGACTGGCTGTTGTAATATTTCACCTGCAGTCACTATGCACGACAAGTCATCAATTTTAATCTCAAAGAGATCGTACGGGGTCATTGCAGCCAAGCTAGCAGCAGAAGTTAGATGGTGGTGGAGCCTCAAAGTATGTGCTGTTTTGTTTAATCGTTATAGTAATTAACTTTTAAATCAATGATATACTATAGTGCTTGTTGTGCATAAAAGATAATTAGTATGGTTATGTAGCAAACCGCGCTTGAGAGTCAATAACGACTTATCATTGCTTTTTTTATTTCAAGGTATCACAGATATCTCATTCTAAACGGCAAACTATAAAACACATGATAGATTGAAATAAATTATTGTAGTCTGCCATGGGCATGCGTGTATGTATGTTACACCAGGAACTACCCATTTTATATACCTTTGACTTGCAGGTTGTGTTAAAACTGCAGATGGTGCACACTCGGAATGAGGAACGAATTGGATAAGATATATTGCAGCAGAGTGCTCTTTAGCTGTCATGTAAGAAAGCTATAGCTAAGTAAACCTGTCTGGTCTCCCAAAAGTAAAGACATCAGTACAAGTCTTCGATACTTGCTAACAATTGTTATTAATACATTAGTTCGGTGATTAGGCAGGAAACTAGTGCTCATGACAAGCTGCTCCAAAAAAATATAAAATCAGCATGCCTTGATGTTTGAGTCCCATAAAGCCAGTTCGTGCTCGACCAAAACTGCTAATAGGACCGGTTACCTTGTATCAAAATGTTGTAAAAAAGTGGTCTGGACGCAATCCAAACACATTGTAAGATAATTCATATACCAATAAATAAATCCGATGTATTTCTAGGTCGTTCGATCATAGTCATAGGTGCATTTGTGTACCCTTTGCAATGTGAGTTGTTGACTGAGAAGTTACTTACCACAGTTTATCTGATAAATTCGATATTCTATATACTGGCATAGAATCGACATACGGATGTATGTTCTAAGAGACCTCAGATACTGCCGAATTAATGGTAATACTTGTACTTATCACTTAATGGTCCTATAAAAAGCTATCCGACAATATTGTGAAACGCCAATGTACATTCCTAGCTTAAATATCATGCAATCATTTCAGTGTGCGTAAAATCGCTATTTTGTACTATGGCTCAGTGTCTCGCTGAAAGCACCTGCTATTTCTGTACCAATGAACAAGGCTGAGCCTCCTATTTTGTTCTCGCTTAGTTGAACGACCATATGTAAGTCACAAGCGTATATTACATTCTCTCTCTTTACATTCAATGTGGGATTTGAGGTTAATCAACCACGGACGGAACAGTGTCTCGTTGTTCTCGGCACACTAGCAGTACAGAGACGCCAAATATATAGCATCTGTATCTTTCACCACTCGGCACGCATGTCTTCATGAATTGCTGTCGACTTTTCATCTGTCCTCCATTGTTAAGGAGCACTCGCGTTTGAATGATGGAAGGGTAAATGCGTGACTGTATTTAATTGTACTTGCACTACGTTTTACCATACGATTCAGTAAAAGAGTACAGGAGGTACTTAACTGTTTCATTCAGCTTCCACGGTACATGCATGTGGTCGACAGATCGTAACAGGATTTTTTTAGTTAATCTTGATAAATGTAGAATAAGTCTTAAATATCAAACAAAGATGGCTTCTTTACTTCGCATTGTGCATCTAAATAACTACCATTTAATCTGTATAGTGCAATAACGGCGACGTTAAGCTTTGAATTATACTATCTGTCGGTTTTGTTCACCTATTGCACTTAGCATTTACTAAAGCGGTTTGTCATGTGTCTAGCAATAACACCGATGGGTGATTCCAAACTGTGCTCAAACAATTTGTTTAATACGTGACAGTGTGTCTTTTTTACATCAACGCCATTTATTGAGTTGAAAATGTAATGTTCAATTATTCATTGGTTTGCGCATTGTCTTCAAGTAAGATATGCAGTGACAGCAAAAATCGCATGACGTTCCATATCTGCCATCTATCTTGTACTGTTAAACGTATGCGAAGCAGGGACTACAAAACCTTTAGCTCAGTAAAAGATGACCATTCGATCTCTAGGGATAAACAAATAACGGATGAAAAAATAACAGCTTAACAGGGTGCTTAATCTATCCTGTATGTCCTGTAACTTCCGTGATCTGTTGTACATGACATCCAATGGCTAAAATACAGACCTCTAATCAACCGACCAACCAACCATTCAAACTCACGCAGAAGCAATTGAGATACGATATTTACTGTGATATTGCAAGCTGCGGTGACTTATTCTCTGGTCACTTCGTGGTTCGGAAGCAAGAGGGAGCGTATTCAATTCATAATGACAATTTAAGAGATGTTAAAAATGCATCTACAAGACCCACTCGATGATTTATAAGTGGAGGGATAATCTATGGTAATATAATACTGCATTTTCCGATCCTTCGCTATAATATTTTGCCAGGTGAATAATAAGTCAATACGTGCGGAAGTATGGAAAATACTCAACAAATTACGTGGGTTTAGATACTGGATGGGGACTTCCAATGGCCCAAATTATATCGTGCTAGTGCAGCATATATGTCGGATTGGGACGTTTATCTCTTGCCATTATAAAGGAGATTTAAGGTATTTTTATTACATTACCTTAACATGTATCAGAGGCGGCCTTCAAATATATGCATATGTCAGCCTGTACAAATGACATTACGAAATGGAGAACTTCCAGTCGACGGCCCAATTTATATCGTTATAGCCTATTAATTAGTAGCAGACAATTCACATAAACATATCATGCCTGGCGTGATTGGATGTATGTTTATGAATAAGCTATTTATACCGATTATGATTTATGTTTGCTGTAGGTGATCTTACATACATGTAATGGTATTTTTATTACAGGTGGGTACGGCTTAGGTCGATGTGTAATATGTACATTGATATATATATATATATATATATATATATATATATATTATAATATAGATATATATATATATATATATATATATATATATATATATATATATATATATATATATATATATATATATATATATATATATATATATATATATATATATATATATATATATATATATATATATATAAATACAGATATATAGATATATAGGGTTGACATTTTGACGTATCGTCACCATTAACGCCGACTGGTAAGTTAATACATTGATATATAAATTTACGTGACTTGCACACGATCCCGCATGTCCAAAACTCGGGTTTTTGCATGGCATATAAATGAGTAAGAAGTTTTGTCGTACTGCCACTTCATTTCACTCCTTGCTTGGGTCTACCTTGTCTCGCTTGCATTTGCCTTCGCAATGTATTGCATGGATCACCAGCCCCAGTGGAGGTAGCCCTATTGGTCCTTTTGTTGCAACTCGGTTGTGTCTACGCCACTTCTTTGGTGTGCCTCTGCTCTTCTCTTGCCCACATCTCTGCCAGTCTACGTTGAGGCAATCAGTTAGTTATTTGGCATATCTGGTGATAACCAAAACTTAGTTTTGATGGCTTTATTGTAGCTTGAATGGGCCCGCATGCGAACGTGGGGATAACATCTCAGACAATCATTTGTGAAGAAAACTATCTTAAGCGGAGTAATAACTAAAACGTGATTAATGATATTCGTTTCGATGTCAAATGTGCAATGTATCGCCACGATTGGAGCTTAAGGCATAGTTATCAGTTGCTTAATAAACTTTTCTATTTATTTACCTATCCTGTGATATCCTGAAAAAAACATTCCCGGTCGGAGGTCGATGCAAAAAACATTCAAGATATAGCATAATTAATTGTCTCGTACGTATTGCGATTCAGACTCATCAACTGAAACGCTCTCAACTCACCGAAAGAATTAATGCTGCAATATTGCCGTTTTTTTAGCTACATGAAATTGTTATTCGCAACGGTTTATTCACTAAACATTACGACTGACCTGCGTATATCATTTCGGATCGACGACCGTGTCATATCTAGACTACGATTATGATTATTGCATACAATGATTTAAAATAAATTGCAAGGAAGAAAAAAGTGTAAACACGTGGTGTATTTCCAAAACTGTTGCATCCATTGTAAACCTGCCGGACATATTTGCATACACCTAGGATCAATTAGATTGCACTACGTAAATACAATGTTAATGTGTTTTGACTGTTGGCAATGCACAATCGTCGCCAATGTTGCAAAAAGACATGCTTCAAATGCGAAAAATATAATCGTGCAATTGGAACATTAAGACATGTACAATACTCTCACTCAAACTATTATTCGACGCGAAGATATCACGCTTAAATTGGAACTTCCGTTCGACGGCCCAATTTATATAGTTATTGCAAATCAATCCAGGCAACCCAGCACTCACATCAACATATCATGCATGGCTTGAGTGATGTATGTTAATGACTAAGTTGTACTTACCTATTATATTTTATATTAGCTGTAGGTGGTATTATATGCACGTAATGGTTTTTTTGTGTGCAGCGCAGCACGACTTTGGTTGATGTGATGGACGGCTTGAGGCTATGGGATATTAAGTAAACCAGTAGGTTGTTTATTTCATTACTTTTGTCTAAAAGCTCTTTCAAAAGTTATTACTTATAATGCGAACTGCCTCTTGCTATAGTTGGTATTATAAGAGGTCGGCTACTCAACAAGGAGTTACTGGTAACGGCTCATAGTAAGGGGAGCTATAAGCCTGTAAATTGTCATACTGCCATTTTATATTTTGACCTACTATCTGCTGCTCTTAAACGAGGTCTTTTTTGTAATCCAGTGATGTGCCACATATATAAACACAAGACCATTTTATACATATAAAGTTGATAACCTGCCTATTTACCATTGCTCACGAACTGTGTGATAAATCATCGCCACCTTTTTTCCTCGTGACGAAGGATTTTGACAAGTTTACCAGTGTTAAATTTGATGGATGAAAGTAGCCTTCGCTTAGTACGCACTACTTTAAATTATACTTTGTGGACATATAGACAGGCAGAACCTAACCTGTACTGTTGCCAGGAATCAAACGTTGCTGTGATATTAATCCATAATGCATCGCACTTAAAGTTGTACCAAGTGCTGTATATCGACCCGATTGCGACACTGTAAATGAAAGCGCTGTAAAGAGTTGATATATTCAACATTGATTGATATAAGTTATAGGTGATTATATCATCCATTACGAACATGCACCATCTGTTATCATTAGTCTTATAATATTCTAATCGCTTGCATATAACAAGAAGATTTTCCCCTTGTACATGATTATAATAGTAAATTTAATTGCTGTGAGTTGAATGCTGGTATAAGCTTAGGTCTAGTATTAATTCTCATTTTTTTAACTTTTAGTGTAAATGTTGAATTGACTTTAGATGCTAATGTAAGTTCTTAAGTTAGGAATATGCTGCTTAGATGTATTACGCATGCATTTATATCCACCAATAACACCTATAGTGCATACCAAGATTTACAATAAGCCCATATAAAACCTTCTGATTACTCTCTAAAGTGCTGAGATACCTTATTATTTTTAAGCCTGGATACACACAGTAACAGTGGAACAATCGACATTTAGTTTAGTTTACAATATACCAGCTATTATAACAATGTACTACTTCAATATCAGAATGATTGATGTGTGGACCATATATACTGTCATTGTAATCCTCACGGACACAAATCTATTTATCATATGAATGGGTCTTTCCACTGCGAGCGATTTTCTATTTCAAAAGATGTTAGCTAGTGAACAGCCATATAGTAGCCACTGCAGTTACAATCGACGCAGACTCGGCCATTTAGCGCAGACCTTTTGTCGATGATTACAATTGTCAAAGACCAATGCCAAAACGGTTCGTCAAACACAGTAAGTACTTGTATGAAACTGATAACTTTTCCTAATAAAACGCCGTAATTGTAACTCGTTTTGAGTACATCAGTATGTGTCCGTGCGAATTCCTCATACTCATAACTAATGAGTTAAACTCGGGTTTTAAAAAGAGAAGGATCAATTATAAACTAGCGGTGTCATTATGGCAGCTATGTAGTAGTCATTTAAACCCTGTATTTTCTTAAGTTTCCCATATGATTGCGGATTAATGTCTGTTCAACACCAGGGTTTCACTATGAAAACAACTTGAACATTTTAATGCTTCTGATTAAAACGGTAATTCAGTGGTGAAATATGTTTCCGAATATGTCTTAAGTTACTTTAATGTGCTCTGTTCGCTAAAAGGGATATTTTTAATCTTCCCAAATGCGGCGTTAATTTCATTTTGAATGTCGGATATACAGAACCGTTTGATAGACGTGACGCAATTCTTGAGTTTTTTTCATACAGTTCGGATATTTCGAGTACACACCCGATGCAATATTTAACGCAGCTAAATTCAAAAAAATTCGAAACAATATAACATGCTTGC
>CM067358.1:62669318-62959318 GCA_034190875.2 Urechis unicinctus | reverse complement strand
ATAATGGATGAAAAAACAACGGGTTAACAGGGTGCTTAAAATACCTATATATCCTGTATCTTCAGTGATTTGTTGTACATGACATCTAATGGCCGAAATACAGACCTCTAATCAACCGACCAACCAACCATCCAACCTCAAGCAGTAGCAATTGCGATACTTTATTCACTGTGATATTGCAAAGCTGCGGTGACTCATTCTCTGGTGAATTCATGGTTCGGAAGCGTATTCTATTCGTTATGACAATTAAAGAGATGTTAAAATCGTAACAACAAGGCCTGTTCGGTGATTTACAGATGGAGGAATTATCCATGATAACGTAATACTGCATTTTCCTATCCTTCGCTATAATATTACGCCAGCTGAATACGTGCGCAAGTGAGGGAAAATACATAACAAAGTACATGGGTCTAGTTACTGGCCACCAAAGGCGCTCGTCTAATAAAGAGATTTAAGGCAAATTACTAACATTATCTGCGAATGTAAATATATCATATGTCAGCCGGGACATTACATTAAATGGGGAACTTTCAGTCGACGGCCCAATTTATACCGTTATAGCCTATTAATAAGCACCAGAACCTCACATAAACATATCATGCATGGCTTGATTGGATTTATGTTTATGACTAAGCTTTTCTTGCCGATAATGTTATATGTTCAGCTGTAGGTGATATCATATACATGTAAAGGTATTTTTACTACTGTAGGGTTCGGCTTAGATCGATGTGATGGGCGGCCAGAGGCTATGGGATACGAAGTAGGTTGCAATTTTCATTACTTTTGTCTGATTGCACTTTTATCGGATTGCTGTAGTGGGTATTATGGGAATTCGGCTGCTTACCATGGATCCGTGCAAATGCATCGACACAGGCGATCAGTGTCTTCAAACAGCAAACAGAATCAAGCCTTTTCTATTGTGTGTGTTGTTTTTCTATGTGTGTGTATCTGTCTGTATGGCTTTATGTACGTGTTTCTGTGTGTGTATGTATTCGTGTGCAACCAACCAACTCTTTTGAAGCAATCTTTGTTCGTTAATGTAGAGAACCAGGAATAGTGGTCCAAAATTCAGTATGATATGGTCCGGTCATTAATTACATGCATCGACTCTGTCGAGTGGTAATGGACTTTACAAGTTCAAATGATTATGGAAGGTCCCGTGGCATGTTACATGGCACTACAAAATTGGCGATACAAAAATCATAGAACAATCGGTAATTATCATAATGCGTTGAGACTAATGACAAGGTGAGGATTCAGGCGGAGTATTGAGCTGTTGTACAGGCAGAGATAATTGAGAGGTTTTGACGGGGATAATGGGTTATGATGGCTGTTGCGGTGGAATCACAATGCCATTAAGGTGAATTCGGAGTTGGAATTAGGTTGAGACACAGTCAGCCAAAGGGTTTAGAAACGCTGTCGGGTCGGAGATTAGAATGAGTTAATGACTGCGATCAGCTATCGATACGCGTGGCGTCTAATTAGAATACAAATGTAACGAATGAACAACAAATGGTCCCAACTGAAGTTTTAGTATGCTGCAAAATACCATGCATGCCACTGCAGCGTCAAACTAACGGTATTATAAGAAACTATTCGATCCCACTCGCAATCATCCTAGCATCAGGCTCCCCTAATCTTGGCCCGATGTAAACTTTATTGTACAAACTATGGCATGGTCTTATGTCCTGCAGCTCTTTAAATGCATTGCGTTGAAAAGCGATATGCCTGTGCTCATGTCCCGCTAATTGCTACAGATGTAACTTGTCATGGTATTCGTAATATCTTTATGTCAATCCGACGCTCCGAGAGATTTTAATGCGGACCAATAAAGCCAATGCTTGGGTCAATATTTTAAAAATGCTACTGAAGTCTGTCTATTAGTTGGTGCTTTGATAATGCAGCGTGTTGGTTTTGATCGATAAGGATATTTCTGCAAATCAATAAAATGTGTATCTTGCCTGCGTAATATTACTCGGTTTGCGAGCTTTATATGTTCCACCGCAGTCTAACTTTTGACAGAGAGGAAGCGATTTTTTGCGACGCGTTAACTTCTGCTTGAACTACTTATTAGAAGATGTTATCCCAATGGCAACGAATGTGTGTTCTTAAGTGAAGTTGTTATTGCACTGCATGCTAGAATCACTTCAAAGTTATGATGATAAATTTGGAGAGCCATTTGGAATATGGCGATCCGAAAAGCCATTCGACATCTGTAATTGTGATAAACGAGGTCGACTTAACTCTTGACATGTAAATAGGCTGGGAGATAATACCTCGTTTTCTGCCCGATACACTATATCGAGGAATGTAGCTTTTGAATAAATACACAAATTCACACTACTTTCCACCCATACACAGACAAACGCGAATAACTTTCAATATATTGGTTCGGGGAAACCATTGCTTAAGACTCCACGAAAACTTGTGGTGTACCATTTTTTGTCCAACTATCCCGGCTCAAGTTTACGAATTAATGTTTTGTTGATATTATTTTTAGTTGTACACAATGGTTAAGCAGCGCAAGTTTTGTTATGCAGCTTAGCACAGATTTCAAAAACCGTCTTAACATGTATTCAAAGGTATGCCTCATTTATCAAAGTTATTTATGTACATTGCCGTCATTACGTAGTGACAATTAAAACGCTCACCGTCTTATATCTAATTTGTATATCAATGACCTTCAGTCAATATCGATGTTGATACATTTAATTAATGACGATTTGTCATTTTTAAATCTTAAGCTATCTGTTATATTGCCAGACAACATCTTTTATCACTTATCAAGCGTCAAAGAATTAACAGATTGCTGAATGATTGTTGCCAGTGATAGGTGTGTTAGTCGGTGAACAATTTATTTCCCCCAAGTTGTGATAACACCGAGCAGCAAATGCAATGCATGTGCATTTGCAGTTTGTTCATATTGACTGTCGTTAGGTACTTTCAAATACATAGTCGGGAATTGTGTGCAATTTGTTATTGCCGCAAACGAAAGGGAAATGGTACAAGTGGATCAAATAGACGATGCAGAATGTATCAGATGATCGAGTTGGATGCGCTTACCGTGGAATATTTCTATTATAGATAGCAGCAAGCTCTTTCCCACCGACTGATGCCAATCGTCCGGCTACTTCAAACTGATCATAGTCTTTGAAAACTGCAATGGACGCAATATATGTCACTGGATATGTGTTTATCATGTATGGCCGTAGATATCTGTTACTTGAATATTCAAATATTTTAATAATAGGCCAAACATAAGCAGGATGGATACATAGCAATTGTTGGTTAAGTTGCGTTATCGCCTGTTTGAGCATCATTTACCTATCCATACAAGATCCATTGTATATCTGAAATTGTTGTTAAAACCAACCGGACGGATTTTATGGTCTTCAAGACCCGCTAGGGCCCTCCTACATTCAAGCCTCAAACACTTTAGAACTCTCGACGTATCAGCGATCAACCCCGTTTATAGGGGCCACGCACTTTTAATCATGTGGACATCATAACAGCCCACATAAATCAGTCCTACACTCCTACAGACACCTTAGAACATTGAGTATTGACACCAGCGAAACCGTCGTTTACCATCGGTAAAGCCGACTACTATTTGACCAGAACCCATGAACCTCTCTCATTCAGCCAACACCAGGTTAACAGCGTTGATACTTCCTCACAAGCGAAAAAAGCGGTTTATAACCCATACTCATTTTACTGCTCAGGGTGTTTTAGTTAATCTAAAACCGCAGTTCTATTTAAATGATAAATTTTGTTGTTGAGTGAGCATCAATCGCTAAATGTCAACAACATAGCTTATACGGCGGAAATCAGCGTACAATCCAGAAATGTTTCTGCATCCAGAGCGATGCTAAACTTAATATTGCCACCTAACTAAGTAATAGAGGAACCATCTTTTTGACAGTTTACCGCAGATGATGCATTTATCAAAGCGCATAAGCTAAAAGTCTATATGCTGGACATAAGGTCAGATTACTATGATATATGTTTTTGGTGCAAAAAGGCAAACAATACCAATTTTATAGGTGCTACGCTCTCATTATGTTCTTATAACGCAATCATTATATTCTAAAAATGTCGTTCTCCGGACAATCTACGAATTCCTGGCGAATATACAAATTGTTTACATCAAAACGCTATATAGTATATTCTGATGCGGATTCATACCAAAACAGGTGCGGAACAGATATAACTATATCCCATCTAGTACACTTTTGACAAACGGACAGGATTGTCTAGATTTATTTCTAACATGTAGGATTTCTCACATGAATGTTATGATTTATTGGAATGTAGGCCACAAATAAATGCTAATGTCTATACAACTACCGCGGATTTGTGTTTTGTGTTTATGCCGTATCTGTATCTCTTTGCATTCAAACGTGAAATTTAAGGACAATGCGCATAACGCTACAACATTGCATGCTTGAAAATTGGACTTGGTGCATTATTATTAAATGCCTTTTCACAGATCAATTAAAACAAATCCTTCATCCATGTTCTTGAAGGCAACGATTTAAATAACCGATCGGCGATTATACTCAACACAACGTATCAGAGGAGAGCCACTTGTTAAGCAGAACAAGTTATGTAGTCCAGTAGCTTCAAGATTACAGGCCATATGTTCGAAATGATGAAACAGTTGTTCATATATCGTTATCAGGCTATATAAGGCCGTACTCCAAATATGCACTGCAAAATTAGGAAAGCCGGTCTTTAGGGATAGATGTGAGAGGAAATTTATCCCAACAATATCCTGGTGTTCTTCACGATATCCAACAACTCATTTAATTATGGTTTTAAAAGTTATTATACGCGGCACTTCAAAGAATAATAACAACAGATTGATAAGGATATTCAGGAGTCCTTCAGAGAATCATAAGTCGCTTCATTGTCATTTGTTGTGCATCAATGGGAGGCTATGGTGAGCCATATTGTGCCCCCATTCACAAAGATACAAAGTTAACAATACAAGACAGCGCTCTATAATCAATGACCTAAATATTCATCTATTTTTCTACTAGGAGCATTGATGAGTCTGCAGTCTTCTTTGGTCGAACAGCTTCATTTACTATCAAGGTCAGGGTGTTCTTATATTTAGCAGGTGGCTTCACTCCGACAGATGATTGTTGTAACATGGGCTGCTCTTAGTTAAATAGAGCATCACTGAATTTGTAGACTGCTTTGATGATCCTAACAAAACATATAAGAAAGAGGATGGAAGTAACACGCCTACAATATCAATTTTATTCCATGATAAAAAAATGCGAATATTTGACAAATATTTACGAGATTGCTGTTGGTGAAAAATCGAAGTACCTAAGAATTCTGAGCAATCTAACACTTTTAAGCACGGTCACAATATGTGGATACTGTGTTAGGCATTTCGTCGTAAAAACAGTGCGAGTTCATAATTATGATCTCTTGTCAATTAAAATTAAACTGCAATTCAACATACAGAGCCACACACTTAGAAACACTATACACTGCCAAGATAAAAACCTGCGGCATACTTTCTAATTTTTTTTGGCATATCTCCGTCATCAGTTAACTTCTACGTCGGGGGAGCTGGGGACGGAATGCAGTTAACAAAATGTAATCATAAATGCGAACTTATCAATTCAAGAGAGATCTAAACCCATAGGTTTCAAATGGAAAGCCCTTTTCACAGCCTAACAACATTGCGGCAAGCCTGGTTAATTGCTCGTTTCATGCAGAATCAATGTCCTTTCATGACGTTGTGAGTTAAAATGCTTTAGTATACTGAGCAGTAAGTAAATATTTGATCTAATTAATGATTGGCTCCATTGTCTCAGCCTCACCAGCGAATCTCTCCCAAGATTAACGCCAAAGATAAACGTGTCAATTGTTTAAAATAGCAAGTCTATAAAACAATTTTCTCATCAATGCACGTGTCATTAAATTTCCTTGCGATTGCTATAGAGGTAATGATTTATGTTAGCGTGCCGCTATCTAGATTGAACCTATTAAGTCTTAATGTTGCAAAAGTTGGTTTATGTTCATGAGAATTTGGTCAAAATACGGAATTGCATATAGGGGTGCATCAGGTGCTTCTAAGGAAAATCCATTAGCAAACTTAACCCCTTTATTGCAAGCCAGCCCCCTGAAGGATATATCATTTTCTCTGCATGCATATGCGCAGCTTGCTAGATATACATAAACATGAGCATTATAACTTGTCATGCATTATTTGTGGAAAATATGGTATTGTTTTGTGTTACAATGATTGTGATTGCACTTGCAGAAGTAAATAAATCTCCATCCGTGGATATTACTACTGTTTTTAGTTTCTACTCTTCCGTTATCGTCTCAGTCTTTGCAATGCAATACAATTGGCATGAAACTGCATACCACTAGTTTACCCAACAGGACTAGAGGACTCTGTATGTGATTTTAGCCATTGTACCACAATGCAAGAATACGTTTGACACATTGTGGGAAGGCTTAGTCGGGTAATTATGGACAATGGGTCGACAATCGGGCGTGGAAGTTATAAATAGATGAAGCATGTTGTCTGAAAAGTGAAACTGATATAAATCCCAATTTGTTTTTCCAGCTACTGCCCTGTTATTTCAGGAAAAAAGGCCGAAGCATTGCAAGAGTTGAA
Organism: Urechis unicinctus; assembly: GCA_034190875.2. Taxonomy (NCBI): domain Eukaryota; kingdom Metazoa; phylum Annelida; class Polychaeta; order Xenopneusta; family Urechidae; genus Urechis; species Urechis unicinctus. The sequence goes on along the minus strand of CM067358.1, from coordinate 62,952,672 downwards.
GGCACAGAAAAACGTTTTAGGACGGCTCAACTGTCGTATTGTCCCATTTAAATTCCAAGGTAGGAATTAGCTACAAACCTATATGCATGTATGTATGTATGTATGTATGTATGTATGTATGTATGTATGTATGTATGTATGTATGTATGTATGTATGTATGTATGTATGTATGTATGTATGTATGTATGTATGTATGTATGTATGTATGTATGTATGTATGTATGTATGTATGTATGTATGTATGTATGTATGTATGTATGTGTGTATGTGTATGTATGTATGTATGTATGTATGTATGTATGTATGTATGTATGTATGTATGTATGTATGTATGTATGTATGTATGTATGTATGTATGTATGTATGTATGTATGTATGCATGCATGTATGTATGTATGTATGTATGTATGTATGTATGTATGTATGTATGTATGTATGTATGTATGTATGTATGTATGTATGTATGTATGTATGTATGTATGTATGTATGTATGTATGTATGTATGTATGTATGTATGTATGTATGTATGTATGTATGTATGTATGTATGTATGTATGTATGTATGTATGTATGTATGCATGTATGTATGAATTTATGTGTGTATGTATGCATGCATGTTTGTATGTATTTATGTATGTATGTCTGTATATATGTACGTTTGTATGTGTACGACGCTACATAATAATTTCCTGTAGATCATTTAATAATGCACCAACGGGCGGAAAATTCATATTTCGATGCAGTGAAATCAGTATACCGTACGCAATCATTGTCGTGGTGATAGATTAGTCACTATTATTACACTTTCGGGTACTTTTGATACAGAATGCACTAGCAAAACCTTATTACCCTTGCCAAATGTTGTGTATTAGAGATAGCTCTACTTACGGCATCGATGTGCCTCAAGGTATATGTGGCAAATAAGCAGAATACCTATTTTATGAAACGGACACAGTGCATTCCCCCCAAGCATCTTTATATAATGACAAGCCCTCGATAACCAGCTTTTATATCTGAACCGTATGGATGACAGACTACATTTTTATGTCCTAAACCAATCGCTAGCCATCCTTGCGCGAATTAATTGGCGTCAATGATATTTAAGCAGCTTGCATAAATGTCGCGCACTATGCAGACATATATTTATCTCCTGTATTACTCGAAGGAATCATCTTGAAGCTATTGAAAAGTATAACAAATGAGATGCTTTATATTGCAATGATCACTCGGTATATCCGTAATCGAAACCAGTGCAACAATGATCTCGGTATTGCTAGCTTCTGTCCAATCTAGTTTTACCGATTTTCAATTGCCGATGACAAATATTTTTACGCATGGCGGTACAAATCTGAGATGCATCATTTGCTGTCTCAGGCAAATGCTTTTACATCTTAATGTTGCTCCATGAATTTGCGCACAGAGGCTTCGATGACTATAGCGTGTGGTACTTTCGGATAAGCGGAAATATTTGTGAAAATATTATGTGGTTAGTGCAAATTAATTTAGATGTTCCGACGTTTTAATTCGACTTTAGAAACACAACGGTAGTAGAGAACCATTTCGAGCTTAATGAAAATTCTTCTTTTATTTCATACAGCGTTGCCACTTATAGCCACTGTCAAATGTGTAGTATATTTTCATGGGTAATGCAATGCGCCGACAGCAATATTGCCATTGCTCTAATGTTTTCTAATCAAAGTTGGCCCACCAGCATACAAGCAGTATAAATTTGCATGCGTCGGATTTCTATTGGCCACTGACTATGCACGTTGGCATTTGCCGTAGTGCTGATACGTGTTTGTGCTCGTTTTAAGCTTAATGCATGCTCTTTCTAGCGACTTTAGTAAAACGAGTTTATGACGTTGAAATAATTCCTCTGGAAACTAATCTCCGATTATATGACTCAAGCACAGCATCCGTAATTCCATCAAAGGATGGTGCAAGCATAATTTTGCTTTTTATGCTTTCAATGGTCACAATCTCAATAATACGATCGCTGACTGCAGCAGGTGTTATTAAGCATAGATGAGACTATATGGTATCGTGAATGCGTTTGTAGAAGCTTTTATGGTTATATGCTTTTATATGATTGACTATTTGTGAACCTGTTATTGTGACGGTACGATTAAATCTGGGTGTCTTGGTATTTTATGTCGCATTCAGAGAACAGCGGTAGCTGGACACTATTTCATTTTCCATAGCTTCGTTGCTTAATCCGGCATATGGTTTTGCAATAGGGTGCCAGCAATGGTTGTTACTCAGGATTTGGCTTACAAAAGCTCTGTCGGAGCCCATACACATATGTGCAGCAAACAACTTGATGTGCCAGTACTGGATGAGCTCATGAACACACTTGGTGGGTCATTATCAGATGCGACGGCAACCTTGTTTTTTCAAGAAGATTGTGCGTCATTAGCTAATCATAAAAATCTCCCGGTATTGTTTAATGCCAGATCGTCTACACTACATGTTCCTTAGGATGTGAACGCCGAGGCAAGCTAATGTGTAATATTAAACCATGTAGCATGCAAGTTATTGCAAACCAGGTAAGTACGCCGTATGCCCTCCCAGTTCATTATTTAATATGAGTGCAATTGCAATCACATATTTTTCTTACATACTATTTCAACCAGATAACGCGATGGACGTTACCGTCCGATTATAATTAAGAGGTCGCTATTGCATACAGACCTGCATCAAGTGTTGGTGTTTATATTACTCGCATCACATGTTTATGCCTTATACAAATGATATGCTAATCTTTACTATTAGAAGCATTGCTGCATTACTATGGTGCCAGATTACAGGCAATATGCTGAGCTAATCAATACTAAACTAATGCCATGTTCTTACATATACTTGACTCACGTTTTGACGAGATGACTTAATGTAACACTTGACCTCGGGCTAGTTAAATAACAGAGGTATATAATACGCTAGTGTTGGTGTGCCTTTAATGATATACTTACTCATCATATACCAAGTAGGGTAAGTAAAAGGTGTGATGCATACAAATTTACTAAGGGGATACTGGAGTTTAGCTACCCGTTTGACAATTTCAAGTATTCTTTTTCCGAAGCCAGAGCAGATTAGTGTAGTAACCAGTTACTGTAAATTTGTATCGCTATACTTGCAGTCCATTATAAGGAAACATGCTCGATAATAATGTTTTTCGTCATTATGAGTAAATGAGCAATGTTGATTGATATCCAAGGCTATCGCTTGCTAGCATTGGAACTGCTTAATTTCGAGTTCTCAGATTGATCTACATATAAATATCCGTGTTTGCATCCCTTCTTTTTGCACATTTAGTAGCACCTAAATTAAAGTCCTCATGCATCTGTACTAAAACCTCATGCACATTCAGCACTGGCCTTGATGTTGCGCTATGATTGGCAAACACCAAGGGATGAGCATAACAGTATGCAAACATTGCATATGGTACATCCTCAAAGGGGTAGTTGCCAGATTGTTATCAGATAAGAGGCTTCCGCCGCCATACTCATAGTTGGCAATGGTCCCCAATCGGCAATTATTCTTATGCCTTGCTCATCTGTATATGTCGATGCAGGCATCGGTTTAACAGTTTTACATCAGACTGTCCGTGGTGCAAATTAAGATGCCTTACAAGAGTGAACAGATGGCAGGAAAAGTGGAAGGAACAAACCATCAAAAAATAATGTAACATATTGATGTGTTCAGGAGCGAGTAAGATTCATTGGTTGAAATCGCGTTGTTAAATGAACTTTAACGTACCTGTTTATATATTTTCTAATACCTTATGCCATTCACCTTGCCCTGCCTGTACCTTATCATATATCCCATAACCAATAATCAGGTACTAAAGCAGGTCAATTGACGCTATTTGACTCCAACAGCCGGTTTTGAAACAACCACTAGCAAAGAATGCACAGATAATATACAAATCTTTCACCTGCACAGACAAGTCATAAACCGTAAAATAATTAAGTTAATTGCAATCACTTATTTCGTATCCATTTTATTGAGTTACAGCTTTACGAAAATAAACGTTTTGAGACCAGCGTTATGTATTTTGTTATTGAAAAACTGCCATTAAAAGACCTGAACTGAAGGTGAGATGTTTCAACAAGCTAAATGGCTTTAGTAAGTTTCCAGTAATTGAGACGAAATGGAAACATAGCCTATCCCCTTTAATGTATCGTAAGTTATTGGCAGACTTAGACATCGACTGAGCACTGTTCGTACATTCAGGTTTGTGTTAGTCTCTGTTGCTCATATACAGCACGAACGTTTCAAAGGCCTCGATTACAATGATGACAATTTTAGCCTTGCTAGCATTGTATATTTCCTGTATGACAGGGACAAATATCATACAATTGAGAACCACACTGACATAAACTATATTCCGTACTAATGATTCCGGTCATTGTGACTAGCTACCCTTTGAAAATGATGTTTGCCAGCATTCAGCCCTAGATTTACTGCTGCAATCACAATAGACGCAGACGCGACCAATCACCAAAGGCCTATTGTCGGTTTTATGAAATGCTGACAACCCATGCAAACGGCCTGCCATCACTAAATACCAATATCATCCATAAAACCAGCACACCGATCCTTTAACTCTTTGAACTGAGAATTAATAAAGTACAGAGTATGCGTAGAGCCAGGAACATGATTGACTTGTGTAATTGCAGTGTCCCTTTCATATATATGATTTGTAGAAATCGTGTTGTTGAATGCACTCCAACGTTCCAGTCAGGTTTCTAATCCAAGATGGTGAATTTCGTGTCATGCGTATATTTCATCATAAATTATATATGACCCATTGCTGTTCTAAAGCAGGTTATTAGACGCTATATGATCCATATCCAACAGCGATTTGAACAAAGTTTCATTAGCGAATGACACAAATACATAGGTTTTGCCGTTAAACATACCTGGGAAAATACGTATCTCGTATGAATGACATATACGTATTGCACCGTCATGATGAAGTGGTGCTACTGTTAATGCGGTTTACGAAAAGCTTATTAGCAATACAATATCAACATTCCAATGCCGTAAACGCTTTCTCCACATTTTTGTAATCGACTGCATAAAATGCATTTGCCCTCCCGACTATATTAGTCAGGTGCTACACTTTACACAAACACATGAGATTAAGTGAATCAGGCAATGCTTAAATGCTATGCCTTAGTCCTTGGGTTTATACCACTGTAACATTAGAAAAGTGAAAAAATTGCTAACCAGCCATCATGTGTTAAAAGTGAGGAATATGACGTTCAAAAAGCCTATATAGCCATACACTATGAACCATTCAAATATAAAGGCATATGTTAATGTTTAACTCATATTATATATCTTCGCTAGGGTGTTTTTGTGCAACGTTATATAAACTTCTCGCCTTTGCTAGCTCGTACATCAATATGAGTAGATACATATGGCCATGAAAAGCTACTTAAAGCTCCCTAATGTAAGGTATATGTTGAATAACTTTACCTGGGCTAGTGAAGGCTATTATCAGTCAAGTTATATTAGTGCCAAATCAGAGCAGATATATATTCTCAAATATATATGTGCATATATGATATATACATATTATAAGGCCTATATATATAAATAAATATATATGTATATATATACATAAATATATATCACACATATATATTATATATATATATATATATATCTATATATATATATATATATATATGTATATATATATATATATATATTTCAATATATATATGTGACGTACATACGAATGCGACTATTATGGACATGTAGCGAAAAACCAACCATTTTTTGACATTGGAGGCGACGAAACATATATTCAATTTGATGATTAGAATTTTTTCTGTTGGTCCAGTAACATGTTTCGGTTTCGTAAGATTATTTTTGATTTGCATTGTTTCATTAATCGCTCCAAAAATAGTTCGTGTATTAGGGACACGTAAGAAACCAACCATTTTGGAACTTTGCAAAAAAACAACCATTATGAGACATAATTAAAAGATATCCTCGACCAGTAACGCAACTTCGTCTGAAAAAAACACGAGGAACTTCACGAATTATTAGACCTGGTTAAGCTTTTCGGTTAGTCTATACGAATATTTATCTTTCTCCAGCTCATTGGAAAACGTCACAAAAAATATACTTGTTTTATATTCCCTCAATCGAATGTAACGCGGATAGAATATATTCATGAAAGAAGTAATTGTAAACAATATACCAGAAGTTGGGATAATGATATATCGGATGATAACGAGAAACAAGCTGTAAAAGGCATAGAACCGAAAAGGTCGTCGGTCCAATCAGTAAAATTATTCAAACGCACATAACCAATTCCTGGGCGATGCATGAAATATACAAGCACACACACACACACACACACACACACACACACACACACACACACACACACACACACACACACACACACACACACACACACACACACACACACACACACACACACACACACACACACACACACACACACACACACACACACACACACAGAGATATATAGAGATATATATAGAGATAGATAGAGATATAGATATAGATAGGGAGAGGGAAAGGGAGAGGTAGAGAGAGAAGAGATTTTATTTAGAGGATAGATAGATAGATATCGGGAGGGAGAAAGAGAGAGAGAGAGATAGAGAGAGGGGATATAAAAAAAAGAGATAGAGAGGGGGAGGGATAGGAGAGAGAGAGAGCTCTCTTTAGGGAGAGAAAAGATAAATGGGTAGAGGAGATAGATATAGAGAGAGAGAGAGATGATAGATATAAAGAAATCTCTCTCTCATCTCTAGCTCTATAGAGAGATCTATAGAGATACTATAGATATAGAGAGATCTAGAATAGAGAGATAGATCTATATCTCTCTCTATCTCTCTCTCTCTCTCTCTCTATATATATATATCTATCTCTCTATCTATATATATATCTCCTCTCTATATATATCTCTCTCTATATATATATATATATATATATATATATATGATGATAATAACGAGCGGGATTGAATGACCAGTAAAAAGACACTCAAAAGCCATATATATGCGCTGGTACCCTTGTACTGCTTGGAAAGCATGTAGTTTTTTTTTCTTCATCTTCATGCACTGAATCTGTTCACAGCCTCGAGAGCGGCCCGTAATAGGAGAATTAATGCATATATGGTACTTAACTATACCGTTTAAACTATTCCGCATCACATCATAAGCATATATATATATATATATATATATATATATATATATATATATATATATATAATATATATACATACATTTATGTAGATATATATATATTTAGAGAGATACAGGAGTATATATAAATATATATGTGTAAATACAAATATATATATATATTATATATATATATATATATATGTATATATATAGATATGTCCTCTAGATTTTCTAGAATATAGAATATAGAGATAGACATATATATAAGAGAAAGGAGATATCTCTATATCTCCCTTTCTAACATCTAGAATATAATAGATAATAAATCTAGATATATATCTCTATCTCTATATATATATATATCTATATATATATATCTCTATATATATATCTATGTATATATATATATATATATATATATATATATATATATATATATATATATATATATATATTTAAACACTAAACCATTCAACGGCCACGTCCATTGTTTTTTAATCAATAATGATCACAAGCACACGTTTATGTGATATGCAATATTTTACCACGCGCACTCACATATTTGCTGCTTTGCGTATACCGAGTGTTTTTAACTGTTTATTAATTTGAATACACCTTTTAGGTATCGTATAATGTATAGTTATACCTGTATCAGTACAATCGCCTTCTCTTGACTGGGGTTTTTTAGCATTATTTACGGAAACAATTAACGCGTGCAAATCTTTCGTAAAAAAAGCGTCAACTTCACATATTTCGAGAGAGCGGTGTTTATGGTAGAGTGACTTTTTGTTCGTATCTCCATGTACTTAATATAAATAATTAGCGTTTCATAAGTGACCGTAACACATTATACATAACCAGATAATAGCAAACAACATTCACCCTTTATGATTCAAAACAAAATATATTAGATTTCGAATACGTCAAAGGGATAGTTCGACGGGTATTTGTATTGAGTGCCGGAAAGTATCAATGCCTATTATCGGTTCACGACAGCGCCAAGGTAAGAAGAGGGATGCAACAACACAAAGTAGCCACAGCAGAATACCAATTAGAATGCTTATCCAAGGACTTTTATTACAGACGGAGAAAATCGCAACAACAAAGATGGCGATGAAAACAAAGACAAAAAAAAACCCTCGCAAGAGGGCGCTATAACAACTACTGGCGCGACTACTTTTCTTTCGCTTAGACAAATGAAAGAGGGGAATGAATTCCTTTAAACAGAGAACACTACATGATAAAAAGTCAACAGTTAAAAATGTTTGAGGTCAAGAAACAATGGACGGATGTCCAGCCACAAACAGGATACGAGGAACGCAACCGCAAAAGGGGAACATAGAGCCGTCATAGTGATGGACTGCCCTCTGGCTCTGGGGATTATTCTGCCCCATATAAACATACATCAAAACGAGCAAAAACACAATCCAACAGGAGAACGTAGTAATTAGTCCGTAACATAGTCATCCAGGTACTTGGGAGGACGATGCAAGCGCGAAGAGCGTCGTGGTCCAAGGGAGGCTGTGTCCTGTGAAACAACTACTGGCGGTGGTGGGGGCGATTCAAGATGGGCCTCAGGTGGATAAGGCACAGAACAGGGTTCCTCAGGAGCGGTCATAGCAGGTGTTGAAAGCTTGCTTGGTATGTCCGGAGGATCGGGAGGACTGGGTGTCGGGACGGGGTCATGGTCCTCAGTGTCATCCTCGGTGTCTGGGCTGCAGCATGGGGCAGGAACAACGTGGGACGAAGTGGGCACCTTATAGCACTCCGAGCGGTTCACGCGATAAGAAGTACTCCTGAGTTGGTTGCCTACAAAGTTCCGAACGTTACACCAAACGCCTTCGATGGAGACAACTAGGTAGCGATTGCGACTGCGTGTCTTGTTGCGGTCAGCGGGGAGGTACACGAGGTCACCGATCTCGACGGCGGTGTCGAGAGGGGACATCTTACCAAGGGCCTTAGCATGCTCACTATGAGGGTGAATGGCTGTGCGAAGACGCTGCTGCTCCAAAATAAGGTGTTGATCGGTGAAGGGTATCTGGTGGTTAGTGAACTGGTCACGCTGGTACCACATTTCACGGGCTGAGAGTCCACGGGAACGAATGCGTGAATTGAGGCATGAGGTAGCAACAGAAAGGGTCACAGGAGAGATGGTACCACCCATGGGGTCCTGGCGGAGCAACTCATCGATAAGTTCGCGGACAGCCTTTTCCGCCACATGGTTTTTGTTTAGGTTTTTCACCCGCCCAATTTCGATGGGCAGCCTGTGACGTCGGAGGAGCTCGTCATTGACGAGTGATATGAAGCCAGGCGCTGGATCAGTGCGAATAACTGCCATTGGGCCATCGAGCGGCCTAAGGCCTATGCAGAGACAAATCAGTGCATCCCGCAGAGTGTTGTGGCGCTCATCTTCGATGAGGCAAGACGTGGTGAATGAAGTGGCAGTTTCCCGGAGCACGAGGATGAGCTGGCGATTACGCTTAATTTCATCGGCAGCGAAGAAGAACCCGAGTGCATCTGGGGGGTCGGACGAAGACTGGAGTTGGATTGTAGATGGGACAGTGCGAAGTGCAGCGCACTGGTGGCATCCGGTTGTAACTGTGTCAATCGACTTGTCCATGTCGAGAGCAAAGAAGTAGCGATGAGCTGGTGGCTTGATGGATGATCGAGTTGAATGTGCTGCGCTGTGAGTAGGCCATCTAAAATTTGACGGGGCACAACGATGCACTCACGAGTTGGAGCGAGTGGAACATCGCGACGAACGACGATCAGACCATCCTTGGCCAGGAATGCAACCTGAAGATAGCGCTTGACATCTTTGGCATTAGTGATTTTTTTTTTAGGGACGTGTCCCCTGCACCAGGTGTGCCCGAGTGCGTCGTAGATCTGGACATTCAGATTGGATTGCAGACCAGGCAGCTCGGCTCGTGAACGGCAACTTTATTTTGCCTGTGAGAATATCCTGTGCCGATACGCCCAATACAACAGACTCCTCAGTTCGCTGGAAAAATGAGCAAATCTGACAAGGAGGGTTCAAGCAGGTTGGGGCGTTGCGGCTAGCAAAGTCAGACGGAATGTTGGCAGAGCCAGCGAGGTGGCGTACGGTCGCTTGGTACCGGCTGACAGTAGAGAGGAATGTGGAGACGCGGGGACTCGAGGAAAACTCACCGCGGCATAACTTCTCGTAAGCCTGTACACAAGGCTTGCTGTCGGTGAGAATGGAAGCAATGCGAGTCGATTGGATGAGATAAGGGCTGTCAGTAACAATCCATAACTGGTCAGTAGGGCGGGGGAGCGTGATTGTGCGAGACGCCGACAGAGCTGACTGTGCATTCTTGAAAGCAGAACGAGATTCGTCGGACCACACAATAGAATCGGTGGACTGGCGTCCTGCTATGACGGTATCCAATGGGGAAAGGATCGAGGCACAGTTTGGGAGCACCCACGCGAGTACTTTGTAGGCACCGATGAAGGAACGCAGTGCGGATACTCTTTCCGGGATTGCGCATGTTGATAGGGTGGCGATACGGTGAGGGCTGGCATGGAGGGTGCCTGATGACCAGATCCATCCGAGGATAGTGGTGGTGGTCGGACAAATCACTGTCTTTTTAGCAGACAATCGTAGGCCATTGGTATATAGGGTATGAAGCACACGCCTCCAGTTGGTGAGAAGACTGTCTAGTGTGTCCCCGCCACAATAGAGGTCATCAGCAATTTTGGCGACAACACCGTCCCTGAGGAGATCACCGAGTGGGCGACACATGAGCTCCTCAAGGGCAGTCTCCGAGCCTGGCATGCCCATGGCTGATCTGGTGTAGACACGGATGCCGCGGAAGGGAGTGGCAACTCCGCAATACTTCATGGAGGCGTTGGAGAGGGGGATCTGATAGAAGGCATTGGTGAGGTCTGTGGCAATGATGTATTTCCACTGTGCAAACAGGCGTAAGGTGGAATTGACGTCAGGCATGAATGACGGCTGTGGCTTACTATAACGGCCAACGTCAGCAAAGGCCGTGACCAATCGAAAACCGCCATTGGACTTCTTGACGAGGAATGAAGGGTTGAGGTATTCCACAGAGATGCCAATATCCACGGGGTGAGCAAAGACACCATTTTTCTCAAGCTCATCGAAATTCTGCTGTAGCTCCAACAATTTATCACGCGCATACTGGGGCAGGCGGCCTTTGCGCTGTGGAGATTGCAATGGACCAATGTTGACGACGGCCCCGAAGGCAGGAAAGGGATTGGTGTTGATATTGTCCGATCCAAAAGGAACACCACAACAGTTCGACATAACACCAACCAAGCGGCACAAGCAAAGTATGTCGGTAAATACGCGCATATGATATCTAAACTTTATAGTGCACATGTATGATCACCATTTTAGGAAACGTGGCAACAACATAGACCAGAAAGGCAGTTGACCATTTATGATTCGCAATAACACAATTATCCAACAGGTCTGAGTTCATTACAATTAGCCACCAACGGTTGACTAAATGGTATGATGCAACCACAATACTATAATATTACCAATACCGAATAAAAAGCGATCTGACTGTGATATCGCGGCAGTTATTTCATGACAAATTTAGTACATTGCAATACTTTGATAAAATTATTTTTGAACGGCAATTGTGCCAGAATGTCTGCCATCTCGTTTTAAGTTAATCAATCCATACAACAATGTTAAGCAGCCATAATCTATGTCCCTGTAAAGTTGATGTAAGGGTTCAATATGCCTCAAGGGGGCTATAAAGCAGATGTTATGATGATGAGGAACAAAGATATGAACCAAAAAAAGCCACCGGGAGATTGCAATGTGATTGATTGGACGTTACAATGAAACGAGTAAAATGCACCACAAGCAATAGCGATAGAACGAACAGATACCTGTAGATTGCAAATGTTCCCCTTTCCACCGCTCTGTAAGCGATAGGGCACAACCAAGCGTCTTGAGACCGACTTTTGTGACCGACGTGTGAATATATCACACACACACACACACACACACACACATACACAAACACACACATGTACATATATATATATATATATTATATACACATATATATATATATATATATATATATATATATACGATATATATATATATATTTAAATATATGTATATATATATATTATATATATATATATATATATATATACATAATTATATATATATACATTCATATATGTTTAAATAAATATGTTTATATATATATATGCATATATATAAATTTATATGTATATATATATGAATATATATATATATATATAGCATATATGTAAATATATATATATTAATATGTATATATATATGCATAAATCTTTTATATATATAAGATATATAGATGTATATATTATAGATATAGATTTAAATATATAAATTTGATATAGATCTTTTATATATATGAAAATATATATAGATATATTAGAGAGATATATAGAGATATAACTATATCTCTATCTATATATATATCTCTTCATACAAAATATCTAAATATATATATATATATTTATATCTATCTATTATATATCTATATATCTATCTCTAATATCTCTATATATATCTATCTCTCTATATATATATATATATATATATTATATATATATATATACATAGCTCATAGCTATTGCTGTATTAAGCCGAGAAAAAATGGTTATCGAGGATGATCTGTTATATATTTAAAATAATGAGAACTACAACAACTATAGCAACAATGCTATTGACATAAGAAAAATACAGTGCTGTTTTCTTCGTTCAAAAAAGGACGTGCATCGACAATGTTTTTGAAAGCGATATTCGGACTGATGACCAATACTCTCGCAATGGTGGTTGCTTGTTAGCAGCACAAACTGCTATGCCGAGGTCAATGATCAAACGAGAAGAATGAGTGTAATATATTATTTCGTTTTAACATAAGCTTACTTTGATACTGCTGTAATTAGCAAAGGCAGTCAAACTCAATAAAACCCAGCAAATGCCTTTGTGCGTACGTGTGTGCTGGTCGTGTGTGGGTGTGCCTGTGTGTAAGTCCGTGCGTGTGCGGGGGTGTGTGTTTGTGTGTACCAATGTGTGTGCGAATGAACATTTCATCGATTAACTTTTTCAGACTACTATATCCGAGTATTAGAGTTGGGTCTATAGGTACTAAAAGCTGAGACCAGCGTTGTAACGCAATATATGAATGCGTCGAGCGATGAAATATTACTCGATTGGGCCGTGGCGAAGTCCATTGTTGTCCAAAACATCACTTACTACTTTAATGCTAAAGAGGAGAGAACTTTAATTATAGCGTAGCTTTTGTTCACTTGAAAGACAACAAAATGACTTGCTACTTAAGATGACTCATTTTTACACGTACAGGCGATCATTACGAATCGGCGTTTTGTCAATTCCTAAGTGGTTTACAGTCTTGTTGCAAAACATATAATGCACCCATAGCAGTTTTTGCCGGGAGCGGTGTGATAATATCAAATTTCCAAATATATTAAATCAAGTTCACCCTACACAAAATTGCTACAATATAAAACATCATACTAAAATCCTTGCCCATTCTCATCACTTAAATCGTTTTTATTGTCAACACTTTTCCTAGGTCATAGGTAGCGACCCGGCTTTTCCATCTTTTGTTCCTCACTGAACTGCTGTGGCTTCTGAATAATTAACGATGATGATGGATGATTTGCGCGGTGCAAAAAGATGGATAGCGTGGGTTATATATCATGTGTCCGAATCTGCATTTGGTTTGATTTTGGTCCAAATGATGCATTGCTGCCGCGCTATGCTGATCAGGAAGCTATTAAATGTTTTAATCAAGGCGCTTCTGAACAAAACATCGTATACCATTGTTTATTTCAGTTGGCGATTACTAACAAACTTCACTAGGTTGGTAATTTGCGTTTATAAACCAACTGCATACTGAAAAATTCTAGACGCTTGCTATTATTACTTTGATATTTCATATCAATTGAATCTGCAGCCTCGAGTGGTATCCGATCTTCTATTGGTGACTTGTACTTGTCATGATGAGCTTTTCGGTATATTTACGTAAATATGCAATACGACAATGTCATTTATCTGGCTAGCAAAAACATCCAATAAGACAGGCGATGTCAGATATCCGAGCTGATACAATATGGCATTTGTAACACAAGTTTGCTGGTATCGAAGAAACTTGATCTGACCTACACCAAGTATACATACAATCAATGCTACCGCACTAGGTCGCGATAACAATGTGTCATTTCATTATAAACTGCACAGGCAGTACTTAGATGTGACCAAAAAAGTTATTTAAGTCAAAATATTAGCTTAAACAATACCGCATCAGAGCTGCCCTAAGTTAAGCATGATGTTTCCAAGGCTGTAAATCAGCAAAACACAAATAAATATGTAGGTATATTACATTAGTTTACTCATATGGTTGTTGTGTCAGAAAATATTGCATAGCCTTCGCGGCGAATAAATCAGATGACCTCTTATCGCTATATGAGCCCATTTGATTGGTCATGCATTGTCTCCTGTTATGTAAGAGGACTACGCAGACAATAATATTGGCTTACAACATGGGATCTCTGCCAGGATGTGGCATCAGTGACCATTGTAATCGCAGCGGTTTATTAGCAGACTTAATAGTCTTCTCCATGTGGATACGCTTACGCTTCATGGTAATTGCGTAAGCAAAGTTACAGTGCTGGCTTTAACGCGGCTGTAATTTGTGTTGTCGGTATTTTGTGTTTTTGTGGTTTATATTCTGTCTAAATAAGTCAGACTACCATGTTACCTACGTAATTGATGATAATTAGGCGTAAGCGTGGAAAGCTAGTCTATTTATGTAAGAATTCAATAATATGTGTCCATACTAAAGAGTATTGGTAACCCAAATGACATGCCGGCATGTGCTGCTTCTATCCTTATCGTGATATGGTGCCACGAGAGGGTAACAAAAACGAATATGTACAGACAACACTACGGAAAAACTGTTATTGCACTGCTCTACGTTGAGATTAGTAACCTGATATTTGTTTAGCGTAAAGTAGTAATGGTAAGACGTCTCTCAGCCATCAGTAAGAAGGGGTATTTCCCTACAGGTGATACTGAGTCTAATCCTCAGCTTTCCAGTACCACGAGTGACCTACGTGTCACCCGCCACCTCCTCAAACGTACCCTATATCTTTGAGCCACATGTCCGAAAGCCCGAGCAACTTACAAGCCCTCGCTAGCTAAGCTAAAGCATGTCCCAGGAGAATTTGGATAGCGTTTCTAAGTCGTTTAGGGAATCTGTTTTGCATTTTAAATAGAGTTTTAGCCTGGTCTCCAGACTTGAAACATCAAACTTTAAGTAACGATTCATCGTAAATTCCAATATCAAGTCAACTAATGAATTTAAACTTTTGCTAAACCCTAAGCCTTGAGTCAAGTGCGTATCGTATGCATCTCCACACTATAGATCGCGATACGACACATGGTGGAAAATCCGGATACGATACGACAAATATGACTTGAATATGTGTTATGTGATATGCCCCGACTATCATTCGGAATATTGCCTTGCTTTAAACGTAAATGGATAATGCAGCACGGTTTATATAAATTATGTCTCGTTTTTGCATGAGTTTATTGAAGGAGATCCCATTGATTCCGATGAAAAAGCTGCTAGCATTTTAAACGAAATAATTAAACTGTACCATAATGTGCCAACATTGTCGTAGTTTAAACATATTTCGGATGCTTTACCGGCAGGCATGTCCATTCACGTTACAACAATGTTAATGATAGGAATGGTAATGTATCAATAGCACAAACATCAATCAATCATCAATGGGCAGGTTCAAGCTAAGATCACGTGGGCACTTTTAAATTAAATTTCGTGAGACAGTAAATGCCAATTATTTAGAAATAATGATTACTAACACAAATCTCTTGGCATATAAATGGGTAAAGGATAGTTTTCAGCTGTTAACTGATTGTGTCTTTCTGCGACTTCATTACTAGCCTTGCTTGGGTCTACCATGCCTTCGCCTTCGCAATGTCTCCCACATATAATCCGCCCCTGTGGATGTAGCCCTTTTGATCCCTTTGTTGCACCTTGATTGTGTCTACACCTCTTCTCTGCTCTGCTCTTGCCAGTATCTCTGCCATCTAATGTTGAAGCCATTGCTTGACTATTTGCCATAGCTGCTGATAGCCAAAACCTTTCCTTTGTGCCTTTACTGTACCCTGTATAGGCATACAGGACAACGTGTGGGTGACATTTTGTTTTTAGTTATTAGAGTACTTCTTAGATAATTAATTAGAAATTATAAAGGTGGATACCTATCGTAAGCGGAATAATAATTAAAACGTGATTAATGATATTCTTTTCAATGTCTTATGGGCAATGTAATGTAACAATTGGAGCCTAAGGCATAGTTATCAGTTACTTGCAGGCTGACTTTGGCTAAAAAATCACGTCAGGCTTACTAGATATATGAAAGAATAGCAGACTTTAATGTTTTAGTCTAAGACGAAGGCCAATGTGTTTGATGGGCCATTACACAGCAATGTCTTACATTTGAAGCCGCAATAGAATAGTACTATTAGAGATACTTTAGGGCTAGTCATACGCTAGCCCACTGCTTGTTCCTTTAATGCGGTCATTATTATATTTATGTTCCAATCAATCTCAATAAAGACGAATTTGTTCTTGGTGCTGTTGACGTAGAGAACCTTGTAACTTATATATCTCCTAAGGGCTATTTATTTCAAATTTGATAGGACAAAGTTTGTAGTTACGCATAAGCATACTGAAGAGTCATAGGTATCTGCGTCACTTTTGATCAGAAAAAGAGGTATTGACAAATAAGTCACACTATTTTTCTCTATAAAATAGAGTGAGGTTGTTCAGTATATCGTTATAATAGCTGTCTAGCAATCTTTTATATGGTTGTCATCTATAAAACCAATTACCTGCCTCTGCCTAACTAGTACCTACCGAAACGTGTTTCGACAGTGCTCCCTAAGTGCTCGAAAGTAAAAAACCAGCGTGATAGTTTGACACATACGAAATTAATGAAATTGTTCTATATCATTCAAATCTTACGCGAAAAGAGAAATTATTTGTGGTCGAAATGCGTTTGGCATATGCTAAAAGGGCGCCTATATTTATTCAAGCTATCTTTTGCAAATGAAGATTACACAGCGCAGGATAGTTGAGCACCACGTAATTAATGAAGATCTTTACATTGATTAACAGATCGCTGGTAACATGCTCTGCAATATGCTCATTCTGACGTTGATCCAGAAATCATCGCACTTCATTGCTGGTGCAGTAGGTATCTCATAAATCCATGCATTACCATGCGCATTATATTGATTATGGAGGTTTGTAGATCATGAGCGCCATTAGGTATGCTAAACTGGACCTTGATCGGACTTGCTATGACCTGAAGATCTAACATATATGCGACGTGGACAATGGTCCTTGTAGGTAAAGAATGGGAAAAACCTTAAAAAGGAAGAAGCGTTTGCGGTATGAACCATAGTCAATTGACTCATTGTAATGCATCTAATCCGAACCATTTGGGGATCCTCGATTCCGCATTTAATCTTCACTCTGCACACTGCAGCATGCACTAAATGCTTTAGCACAACTTAAAAACAGGAGAATCGCTGAATTGCGCATATGACTACTTGTGAAGCGCATTAAACCATAAACAGCTGGTTATCTTCGCTTCGTAAACTTCGGTGGGCAAAATGATACTGTAGCTAAACGCGCAGCTAAATTTGAATATTTAATAGTAAATATAATATGAACGCATTTGGAATTTTCTCAGTGCCACCATATCTTGCAGTTGGTCGAAACATATGCACAGCTATATGGTGCAATGGTCTTGGTAAGCAGACCAAGGTGCATATATTGGACTGACCTGACAAATGCCTTGTGCTCACTAGCCGCCACCAGCGCTTGTTGTTCGAAAATCCCTTCATTTACCGAAACTCACATTATTTACTTAAATCAGCCTCCAACCTTTGCACGCAATAAGTGGCCTTTTATGTTATCTAGGCCACGCTTTGAAATAGTGAATTATAGACAAGATTCGGTACCGATTCCAACATATATACACATGTTGTACTCAAATGGACCATCCATCCATACGCGCGCAAGTGAATTTCATGGATATTGCCATACCCGTAAATATTTATACATACACGCTATGCTGCCAAGGCTATAGCTATGGGCGTTCATGTCAAGCTATCACTGCTTTATTTAGATGATGATAATCTGATGAGCCTCCGGATTTGTTTAAAAATGACTCGTTAGCACAGCACGTGGTATGTTACTTTCAAACACCGCTGTTCCAGTAACTATTCAATCTAACCTTGAAAACAGCACCCTTGATTCATATTTCACAACAAACGCTACGGCGTGATACTATTCATAGTAATTGTGTTCCGAACTGGTCCAACGTGACTATTTGGTCCTCTTTTCAATTAGGCACAAAAGGCTATGGTTTTTAACGCAGCTGGAACTGCTGCCATTGGTTATTCATTCCAAGCCCATATGCTCCAAGGTTAATAAAGACAAACTCCTCGGCCCCGTAATTCATTGAATACCGGAATTGAAATACAACCAACCTTTGAAGCATCGGGAAACTACCGTCAAATAAAGCAAACATTTGTCGCATTTATCTGGCAAATTCTATCGATTGTTTATGCTTTTTCCTCCAAAGTGTTTCCTTTCGTGAGCAGTAGGCAGCCCAAATTAGTTTAAATGCAGGAAAAAATATATTCACGTTGACAAGACAGAGACACAAAGTCTAGTCCATCTACCTATTCGACAAACACGTAGTTTGTTTGCAGCACCAGCATCAACCATGCGGATTGTTGTTTGTATCAGGATGATTGTAAATAAATCGTGTCTCCCTGAATTTGCTTCTTTCAATAAAGCTACAGCCTCAGGCAATTACGCCCATATCATGCAGGTTTCAGTTATTATCTTGTTAAAGCCAAACTCTATGCTCACATATAATTACGCTACAATATGTACGATGCAGAAAGTATTAATGAATATGTTGAATACGGGGTAATTGGCAGTATTTGGAGATGTATCAGCTAGTATCCGGCATCCATAGCAATCGGCAAAGAGCACATATTCCCTCACATATTGCTGCACACCATTCATTACTTTTGAGCACCCGGATATGTTAGTTGACTAGATTAAGTTACTGATAACCATAAAAGTAGCCTTGTTCTCTATTGCCTATAGACGGCACACCAATTATAGCGGTTATTTCATGGACATTTTAGCAGTGAGCCTACGCTGTAAAGGGCTGATTAAACAGAGATTGATTGTTATGAGGAACAATAACCAGAGCCTGTAAGTGAACTTCAAGGGAAAGTTTATATGCTGATCATCAGCAAGAAAGATGTCGTAAATTATGTCCTTGACACGTTTACAACAGAACGCATCATGTGCCAACAATTATGCTGGTGTTCGTAAACGCATCGAACCAAACAGTTACATGTTATTACCACGTTAACTGTTTTGTTTTCGGTGTATATCAAGAGGTTTGAAGCACCAAATGGCTTTTCATTTACATAATTCAAAGACTGGAAGCACAAATCATTGAATACTGTACTTTTTGCTGATAAATGCTATGTGCAATGCCTCTTTTTTCTAGATGTACCAACTCGTTACTTACTTATTTGCCATGAGTGTAGATTCAAAGCATCAACCCCATTCATTTCGAAAGATGTATAAGGAGGTGCCTAAATTACAATGACTAGATCAACCTTGGCTCAGGTATTTTTAATACAACGACTGCAATCTACTATTAGCTTTATACGCTGGCATAAGCGGGGCCCTGCGTCTATTTCTGGTTCACCAGTGTTGTTATGATGACGAAGAGTACCAGTCTTGACCCCGAACGAAAGTGGAAGGGTGAAATTGTGTAACAAACCCTAAGTGTGTCAGCATTAGTCACATACCTCTTTGTCGCTGTTTTCAGGAGCGCTGCTGGACTATTTTATTGTGATATTACATCGACTCTCCCGATCAGGCAAGAATGGATAGCAATTTCAATGCGACACATGTAACATATCGAGGTTATATCAGTCTCATGATGTAATGCATTGTTATATCAAAACATATTTCTATTGCCTTCTTGAAAAAAAAAATTTCCGCCAGCTATCATGCATCCAGTTTATCCCATGCTACTATCGACGTCCGCAATGGCATTTGTCTGTATTCATATCAAACATGTTATTAAACAGTAATGAATACGGACACCCAGATTGATATTTGACGTCATTCACAAGATATGTTTTAGGATAGTGCCAAAATACAAGCTCTTTATTTTACAGCGAATGTGAACTACATATCTGCTACATATCTTCATCATGCTAATGCACATACGCCACACTACACAGAGTTATATTTACTGGCATAGGCTGTGCACTTATAAATCCAGAAGGTAATATGGAATCATCTGACAGACGCTTATGCCCAATGTAAGAAGTGGCTTCAAATAGACATGATAGTTCCGTTGTGTGTGTGTGTCTGCTTGATACGTGCTAAATGTGTATCAAAATGACAAGCACATACTAGTTACCGGCTTTCTATATAGGGTAACATATGCAATATATTTTTTAATCGTATGTGACACCAAAGGCATGATATTTCTGGCATAGGAGTGCACACCGTACACTGAATTCTTTTTCACCATAGTAATTATCGCACTCCCAGGTAGCCCAGTTTTAAAGCTAAGGCTCAAAGCTCTACTACTTCTTTAATTTTAGTTATTTTATTATGTAGCGCTAAAACCAAACATTGGGTACAAAGCTAGTCACTGGCGTTGGTTGAGACGTTGAAGCGACAGTAATGGTGATGAATGGCTATGCTTAAGATAGATTACAAAAAACGTATGAAAAATCCCATAGCAAAAAACAATTGTTGATTTTTGACTGAACACGTAACGTATTGCCTCGTATGTCAACGGTAACGCTCTGAAATAGTGATAGATACAGAATCAAAAACAAACTATCGTTGTTGTATCGGCAGTCAACGTTTTATTGAAATAATTGCTTTACATTTACATGTGTATTTACAAGTTCACAATGAAATATTTTTTGAGCAAATATACTTAAAAGGGCAAATATATCTTCTTAAAAATTACGGCGTTGTTAAGTGAACCATAGAACAGTGCTAAGCGGCCATTACTTCAACCGACCATATACAGTATAACAGTATAATATGTCCAATCAAGGTTATAAAGCTGATGTTGTGACGATGAAGAACAAAAATATGATTGCAAAATAGTTGTCAAGCTCAGTATGGTTGATGGGATGCATACATAAATCTATCAATATTGCACCTTTTAGTATGAATGCTACCCAATGGTTTATGATTAATTTGACTGCTACTATAGCATATTCTACAAGCGTCTAGTTTTGACAGACACGTCTAAATAAAATGTAAGCAAATGCTTCCTATAGAAATGCTTATTCATATCTAGTATGAAAGAGAGTATGATGCCTATTGCTTATTGCTTGTGCTCTAGTTATACTGCAACCGACTAATCACAAGGTAAGGAGAAAGGTCACTTATCAGTATAGATAAGGAGAAAAAGCAATTGACATATAGACAAAAGAGTTGTCTTTTTTACCATAAGACGTTTTGCGAAAAACACAAACAAACATATGTCAATGATTAGACAAGGAAAGAAACGTGGAAAGTAGCAATTGAAATGTTGCCACAAACTAACATTTATACTGTCATTAGCGACGGCAGCCACAATATTGCGCCTATACAACCCTGTAAATGCAAATGCGCCAGTACGTGCGTGCAAGCACGGCGTCCATGTGTGTGTGTTAGAGTGTTAGGCTTTGTATGTGAGTGTTAGTGGATAATGCTGACCGATGCGGGTATGTGTGTGAGTATATGTGTGTGTGTGTGTGTGTGTGTGTGTGTGTTTGTGTGTGTGTGTGTGTGTGTTCCACAATATAGAGCACGGTCAGCATCGGGCGTCATAAAAAATGCAATAATAAACTGCTCACGAGAGTCATGGAGGAATACACTATGTGCTAACAATTATATCTCTGAAGCAAAAACATGGAGAGTAAACGCAGAATCGATCGCTGCGTTGTTTCGGATGGA
Source organism: Urechis unicinctus (assembly GCA_034190875.2). Classification (NCBI taxonomy): domain Eukaryota; kingdom Metazoa; phylum Annelida; class Polychaeta; order Xenopneusta; family Urechidae; genus Urechis; species Urechis unicinctus. The sequence continues at coordinate 62,930,346 of CM067358.1, read as the reverse complement.
TGATAGCGACATGATATGGTGCTTAAGACGACACTACACGCACATTTAATCCTTACCAATAGGATTTACAGTTTTGTGGCCATTTACATAACGCATCTGTTGTGGCTAGATTTGGCTAGAGGCTACATAAAGAAAATCAATATGCCAATTCTATTATACCAATAAGAATATACTGTGCAAAATGATGCTATATTAGCATCTTTTAAGAAAACATTGCCCCGACATATTTTTTGAAACGTAACAAATGTTGGGTCTTTTCCCAAGTCATCAGTGGCAACACGGCTATCGTTTCATTTATTATTTACTGAGCAGCCGTGGAACTGATTACCTTACAAATAATTCTCATGAGCAAAGCATCCAACCATTAGCAAGAATCCCGGATATTCTGCGTCTTTAACTCGTAACTCTGCAAAGTCAGATGTGCAGTGTATCAACGTCGAAAGCGATGTTCCATCCAAGCTACAAGTGTAATCAAAATCACAATATAGGCTTGACCGATCCACATTAGACTAGCCTTTATGCTGATGAAGCATTGTATTAATCAAACATAAATACGGCATTTGTAACATATCACTATAGTAAATGGCGGTATACCTATCATCACCAGTACGACAGTATCATTTCCCTAGACGCTCAAACCCAGTATAAAGATTTTTGTGCCAACATGGTTCAGTTAGCTTACTCCTATAAGCGAGCAAAAGGTTTAGTTCTGACTATTCAAGTTCGCAATATTTGCCATCACGCGAGAGAAGCAAACTGTGATGTACTATATCCTGAGAAAATTCTTAGGGTCGTTTATGATTGGGTGTGTCTTTCAATGACACAAGTTACTTAGGTCTCATGATAAAGTTATTGTCTGATATATAGAATATTAAATATTTGTCAACTATGTGCACTGCAATCATAAAATAGACTGAAGAAACGTCCAACATCTGAGCTGTCGGATAGTCTTCTTTGGAAATATTGCAAGCACTATAGTTACATAAGATCGATTCGTTTACCCAAACCATGTGAGGTGTTGTGTGTTTTGAAGGGCACAATAATTAACGGATACTTTGAAAACCAACCTGTATGGATAATAATACTGACTGGAAGGAATACCTATCAACCTAATGATGCAAGCGGTACTGCAAAATACTCTTTAGGCTGCGAATCGACCATTGCCATCCCTATGAACACTGCCCCGATTACTCAGTAGATGCCGCTTGTTGGAAGCCAAGAATACGGTTTACAAGAATACAAAACCAGCGTAATCCTCTAACATTACTTTTATGCTTAACTACTATGGCAAATAACTCGTGGATTAGGACACCTACCCAATTCGGTACGTCATTATGGTAGCTAAGAGTTTTTAAAAGCATCATGCCAACAGTTTTCTATGACATTCACTGCTTTGAGGGCGATAAGAAACCCATTGCTGTTTCCGTATGTGTTACGATGCACAACCTATCATTATGTTATTATTACACAATCATTTTCTTTTTATGCAGCTCTCCAGACAATATACGATTCCTGGACGAATATACAACACGGTGACGTCAAAACGCGATACATAACATGTTATGATGCGGACTCATGCCAAAGCAGGTACGGCACATAAATAACTATGTCCCAGCTAATACAGTGACGACAAACGGACAGGATTGTCCTGATTATTTTCTAACACGTGGGTCCTACCTACATATTAGCATATATTGCAATGTTGGCCAAACATTAACGCTAATGTCTGTACAAAACTGATGACAATAATGCCTTACATTGTTTTTCAGTCTGACGTCCGCGGATTTGTGTTTTGTGTATATGCCGTATCTGTATCTCTATGTATTTAAACGTAAATGCTCAAGGACTATGCGCATAACGCAACTACATTGCATGCTTGAGCATTGAACAGGGTGTGTGATCCAAAATGTCTTTAAACCAACAACAAAATAATTCTTCCATTACGTTCAGGAAGGCAACGATTTGAAAATCAAATCAGCGATTATACTCAACACAACATTTCAGAAGTGAGCCACTTGTTAAACAGAACAACTTGTGAATTACAGAAGTATTCTTAATGATGACACAATTGTTCAAAAATCACAATTAGGAAAGCCGGTTTTTGGGGATAGATGTTGAAGGAAATTTATGTTAACATTATTATGATGTCCTTCCCGATATCCAACAACTCATTTAATAATGGTTTAAGTAGTAAATGTAAGTGTTCAACGGCACTTCAAAGAATCATGACAACCGATCCTTACAGTGCATTTAGGAGTCCATCAGAGAACCATGTGGCGTTTCAGTGTCATTCTTTATGGGGCACTATTGGGCTATCCATGAGAGGCTATGTTGAGCCATATTGTGATCCATTACGCGAGTTTTGTAATAAATAAGATATAAAAATTACAATACAAAATTGTCAGTGCTCTATAATGAATTCCCTAAAACATTCATCGGTTGTTCTACCAGGATGACTGATGGGCCTGTGGCTTCTTTTGGTGAAACAGTTTCTTTGTTCCTATCAAGGTCAGGGCGTTGTAATATTTGGCAGGTAGTTTCTTTCCGTCAGTTGTATTATGCACTGCTCTTAGTGGCAGAGAGTCACGCAGATTTTGTGTACGACTTCGGTGATCCTAACACAACATATATAAAAGCAGCAGAAAGTAACACTCCTGCAATATCAAACTTTATTCAATAATAAAATATTTGACAAACATTTACGATATAGCCGATGGTGAAAAATCGAAATGCCTACTAATTCTTAGCTATCCAACACTTTTAGGCTTAGTGCACAGGCACAATATGCTGATGCTGTGTGAGGCACTGCAAGTCAATTTTGTTAGATATCTTGCTTTTGAAATTGAGGCATTGGAACTGCCATTAATGACATTCGGGTAGCAACGCACTTCAAAATAAAGAATCACACCAAGGAATTCTCTACAAAGCCAGGATAAACACTTGCGGCATACTTCTAACATCTCATTAGCATAGATCTCCGTCATCAGATAGTTATGCTGCGTTGAGTGAGCGAGGGACAAAATGCAGCAAACACAATAGATTTATAAATGCTATAATCATGAATTCATCAGAAATCCCAACCCATAGGGGCCAAATGAAAAGCTTTTTTCACAGCCCAATAATAATGCAAGCCTGGTTAATTGTTCGTTTCATGCATGATCACTCTCATCTCGACACGTTGAAAGTTAAATCGATTTTGAATGCCACGTGGTAAGTTACTATTTGAGCTCTTCGTGCGTGGCTCTTTTTTTCAGCTTTACCAGGAATACTGCACAAGATAAATGCCAAAAATAAACCTGTCAAATATTTAAAATGGCAAGACTATAAAACAAATTCGCATCAGTGCACGTGTCAATGAGTTTGGTACGATTGCTATATAACTAATTATTTATGTAAGCATTCAATGTCGCTGCCTAGATTGAACTTGGGAAGCTTAGTTGATGCACATGTTGCGTTATGCTCATGCGAATGTGGTCAATATTCGAAATTGTAGCTATCGGTGCATTAGGTGCTTATAAGAAAAATCCATTGGCGAACTTAACTCCTTTTTTTTGCAAGCCAAAACCTTGAGTGATATATCATTTGTCGCCTATGCGCTTCTCGCCCGATATACCTAAGTTGAACAGGATGTCTTGTCTTGCATTAACTATGAAAAATATGGTAGTGTTTTATTTTACCATGATTGTGATTGTACTTGAAAACGTTAATGAATCATCCTCCGTCGATGTTACTACTGTGTGTAGTTTCTACTATTCATTAGCAGGCAAATACATCCCGTATCCTCTCGAAGAACGCCATGTCTTAGTCTAGCTAAAGATATTGCAATACAATGATTTATTGTCCTGATAGTTGATTCCCACGGCGGAGTATAAGGGATACCATGTTAAAAGTTGATCCAAAAAGAAATCAATGACTGCTATTAAGATTTGCTCCTCAGTCGACCGACTAATAGAATGTCGATTACACAGAAATGGGAAAGGCAATTAGCTACCAAACCATGTAAGAACGCCATGGCTGCAATGGTTTAAATTTAATCAGCTAGAGCAAAGTAATTGGCTGGTAAGGAAACAAATACTTATAGTGCAGGGCCGAATTAATGTTAATACTGGTAAGGTATCGGGTCAGTTCGCTCCGGGACGGTTCGCCCCCTGGTCAGTTTACCCTAGCTAGGACGGTTCGCCTCCGGGTCAGTTCGCCCCCGGGCAGATAATCAATAAAATATACCAGACATTCATCTGGTGCTCGGTTTCTGTAAATATGTAGCATTCAGTATATTCCTATCTGTAAAATGAAGGCGTATCATTGCGGGGGCGTATCGTCCCGGGGGCGAACTGGCCCTGGGGCGAACTGACCCGAGGGCGAACCATCCCGGGGGCGAACTGACCCGCAACCTTCTAGTTTCTGTCACTTAATTGTCCTATACAAAGATATAAGACAAGATTGTGAAACGCCAATGAACATTCCCAGCTTGTTCACTTTTCCAATGTAAATATCATGCAATCATTTCACCATGTCAAAGCTGTTAACTAGTTCAGTGTAGCGTAAAATAGCTATTTCTGTACCAATGGACCAACCTCTATCTCGCTGACAGCACCTGCTTGTTTATTGCCTTAACGCTATATGATCAAGGCTGAGCAGCTATCTATTGTGTTTGATGCTTGGTTGAACGACCATACGCCATACTATTAAATGATTCCGCCAAGTCACAAATGTACATAACATTCCCTCGCCTTAGATTCAATGTGGGATTGGAGGTAAATCAACCACGGACAGAACAGGGTCTCGGTGTTTCCTGTACACTAACAATACAGAGACGGTAAGTCTATAGCATCTGTTTCTTTCACCACTCGGCACGCTTGTATTCATGAATTGCTGTTGGCTTTACATCTGTTCTCCATTGCTAAGGTGCAACTCGCTTTTGAATGGTGGAATGGAATATGCGTGACTGTATATATTTGTACATGCACGGCGTTTTACCATACGTAATCAATAAAAGAGTAGAGGAGGGACTGCTTCATTCAGCTTCCGCTGTACATGCATGCGGTCAGCGGATCATAACATGATTTATTTAGTGAATCTTAATGAATGTAGAATTAGTCTTAAATGTCAAACACAGATGGCTACTTTACTTGGCACTGTGAATCTAAATAACTACCATTTAGTCTGTACAGTGCAATAACGGCGACGTTTAACTTTGAAGTAGCCACAATTAGTTTTTAATGCTGTTCCGGGCTGTAAGTTATGCTGCCTGTCGGTTTTGTTCACCTATTGAACATATCATTTAGTTAAGCGGTATTGCATGTGTCTAGTAATATCACCGAAGAGTGATTCCAAACCAACTGTTTTATACGTGACAGTGTGTTTGTTTTAACATTGTCCTTTTTACATCAACGCCATGAATTGAGTTTAAAATGCAAAGTTAATTTATTCCTTGGTTTGCACGTTGTCTTCAAGTAAGATATGCAGTGACAGAACATATAGCATGGCGTTTCATATCTGCTATCAATCTCGTACCGTAAAATGTATGCGAAGCAAGGACTACAACATCTCTAGCTCAGTAAGTGATGAACATTCGATCTCTAGGGATAAACAAATAACGGATGACAAAACATCGGCTTAACAGGGTGCTTAACCTAAGTATATATCCTATATCTTCAGTGATCTGTTGTACATGACATCGATGAGTGTTATGAGGGGGAGGGATAATCCATGATAATATAATACTGCATTTTCCTATCCTTCACTATAATATTACGCCAGCTGAATAATATGTCAATACTTGCGCAAGTAGGGAACATACTCAACAAAATACATGGGTCTAGAAACTGGCGACCAAAGGTGCTTGTCCAATAAGGAGATTTTAGGCAAATTACTCACATTATCTGCGGATGTAAATATATCATATGTCAGCTTGGACATCACATTAAATGGGGAACTTCCAGTCGACGGCCCAATTTATACCGTTATAGCCTATTAATAAGCACCAGAACCTCACATAAACATATCATGCACGGCTTGATTGGATGTATGTTTATGACTCAGCTATTCTTGGCGATTATGTTTTATGTTAGCCATTGGTGAAATTACATACAAGTAATGGTATTTTTATTACTGTAGGGTACGACTATATCGATGTGATGGGCGGCCAGAGGCTATGGGATACGAAGTAGGTAGCTTATTTCATTACTTTCGTCTGATTGCACTTTTATCTGATTGCTGTAGTAGGTATTGTTGGAATTCGGCTGCTCACCATGGATCCGTGCATATGCGTGGACACAGGTGATCTGTGAAAAAGCCCTTTCTATATGTGTGTGTTTTGTTCTATGTGTGTGTATCTGTCTGTATGGGTTTATGTACGTGCTTGTTTGTGTGTCTGTATTCGTGTGCAGCCAACTAACTCTACTTTGAAGCAATCTTTGTTCGTCAATGTAGAGAACCCGGAATAGTGGTCCAAAATTAGGTATGATAGGGTCCGGTCATTAATTACATGCATCGACTCGAGTGGTAGTGGCCTTTACAAGTTAAAATTCTTATAGGAGTTCCCTTGGCATGTTACATAGGACTAACGAATAAACAATCATAGAACAATAGCTAATTATCATAATGCGTTTAGCCTTCCTATTCTGTAGTGCTTTGTCTGATAAATCAATAGGTTAAGAGCCAATGTACAAACGATGCTATTGGAGTTACCCACAAGATATATAGTGCAACACTGCTTCGGCAGTTGCTTTTTTACTCTACGCTATAATGCATGATTTCGATAGCAGTCAGAGCACGAAAGTATATATGTTGATATGATTGTCACTGCACATATTTTGCAACTCGGTTCCCTTTGCTAGTAATCTCACAGAAACACTTTGCTTGCCAGTGAGTGTTGGCTATCGTCTCCTGTCGGTCATGATGCGCAAAAATGAAGGAATCAACATGGATAATAATGTAGGGAAATGTGAAGATTAAGGCTGAATATTGAGCTGTTGTTTAGGCAGAGATAATTGAGAGGTTATGACGGGGATAATGGGTTATGATGGCTGTTACAATGGAATCGCAATGCCATTAAGGTGAAAACGGGGTTGGAATTAGGTTGAGACACAGTCAGCAAAAGGGTTTCGTAACGGTGTCACGGCGCAGTTTAGGTGGCTGTGGCGTCGGAGGTCAAATAAGTTAATGACTGCTATCAGCTATGGATACGCGCGGCGTCTAATTAGAATACAAGTGCAAAACACAATGCATGCCACTGCAGCTTCAAACCACCGTTATTATAAAAAAAACTACCTGATTGCACTCGCAATCATCCTAGCATCAGGCCACCTAATCTTGGCCCGATGTAAACTTTATTGTACAAACTATGGCATGGTCTTATGTCCTTCGGCTTTTTAAAGGCATTGCTTTGCATAGCGATATGCTTGTGCTCATGTCCCGCTTATTGCTACAGATGTAACTTTTCATTGCATTCGTAATCTTTTCTTGTCAATCATATTCTGCATTCATTCACACTATGAGTAAATTCAAAACATCTCAAATGTACTTTTTCCTACCATTGCGCAATGATATGTAAAAAAAAACAGTTGAATTTCTTTAATTGCATATGGCGCACATACATTGAGAGTTATTGTCATGCCTCTATCACTTAAAGAGCAGGAACAACAATTTGCTGAACGTCTGATGCGTAGTCTGCCATCACGGTTAGTGACTCGTTTGTTTTAGATGGTCTTAAAGTGAGTGTTAATGTTGATACAGGCATCAGTCCGGTATTCACAACAAGCCACTAGTAATAAAGATTAGGGATCATTACAGCCGAGCGATCGAATTTCGAAATGAGAAGCACGGCAGAGGATGATAAATACGAGGCGTAGCAACTTTAAATGATTGCACGTTGTTTGCTCGATGTCATTGTAACCGGCGTCAGTTCCCAGATTACACCTGTCTATTACACGGTAAATTTCACCGGCTTAGCAACCGACCGTTTTTATTAACCAAACGTACTGCCTGGTACGGATAATCATCTTATACTCCCTCGCGATGATGTTAGCCGGTCTTATTGTTATCGATACCAGTTTCAGCCGAACAACAAGTGTGTAGTTTGTGTGTAAGATATATTTTTTATGCTGTTCAGATTTTCGTAAGAACTAGGCGGGGCTATGATTGTGCAACATGTTGGTTTTGATCGAGTATAATATGTCTGCAAATCAATGAAATGTGTATCTTGCCTGCGTAATATTGCTCGGTTTGCGAGCTTTATATATTGCACCGTAGTCTAGCTTTTGACGGAGAGGAAGCGTTTTTTTGCGACGCTTGCTGGTTGACTTCTGCTTGAACTACTTATTAGAAGATGTTATTCTAATGGCAACGAAAGCGTGTTCCTAAGTGAAGTTGTTATGATGATAATTTTTGAGAGCCATTTGGAACATGGTGATCCGAAAAGCCATTCGACATCTGTGATAAACGAGGTCGACCTAACTTGTGATATGTAAATAGGCTAGGAGATAATACCTCGTTTTCGACCAGATACACTATATCAAGGAATCCAGCTTTTGAATAAATAAACCAATTCACACTTCTTTACAACCATACACAGACACCCGCGAATAGCTTTCAATATATTGGTTCGGGGATACCATGGCTTAAGACTCCACGAAAACTTGCGGTGTACCATTTCTTGTCCAACTATCCCGGCTCACGCTTACGAATTTCATATTTTGTTGATAATATTCTTAGTTGTACTCAATGGTTTAGCAGCGCAAGTTTTTTATGCAGCTTAGCACAGATTTTGAAAACGTCTCAACATGTATTCAAAGGTACGCCTCATTTATCAAAGTTATTTATGTACATTGTCATCATTACGTGGTGACAATTAAACAGCTCACTGTCCTATATCTAATTCGTTTATCAATGAACTTCAGTCGATATTGATGTTGATACATTTAATGAATGACGTTTTGTCATTTTTAAATCTTAAGCCATCTGTTATATTGCCAGACAAGATCTTTTAGCACTTATCAGCGTCAAAGAAATAGCAGATCACTGAATGATTGTTGCCAGTGATAGGCGTGTTAGTCGGTGAACAATTTGTGATAACACCGAGCAGTAAATGCAATGCAAGTGCATTTGCAGTTTGTTCATATTGTCAGTCGTTAGGTACTTTCACATACATAGTCGGGAATTGTGTGCAATTTGTTATTGCCGCAAACGAAAGAGAAATGGTACAAGTGGATCAAATAGACGATGCAGAATGTATCAGATGATCGAATTGGATGCGCTTACCGTGGAATATTTCTTTTATTAGATAGCAGCAAACACGTTCTCACCGACAGATGCCAATCGTTCGGCTACTTCAAACTGATCATGGTCTTTGAAAACTGCAATGGACGCAATATATGCCACTGTATATGTCTGTATTATGTATGGCCGTAGATATATGTTTCAAATTTTCATGTATAGGCAAACGCATAGTAATGCATCATAATGTGATAAGCAGGATGGATACATAACACATAAGGAACTGTTGTTTTAGTTGCGTAATCGTCTGTTTGAGCATCATTTACCTATCCATACAAGATCCATTGTATATCTGTAATTGTACTTATAACCAACCGCATGGATTTTAAAGTCTTCAGGACCGCGCTAGGGCCCTCACATACTCAAGCCTCAAACACTTCCGAACTCTCGACGTATCGGCGATGTACCCCTTTTACAGGGACCATGCATTTGTAATCATGTGGACATCATAACAGCCCTCATAAATCAGTCAGTGAAGGCGGATTACCCGCACAAACATCACTTAAGCTGAATGATGAACCATAGGCTTCACAACAGATTAATATAACAGTTATATAATTATAATAAACAGTAGTACGTAAACACAACATTCATATAGAAGCAACATAACAGTACCTACGAACAAACTTACATACATAAAACACACTCTTACAGATAACTTAGAACATTGAGTATTGACAACACCGAAACCGCCGTTTATCATTGGTAAAGCCGACCGCTACTTGATCAGAACCCATGAACCTGCTTCATTCAGCCAATGCCAGTTTAACCGCGTTTACTTTCTCACAAGAGACAAAAAGCGGTTTATAACCCGTACACATTTTATATATTATACTGCTCAGGATGTTTTAGTTGATCAAAGACCGCAGTTCTATTTAGAACGTGAGCGGTTCGTAAATGATCAATTTTGTTGTTGAGTGAGCATCAACTGCCAAATGTCAACAACATAGTTCATACGGCGGGAAATCAGCGTACAATCCAGAAATGTTTCTGCATCCAGAGCGATGCTGAACTTAATATTGCCACCGAACTAAGTAATAGAGAAACCATCTTCTCGACAGTTTACCGCAGATGATGCATTTATCAAAGCGCATAAGCTTAAAGTCTATATGCTGGACCTATGGTCAGATCACCATGATATATTTTTGGTGCCACAAATAAATGCTAATGTCTATACAACTACCGCGGATTTGTATTTTGCGTTTATGCCGTATCTGTATCTCTGTGCATTCAAACGTAAATATCCAAGGACAATGCGCATAACGCTAAACCATTGCGTGCTTGAAAATTAGACTTGGTGAATTATCATAAAATGCCTTTTCACAGATCAATTAAAACAAATCCTTCATCCATGGTCTGGAAGGCAACGATTTAAATAACCGATCGGCGATTATACTAAACACAACGTATCAGAGAAGAGCTACTTGTTAAACAGAACAAGTTATGTAGTCCAGTAGCTTCATGATTACAGGCCATATCTTCAAAATGATGAAACCATTGTTCATATATCGTTATCAGGCTATATAAGGCCAAACACCAATTTTCTCTGCATGCCTATGCGCAGCTTGCTAGATATACATAAAATGAGCAGTATAACTTGTCATGCATTATTTGTGGAAAATATGGTATTGTTTTATGTAACAATGATTGTGATTGCACTTGCAGAAGTAAATAAATCTCCATCCGTCGATATTACTACTGTTTTTAGTTTCTACTCTACTGTTATCGTCTCAGTCCAGCTGCAAATATTGCAATGCAAACACTGCTGTACAATTGGCATGAAACTGCATACCACTAGTTTACCCAACAGGACTAGAGGACTCTGTATGTGATTTTAGCCATTGTACCACAATGCTCGAATACGTTTGACACATTGTGAGAAAGCTTAGTCGGGTAATTATGGACAATGGGTCGACAATCGGGAGTAGAAGTTAGAAATTACAAATAGATGATGCAGTGCTGTCTGAAAAGTGAGACCGATGTAAACCCTCAATTTGTTTTTCCAGCGACTACCCTGAAATTTCAGGAAAAACCAATAAGCTACCAGTCCAGTAAAATCGTTTCATGCAACCCAGTTAATAACCTGGCTTTTCATGCACGCAAACGGTCGATGTCATTACTTACTGAAAGCCGCGCTAATCGACCCAGGGTAACTAATGAGGGAAAAAGAAATTACTGATTTCCTCGGGCATACATGTGATGTTATGATCAAAGTGTGTCCTGCAGTTTGTTACAGCTGAACTGCATACCACTGGATTACGTTTATAGCTAAGAAAAAAACGATAAAGGCAGCACGTACTGAACATTCAGCCTTATTTTCTAGCGCTAACCCGCCCATGTTATACAGTTGTGTGCTGGTGTTTGACATGGCCAAGTAGGCGCAGATATTTGGCTATAAGGAATATTTCGATTCACAATTGTCTTCGATTCACAATTGTTTGGCTCGAGAAATTAATGGCATCCATTCGCATGTACTGATAATGAGCTTTCATATATAAATGAGGCTTGGTTAACATACGTATTGACATTAAACCTTAGCATTTTCTGCTTACATATCGACACCGTTGCCACCGTTACACCAAATACTATATTGCCTCGCAATGTATTGATTGATAATGTAGATGTATATTTCAGCAAATTTTTAATTAAGACCACTCTTATGGTAATTCCGAAGCCACCGTGTTCGGATAGTCGACCGATGTCTCTATACAAAAAAACATGAATCAGAATATTTCGATTAAAACATGCTTGATCTTATCGATTATGTCATCACAAGATCTTAAGCAGGACGGTAATCGTCTTCGATTAGAAATTGTAAGGAGGCGATGCTGCGTTCTCCAGCTTTGAGAGAATGCCAGTTTTTCTGCCTTACATGTTGGTTCACTATACATCGCAAGGTAATATAATGTGCACTTTTAATTAAGCTCTAAATAGTCAATTCTTTCAAATTCAAAGAACGATGTGGGGTTGGCCCTATGTTGCAATAAACGCGAGTCAATAAAATGGCATAACGTCAGCTTCAGAACACTCGAAACCGAAATTTGATTAGAGATCACAAGCAATCGCAAGTGCACCTTCCTGAAAGACTGCGCTTCGTGACTGTGTGTGCTCTAGTTACTCCCTTGAAGCAGATCAACGAACGCATTTATCATGTTATTTACACGGTGGTTTTATAAACCGGAGATAACTTGGACAAATATATTGTGACATATCATGAAACTGTATTTGATATGAAAGCAAGCATTGAATACACATAATATGTTACATTTTGGAATAAAGTGAACGCAAAGGTAAAGCCATTGTACATTTTCCAATTACGAATGTACGTACCACTGATATACCATGAAATTCACCTTCGTGGCATATAATTTTTCCACGTCTAGAATACGATGGGTCTTTAGCACATATTGTTACGGGATAATCGACAATTTTACTTTAAAGCACGTCTTATTGAACTACATAACATGGCAATGGATGGCTTGGACAGCAGTTTTAAAAGGAGCTGCCTGAGTTTAAATTGATGAAGCATTTACTCAACACAAAGTTTGCCAGTGCCAACCACTGAATGTCTATAGCGTATAAGAAAACCCCGATAGTAACAATTCTGGCCAAGGCTATTCTTCGGAGTACATTCAACTGTAGAACATTAGTAGGTGACAACCAATCGCTGATAAATGAAAAACTAAATATATATATAAATATATATATATATATATATATATATATATATATATATATATATATATATATATATATATATATATATATATATATATATATATATATATATATATATATATATATTATATATATATATATATATATCTGAATTACAAGTGAATTTAAATCCGTTAAAGCACAAATTCAGAGCATATGGCTCAACGATGCGGGTGACGTTTATTCTACCAAAGCATTAACTTTGCCACTGAAGGAACTAAGGGACTCCGAGTATTTACAAAAACCTAATTCTTTACAAGGGGAGCGCTTTATCGGTACAATTTTATACAAATCATGTAGGTAGCTGTTTTGCTTAGTACTTGGTTCATAGGTTCATAAAAACTTCCCAAGCGAATTACTTATGCGAAGAAGTATTTATGGTTCTTGTTTAATTTGCAAATGATCAAAATATCACATGGCAACGCCTCATGAACATCCAGATCCAAATATGATTAAATATCGTCTAACCTTGGATGCACAGTTTCGCGATCATGGGCATGACGGAAACCAATCATTTATCGCCGATATATTAAAACCTGACTCAATTACGCGAATTAACAAGGTAACCAACAAATGACGAGTTAAACTCTTTGTCAAATTGCAAAAATCATAAGAACGACGCTAGACATAATTTCACTTGCAGAACAACAAATGGATTGTTTTGCCAAATGTCATTTAACTATCATTGTTTCAATGTGGACGTTTTTTTTTATTGTTATTGGAGAGTCAATCATTTTGACATTAACGCAATAATGAGCGATGTTAGTCGAAATTTAATCTAATTACCTTACTGTGCACGATGCTTGCTTCTCTGACAGAAGATAGGTTGGCTGATAAACTTAACGGTAAGTTGTGCTTTGTTTAGGCCTGTGATCTATTCCGGTTTTAGTATAATCACACTCTACGATTGTAAATTAACGTCGGCATATTAGTAAAATGGTAGTTTATAAAGCTGAGTTACACGATATTGAAACATATCAGTATAGCATATGCGACGTGTAAAACTGAATTGAGCACCTTGTGAACATAGCCTGGTTGATTGTAGCGATAAAGGTGCAGGTCTTATGGGTTTTTTCGCCTTTGAACCGTTGTTATATTAATGGAACGCTGTTGAATAAATTGAGTAGCTATATAGGCGTGATTTTGCATAGCTCCCAATCATCACTTGAAGAACGTTGGATAGTATTTTACCCACTACCAAATGTCTAAAAAGAATGTAATCATTCATAACGATATGATGCAACTACGTATAAATGTGGCATATAGCATAATTGTGCGTAAAGATGGATCCGATTTCACTTCAAATGTCAGGAATGTAATATTTGTCGAAACCACAGATCTCTACTAACATGCTATGCATTCGATTGCAACGGCCGAAGCATTCCAAGAGTTGCAAGGCACAGAAAAAACGTTTTAGTACGGCTCAACTGTCGTTTTGTCCTCTTTATATTTCCAAGGTAGTAATTAACTACAAACCAATATGTATGTATGTATGTATGCATGCATGTATGTATGTATGTATGTATGTATGTATGTATGTATGTATGTATGTATGTATGTATGTATGTATGTATGTATGTATGTATGTATGTATGTATGTATGTATGTATGTATGTATGTATGTATGTATGTATGTATGTATGTATGTATGTATGTATGTATGTATGTATGTATGTATGTATGTATGTATGTATGTATGTATGTGTGTATGCATGCATGCATGCATGCATGTATGTATGTATGTATGTGTATGTATATGCATGCATGTATGTATGTATGTATGTATGTATGTATGTATGTATGTATGTATGTATGTATGTATGTATGTATGTATGTATGTATGTATGTATGTATGTATGTATGTATGCATGTATGCATGCATGTATTTATGCATGCATGTTTGTATGTATGTATGTATGTCTGTATAAGTGTACGTATATATGTGTACGACGCTACAACGTAATTTTTTAGATCATTTAATAATGCACCAACTGGCGGAAAATTCATATTGCGATGCAGTGAAATCAGTATACCGTGCGCAATCATTGTCGTGGTGATAGAATAGTCACTATTATTACCCATTCGAGTACTTTTGATACAATATGTCATTGCCCTAGGTGAATGATTGCTGTTTGTAATAGAATCATAGAATGCACTAGCAAAACCTTATTACCCTTGCCAAATGTTGTGTATTTGTGGTAGCTCTACTTATAGCATTGATGTGCCTCAGGTCCTCTGTGGCAAATAAGCAGAATACCTATTTTATGAAACGGACACAGTGCATGCCCCCAAGCATCTTTATACAATGACAAGCCCTCGATAACCAGCTTTTATATCTGAACCGTATGGATAATAGACTATATATTTATGACCTAAACAAGTCGCCAGCCATCCTTAAGCGAATTAATTGGCGTCAATGATATTTAGTCAGCTTGCATAAATGTCGAGCACTATACAGACATATATTTATCACCTGTATGAGACGAAGGAATCATCTTGAAGCTAATGAAAAGTATAACAAATGAGATGCTTTATATTGCAATGATCACTCGGTATATCCGTAATCGAAACCAGCGCAACAATGATCTCAGTATTGCTAGCTTCTATCCAATCTAGTTTTACCGATTTTCAATTGCCGATGACAAATATTTTATGCGCATGGCGGTACAAATCTCAAATGCATTATTTGCTGTCTCAGGCAAATGCTTTTACATCTTAATATTGCTCCATGAATTCGCGCACAGAGGCTTCTATGACTATAGCGTGTGATACTTCGGATATTTGTGAAAATATTTTGTGGTAAGTGCAAATTAATTGAGATTTCCGGACGTTTTACATTCGACTTTAGAAACACAACGGTAGTAGAGAACCATTTCGAGTTTAATGGAAATTATTCTTTTATTTCATACAGCTTTGCCACTTATAGCCAGTGTCAAATGTGTATTATATTTTCATGGGTAATGCCATGCGACGACAGCAATATTGCCATTGCTCTAATGTTTTCTAACAAAAGTTGGCCCACCAACATACAAGCAGTATAATTTGCATGCGTAGGATTTCTATTGGCAACTGATTATGCAAGTTGGCATTTTCCATAGTGCTGAAACGTGTTTGCGCTCGTTTTTTGCTTAATGCATGCTTTTATTAGCGACATAAGTAAAACGAGCTTATGACGTTGAAATAATTCCTCTGGAAATTAATCTCCGATAATATGACTCAAGCAAAGCATCCGTAATTCCACGAAAGGCTGGTGCAAGCATAATTTAGTTTTTTATGCTCGCAATAGTCACAATCTCAATAATACGATCGCTGATTGCAGCAGGTGATATTAAGCATAGATGAGACTATATGGTATCCTTAATGCGTTTGTAGAAGCTTTTATGATCATACGCTAGTATGTGCTTGACTATTTGTGAACCTGTTATTGTGATGGTACGATTAAATTCTGGGTGTCCTGATATTTTATGTCACATTCAGAGAACAACGGTAGCTGGACGCTATTTCATTTTCCATAGCTTCGTTGCTGAATCCGGCATGGGTTTTGCAATAGGGTGCCAGCAATGGTTGTTACTCATGATTTGGCTTACAAAAGCTCTATTGGAGCCCATACACATATGTGCAGCAAACAACTTGATGTGCCAGTACTGGATGAGCTCATGAACACACTTTGTGGGTCATTATCAGATGCGACGGAAACCTTGTTTATTAAGAAGATTGTGCGTCTTTATTTAATCATAAAAATCTCCCGATGTTGTTCAATGCCAGATCGTCTACAATACATATTCCTCGGAAAGGGAACGCCGAGGCAAGCTCATGTGTAATATTAAACCAAGTAGCATGCAAGTTATTGCAAACCAGGTAAGTGCGCCCTCCCAGTACATTATTTAAGATGAGTACAATTGCAATCACATATTTTTCTTACATACTATTTCAACCGGATAACGCTATGGACATGTTTTACGTTACCGTCCGATTATAATTAAGAGGTCGCTATTGCATACAGACCTGCATCAAGTGTTGGCGTTTATATTGCTCGCATCACATGTCTATGCCTTATACAAATGATATGCTAATCTTTACTATTAGAAGCATTGCTGCATTACTATGTTTACGCGAATTCATGGTGCCAGATTACAGGCAATATGCTGAGCTAATCAATACTAAACTAATGCCATGTTCTTACATATACTTGACTCACGTTTTGCCGAGATGGACTAAATGTAACACTTGACCTCGGGCTAGTTATATCACAGAGGTATATAACACGCTAGTGTTGGTGTGCCTTTAAATGCTATACATACTGATCATATACCATGTAGGGTAAGTAAAAGTCCTCATGCATCTGTACTAAAACCTCATACACATTCAGCACTGGCCTTGATGTTGCGCAATGATTAGCAAACACCAAGGGATGAGCATAACAGCATGCAAACATTGTATATGGTTCATCCTCAAAGGGGTAGTTGCCAGATTGTTATCAGATAAGAGGCTTCCGGAGCCATACCCATAATGGGCAATGGTCCAAAAATAGGCAATTATTCTTATGCCTTGCTCATCTGTATATGTCGATGCAGGCATCGGTTTAACAGTTTTACTTAATACTGCCCGTGGTGCAAATTATGATGTTTTAAAAGAGTGAACAGAAGTGGAAGGAACAAACGATCAAAAAAAATGTAACATATTGATGTGTTCAGGAGCGAGTACCTCTGTTAAGCCTTTCTCACAAAAGCCACCTCACCACATTATATGATATGCTCCTGACTGAGTGTCTAACAAACCAATGAAGACAAGTATAGTAGGTAGTCTTCACATCAGTATTAACCGTTTACAAGACGTATTAAGTGAATAGCACACAAATGCGTACACTTGTATGGTATATCATCGACACACTGTGCTTGACCGAATCAAATATTGATGTGCACAACAAGAGTTTGCTGTGAAATGCAAGACAGCTGGAGGAAAGCTAGCCGATCTTACGATGGTACTTGGCTGGAACGCATAAGTGATTATTTTGTGCATTGGGCACACTGAATTTTACGATTTTAAGGAGATACATCATTCCGAAAAGGCGAAAACCATGTTTCATAGAAAAGTTGGTGTTGCACTTGTTTCTTATATCAATTCGCGCCTCAATGGATGAATACGGTTCGCATGCGCATTGCCTTTATTCCGCTTCTGTTTGCTAATGCGAAACGCCGTCAAAATTGTTCAAATTACAATAAAACTGAATCGATCTCAATTATTTTTCATTGCGTCGTTTTTCTGAGAAAGTGCCAACGTCTATAATGCAAACGGCCAACAATGATTTGTCATAGCTCGCCAAAATATACAAATCCAAAATACCCAAAATAGAAATCATGTCTCAACATACCATGATATTTTTTATGTACGACATATTCTCTAAATATTTGACGTCTTTCAACAATTATAATCAAGCTTATTGCAAAAATAAAAGGCTTTCGATTTTTTAACAATGTGCACAGCAGATCGAATCAAAGAACGAGTACATATTACAAACACAGAGGCAACGCTAAAGAAAGTTGTCACTAATCTTGATTATCGGACATGTCTAGTGCGCATATAAATCGAGGAAGTAACCTGAAATGGTGGGGCGGACGTTTATACCCGATGGTTTGTGACAGTGTGAAGTGGCAACAAACACGGAAATACATCGTTGCCTCCATGGTTGATAACATAACCACCGTCGGATGTTATATTCATTTTGTACTCAAATTACCGACTCCCTAAATGAGACTATACATGCAAAAAATCAAAAATGTCAAGTATGCGTATACGTATGACCACTAGCATAAGTGTTATCCGATAGCATTGCACTTCATAAAATGAATTCTTAGGCGCCACCCCAACCGCCTCCCCCCTATCCCCCCACCCTCCTCCCACCTTTCTTCTCTTAGTCAAAATCGCTCTCCAAGTCAGCCAGCGGTTAAAGCTCTAGGCTCTTCCACTTCTACATTGATAGTTCGCTATCAATTGAGCACTGAACCCAAATGTTAGTTACTAATTGATTTACGAGTAATCCCGTGCGTTGGCGGAGACGTTGCAGTGACTGATTACTAGTTGGACGTCGATCGTGATGAATGCATTTGCTCAGTATTGTAGGCAAAAAGATTAAAATGGAAATGTGTATCTAGCAGCGACTGCGGCAGTGGTAAGTCAATAGCCGCCCTACCATGCAGACGTTCATAGTCAGCTTACAAATATATACACCCAGCGACTTGTCATTGGCACTAATGGTAGGCTTGGCGGGTAGGAAAGGGACTGGTGTTGATATTGTCCGTTCCAAAAGGATCACCACAATAGTTCGACATAACACCAACCGAGCGGCACAAGCAAAGTATGTCGGTAAATACGCGCATAAGCTATCTAAACTTTATAGTGCACATGTATGATCACCATTTTAGGAAACATGTGGCAACAACATTGACCCAGAAAGGCAGTTGACCATTTATGATTCGCAATTACACAATTATCAACAGGTCTGAGTTCATTACAATTAGCCACCAACGGTTGACTAAATGGTATGATACAACCACAATACTTTACTATTACCAATACTGAATAAAAAGCGATCTGACTGTGATATCGCATCAGTTATTTCATGACAAATTTAGTACATTGCAATACTTTGATAAAATTATTTTTGAAAGGCGAATGTGCCAGAATGTCTGCCATCTCGTTTTAAGTTAATCGAACCATACAACAATGATAAGCAGCCATAATCTACATCTCTGAAAAGTCGATGTAAGGGTTCAATATGCCTCAAGGGGGCTGTAAAGCAAATGTTATGATGATGAGGAACGAAGACATGCACCCAAAAAAAGCCACCGAGAGATTGCAATGTGATTGATTGGACGTTTAGACCGAGCTTAACGACCTCAAGTAACATAACTATCGATCACCGAAACTGAAATAACGCCAAATAGAGTCTGACACTGTTGAATTTCGTCGACTTTACAAAATCCGCGCCGCTAAATGCAGCTGAATGAAACGCACAGACACATGTAGATTGCAGATGTTCCCGTTTTCACCGCTTGGTGATTTTACAGCGAATGCGAACTAAATATCTGCTACATATCTTCATCATACTAATGCACATACGCCACACGACACAGAGTTATATTTACTGGCATAGGCTGTGCACTTATAAATCCAGAAGGTAGTATGGAATCATCTGACAGACGCTTATGCCCAATGTAAGAAGTGGCATCAAACAGACATGATAGTTCCGTTGTGTGTGTGTTCTGCTTGATACGTGCTAAATGTGTATCAAAATGACAAGCACACACTAATTCCCGGCTTTCTAAATAAGGTAACATATGCAATATAGTTTTTTAATCGTATGTGACACCAAAGGCATGATGGAGTGCACACCGTACACTGAATTCTTCTACATTTCACCATAGTAATTATAGCACTCCCAGGTAGCCCGGTTTTAACGCAAAGGCTCGAAGCTCTACTACTTCTTTATAGGCGAGTCAAAGTAAGGTTTGACCTCCAAAATATTGCAAGAAAAGTTTTTTTTTGTCTTTTTGTGTTCAATTAGCTGTACTTAAGCGCATCCAAAAAGTTTACCAAATTTGAGCCACCGGAAAGTGGTGAAATTACATAATATCCAATATGGCCGCCATTGAATTATGAATGTGCAGCAAACTTTTTAATGGTTGGTTTTAGACCCCATTAATGTATTACAAACATATATAAATGTGATATCTTAGATTCAAATAAGGTCATGATGAATTCACCCGGATGGCCCTATGACGTAGTATTGCATCATCAACATTTCGGCTTTTGATAATCAATCAGATGTACATACACAAGGAACAACTTGGAAGGGCTATTGAACCATCTATGTCATAGTCATACGCCATACGTCACACATCATAAATTACCATAATGTCCCAAATAATTGACATAGTACACACCTGAATTTTCTTATCAAGTTCAAGTGTCATTCACGCAATATAATTGTTCAAAACACAGCATGATTATTATCATCACAATCTTCTTCCTCGGAACCGTCTATGGTAAAATAACTAGTATGCGGATTGTAACATGACTCAGCTTGGCAGGGTCCATAAGCAGAAGTACATAGCAGACCATACTTCCTGCAACTATATCGAGTTTTACTACAACCTGTTGTACAGTTACAATGGATAACCTTGAGAAGCCTTTCTGGAGCCGCTTTCTGGTCAGTCATAACAGGTAACAAAATGTTGTCTTCACACTTCCAACACCAGTCCTTTGGGTCCATGTTTTCATCCTTTCCCATCCACACCATGAACGTTGAGAGTGGAACTTTGCCGCAGATTGGGGGCAATTTCCTGGGCTTCACAAATGATTTAGCAGATGAAACCTTTTTAGCAAGCAATGTATTTCTAAGGTTTACAAGAGATGTGCCAGCTTTTCCTCCAAACAAAGAAACAAAGACTTTGCATCCTGAATCTACTATTGTTGCCACATCCTGACCAGCTGTAGTAAAGGTCTTTGCACAAGCTCTTATCTGAGAATAATTTTTCATCACCTTTTTGAAAAGGGATTTCTTGCCAATACCATAAATCCTGGAAGTGCTATCACAACCTGTAAAAACATGTACAAACAACAGCTGTGAAGTTATGTCATTTCCCAAGAGTTCCTTCAGACGGACAATATCATATACATGTTTTGCTTTCTTTTTGTCCGAACGAAAGTAGAGTTTCTTGCTGTCCCTCTAAGTGTAATGTAGAAGCTGAATCAGAAGGTCCGTGTCTTCCCCAATCAAAGTTGTGTCTCGGACTTTTGCAGATGTTGTTGCTGCCTTCACAATATGAACATCTGCATATCCATGCGCATTTATGACTTCACAACCCCTCTGTTTCAGTTTGTCACTGATGAGGAGGATTAGTTTCTGTTTATTAGAGTCCCTTGATAAGAAATCCTCCATTCTGCCAGAGGAAACGACGGTATACATTTCAAAAGACACAAGCGGGTGTGATTTCGTTTGTCGTCTCTGATGTTCGTTGTCCTTGATGCTAGGCTCTTCACTGTATCCGTCAAAAACTACTGTGGCTTGTCCATACTTGGTAAGGGTCAGATTGGCATACACCTCGGCAATTTCCCCAGAGGTCATCCCTTTGTTCCAAGACAGTCGGTGAAGTAAGGAGCCTCCGTCAAGCACAAAATGTTCGGAATCTGGCGTCGAATCTGTTAGAACGACCTTGCTGGAGCTGGAGGATTCATTTGCGTAATCCCGTAGAGCATCAGCCAATTGTGGCTTGTCAGCCTTCTGGAACACATGTTTTGCCGCGAATAGAGCAGGAGGATATGGACAAAGTACGTAGTCCATGATACCTTGCAGTGTCAAGTCGCCAGCTTGTTAAACTACTAGAAATCTCTGGAAAAGGAGTTCAGAATTTTACATTTGTTTGGTATTCACTTTCACTGAAGATGAGTCACCAAGAGTCTTGGGTTTGTCCTTTCGTTTAAAGGAGTAAGTGAATATTGGCTGCCCAACCATTTTTGTACTATGGCCTTGCCGACAGCTCCATATTCATGTACATTGACATCTGCGTTGGCCACTACACCAGTCACAACATTTCGTAATGACAAATCCTCAGGAAATGGATTACAGTCAACTAATTTTTGCATCAGTTTAGTACTGTCTACATGATCACGTTGCATCCTTGGCACTGTGGCGTCTTTGTGCTGTTCACTTGAGGTAAATGATTGTTTAGAGAACTCTTGCATCGCAAGGTTGTACGCAGATGACACGGATGATGACAGTGTCCAGATGGTCCTTAGTTCCTCTGTCATGCCACTTGCTCTGGTTAGACCACCGCTACATTTGAGGGAACGCATGAGAGTCTGTTCAATAGCTAGATCCGATCCCAATCCTGCCCAGAACTGGTCTGTCCTCCTAATAACATGTAGGCCGTTTTCAAATTTTGTAACAATGTCTGGATGCTTGTGATCTAGTTCATTCATGCACTGTAGGTAGAGGTATGCAGACTTAACATAATTGAAATGTCCAGCAGCTGCGAATATCGGAATGCAATCAGACACTGCACTGAGATGCATTCTCCAGTCGCCTGAGCGATCAGCTCAGATCAATGCACGAGCTATTTCCAACATCTCCTGATATCCGATCCAAAGTTGACTGGTTTTGGATGAAGCTGCCATGCTAGCCTCTGCTGACTGGATTTTCTGTTCAATGTGCTTGATTTCTTCTAATGATTTTAACGACTCGTAGGACATTTCACCAGACACAATCCTTTCAATCGTAGAGCGAAATTCTGGGTTATTCTAGATGAGCCCACCTAGAATGATCTGATTGAGATACCTGTAAATCAGGTGATGACCACGCAGTGCCCTCTGCACAGCTTTACCGGAAAGAATGTGAACAACTGCATTTTTCCCATATATTTCTTCCAATATTGACCCTAGTCCTGATCCTTACATGAGTGCGCCAATAGCCCCAAGAAGATTCATTAGCGTGTGGAAGCTGCCCAGTAGAATTACA
This sequence comes from Urechis unicinctus, assembly GCA_034190875.2. Lineage (NCBI taxonomy): Eukaryota > Metazoa > Annelida > Polychaeta > Xenopneusta > Urechidae > Urechis > Urechis unicinctus. Next base: position 62,906,837 of record CM067358.1, on the reverse strand, counting down.
GGGTCCCTGAGATGACTGTTGGTGTGTGCGTTGTGCTGAATTTCAGAGGCCTTCCAATACAATGGCTGATCAAAGGTAATCACTGCTGGTACATGGTTCTTCCTGGCCAAGTTGTATACGTATTCAATAGTTGACAAGATGCAAGTTTTGTCACCTGGATACATATCAATCATGGGGAGGATAGTCATCGACGATTTCCCAGGATGTGTAGAGCCTTGATGAATCAAATGCATCATCCCCTGCCATCCAGGTGTAGGTTGTTTAAATGAAAAGGAAAGTTCCCATAGAATATCAATTGGCTGACTGATTTGCAGTTCCTAAAATACAACGGCTCTAGAGACGTGCTTCGCGAAGCGATATTTAATAATGTAAAATTTTGCAAATTCAACAAAGTTTGAATCACAGGAATGATGGTACATACACTCTGGGGCATGCAAATCACGTGCAAAATATTCTATTCTAGCCTTTACAGTAAGTGCCTATTGATCAGTACGGGTAGCGCAAACTGCTGAAACAGAGTCCACAAAGATATCTGTTCTCACACAACTGAAACTGCCCTTGTTTCGTTCCCTTTAATCTGCAGACACCTTACAGCCACAATACAGACAATCAGATTTACTATCAAAGGGTCCTAACGAAGTGCGCGATGTCCTCGGACCCGTACAATTAGTTCTTTTATCGTTTTTGCGTTTAAGTGACAGTTCAATGTCTTTTTGATTCACATGCGTTTGTCGGCATTCTTTATGCACTACCGTTCCAGCGGGCACGAAAATGTTGATCTTCCTCTTGATGATTGCGTCATTGATGCCTTTTGCGCCTTTCTCACCTATCTTAACTGTGGCCTTCAATTCCAATTCCTTGTCACATAAAGGACATTTGTCGTGACTCACAGTTGCACTCATTCTGCAGACCTGAAATAAGTAACCGCGACAGTCCTTAGTAAGAGCATGAATATAATGAAATCATATAAAACACAAGAGTGTGCAACCACAAGTGGGCACAGCTCATTTGAAGATGATGGACCTTTCCCTTCCGATTAATCCCATATACAGGGACGGTATATATTTTCATGGGTAGAACCCTTTAAACATATGATAGCACTGAAACAAATTATCTACAATTGTCACTGCTTTTGAAATTAGCAGCTTCCAATAGCAGGCTTCTGGCAATTTTGAATATTTCTAGCTTTGGCTTCCCATATAATGTAGGCATGCCCTTGAACCACATGGTTTCACTTTCATTATGACTATTCTATCTACTCAGGCCTAAAATGGGCCTATTTTAATCTTGTTTCACCTACCTTCAGGGTCAGAAGATGCAGAAGATAATTGGTAATATCAGAGTTGTCTACATGATTAGTTGTTTTTGTTTGATTTCAGGAATATTGTGTTAACAAGAGATAATGAAATAATGGGGTGCTTTTGTTTTGATCTTACGTCTTTGATGAAAGTATAGATGGCAGCACTGTAATCATATGGAGAGTTAATTAGTAAAGAATTACATTGAAAATCAATATTTACCTGTATCCTTATCCTTGTTAGTCATTATAATAAGGGCTTGTATGCTGGCAGTAACAACCAAATGCCAATTTGAAATATGATTGCTTTAGATAACATGGGCCGGGATGGAGGGGGAGTGGCCTCATTGGAGGTTGGCGGGGTGGGGTGGGGGTCAGCTAGGATTTCCCCTAACAAACAGGGCACCTTCACCAGAACTCTGTCTCAATGACACTGAGATGAAATGAAAAAACCCAACTCCAAAAGCATGCTTACAACAGCGTTTTCGTGTGAGAAATAACAAATCATAAACCAAGGAGCCATTTCAAACAAATACCAATCAGGGGTAAAAATCCTGAAATTGACCAAGATTTACCCTCCAATTTTAGGGAACCTTTGCTATCTTAATGTTCAGACCTTAAAGAACAATGAAAAACCAAGAAACAATAGTTCTTGCAATTCCTTAATTAATTAGGAAATATAAGGTTTCCCTAACATGTACCCAAAATACCAGTTTTGGGGTAGGGGTGCCCCTATTGCACCCCCATCGGGATGTCACACGTGAAAGAAACCAGGTTCAGGTGAAAGGTTGACCTCAAAAACATTAGAAATCATACTTACATAATCAGTTTAGGGTAAAAAATGGCTGAGTTATGAACAGCCAAAAATATTCAAGCATTTAAACAATTTTGGCCGCCATCTTGGAAATTGCCTAATTAACCCACTTTCCGGTCATTCGAGTTTGGTAAACTTTGAGTATGTTAATCCACAGATGTTCAGGTGTTGACCCCCTTTTTTTCCACATATTGACCCGACTATCAATTTTAGTTATTTTATTATGTAGCGCTAAAACCAAACATTGGGTACAAAGCTAATCACTGGCGTTTGTTGAGACGTTGAAGCGACAGTAATGGTGATGAATGGCTATGCTTAAGATAGATAACAAACAACGTATGAAAAATCACATAGCCAAAAAACAATTGTTGATTTTTGACTGAGCACGTAACGTATTGCCTCGTATGTCAACGTTAACGCTCTGAAATAGTGATAGATACAGAATCAGAAACAAATTATCGTTGTTTTATCGGCAGTCACGTTCAACCGGGTTTTATTGAGATAATTGCTTTTCATTGACTTGTGTATTTGCTAGTTCACAATGAAATATTTTTTGAGCAAATATACTTAAAAGGGAAAATATATCAGAAAGACTTGCACCTTCTTAAAAGTTACGGCGTTGTTAAGTGAACTATACAGCAGTGCTAAGCGGCCATTACTTTAACCGACCATATTCAGTATAACAGTATAATATGTCCAATGGAGGTTATAAAGCTGATGTTATGACGATGAAGAGCAAAAATATGATTGCAAAATAGTTTTCAAGCTCAGTATGGTTGATGGGAAGCATACATAAATCTATCACTATTGCACCTTTTAGTATTTATATCTTATGTTGAATGTTACCCAATGGTTTATGATTAATTTGACTGCTCTATAGCATATTCTACAAGCGTCTAGTTTTGACACGTCTAAATAAAATGTAAGCAAATGCTTCGTATAGGAATGCTTAATCACATCTAGTAAGAGAATATGATGCCTATTGATTATTGCTTGTGCTCTAGTTATACTGCAACCGAATAATCACAAGGTAGGGAAAAAGGGCACTTATCAGTATAAAATAAGGAGAAAGGGCAATTGACATATAGACAAAAGGGTTGTCTTTTTTACCATAAGACGTTTTGCGAAAAACACAAACAAACATATGTCAATGATTGGACAAGGAAAGAAACGTGGAAAGTAGCAAATGAAATGTTGCCACAAACTAACATTTATACTGTCATTAGCGACGGCAGCCACAATATTGCGCCTATACAACCCTGTAAATGCAAATGCGCCAGTACGTGCGTGCAAGCACGGCGTCTATGTGTGTGTGTTAGAGTGTTAGGCTTTGTATGTGTGTGTTAGTAGATAATGCTGACCGATGCGTGTATGTGTGTGAGTATATGTGTGTGTATGTGTGTGTGTGTGTGTGTGTGTGTGTGTGTGTGTGTGTGTGTGTGTGTGTGTGTGTGTGTGTGTGTGTGTGTGTGTGTGTGTGTGTGTGTGTGTGTGTGTGTGTGTGTGTGTGTGTGTGTGTGTGTGTGTGCGTGTGTGTGTTCCACAATATAGAGCACGGTCAGCATCTGGCGTCATAAAAAAATCAATAATAAACTGCTCGCGAGAGTCATGGAGGAATACACTGTGTGCTAACAATTATATCTCTACAGCAAAAACATGGAGAGTAAACGCAGAATAGATCGTTGTATCGGATGTATGATAGCGACATGATATGGTGCTTAAGACGACACTACACGCACATTTAATCCTTACCAATAGGATTTACAGTTTTGTGGCCATTTACATAACGCATCTGTTGCGGCTAGATTTGGCTAGAGGCTACATAAAGAAAATCAATATACAAATTCTGTAATATCAATAAGAATATACTGTGCAAAATGATGCTATATAAGAAAGTTTTAAGAAAACATTGCCCCGACATATTTTTGAAACCGTAACAAATGTTGGGTCTTTTCCCAAGTCATCAGTGGCAACACGGCTATCGTTTCATTTATTATTTACTGCGCAGCCGTGGAACTGATTACCTTACAATTAATTCTCATGAGAACGCATCCAATTATTAGCAGGATTCCCGGAAGTCAGATGTGCAGTGTATCAACGTCGAAAGCGTTGTTCCATCCAAGCTACAAGTGTAATCAAAATCATAATATAGGCTTGACCGATCCACATTAGACTAGCCTTTATACTGATGTAGCATTGTATTAATCAAACATAAATACGGCATTTGTAACATATCACTATAGTAAATGGCGGTATACCTATCATCACCAGTACGACAGTATTATTTCCCTAGACGCTCAAACCCAGTATAAAGATTTTTGTGCCAACATGGTTCAGTTAGCTAACTCCTATAAGCGAGCAAAAGGTTTAGATCTGACTATTCAAATTCACAATATTTGCCATCGCGAGAGAAGCAAACTGTTATGTACTATATCCAGAGTACATTCTTAAGAGTCGTTTATGATTGGGTGTGTCTTTCAATGAAACAAGTTACTTAGGTCTCATGATAAAGTTATTGTCTGATATGAGACTCGAATAACAAAGTTGTTACAAATCCCTGGTTGCTAGCCATGCGTCCGGCACATACGCATGATCTATGACAAGAATTCTTTACTTCTCTTTCAGATTGAAGTAATAATTATATGATGTAGTGTGGCGCGAAACTAGCTAGATAAAGTGTAAAGCATAAATTGTAACATACATATATAGAATATTAAATATTTGTCAACTATGTGCACTGCAAACATAAAATAAACCGAAGAAACGTCCAACGTCTGAGCTCTCGGGTGCTCTTCTTTGGAAATATTGCAAGCACTATAGTTACATAAGATCGATTCGTTTACCCAAACCATGTGAGGTGTTGTGTGCTTTGAAGGGCACATTAATTAACGGATACTTTGAAAACCAACCTGCATGGATAATAATACTGACTGGGAGGAATACCTAATGATGCAAGCGGTACTGCAAAATACTGTTTAGGCTGCGAATCGACCATTGCCATCCCTATGAACACTGACCCGATTACTCAGTAGATGCCGCTTGTGTGGAAGCCAAGAATACGGTTTACAAGAATACAAAACCAACGTAATCCTCTAACATTACTTTTATGCTTAACTACTATGGCAAATAACTCGTGGATTAGGACACCTACCCAATTCGGTACGTCATTATGGTAGCTAAGATAGTTTTTTAAAAGCATCATGCCAACATTATGCTTGTCAATTGGTATGATATGTGCAATGGTCCTGAAAGACAACGGAGATTGTACAGTGGTCATCAAGTCACTTGAACTTTTGTAAATATGCATTTCGATAACGTTCACTCGAGACTTTTATATTAATATTGATTAAAATTTGTTAAATTGCTTTGGCGATTGTGAGAAGACGCTTCCAAATTGAATAGAAGGTGTTCTTACAGAATATTTTATTTAATATTTGGAGATTCTCTTGGTAATTGACTTAGCACAGTCTAAGGATAAATCAGTGATTTTGGCTTTCTTCACAATAGGCTTTGTTCTGTATGGAACAATTTTATGAAACTTATACGCCATATGTTCGCATTATGCTTCGATTGGCTCAAATGCTTTTTCATACAGCTACAAGATGAACCATCCAATAAAACAGATGATATGATTCATCTGCACGTATGCAATTTTACTACCTTAGGGATGTTATATATATGACAACTTAGGCGTTATCTATGAAGCGACCAGCTATTCATCTATGCCGTTTAACATATATCACACTATTGATGTTTGTTCGATTAACTTAATGTCTATAGCTTTTAATGTCAGGCTAGTACAGTATATCCGCGGACTACATGGAGCTTTTTATCGAAATACACCATCAAGTAATGCAGTATAATACCGGTCATATAAGTATAATCACACAATATCACAATGTAGCAGTTGCAGCACATGCTGGCGTGAGAAACGCATAACCAATGCTCCAAAGTGTGGACGAACATTTGGGAACCCTTACCATACAAGAACAGCGTTAAACGCATACGCCTCCAACTGATCAATAATATAGATAAATAAGCCAGTGCTAATCTGTGCCAATCTCGCCGTTAACTGCAAACAAAGCCAATCAATGCCACATTGAAGCCGGTGCTGTAACATGACTCCCGTGATTTGTAAAGTCAGTTGCCTTGTATAATTGTCTTCACACCGGTAACAAAATGATCCTTTGTTTAATACTCTGCCACTAGATGATCGCTTTAAGTATTAGTCTCGTCACGCTCATAAAATAACATAAATACATTGTAGCCACTTTCTGTCGAGCGTTTCTCCCTAGAAACCATAAAATGTACAACATACTTTGACTGACAATGAAACGTGGTCTGCCCCAATTGCCGTAATTTCAACATATAACTAGGCACAGTTTACACTTAAATTAACATAGATCTCCAATTTTCATGAGCGAATTCATGGCAGTAGGTTTTTGTACATCGTTATTGAACTTTGCAATCGAAATAATCCAAATGTAATCGATTAGTAGAATAATATGTCTTATGTTACGCAATGACAATGTCCAGGTTTACATCGTTATGTATGTCCGTAATACTAAAATATTAGCATTATAATGGTAGTAGCACTAGTCAAAACTCACACATCTATGGTCAAGTTCAGCCACCCATCTGGATACTGATGGAATAATTGTCGCGAAGTAAAATGTATTGTATGTTAATGCATGATGCTTGCATGATGAACAATCGCTGCAACATTTACTTGCTATGTGCAACGCAGCGTAAACCTTTTAGTGAAAAGCATTGTAATCACATATTTGCATGCTGTCTTTCGCTCAACCATTACGAAGTGTTTACCATATATTAAGAAAAAAAAAAACTCATTAGCCCATGATGACGACCAAAGATGCTTTGTTTATTTTCCCATTACATTTCTTGTCATATTAGTCGCTATAGAATATATCTTTGGGAGATGGTTGACTGACTTAAGGCCACTGCTTGTTGCCTTAATATATTAATTATTTATTTATGTTACAATCAATCTCAAAAGGTTTTGTCATTAGTGCTGATGAAGAACCATCTTATGGATATTTACATCCAAAAGATATGGTCCTCGATTGGCAATCCACGTTCACATATTTATATGTCTGTTGCCTCTGTGTCACGTTTTGACAGAACAAGGGGTTTACTGGAATAAGTCACATCCTTGGTTTCTATTGAAAACATATGGTCATTGCAATTTTTGGAGCAATTTCCGTCAATCCTCGATTACAGCACTCATCTGAACCACCAACTATGTTCATAACTACGAATCACAAAACTTGTCCTTACAGTTAGCCACCGGCTCTGTAATATTGATAGCACTGAGATGGATCAACACATGGGATAAATTAACTCTAAATCATGAATGACTTGTGTATATCGAGAGAGGAGATAACCCATTTGCTGTCTAAGACATTGGATAACATAACAATGAATTGCATTGTAACAAAAGATCTAGTAGCTACACAGCTGCAAAAGTTGGCCGGCCGGGAACATTTTTATGATGTTAAATGTACCTAATATTTGTCATTGCTTATCAGGGTGTGAGGATAGGTCGTATTACAATATATCATGAGACCATCCCTAGCGCGCCTAATGTATGAAGATATATTCAATCAGCAGCTGTCACGAGTATCCGAATAATCACATTAGTCACATCATCATCGATATTTGAGACAGAATAGTAATACACAGGTAGTGTCTTTTTACTTACGCTGTCTTACGGCGAATACCCACATTTCGAGTCATTGACAGCACCATTCAATTGTCATGTTTTCTTGGTTATGCATATTCAGGTCAGTCAAAGTGACAACCGTGTTAACTGACGAAAGTCGACAAGCTTAAACATGTTTATCAACCTATCAAATGTGCATCGGAGGTCGAAAGATGACGCATGCGAAAACTCGCGGCTTAATGCGGCATGTGCTACTTCACAGACGAATCACTTACGATAGGTAACATTTGTCAGGGATGCGTTAGCTACATTGATATAACTTGCTTGGCGACAACACGCTACATGCTTCTTATTGTTTGTGTAAATTGATCAAATTTTGATTACTATTGCCACCATAAACGATATTGTATTTTTATAAACTCGCAAAGGTTTATCTCCCAAAATGTATGATTGTGCGTACCCTTCATGATATGTATCTTAAACCATCGTGTGTACCAACAATATATAATGGCATACCAAAGAACAGCTCGTGTTAATTGCGAGCGTCGCTTTGTCGATCTATGCGTCACATACAATTGTGTACATCATATTACACATTAAACTGTTTGGTTTAGGAACATTATCTTTCAGCTTATCATTACATCATAATACATGTCATACCGGCTGGCATTTTAAACTCCTATGCCAAGGTTTTTTTGTGGCTGGGTAAGTTCGATAATGGACAATAAATCATCTGGGGATGTTTATAGGCCCAATATATATGCCACTTAATGATGTTCATTATATGCCATAATGCTTGTGCATGCGTCGTTTTTGGTCACTCATATTAAGTATCCCCTTATTGATAATTATATGCAAGTAATTGTAGACCTAACATAACCATGCCTCAACGAAGGAGTCCGCCGTCTTATATCAAAGGTAATGTTAAGACTCAGCTTAACGTATGAAAGAACAAGACAAAGTGTTACTTTGCAAGGAGACAAGTTGGCTCATCGCCTAAGTCTGAGCAGTATCGCCGTTCCAGGAATGTCTTGCGTATTCAAGGTTATTATGATAATGCTGCGGCATTGTAACGAGTTGCACGTAGACGGGAAGTTCGATGTGCAGTTGGTGGGCTGCTCTGGTTCTTCCGATCCGACCCCAACCCGTGAAACTACGATTATGGACTATATGCAACGCCCTACTAGTGTATTTGGCAATGTAATCAAGGCGCTAAGGTTCGGCTAACACAGTGCAAATGTATGACTGTGTTATTTAACAAATCGCCTCGGTAAAGACAGGCAATCATGCGTCCGCAGCCGACAGCGACGGCAGCTGAGCTGCATAATGCTGGATCCCTTGATTGAACCTTTGAAGTCGGTGCACACATCTGCCAACTATTGTGGTTGGACGTACATTGATTGGCCACGTATTCTCCAAGAATCGCGAGTGGTTGAACCCTGCCGTCCCCGACAATGTCGTTGTGTCTCCGACCAGGACGCAAGACCAATTATTTTACTGAACATCTAAGGAATCATATGCTAACCAAGCTTTAATCGTCTCAATGAGCGGAAAGGTGATTTGCTCCACATCGAATACAAACCAGCCGCATCTAATCAGCAGCATTCTCTGTGTGATTATTCTCTTATTTGTATCATCTTTGTTCCTGATTCAATACTTGGCGCTCTAATATCTTTCAGTCCGCTTGAAACGATGTTTGCTCAATCAGGTTGCTAAAAATGTACAAAGTAATTACAAAATATTGATTTGGATGGTTGTTTTTTTGGTTAGGGGTATGTCGTAACTAATGTATGACAGACAGTTGGGGATAAGCCCAGAGAGCACAGTTTAGATTATAAGGACTTATGGGGAAATTTACTGATGCTAGCACCCCTCCTGTAAAGCTGAATAATAATCATGATTGTGATAAGAATCAACTATTAGTTACACTGCTTTTCTCTCATTGGCTATGTGACGCCGGTAAACGGTAAGCACTGTCATCTTACAAGCTTCAACAAATATGCAGATCTGATATCGTGTACATGGTTCGACGGAGAGAACCCACAAGCTGTACTGATACCATTTTTGATATAAACTTCATAATAATCAACAGCGGTTAAGTAAATACGGTAGAGAATGAAATGCAAGGACAACTGCGTTAACCAGGGACGTATGGCAATAACATATGAGTTGTAGGTGATAAATTCTTCCGAAACATTATAAATAATTGATTTATATGTTAATTATAGATTCACGCGGGTTAATTACTTCACTTAACGCGTTAAGAATGGATCTGCAACGTAACGTAGTTGAATCTTAGAGTAAATGTTCGGTTAGCTGTAAGGTTGCCCATCCTTAAGCGAATTAGGATCTGCATACGGATGATGTTGGCACAATAAAACGGATGTTAGCAAGACGAATGAAATATTGCTGCCTATATGTTCACAAGAACAACAATCTCTGACAATACCCACGGATGCAATTGGGTCGTAAGCGGTAGCGTATTGATAACCCAGTAGGGCCGCCAAATATCAAGAATGAAAAGCGCACTCGATCTAGGCACGAGCATAGTATTATGCATCAAATAAGAACAGTGCACGAATAGCTGCCATATATCCATCGTTGTAGTTGGAGATATTTGCGTACTTGGTCTCATTTAAGGAGGTTTTTAGTGTAAATGAATGCTAAACCCAAGACACATCTAAGTAAGTTATCGGCATCAGCATGCAAACCATGTATACCGTTAGGGTTTGAATTATTGGTTAAGAATGTATCACTCATAAATGCCCGCTTTTCAGCACTAATATGTTGTGTATTCGACGAACGTATTAAGGAATAGTGTTCTGGATGAAACCGCTGCATGCCGGCCCGCAAGGTGACTGTGTAATGGCGAGGCGCGTTTCGTGCGTTTGAGCACTCGATTGGGGGAAGCATACACATTTCTAAAACCATTTATACGACGCCTGCACAACAGAGCCAACCACTTCTGTCGTCCCCTAACAAACGCTGTTTCTATCTAAAAACTTTAACGACCCGCGCTGATTGCTTGTATAGTTCTACAGTTTGTTCTATAAAAACGGAAACAATCATTGTGGCCACAGTAAGATGTAGTGCAACGGCTGTTCTTAATGAACACTAATGTGGGTTAACACTATGAGGACAGATGTGCCCACATCTGTACATATTACCAAACGGGTTAATCAGTGGCTGTCTTTTCTAACGCTGAAAAAAGCAGCTGAAGTATAAGGCTGTGAATCTTTCAGTATTGTGTGGAGCTATGTTCAGTTCCTTTCCTAGAAATGATTGTTTATAAAGCGCATAACACCATTTCAGCGGCTAATAAGAGACCCTCAATTGATTTATAAATAACTTCGTCTTTTGAGCAACTTCGATTCGTTCCACATCATGAAGAATATTGTCTGCTAGGCGAAGGGAATAGCAATGTAGTATGGTGTGCAATGTGTGTTACCATAATAAGTCTGCATTTACTTATAACGTACGATGCATAAAACAACATTGATCGATTGTATGATTAGGCACAATGGGACAAATTACTTGCAAATCCCTTTCAAACTGATTAATGTGTGGATTGATCGATTGTATGATTGGCACCAATTACTTGCAAATCCCTTTCAAACTGATCTTCAAAGAAGGTGGACCAACCCGATGATCGCTGCATATAGAATAATTAGTGCTGGACAATTGTTATGTTGCACATGAATTGTCTAACTCGAAATGGGTAATGCGTTCCACATATATAGAATGTTCTTTGTTTAATATCGACAGGGTCCAATAAAAATGCTCGCATGATTAATAGGGCACAACTTGTTGTTCTTGTAGACAAGAAGCAATATATGCAATAGCGATGGTCTATTCCGTCACGAACATGATCTCGGACACAGCTGAGCCTAGACATAGCCAAATAAGAGAATGGACGCTTATAGGGGGTAATATATATAATCTTCCGAAAGCTGCCTGATTCATAATGTAATGCGGCTGTTAATAGGGAATCTTAAAGCACGCGACTGGCGATGGTTTTTATTTCGGTTATCCTGTACTACCCGTTAAATGCCTATATACTTGGTTCTGGCGGAAATGGGTTACTGACGAACGCAGCGCCTTGTCCCCAAAACATGTTTAAATGCATAACCATGTACGCAGATCGACAAACAATAATTTTAGCTAAGATGATTAAACGGGTTTCCATTGAACTTGAAATTGCAAACTTACTTCACTGGCGCAACTGATAGTGATGAATGTACAGTGTCATAAAATACCCTTTAGCACACTAGTACCACAATGTGTATTGTCTCTAATGTAAGGGCCCAATATACAAGCGTAGCCCCTCGATAAACATTCTCGCATGATACACATTTATATTTGATTGCATCTCCAACTTTTTGCAAGCTACCAGGAGATATTGCGGTCATTCGAGGCTACCAAGACAATTGAAGCAATGATATAAAGCAAAATTTAACGTTAAAAAATGTGATCTAACTTTCTTAACATCCAAAAATAAGATGATTTGTGGATGAAGCAGCTTGCCTAGACCTGTTAGCCGGGAAACAGTGACAAACCGCAACGTAATATTGCAACAAACGAACATATAATGTACAAAATACAAAAGTATGACCAAAATACCTTCACATAGCACGTGACGTTTATTTTTTTTTCTCTTATTTAATTAATACGGTGATATTATCCGCATGAGTTCAAACGAACTTCGTTGAAAAGAATATAAACAGTTATTAGCGCGTAGTGCTTTAAACAGTCAATGAGAACCATAATATCAATTTGCATTTCGCTAAGCAGATATCGTTTTACCATTGTTGTGTTGTTATTATTATTGAATTATTAGGCACCAAACGGCTTTGAGCCAAGCAATGTCATTGAATCAGTATTGGGAGCAGCAATCAATACCTCTTATATATCTGGTCTATGTCTTTATATTATTCAGTGCCAGTGCAACTCAAGGACATGTTATCCGCCGTGGCTTCCCAGCAGTTAGAACAGGTCTCGTTAGAGGTTTACAGCGGACATCAAAAGACCATGACTGCTTGGGTCGGTAGTAAACACGTCAATTAAAGATGTTGTTCCTTAGACCAATTAACAGTTAAGCTATGCTGAGAGGCTCATACACCACAGATTAGTTGTGATGGAACACATGGACCAAAGTTTTTATATCGCTGTAACTTGTTATAGTTTATCACTACAAACGACAGATGACGTCACGCTTCATATAACTATCACCAGCCAATGTAAGACGTGTGATTATCAACCCAGCTGGTGTACTGCATTATAGAAAGGCGTTATTCACGGGGATGCAATACTAATTTAGTCATGTTTTAATAATATCAAATGCGTGCTGGTCATAGCCATCGATTTGATCCACCTTACCCGACAAATACAACCTCCAACATCCATGGATTGCTTAGGTAAATTGTAGCATAGTAATAATACTAATACATCAGAAATAGCTTCCGAATGAATACTGGCAAAAGACAAACGACTGCGGTCACTTTTTGCGGTTGTGGATTTTCTTTTCGCCCTTGTATCATTGAATAGGTTATGCTTATCTTATAACGACATCTGTCTATGAACATAAACATCGGGAAAATGAACAGTTGTTAGTAATAGCTGTCTGGAACAACAGCACGACATTAGGCAATTTTAAATAGTCCCTTGCGTGCTGTTGCAAAATTGGACAAATGAAGCCAAAATGGGCAGTTAAGAAACGATCGGTGACTTATCATAGCGAGATAGAGCACAAAAAATAACTGTTTGATGCCTAAGAAGCCCATTAGCGTCGCTTTACCTAAGATACCGTTTTATTTCAGATCAATTGTGCCTGTCCTCAATCATCTCCTCTACCCTGATTAGTTTTAAGTCAGGACAAATATACCATACGCGCGTCATTGTATACATGAATTGGATTGATCAGTTCGTGAAGCGGCATACATGATTCGATAAAATGCAGAGCAAAACACCAACTGCAAAAACGTAGATTGGATAAACAACACATTTTGCAATTAGATTGTCAGTACCTTAATGAGCACATCAATGACCAAGGTTGGTAAACAATGTTGTGGCTGCTTATTTAACATACATAATATCATATATATATATATATATATATATATATGATATAGATATATATATATATATATATATATATATATATATATATATATATATATATATATATATATATATGCATACTATATATATATATAAATATAACATATATATAAAACAAAAATATATATATATATATATATAATGTACTATATATATATATATATAAAGATATATATATATATATATATATATATATATATATATATATATATATAGATATTTATATATATATATTATATATATATTGATATAAACATATTTAATATTTGTATAAATACATATATACATAATATGTATATATATTAATATATATATATATAGATGTTATATGTATATATATGTATATATATATATATATATATATATATATATATATATATGAAAATATATATATATATCTATATATATATATATATATATATAGTACTATATATATTCGTTTATTCCTAAATAAATACAGGTTGATTTGTATCGCAACTGCAAGCTTTTGGACGCTTTTAATCATGGGTTTTGAGTTTCCGAGGAGGCTGTATGCACTACTGTAGTTAATGAATTTGATTGTCTACCGTACAGCAATGGTTGACCGAGTTTAGAGGAATATCACTGATCGTACTTATGTTCTTCAGACATACCAACAGCAAAACGATCACATAATGACAAATAAAGTCAATATTGAAAAGACATCATAGGTCATCCCCATGATTGAATATCGTCTTCTTTAGGTCCAACAACAGTTGAATCCACGATGTAATATTGATATATTTATTGGCTCGTATATGGTCGCCAAAGAAGATTTACTGTGTGATTTTCGAAAACATGGGTTAGCATTGCTTACCGATTGTGCTGGCATTTCGTCATAGTTAAGTGTTTAAATGCGGATGGTTCAACGCCTAAATGTCACTATATTGCCGACTGACCACACGGTACCTGGTTACTTAACAACTGAGGCATCGTCATCTTAGTCATCGACAGCCACTCGAATCACCAAGTGATGACGTCTTTGTTGGCCTATATGGACCGTTTCATACATGGACCAGAAAATCGTTGTCGCACTCTCAAATTAAAAAGAACATATTCCAAGTTTGAGAGTTTAAATCTTAAACGGTAATAGCACACTAAAAGATTTATTAATGTCAATGATATACATTATAACCGAATGATTTCTGTGTGGTTACATATAATCTGCATGTATATCTACAACCACAATGTGATAAGAAGGAGGGATGCTAAACACATAAGGCCGGTCGGTTTTGTTGTTTTTGTGTCTGTTTGAGCATCATTTAGCTTTCGATACAAGATCCACTGTGGATCTGAAATTGTCCGTAAAGCCACCTAATTGATTCAATGGTTTTATATAAACTGCTGCCCTTACATATTGAGGGATTGTATTTGTGAATCTCTTCACTGTGAAACATAATAACTTGAACACGACTTTCTGTATGGAGGCATAATCTGGAACTTATAAGGTATCGAAAACGGAAGTTAATATAAGGTACTTTGTTTTCCCCGTCTTGTGAACTATTACAAAGTACGATTCAATATTGCAGTATTCGGTACCCCAGGCATAGAAGACAGTTACGTCCCACTGTGCTGGGTTTTTCCTTTATTATATATAGACAGTAGGTATTATTTTCTAACATGAAGAACATTACGATTAATATAATATTCAAAAATCAAAATTAGGAAGGGCGGTCTTTTTTGATAGATGTAAATGGAAATTTATCTAAAAAAATATTACAACCTATTTAATAATGATAGTAGGGGATGATATCCATGTTCAACGGCACTTCAACGATCCTAACAAGGTATTCCGGAGTCCATCAGAGAAGCATATGGCGTTTCAGTGACATCCTTTATGGGGCATTTTTATGTATCCATGAGAGGCCATGTTTAGCCATGTTGTTATCCATTACACAAGTTCTGTAATACAAGTGATATAAACAACACAATACAAGAGAGTTAGTGCTCTATAATGAATGCCTTAAAACATTCAACTGTTGTTCTACTAGGATGAATTATGGGCCTGTTGCCTCTTTTGTTCGGGCAGTTTCTTTGTTCCTATCAAGGTCAGGGCGTTGTTACATTTGGCAGGTGGTTTTATTGCGTCAGCTGATTTTTCTATTTTGCGCTGCTCTTAGTGAAAGAGAGCCACGAAGATTTTGTGGACGACTTTGGTGATCGTAACTAAACCTATATGAAAGCAGCAGAAAATTACTCGCCTACAATATCAACTATATTCAATGATAAAATATTTGACAAACATTTACGATATTGCCGGTGTTGATAAATCAAAATTAATCTTTAGAGTCGTGATTAATCAGTTGGCGGCGATTTGCGCAGGTCTTACATGTTCGACACCGTCCGTGGCCCCCGTCTCCCCCACACCGCCCCCACTGCCCCATAAACGTCCCTAGGCGATTGCCTACCACATAAACCAGCCAGTATTGATTGTTAGGCGTATATATATTTCAGCAAATTATCCCCGGATGTAGCTAAATTGGAGCTGTAGACATATATACCACATAGTAAGACCATATGGTAATACCGAAGCAACGGTGCTTGGATGGATAATACACAAACGATCGATATCTGGATACACATAAGGCGAGAATCGATATTGATTGGCAAAAGCAACAAAACATGTTTGATTTTATTGTGATTTTGTCATCCCCAGTGCACGTATCTGCACTTTACTTGGATGAATGATTCTGTAAGCGTCTTCAATGATCCCAATGCACGGATAGCTTGTTCCATGGCGCTATATCACACATGTTGTTTTCACAGCTACTATAGCTTCAAGGTTGGTCAAATAGTAGTGATACCAGACTCGGCCATGGTTGTTGGTTCACTATACATTGCAAATAAATAGAATGTGCACATTCAATTAAGCTCTGAATAGTCGATTCTTTCATACCTATGCAGCTAGACGAGACAAAGATCAACGAACAATGTGGACGATTGTCTCCAAGAGACAGTCTTTGTATAATGCGATAAAAGAAACAATTCGAACAGGTTGGCTCTTAGTCGCAATAAACGCGAATAAAACGGCATATCGTCTACTAAGGATATGCTTCAGCACACTCGAAACACAAATTTGAACAGAGATCGCAAGTTTATCAAGCCAGTACTATTTCCTTAAAGGCTGCGCTTCGTGACTGTGTGTGATCTAATTATTCCCTAGATGCCGATTACTGAAAGTATTTAGCATGTTATTCACACGGTGGTTTCATAGATCTGTGTTAAGTATGTAAAATATATATTTTGACATGTTATGAAACTGTATTTGATGTGAAAGCAAGCATTGAGTACGCACAATCTGGTATATTTTGAAATAATGTGATCGCAAGGGGAAACCATTGTACATTTTCCGATTACGGATGTACTTACCACTGGTATACTATGCAATTCACCTCCGTGGCTTATGAAGGGTTTTCATATTGCCTCATGAATAATGCAGCGATATTGAGAACGAGGTTTGGTAGGGCTGCCATCAGCTCCCAAGTCACCGCACATGTGAACAACACGGCAAAGATGGCGAGTTAGCGTTCCTATCTTATCTTTCCGTTTTGTCGAAACCTATTCATTAAAGATTGTAGATGCTTCAGGGGAAGAAAACCGTCCGAAAAGCATTGAAATAGTTTGATGCGGAACAGGTCAACTGCAAAACAGGTCATCTTTTTTACGCACACCCGCATAGTCGGCGACCGCCTGGCATCTGGGGGCTTGCCGGGGGCGTTGATAGTGTTTTTTTGAGTTATAGGTCGAAGACGAACTTTAAAAACTTTACTAATAGGTCAGATATGAATTAAGTCTCAGTAATAAATAAATAAATGAAATATATATATATATATATATATATATATATATATATATATATATATATATATATATATATATATATATATCTCTATATATATAAATTTATAATATATATATATATATATATGTATATATATATATATATATATCTATATATATATATATATATATATATATATATATATATATATATATATATATATATATATATATATGTATACATATATATATATTCATATATATTTCTATATGTATATCATTACAAAACTTCAGTTAAACTGCATTCCGTCTAAACCATTCCACCACAAGGGCAGACGTGTTCCTTCATTAACCAAAGGTTCAATTAGCGATTAAAAAATAGCACATGAGTGTTGATATGCAGGGCATAACATATTAGCTAACTCCTTTGGAACATTGTTTTAGTTGGAGCCTGCGTTTGCCTTTTACGCTACTTTTTTCTTACTTAGAATGAAGAACGATTGGAGCTATGCTTGTTAGATAGTATCCCATCTACGTGGTCGCCCATTTCTGCATGCACTGCTTAGCATTGGATTGCTTGTTGATATGTCAATAAAATGTGTACAAGGCTTATCATGACCCAGCATTACGTCTGTCGCTAGTGACGAACGAATGTGGATTATCCAGTATATAGTTTAATACTCTCTATAGATAAGAATCATATGGTTGTGCGCGGGATTGCACTGTTGGCCGTTAATGTCTGTCTGCTGACGAAGGCGTAATAAGAGACAAATGTACGTTCTCAGCTCAAATGCACGCTTGCTACAACTGTAGCAAGTCCTATTGCCACTTTATGTATATATATATATATATATATATATATATATATATATATATATATATATATATATATGTATATATATATATGAGATATAGAGATATATATATATAGGGAGATATATCTCTATATATGTATATATGTATATATATAAATATATATTTATATATATATATATAAAATATATATATACACGGACTTATATATATATATTATATATATATATATATGGCATATATACATATATATATATCTATATATATATATATATATCTATATATATATATATATATATATATATATATATATATATATATATATATATATATATATATATATATATATATATATAAATATATATATATATATAATGACCCCAAGGGTCAATTTTTCCCAATATTATTTTGTTTTGTGTTATGTAGACTTTTATTTGTTGTATTCATATACAATATTGGTTGTCTATTGTGGTAGCAACTACAAAACTTCCAATTTTGTACCAGGAATGAGAAAGCGCTTGTGGTCCTAGCACAGCACAAGCAAATACGTTGTTATAATCAATCAGGTGATTTGGACAATTTAGAACAAGATTCAATGCATTGTGGACGGATCGAATTCTCGTACATAGTTTGAATTGCAGGAATACACGGTAATATGGAATATATAACAGTGAAAGGCAAGTGGAAAAAAAGTTCCGGCGCACGTTGTAAACGCATGACGATAAAATCCCGCGGATCCAATATCTTTTTTGGTGGTCAAAATAAAGCCCTAGGTTGACATCTACTTTCACCGAAACCTGATCACCGATGGGCAGAAGGCAACACGCCACCGTTGAATGACGCATTAGCATACATAACCCTTCGGCTCTGAATCAAAAATGTGTTTTGTAGTATTGTTCTCCGCAATGGCGAATATAATGCAGTTAATAAGTTTCTTCAGTTGATGATAACTGCGGACGAAATTCTGCATAATCAAACATATTCTTAGTAATCATTCTTTACCTGATTGACAGACTGTATATGTGAGAAGGTGGTTTATCCGCAAAGAACACGCATCAAATCAAGCGAGTTTACTGGACACATCTATATCATGCGCCGACCATATATATATATATATATATATATATATATATATATATATATATATATATATATATATATATATATATATATATATATCTCACTCATCTTGCAAACATGTATGAATATTATACACAGCGTTAACCCGCGTTTGGCTTTGGAGACGTGATGCTGAAATGGATACATAGTCACTCACCACTGAGTGATAATTTTACCTATAAGGCTATTGTCCAATGCATGCATAGAGCCCAATTACAACAATGTGAGTCATTGAATATTAATGCCGAGTAACAATAGGTTTCTGTGAGGCTGATCGTTTTAGTCCACAGCAGATTCATTAAATTTAATATACATTGCCATAATATACGCCCATTGGTTAAGTAGAAGGATTTTAGAGCTTTCCGTTATGAGACAAAACAATGAAAATGCTAATTCAGAATAATTAGTGAGCCGAGCTCCAAGATAAAGAAGCTACCAACTTGCAACTGATGGCTGGAATTTAGATTATCTGTGCAGTGCAGAACGCTTTGCTAGTAATTTGTTTCCAATTTGCTGAATATTTAAACAGCTGCCCGAACAGCGAAAGCTGACGCATATCATAGTG
Organism: Urechis unicinctus; assembly: GCA_034190875.2. Classification (NCBI taxonomy): domain Eukaryota; kingdom Metazoa; phylum Annelida; class Polychaeta; order Xenopneusta; family Urechidae; genus Urechis; species Urechis unicinctus. The sequence goes on along the minus strand of CM067358.1, from coordinate 62,886,631 downwards.
CGATAAAATCGATGCAGTTCCATTTACGAATACTATTTTAACATACACAACATATATTTGTATATATGAATATATGTATGAATATGTACATATATATGTATGTTGCGCACGATAACAATATATATATATATATATATATATATATATATATATATATATATGTGCGTATATATGTGACTATATATATACCTATACATGTATATATACATTATATACCTATATATATTTACATATAATATCAAATGTATTTTATTTTACGTGTACACACATATATATATATATATAGATAGATATATATATATATATATATATATATATATAAATATATCTCATATATATATCAATATACATATATACTCATATATATACATATAATTACATATATATTTTTTATATGTACAAAAATATATGTCATATTGCAACATAGCAACGTATTTTTTTCTTAAAGCTAATCATAATGTTTAACAATAAATTAAAGAAGTTGCTTAAAATTGCAATGATGACTCGCTATAAGCGGAATCAAAATCAGCGCTACCATGATCTAGGAATTGCTCGCGTCTGTCCAATCTAGTTTTACCGCTTTTCAATTGCTGATGACGGATATTTAATGCTCATGGCGGTAGCAATCTCAATTACCAAATCGCTGTCTCAGGCAGATGCTTTTAAATCTTAATATTGCCCTATAAATTCGCGGCCGGAGGCTTTTATGGCTACAGTGTCTGCTACCTCATATAAACGGGTAATATTTTTGAAACTATTATGTGGCTGGTACAAACCAATTGGGAGGTACGGACGTCTTATTCCGCCGTTACATGCACAACGGTAGTAGACGACCATCTTGAGCTGAATGCATATTGTCTGTTGTTTCTTATTTCCACCCGGCGTTGCCAATTATAGCCACTGTTAGATCTGTAGTGTATGGTCATGGGTAATGCAATGCGCCGATAGCAATATTGCCATTGCTCTGATGCTTGCTTACAGAAAGTGGCCCATATGTGTATATGTATATATATATAGACTTACATATATATATATATATATATATATATATATATATATATATATATATATAGGATATATATATATATATATATATATATATATATATATATATATATATATATATATATATATATATATATATATATATATATATATATATACATAGATTTATATTTTGTCGGGAGGGCGAATGCAGGTTATGCAGTCGATTACAACAATGTAAAAGGCGTTTATGGCATTGATATATGGTGAGATTGTATTGCTTATCCATTTTTGCAAACCGCATTATAGTAGCATTACTTCAACATGGCGGTGCCGTATAGTGTCATTCATACGAAATACGTATGTTCCCGTGTATGTTTATCGGCAAAGCCAATGCATTTTCGTGATTCACTGATGAAACTTGGTTTAAATCGCCGAGGTATATTGATCAAATAACGATAAATGATCTGCTTCACTACAACAATATTCGTTATATATATGTACATATAAAAAATATACAATATATATATATATATAATATATATATATATATATATATATATATATATATATATATATATATATATATGTATATATACATATATATAAATTCATATATATATACACACACATATATTTATATATATTTTGAGAGATGAAAAGGGATGGTGTTTATGTTAGGTTGACTTCACCGGCCTTTGTTCGTTACTCTATTTTCTGAAATTGTATCATTTGTGTTTAATGAGCGCCCTAAAGCGCAATTTCATCTTATAAAGGACGCTACATATAATATATAATCTTATAGCAGCAAACATACACCCATAATTATATAAGTTATATTCAATCGATGCTGTACGCTGCTAACGGAGAGTTCGTCGGGCATTTGTATTGAGCATTAGACAGTGCCAGGAATCTACTATCGGTTCAACACAGTTATTATGATGTTTAAGAGTAACGGCCTTTATCCCGAATGACCGTGGTAAGATGATATTGACTAACTGGGTAATAACACTGTCTATGTCACTTGTATGTCAGAATTAGTATACCTCTGTTAAGCCTTAATGACAAAACTACTTCACCTCGCTGTATGTACAATCAAGATGTTGCGGATTGAGTGTCAAAAAACCCAAATGGAATTAGATGTCAGCCGCTTATCACGCAGACAAGTACAGTAGATGATCTTAACAGCATAATATAAACATTTACAAAAAATAAAAAGTGAATAGTATCAAATGCGTACACTAGAACAGTATATCATCGAAGCAATTTGCTCGACTAAATTTGTGTCCACATCAATAATAATGCGCACAACAAAATAGTGCTGGTTCTCTGTATCAATGGGCATAAACATCGCATTCAAAATGGACGATCATGGCTTGTAAACGTTACGCTCTTTTTACTAGTGCTAACGGAGTCAATGATGTGTAAATTCATATGATAAATGTCATAGCTAAACACCACTGTATACAAACGCACGGTACTCAAAAGGGAGAGCACAGGCAATCAAATCAAAGAACATGTAACTATTACAAACACAGACGCAACACTAAAGAGTGTTTTCACTACGATTATCTGAACATATATAGTGCACGTATAAATAGAAAGATTAACCTGGAATGTTGTGCCGGAAGTTCAGACCCGATGTTTTGTAATAGTTTGAAGTGGACACACACACGGGAATACTTCGTTGTCTCCACGATTAATAAAGTAACCCTCGTAGGCTGTCATATGGCTTAGGAGCAAGGATATGAACCCACGGCAGGCACGAAGAGATGGCAATGTGATTGATTGGACGCAGAACTTAACTACCACAAGTGACATATATATACTAATAATATATATATATATATATATATATATATATATATATATATATATATATATATATATATATATATATATATTTATATATATATATATATATATATATATATATATACATATACAAACGGAAACGAATGAATGAAAGATATTATTTACATTTTTACATAGATATACTATGATACCGATGGAATTAGTTAAGGCATCTGAGAATTGGGTTTCATAAAACCGAACGAATGCGTTTTCGCTTACGTTTTGGCGAAAGTGTTGTGATAATAACAACGTACCAAATATATCAAATCGAGCGCACCCTACGACTTTGTACGATTATATATCTTACAAAAACCCTTCCCAACCTCATCACTCAAACCGTCCCAAATGAAAGCACTGTTCCCATGTCATAGGTAACGACAGGGCTTTTCCATCTTTTGTTCCACAATGACCTGCAGTGTCTACTGATTAATTATTAATGATTGATTTTTTTTCGGAACAAAATGTGAAATAGGTGCAAATAGATGGATTGCGTGGGTTATTAATCATGTGGTCGGATGTGCGTTTGTTTCGATGATAGTCGAAATGATCCATTACTGCTGCGCTATGCTACTAGTAAGGTCACTAGATGCTCATAGTACATTCTGATTGCATCTAGGCGTTCCTCAACAAAACATCGTGGACCATTATTTATTTTAGCATTGCCGATTGCTAGCAAAATTCAATAGGTTAGTAAAATCTGTATACCAACAGCATACTAAAATGTGCTGAAAGTTTATTATAATTATTTGAGATTTATATGTGTACTTACTTCAAACCAAATTCAGAAATATCAATATAATCGGCGGCCTAATGTTTAAATGCTACGCTATTGATGTTTTATAATTTTCATGATGAGCTGTTCGGTATATTCACGAAAACATGCACTACGACAATATCATTTATATGTCTAATAAAAACATTCAGTGCTGCAAGCGATGTCGGTTATTGCAATATTAAAGATCTCTTAGCTGATTCATAATGACAGTTGGTACACAAGTTTGCTGGAATCGAAAAACAATTGTCTGACCTACACCAATTATGCATACAATCAATGCAACCGCACTTTGTCAGAATTCAAATCCGTCATTTAACTATAAACTGCGGCGTGTAATGTGTTTACGTACAGGCACACGTCCAATGTCCAATCATATATACGGGCATAGCAAATAAGGGAGCCATAGAAAACAAAACAGTCTCTTCGATATTATCCCGATAATTTACAATGATAAATCCCACGATTTATCCATAGACTGCGATAACGTTAACTGTATTTGCCTTAGTCTTCCAATACAGGAATCATTAGCCGATGTAAGCAAACTTCTGCGTAATGTTAGAGTACTTTGCTAGCACTGTGTCGCTGCGGACAGTTATATTGGCTTACAATATGGGGCCTCGGCCAGGTTGTGGCTGCAGTGTCCATTGTGATCACGGTTGTGATTAGCAGACCATACAGTCTTCTGCACCACGCATGTGGATATGCATACGCGTCATGATAAGTGCGTAAGCAATGTTAGAGATTTGGCATTAGTGCGGTTGTAATTTGCCTTGTTGGCGTTCTGTGCGGTTGAGGGCTATATTCTGTGAAGCGATATCATAAATTCATTACAATAACGCCGGCTAACCACGCTATCTTGATAATTGATTATCATTAGGCTTATGCATGCAAAGCTAGTCTATTAATGTAACTATTCCATAATAGCCATACTAAATACCATTGGTAGCCAGCATGATCCCGAAAAGATTTATATCGATGCTAAGAGATGGTAACACAAACTTATATTAACAGACAGCACTGCGGAAACCCTGTAATTGAAATTAATAACAGTATATTTGTTAAGCGTGAAAAATTAGTGGCTTGACGTCTTGTAGCCAACTCAGTACAGTCCGTACTAGGCAAGTTAGTTGCTCTAGATAATTGTTGTCTTATATAAACAAATCGTGACATGTGGAATAGCCTAACTTATCATCGTAACATCGACCCTTCCCCAACACTCACAAACGGCGTGCTTACGATTCTTTGGCTTGTGTTTTCAGCAGGACTTCAATGCCTTCGCATGCGTACAAAATCAGTTTTTATTATTGCTAATCTAGTCGATCGGTCATGGTATATTGAATCGATGAAACACAGTGGTGATAATAATCGCACGTGAAATATAAGAATAATTTCTGCTATGTAATAATAATTCGATCATAGGCAAAGACAACACTGCCCGTAGTTGCTGTTTGTCAATCGATTTAGTCGTCACAAATCTAACTAGAATCAGCCTAATCTTAAATATAATTGGCAGAGGGCACAATTAGCAACAAACCTTCCCATCATCATAACGTACCCTCTAGTCGTCAGTTTGATAGAGTAACCCAATACAGGAGATATCAGTTATAAACAACAGCTTCTCAGATCCACGACTGACCTAAGTGTCATATTCCACCTCCTCATGTGTACCCTATATGTATGAAAGTCCGAGCAACCCCCATGCCCTCGCTAACCAGACTAAAGCTCGTTTCATGAGAATAGGGATACCGTATTGTGCCGTCGTAAAAGTGCGTGCAGTATGGATCTCTACATCATAGATTGCAATACAACACATGGTGTAGAATCCGAGCACGCCACAGCAAATATGACTTGCAATGATTGCCTCGACAATTCTTGGCATGATTGCAGCACTGTATATAGCAATTACGTCAGTGAAAGGCGCATAGATCCCGTTTTTGCAAGAGTTCATGGCAGGAGGTCTTTCATATTCGTGAATGATTCTGAAGAAAAAGCTGCAAGCATTGCAAACGAATTTCATCATCATTCGGAGACTTTCCAGGTAGGCAATAGTGATGATAATTGTAGCACTGTAATGGTAGTATCAATAACACAAACATAACTCAATCATCTATGGTCATTACAAACTAAGATCTAGACGGCCAGGATATGTTGCCTTCTGACGCGCAGTTTGCCAATAATATATTGCCTGTCAGAGGGTGCTAATTTTTCATAGCGACGCAACACATAAAGTGATTCACCTTTGATGCCCCAGGCTCCGTATCATGATTTAGGTGTGTAGAAGTTGGCCAAGAGGTTGAAGCGATCTGAAAGCTAATTTGTCCAATTATCTCCATAAGTTTCCAATTCTAGTACACAACATGTGAAAAATTGATACTACATGGATTAACTCCCAGAAGTGGGATCCAAAAAAAGTTAGTGCAATCGGATTGACATGGTAACATATGGTCATGACTGGTTGATCAATGCATTAATATATGAATTAAACAAGGGGTGTTACTTCAGTCATATTTTCTTGCAAGGTCGCGACGTGAAGATCACACTAAAAAGGCGGTGAGTTGAACAGAATGCACTTCGGTATCACGAATTAAAATGAACAACTGGCACAAAAAGATCGCCGCTTTAAAATCAAACTTCGAGCAAAACACAATGCCAATTGCACAGACGACATGAATTGATAAAACATACCAAGCTCTTTCAGAGACCTTTTGTAATATTAAATTCAAAATAGAGAAACCAAAAGAGTATCATAAATGAATATAATAATAAATAATCGAGAGATAGTCACGGTTCAAGGATAAGACTGGTGAAATCGGTTTTGCAGACGACAAATAAATTGAAATGCAAGCAAAGCAGCACAGCTGCATGGTTGGGCGCCATGGGGACCATGTACGCTCCGTTCAGGCTGTTTTAATATTTGGGATTATAAATGGGTCAGAGGTTTGTTCAAGCTGTTGACTGAATTTGTCTTTCTGTGAGTAAACTACTAGCCTGGCTTGTGTTTAACTATCTTGGTTGCCTTAGCGTATGAAGTGACTCACCTGGTCAACAGCCGCATCAGATGCAACCCTTTAATTCCCTTTTGTTGGAACTCTGTGTCAATGATTTTTTCTCTGCAATCTCTGCCATCACACGTTGAAGCCATTAGTTGACCCTATTGCAAAGCTGCTGATCACCAAAGCCTTTTCTCTGTGGCTTTATCGTATCCTGTATGGATAAATAGGACATCATGTTTGTGGAAGCCTTTGCGGGAATTTCAAGAGTGTATGCAAGTCTATACAAAAATGCCAATGCCATATACGTCAGTAAAAGGCTGTGAAAAGACATTTGTGTTAGATATTTGAGAACAGCTCGGAAAGTAATGTGGGTAGAAAGCTCTTAATCGGCCCTTCAATATCCAATGTGCAATGTAACGTAACAGATGAAGCTGAAGGCAAAGTTATCGGCTATTTTCAGACTGACAATGGCTAAACTACCATGACGTGCTTAACAGATATGTGAACGAAAAGCTCAGCATACTACAACGCACTAGCCTAAGACTAAGGCCAATGTGTGTATTGGGCCATAACTCACCAGTGTCCTATATCTTAAGTTGCTATAAAATATTCCCATTGGAGACACTTGAGGGATAGTCTTGTTCCGTTAAAGTTGTCATTATTATATGCAAGTTCCAATATATCTCACTAAAGAAGGATTTGTCATTGATGCTGGTGACGTATCATGCTTAGCCATCATAAAAAGCAATATAGATGAGAAACATCACAATGTCTGGATACCTTAATATAAGTATTCAGTGTAGGGCTGTCCATTCTCTATCGCCAATAATGTGGCATCATTGCTGTGCGTTGTATCGATGATAACGAGCTCCCGAATTATGTTTATGTAACAAAATATGTTTGAATTTTGTGTAACACGATAGAATACCGGGACACAAGGCACTTTACTAATGATAGGGGTTCCCGGGTAGTTCCCTTAATGCGATTTGACGTTTATATGTGTACAATGTATGGAAGTGCACAGAGTGCACCCAATGGGCTGTTTGTCTTATTCATCTACATATATTGTAAATTTTTGACGCTTATTTAGGTTGCTAATTGCATTTAGCAATTTGAGAGGCTAAGGTTCTGCGGTCGAAGGTAGACGCAGCGTACCACCTGCTGTTCGATGTCACAGATGCGACTACAACGACGGATCAATTGCAATGAATAATAACTTGATGTTAATTGCATCATTGCTCGGTATAGGTTGTTGTCGGTAATTATTTAGAGCCAGCATTAAAAACCGAAACTTTCACATTATCGATGTCCGGCTACAGTTGCTTCTCTATCGTTTATTATTTATAATAACACTCATTTGAGTTGTAGGAAAGGCAAAAGTAGGGCAATCAATTGTTTAAAAGCATAGTATATATATATATATATCGTTCATTATCAGTTTTTGTAATTCTAACCAAATGTACTGCAGATGTGCGATGTGTGATGGTATTTGCATTTCTGCATTGTTTCGTACAGTGTCTTTAATACGAACTGCCAGGAAAAAAATAACCGGGCGGAATGAGCTTCATTGGTACGTTTACTACCGTTATGATTATATGGTTAAAAATCATTAATATTGCATTTGTTGTTGCGATGATGGGCGGTAATTGTTAAATCGTTGGTTATTCTTCTTAGAATTCGTTTTGTCAATTATGATCCTTCTGTATAGATGTTGATGCTGGTAGTACCGACAGCAAAGCTTGGCAAAAAGGATTAGCAAAAGAATGTCATCGGATTTGTCTTAAGCACATGCCGAAGAATCCACTATCACAGCCCCCTGCGTTCCTGTTTTCGGATTAAATTCTCTGAATTATCTACATTTTATCTGATAGTCGAATCTTATTTGAAGTTATTGCGCTCATAAATCATCCATTATATACCACTATGAAGAATATCGTGTGTACGGTGAGCCTTTACATTTTAAATTTCTGAAAATCAGCTATATTTAAGTAAAAGTTTTTCAAGCTGACCAATATACTCTAGCCAATATTTAACGTGTCCAGCATTTTAGTGCATTACACAAGAACAACCGCTCTGCAACGCAACCTTATTTAGTTTAGAATAGAAGAAGTTTAGGCTCATCACGGTTCATAATGTAATTCATATGTGATAGTCTTGGCAGCAGTAACTCACTACCTGATATATATTGTCAGACGGCATCCAATGACGTTACGTTCAATCAAGCAATCTCTGGATTACATGATTGTCACACGATAAGCAATTCCAAAAACAAATGACGACTAAGTGATTCTTTGTCACGTTACAATCACAATGAACGGCACTAGACATATAGTCGTCTGAAAACAAAGATCTTGATTTGTACTACCATCAACATAGCTTTTAATTTATCAATTGACTCACGGTATCCATTTGGGGTTCTGAGCATGATATCCTCGTTTGGAGTAATACAATAACATGCCCTTCCTATCGATCCCCAACTGACCAATGGGCGATAATAAGGACGTTTGGAGAACCATTTATCTATGGAGCTTAATGCACACGTCATACTTCGCTGACACCGCTTTATGTTAGTCAAATGCATTTTGCAGAGGATTGTACTTAGTTTCAGCAGTTGAACTGTTTGTTATCGTGCTTTCTTGCACTAACGTACCTGTGATCAAATTTGAACCCGTGATCGCCCCGTTTGTGTTAATGGCGATAACCACAATGCTGCACGAAGAAATCGATATTACAAATCACCTCATGCTCTCAGTTAACTACGAATTATACGTAATGTAAAATAGGAGAGACATAACTGTTGTAATTACGACATTTATACATGGATTTTTCCTAATTGCTATGCTGGCTAACATAAGTTACACTTGGCAAGCCTGTTACGCATTGAAATCACAACGCATCCGTGCGTATCTCATACAGGTATATATATATATATATAAAGTTCAACAGGTTAAGTCATGATATCACTTTTTCTTTGCGGAAACGCGATATTCAAGCGTATGCCATGCATGCATGAGATGAAATGGCTTGTCTAAGTTACCTTTAGTCCCATGAAAAGTTGCTCAGCTATGGCAATGTTAGCTGTGTCACGCACGTAAGTCAACTACCATATTGAAGAGTTCGCAAAAGCCGGATTGTGTGTGTGAGTTGCGTATGGTCAAGGTTATTTAATATGCCGACAGATGTTGTACCCTTCAAAGCCAATGGTTAAACATGTGGTGTAGATGAGTGCATATTTCTTCGGTAAGGATATTTATATACCTCGTGGTTCTAAGGGGAAATGCATTTCCACCTTTTAGTTGGACTGTGCTTACTTGATGTACATTGTTTATATATTATTATTGTATTCTATCACATTTACCTATATTGATATACACCAGGTAATGTTTTATTAGGTCGATATATTATGCAATTTAAAGCATGTCGATAGAAAATAACGTTATATCTTCATCCGGGTATTATATTTACTGATGCAAACCACGTAAGTGAGCTGGTTCCGCTTTACGAGTAAGGGTCAGTGCGAATAGAACTATGTCAAAACGATGAAGTGACAGACATCTACCGATTACAGCTGACCATCGTTATGGAGCTGAATATTTGGAGATTGCAAACAGCGCTTATTGCCCCTCATCTTGATCTATACATATTGCAACTTGCGATCAATCAGTTTGTCAGGAGTCAACCTATTTGGTTTAATTGATAGTCGCGCTCTCTTATGGGGGTTTGATTGCTCAAGCATTCCCAAATACAGAATTTGCAATGGGCGAAGGTGCAAAAATCATTGCTCTAGACACTATAATTTGCTCAGCATCATTGATAAGCTGTAATCGTAATCGACAAGGTTTGACGACATTCACAAAATGCGTTCAAGCTTAATGTGAAAAAAATAGAATGCTTCGAACTTTACATAGAATATGCACCGCATATCAAATAAAGATATGCTTTATATATTGATCATAAAAAAACGCATACGCCATACTACACAGATTCATATTTATTGGCATAGGCTGTGCTAATATACACCCAGAAGGTAATATGGGACTATCTGCCATAGGCCTATGCCCGATGATTTGTGGGAGTGAAAAGTGGCATCAAACAAGGGCAGGCGTCGCTGTCTCTACCATACATGCATAGCACCATAGTAACCATCGCAATCCCAGGTAGCCCGGTTAAGGCTCGAGGTTCCACTACTTCTTTAATTTTAGTTATTTTGTAACGTAGCGCTAAAAAGAAAATACTAGGTACAAAGTTATTCGCGAGCAATTCCTGGCGTTCGTTGAGAGGTTGCTATAGCTGCTTTCTGGAGTGACAGTAATGGTGATGAATGACGATACTCAAGATTGATTACAAGCAGCTTTGGAAAAATCATATAGCAAGATACAATTGCTTCTGAGGGTAGCTAATGTCCGCCATCCCATGTAGAAGTCCATAATCAACTTATACGTGACCGCGTTCCGCCACGTGACATTGATACAAATAACATGTTTTTGGGGGGCCTGGGGTAGGCTTGGGAGGATGCCTTAGTGCATGCTTATAAGGCATAATTAAATAGTTTAACATCGCACTAATCAAGTGGCACAAATATAGTCTATGCTTGAAAGCGAGTTACATGTTATGCGTATGAGCATAGTCATCACTTAAGGAATTATGTGGCATCAATTAAGCCTGAACGGCAGTTAACCTTTATTTGTCGCAATTTTACAAGTACGCTTTTGGACTGGGCACGTAACGTTTGCCTCTTATGTCAACGTTAACGCTCTGAACAAGTGATAGATACAGAATTAGATACAAATATCTTTTTTTATTTTCATGGCAATTAATGGGTTAGCACTGAAATATTGTTTGAGCAAATATAGCGTAAATGGCAATTAAATCAGAATATTTTGCATCTCCTGAAACGTTTCCACCACAGTGCTAAGCGGCAACTATTTCATCCGAGGAACTTCGGTATCAAGATTTAATATGTTCCATGGAGGTAACAAAGATGTTATGATGATGATGAAGAACACAAATATGACCCCAAAATAGTTGTTAAGCTCAGTTTGATTGATGATACGCATACTGAACAACCACGGAACTGATTACCTTTCAATTAATTCTGGTGAAGAATGGTCGTTCTTGCTGCGGTTATCGTGAAATTGCAGCACACAGAGGGACAGCAGGGGTAATTCATCGTTTTGTTATTCTTGTAGTCAGATTCAATGGTCTATTAGTGCTGCGCTATGTCGCTTGCTAGACTTAAGTAAAAAACGCTTGGAGTGCATTCCGATTGCATTAAGGCGTTCCCCAACCAAATATCGTAGACAATAATCTATACTTGTAAAGGTAGTTGCTGATAAATGCAAGTACCTTGGCGACAACTAGTTGGAAAACACTAGGTGTACAACCGTTGTTATACTCCATTCGAGATTGACTTTTGTGCTTTAATAATATCTCTTGCGAATAGCATATGTTCTTCTTTAGCTTTCGCTTACTGTTTATGATGAGCGCAAGCCAATACTTTGCATACTTTTTCTGTATATTTTCGTGTAAGCTCTTCAAGCCAACGGCATTCATGCCATAATTAGTATACAGCTGATATTACAAGCTGTCGAATGAGACCGGCGAAAAAAACATGCCAACTGTACACTTATTGGTTATGACGCAATGACATTTAGGTGTCCTGGGCTCACCGGAACCGGACAAACAATGCGACCAATCAATCGCACGAATCCTGGATATACTGCGTCATTCAACTGTAAACTATGATGTGCAGTGTATCCAAGTCAACACTGTTGTTGCTCACAGACTACAGGCGTAGTCAAAATCAAAGTATAGGCTTGACCGATTAGCATTAGACTAGTACTTTTACGGTCAGTGTTGTTTATTTCGCTCTGTGATATGACAAACTATATGCAAGCGCCATTCTGTCTCCAACAGACAACAGTTATAATTACATTAGGCATTTTATAGCAAAACAAGCCACATTTCGTAAACAGCAATAATTGTAACATACATATATAGCATATGAAATATATGCAGCTATATGCCCGTTAATCTTACAATATACAAAGCTACGTCCTACGAAATTTGCTTGTATGAACACCTGCGCTCTCCGATGATCTTCTTTGGAAACGTCGCAAATACTATTATTACATAAAATCAAGTCGTTTACCCAAATCATGTGCTTCAAAGGGCAAAATAGTGAATGGATACTTCGAACACTTCCTCGATTATATTACTGATTTGAAAGCATAGCTAGCAGCCTGATCATGAACGCAGTACTGCGAAAAAACTACTTAGGCTGCGAATCGACCAGTGCAATCCCTATGGACACGGCCGCGACTACTAAATAGATGCCGCTTGTTGGAAGCCAAACATACGGTCTACAAGGATACAATACCCGCGTAATCCTGTAACATTACTAGAATGCTTAATTATTACGGCAAATAAATCCTGGATTAGGTCATCGAACGAATTAGGTGTTGCTGGTAAGTCATTACTGTTGCACAGCCAGCATTAAGAGGCATCATGCCAACTGTATGAACGTCATTTGATAAGAAATATGAAACGGTCCACAGGGACAGCCTAGCTTGTAGAGTGGTCATCATGCCACTTAACGATTGATAGCGTTTTATCAAAAGTTTCATATCAATGTTGATCAAAATTGGTTACATTGGTTTTGCTATTGTCACGACTCTTCCAGACTGAGTAGAAGAGGTTTTTTGCAGAATCAGTTACTTGATATCTTGATATTTTCTTTGGAAATGACTTTTCACCATCTAAGGATTATTCCTTTGATGTGCCATTCTTCGCAATTGTCTTTGTTCCGTATGGAACAATTTAAGTTGGTACGCTATAGGAGAGCATCTGCTTGGATTGGTTCAGATGCTTTGTCTTACTGTTCTGACACAGCAACAACATGAACCATCCAATCTATAACAGGTGATACGATTTATCAGCACATTGGCAATTTACTACCGACGGTATATCATGCATAACGCTAGCCATATGATATGAGACGTCCAACCATTTATCTATGACGTAACATATACTAATTCGTCCGATTACCGTAGAGCTAAAGCGTTAATTGCCAGGCTAATGCAGTAGAATCGCCAGGCTAGAACTGTACGCCGTGCTGACTTCGTGTAGCTGTTTGAGTTGATGCTGCCATCTCTTTCAATCGAAATACACTATCATAGAATGTAGTTTAACACTCGTCATATCAGTAAATCTCATTAAATCACGATGGAACAGCACATACTGGCGTGAGAAACAGATTACCAATTATCTAAAGTGTGGACGTACATTTTGGATCCCTGACAATAATAGAATAGCTTTGCATGCACTCGCGTCATATAATCAATACTTAAGATAGCTTGGTCAGTCCGCCTTATTGTGATGAATTTGTTATGCATTTGTGTTCACACTATAGAAAACATCTTCTCGTTTCTTCAAAAATGGCCAAACTTGCTGTTAACTTTAAAACAATCCAATAACAGCCGTATTGAAGCCAATACAGTAATATTACTCCCATCAATTGTAAAGTTAGTTGCCTTGTGTAATTGTCTTCATATCATTAAACAAATGATCCTTTGTATAATACTCTGCCACTTGATGGTCGCACTTTAGACCGATCTCGCCACTCTCATAAAATGAAATTATACAATGTAACCAATGCACGCGCTCTGTGTCGAGCGTTTCTATCTAGAAACCATATTATCTTAACCATACTTAGGCTGACAATTTATGTTTTAACTAACTAGGACACAAATGGACGAAATAATATCTCTTGCGAATAGCATATGTTCTTCTTTAGCTTTCGCTTACTGTTTATGATGAGCGCAAGCCAATACTTTGCATACTTTTTCTGTATATTTTCGTGTAAGCTCTTCAAGCCAACGGCATTCATGCCATAATTAGTATACAGCTGATATTACAAGCTGTCGAATGAGACCGGCGAAAAAAACATGCCAACTGTACACTTATTGGTTATGACGCAATGACATTTAGGTGTCCTGGGCTCACCGGAACCGGACAAACAATGCGAGCAATCAATCACACGAATCCTGGATATACTGCGTCATTCAACAGTAAACTATGATGTGCAGTGTATCCAAGTCAACACTGTTGTTGCTCATAGACTACAGGCGTAGTCAAAATCAATGTATAGGCTTGACCGATCAGCATTAGACTAGTACATTTACGGTCAGTGTTGTTTATTTCGCTCTGTGATATGAAAAACTATATGCAAGCGCCATTCTGTCTCCAACAAACAACAGTTATAATTACATTAGGCATTTTATAGCAAAACAAGCCACATTTCGTAAACAGCAATAATTGTAACATACATATATAGCATATGAAATATATGCAGCTATATGCCCGTTAATCTTACAATATACAAAGCTACGTCCTACGAAATTTGCTTGTATCAACACCTGCGCTCTCCGATGATCTTCTTTGGAAACGTCGCAAATACTATTATTACATAAAATCAAGTCGTTTACCCAAATCATGTGCTTCAAAGGGCAGAATAGTGAATGGATACTTCAAACACTTCCTCGATTACATTACTGATTTGAAAGAATAGCTAGCAGCCTGATCATGAACGCAGTACGCGAAAAAACTACTTAGGCTGCGAATCGACCATTGCAATCACTATGGACACGGCCGCGACTACTCAATAGATGCCGCTTGTTAAAGCCAAACATACGGTCTACAAGGATATAATGCCCACGTTATCCTGTAACATTACTAGAATGCTTAATTATTACGGCAAATAAATCCTGGATTAGGACATCGAACGAATCAGGTGTTGCTGGTAAGTCATTACTGTTGCACAGCCAGCATTAAGAGGCATCATGCCAACTTTATGAACGTCATTTGATAAGAAACATGAAACGGTCCATAGGGACAACCGAGCTTGTAGAGAGGTCATCATGCCACTTAACGATTGATAGCGTTTTATCAAAAGTTTCATATCAATGTTGATCAAAATTGGTTACATTGGTTTTGCTATTGTCACGACTCTTCAAGACTGAGTAGAAGAGATTTTTTGCAGAATCAGTTATTTGATATCTTGAGATATTCTATGGAATTGACTTTTCACCATCTAAGGATTATTCCTTTGATGTGCCATTCTTCGCAATTGTCTTTGTTCCGTATGGAACAATTTATGAAGTTGGTACGCTATAGGAGAGCATCTGCTTGGATTGGTTCAAATGTTTTGTCATACTGTTCTGACACAGCAACAACATGAACCATCCAATGTATAACAGATGATACAATTTATCAGCACATTGACAATTTGCTACCGAGGGTATATAATACATAACGCTAGGCATATGATATGAGACGTCCAACCATTTATCTATGACGTTTAACATAAACTAAGTCGTCCGATTACCGTAGAGCTAAAGCGTTAATTGCCAGGCTAGTGCAGTACATTCGCCAGGCTAGAACAGTATGCCGTGCTGACTGCGTGTAGCTGTTTGAGTAGATGCTGCCATCTCTTTCAATCGAAATACACCATCATAGAATGTAGTTTAACACTCGTCATATCAGTAAATCTCATTAAATCACGATGGAACAGCACATACTGGCGTGAGAAACAGATTACCAATTATCTAAAGTGTGGACGTACATTTTGGATCCCTGACAATAAAAGAATAGCTTTGCATACACTCGCGTCATATAATCAATACTTAAGATAGCTAGGTCAGTCCGCCTTATTGTGATCAATTTCTTATGTATTTTTGTTCACACTATAGAAATCATATTCTCGTTTCTGCAAAAATGTTAACTTTAAAACAATACAATAACAGCCGTATTGAAGCCAATACAGTAACATTACTCCCATCATTTGTAAAGTTACTTGCCTTGTGTAATTGTCTTCATATCATTAAACAAATGATCCTTTGTATAATACTCTGCCACTTGATGGTCGCACTTTAGACTGATCTCGCCACTCTCATAAAATGAAATTATACAATGTAACCAATGCATGCGCTCTGTGTCGAGCGTTTCTATCTAGAAACCATATTATCTTATATTATCTTAAGCTGACAACTTATGTTTTAACAAACTAGGACACAAATGGGCAAAATACTCGCGCAATAGCGGGACAAAAATTTAAGTACTGCCGTAGGAAAAGGTAATGACACTTTTGTCCAAAATATGATTTAATACAACCAAAACGTTAGCATATTTCAGGTCATGCAAAGAGTTTTGCATATGAGTGGGTCGGATATTTGCTAAATCAGATAACTAGTTGCTTCCTGTTGCGTCTTGATAATATGCCTTTCGTCGGTCTCGCATGCCTCGCTGCCTAAGCCTAAGCCATGTCTCAACTTTTTATCAGTCACTGTGGGTGAAACCCTTTTAAGTCCCTTCGCTAAAACTCTGTATTGCCTCTTCTGTTTCTTGTGTGTGCCTCTGATCATCCCTTGTAGAATAATATTGCGCACTGTACGTAGTTACAATTATTATGATTGCATTTTTAGGTATGCCAATTACATTGAAATTATTTAATTGTGTTAGTAACACATGCTTTTCGCCGCGTCTTTATTATCTGCCTTGCACGGGTCGACCTTGCTTTGCTTGCTGTCGCCTACGCCGTGTTTCACAATATCGACTAATATATAAACACTTAGACCAATAAGTTCCTTAAAGCTTATGCCCTAATCCCATTATAAATGGGCTTCTAGACAAAATGGAAAGCTGCCATATCCGTATATAAAAGACATTGAACCGCCTTTTGAATTACATGTCAAAGCTAGTGTCAAAACTTTATTCAAAATTAATTTGGACCGAATTTGTCGCTTGGAGCATAATGATACAAAATGTATTAGTTATAGTCGCTGCAACATTTACTTATGTGCCTTGCACGGGTCGACCTTGCTTTGAAAATCAACAGACGGTTATTCATTAGCATACGACAACGGCCAAAGTGCTCGCTACAAAATATAACTTTGGGAGATGTTTGAGGGATTGCCAAATTAAAGTCCACTGTTTGTTCAATTAATATTGATATTATTATATTTATTTTCCAATCAATCTCAATAAGAAGGTTATGGTTTTCGTTTGGCATTACACGTACACATATTAATATGTATGGTGCATCTATGTTACTTTTGGACAGAAGACGGGCTTTGACCCATTAAGTCACACCCTTGATTTTTATTTTAAAAACAGGTGGTTAAAGGTTGTGCAGTGTAATGTTGTCCAATATCTGTCAGTAATGCACTAGCAACTTAGTTATGATCTTCTTGACGATGAAACGCCTCACGCTTCATATTGTTTGTGTAAATTTAACTTGTGAGGTCGTTGCTATTATTACTCTGACGTTACCATTACTTTTTTTGTTGCCGCCCTATGGTGCGTTTCGGCATGTAAGAACACAATGCTTCAATTATTATGCCTCGCGCTAAACATAAGCATCCAAACCTTGATTGAAATAATACTTCACGTTAACAGAGAATCACGATTCATATAATCTCGTTTATTCTTTATCTCTCCAAATGCATGATTGTGCGTGCCATTCATTGCACCTATTTACCTTTGCTCCATCGTGTGTACAAACCATATATAGTGTTATACCAAAAAAGAACATGTAGCTTGTGAGCATCGCTTTGTGGATTAATGCACCACATTTAATTTCGTACATCACATTGTACATTAAACTGTATGACTTAGAGTCATTAACTTAGAGCTGATCAATATATTATAACAAAAGTCAGACCGGCTGGCATTTTTTGCTGGCTTAGTAAGATAATGGGCAGCACATCATGAGAGGATGTTAATAGGCCCGATATATTTGCCACTTAATGATATTCATTATATGCCATAATGCCTATGCACGCTTCGAGTACGTCTTTGGTCACTGAGATTAAGTATCCCTTTCTTGATAAATATGTGCCAGGAATATTATAGACGTAACATAACCATATCTCAATGAAACAACCCGCTGTTCCAATGACATAGGTGATGTTTAGATGCTGCTTAACGCATGAAAGGGTAGGCTTGAGTGGTTACTAGACAAGCAGACCGTAGTTGGCTCATCGCTAAAGTTTGACAAGTATTGCCGAGCCTTTTCATGGTGGTGATGGTAATGCTGGGGTAGTGTAACGGGTTGCACGTAAATGGGGCATTAGACCTGTAGTTGATGGGCTGCTCTGTTTTCTCGTGATACGAATCCCATCTTCTAAAACTACGATTATGGATTATACACAATGCTCTAATACTGTATTTGCAAATCTGACCAACGCACTGTGGTTAAGCTAACATAGTGCACATATATCAAAGTGTTATTAAGCCGATGATTTCGGTAAAACAAGCAATCATGCGTCAGCAGCCGGCTGCGACCGCAGCTAAGCTGCATGATGCTTGATTCCTCGCACTTTGATTGAATCTTTGAAGTCGGTGCCCACACCTCCCAACTATTGTAGTGGGACGCGCAGTGTTAGTCGCGTATTCTCCAGTTGTTAAACCTTGCTAACGCCGGCAATGTCGTGGGCCTCCGACCCAGAAAACCCGACCGACTATTTTACCAATCATATGCGGACCAAGCGTAAATCATCGCCTTCACTTAGCGGAATGGTGTCCATGTAGATAGCAACACGAATGCACCTAAACAGCTGCATCCTCCTGCGTGTTTATTTCTTTGTTTGTATCATTTTTGTCCATGATTCAAAATTTGACGCTCTAATAGCCCTAGTCCGGTTCAAATATTGTTCAATCGGTCAGTTTGCTGAATATGTACAATGTAATTACATACTTGTCATTGGATGTTTGCTTATTGTTAGGGGTAAGTCGTAACCAATGTACGGCACACAGTGAGTGGTGGGCACAGAAAACCAAGTATGATGTATCACGACCCTTGGTAAATGTACCCATTGTAGCACCCCTCTTCTTAAGCTGAATAATAATCATGCTTGTGGGATAGTATCAACACGAGATGATGTTTCAACACTTGATTGTCATAAAAACTACGTTATAATCAATAGCGGTTAAACAAATACGGTATAGAGTGAAATGTGAGGACAATTGCATTAATCAGGGACGTAAGGCAATAACACCTCAGTTATGCATCGTTTTGGACGAAGATTTGGAAACGATGAAAACCTATAGAATTAGTGATCACTAGATCCAGACGCAAACCAAAAGGCCGTTTATGTCCAGCTGTCTCATGTTATTGCGATCTGTTTGGGAAATGACCTGGACAGTTATTCCCAATAAGCTGATTGCATTGCGTATTCAGTCTAATGTCGGTAACCGGTCAATTAGCTGTGCTGACAGACATGTTGTCTCTTGTAGACGAGCATATGTTTTAGCAGCGCTCGGTGTCCGTGTGAATGTAAGATAGGTGTATGTTTTGTGTAGTTAATCTACGCCAAACTAAATAAACAACGTAGTTTGGGTACATGTGCCACATTGTACCGACCCACTGGCAAATGCTCGGAACGACCGACAACGATTTGATTGCTTGTCATGTTTGTTGTCTAATAAAATATATAACGAGAACAGCTCAAAATTTGATGGTAACGCACATACTTATAAAGCAATGCGCATCAAGAGCAAATGATTTGTCTAGCGACCAGGTGATAAATATGATCATCAAAAAGACAACGGCGCTCAAACAACACTGTCCCTGATGCGTACCCATTATGCAAAAGTAACCTTTTGTTGTGGTTGATCGCATGCCTCATATTCGGGTAAAATCTAACTAGTCTAAGAATAAAAATTATCCAGCCAAAGACCACAAGGGAAACAATCAATCAATATGATGCGTGATATTTAGTATGCTAAACGGAAATATCATTCCCGTAATATTAGATCAAACGCCTAGACCCGCGCCATTAAATTAGCAGACGTTCAGATTGCTCGATATGAAATGAAAAAGGGATCATGATGCATGTGCCTTCCGTCAATAATGAATATGTTTAAATGTATCACACAGTGTTTTTTTCAGCTATATTAAAATAGAAGTCGCAATCATCATGCGAACACAAGTATTTTATACGCCTGCTCGTAGCATCCGTGATATTGGGTTTGCTCGGTGCTCGGCTGCAATTGTTGTACATATCCAAGGAAAGATGTCGGCAAATGCAATGAGTATAACTTTGATGTTTTGCCACCTCCCTGCGACTATCGTAAGCACGTCAACTCTGCAACGTGAACAAAGAGACCGACTGCACTTTGCTTTAAAGCTCTTTGCTGCAAGAGGAACACCATAGACTCGATGGCTAGTGTGACAACTAAGTCATCCATTGAATAATAACCTAAGGTTCCAACAGGAATGCAAAATACTGTGTTCACTTGATCGGAGGGGTGATTAAGAAGGAGCAAAATGAAAGTGTGATCACATTTATTAATGGCTATGGAAGTGAACGGCCATTTATCTTTGCCAAGCACAGGGTGCACAGTTCCGTATTAATTAATGCTACCCTCTCTCCAACTAGCCATGCCTTGGGAGACCATTACAATGCATGAAATAGCATCATACAACGCTGAAATAAACGACTCCATTTATTACTCACTATATCAATTGAAGCATTTCAACTTCCATTCGACTGGTATATCATTGTCGAACACACCATTGACGTATACTTTGTGATTCATTGTAATCAATTCTTTATTATCACAGCCTTAGTTATGTAATGGAGCCGTGCATTAATGGCCCTGAAACATTCGTTCCTAATATTCAGGAAAGGTACGTTATGCGGCTTTTACATGTTAAGACGAATTGCTGATTTTTTAACACAAAAGTTTAGATATGCCATTAATTTTTTTCTCTACGATGCCTGCAGAAACAACCCGTACATTTAAATGATGGGTTTAACCAACGTTGTTGCGTTATCTCAAATATGTTATCCGTTGATAGCACACAGTATGTCACTAGCTGTCATTTCAAAAAAATTATGCCGAGGCAATTTACGATTGAATAAAATCGGATTGTATTTAAATTTTTTAACATATTTTGGAAGCAGGACAACTTGTAAGCCGCTTGTAAGCCAGCGATAACCGCCAACAACTGCTGGCATTGCCTCTTGTCCGATCCAAAGATTCGCTGAATACTATTAAGCGACCGATCAGCATATTTTCTTGCATTAAATTAATTTCATTAGATACCTCTTACGATGCCTATTGGTAAGTGTCCGCTGACCGCTTAACCGCATGAATAAGTGCTGTATAGGACAATAACATGTCATGTGGCACACAGTAACGTTATGTCCTAAACAGAAATCAATATGGCACTTAATATCCTCGCCTCCTCCATGATGAGTTTCTGACGTGGACTGTAACAAGCTCTGACCGGGCATGTGAGCATTAATCCGCGGTAATTTATATTTATGACCGATGTTGGCAATGTAATCCATTATTTAGCGGCAGTCAATAAAGCCAGCCCAAATGACATCTGAAACTCACCAATCAAATTTAGGGAAACAATTGCGAATATTATACAGAAACGGTCCATCGTGGAGGTATGTTCTATACTCTCTACTTTACTGGTAGACGTATACTCGCATGCTGTTTGCAATTTGAAATGATCTGATAAAATATCTCTCATTGATGCCAGTTGGCACAGGAACGAGAGCATTCAACAAGACAAAAGGCCAACAAATAGGACAGCAGCTGTGTTTTGTGCAATAGTGCTTGCCTTTTTGCAACGCGGCTTATACAAATATTTATGAAACAAGTTTTTGCACAGTTTAATCGGAAGAGCAGAATAAATTTTTTTTAACTGATTATCTTACCACCGTTCTGGTACAATAATTAGCAAAACAATTGAACTGCATTCGTTTTGAAAGGCATCGAAGAACTGCAAGTGTTCGTTCGATTGTGATTCTACTAGAACTGATAGTAGCGACTATAAAGCCTGGTTTGCAATGGTCTTTGCTGGAGTAATCTGAAACATACAGCGCATTAACAAATGAGATAAGTCTTTATCATATTTTTTATTCTGAAGTCAGTGGAAGCTTCAAAACATATGCATGATACAATCACTGCCTGCCTTTTGGGTTCACGTTGTAGGATTGACATTATATTGTATTGCCTGTTCCTTATCATATTGTATTGTGTGTACCATATCACTGATAGTAGAAGTTGTATCTTCGTCTTTATTTATGGAAATTACTGCACTGTAAACAATCATAGCAGAGTGTTGGCACATTGTCATGCGACGTCGAAGGTCGTCACGTTTAATTAAACGTTCACTGGATTGGGATCGGTAGCGATTGCGCCATACGGTTGTGATTTGTAGCCCTTTAGTAACCAATATAGGTTGTGTGAATAACCTGGCCATAAATGCCATCTATTTTAGTCCGCTAATAATATGGGATACCTTTATATTCATTCAGAAAATACCTTGTTCATACCTTACAGGTGTCGGTTAATGTGCTGTACTCAGACCATATCTAATGTACTAGCAGACAACGATGTATGCATTTAAATATGTGTCAGCGAATGTTCGTACTGTGTGTTTACTGCACATTCCAGTAGAAAATATCGATAGCTACGGCTTGTACGATCGGTGAAAATCTTTGATAACCAACCAGCACATTTCTAGATAAACATATAAAGATTATACTCTCCACTGCTGCTCATTCAGATATTTCGCCCAAGGTCAAACTACAATTATCCTCAAGCAATGGTACTGAACAGTATTAAGGAAATCTTTTTGAAAAAGTGATGCACATCAACGCTGATAGTAAAAAATAAATCACTTGTACTAAAATAACCTCGTTTAATCTACCAGGGGAGATGTTATATTGCTCAACAGTGAAGTAAATAATAACACCCTCTTGAAGGTTGTCCGATCACTTCCGGTCTCTCAGTTTTTTTTAATTTCCTTCGAGACTGACCACAGAAACCTTATAATAACTCACAAAACGGTGGAGCGTGTTGCGATTGAGTGTGTGTGTGTGTCGCAGACGATCAGAACAAATTATGTGCCGTATTAATTTACGCCCCAACGGATATGTCTCAAGGCAAGGCTATATTTAAGAACGGACAAGTGAAAATCATTGCTTGAACCATTTCGGTCGTTGGTTTACAAAATTGAATGGTAATTAAAATACATGGCATGCAGTGCTTCGATTTCATCGCCTTGTTTGTGAGTAGCTAGGAATGCATGAAGCGCTTGTGACAAATTTAGGTATTTTTATGCCACCCTTGGACAGATCATTGCTGCCGATTTCAAACAGCTGATGGAGCTTAAGCATTTGGTTTATCAGTGCGAGCTTTGGCGTATATGACCTGAGTTATGCTCAATTAATAGTAGCTTCCGTCATTTGCGCTGTCAACAAAAAAAACAAATGTCGAATTTTAAAAGAGCCTAGTAATCCACTCGTTTTTTTAACTTGCCTGAATCGAATAGCGCAGTTGCCACTCTAATGATCACCACCAACGGTAATGAAGTACATCTAACGTAGATATAGTTAATCTCGCAATATAATACTTTAGTCATATTAGTAGCTAATAATCTGTCATTTTATATGAAAAAAGCATATATTATCCTACATAGCATTGCATTAAAGGCAATACTGTCTTAAGTTATAGAACTTATCGAGCCCGAACCTACTTCGAAGCCGTTTGATCCATCATAATAAACGACAGAGCGGTTGCAATTCACAAACACTGCCTCACCGACGCCGTCGGTTTAATGATGAAACGACATAGTGAGGTTCGTATCTTAGGTGCTCGGCGATGAATGGCAGATATAGTCCCTTTAGTACATCCGATATTGGTTCCTTCCTTGAGACGTATGCATTACCAAAATATAAAAAAAGCAATAAATATCACACAATGAGGATTTCTGTTAAATAGTGTTATTTGGCACATTATGTGATTCATTATCCGATATGATACCCATGCGTACGCCGAGATTAATTTCGAACCCTAAGATTAAGCTTCCTGCGTGTGATATTTATGGATCAAAGATTATAGATCGAATACCACTCTCGTTGACGGGGCCGGCCATTACCGTGATATTGACGAAGCATATCCCTATTCTTTCGCTGTGTTATACTTGGTGCTCTAATAACCCATTTTCTGTTTTAGAAAGTCTGCAGTCAAGGTCATTTTAAATAGGATAATTAAAAAGGGATCACAGACTAGCCCTTGTTTGCTTGCTTGGTGTCAGGTTTTAACCAATTGAGTATCGTAACTAATGTCAAATTAGTGATGGTCAGGGACATCGTAATATTAATTGTGAAGGCTTTCGGTGATAGGTATTGTGTATACTTATATATGTCATATTCTTCTCAAACCAGGTCACCATTATCATCAGTGTGGGCTAAAATTAATAGCGACAAGTTATGCTGCCTTGTCCCGTAATTGCACACAAAATCATGGCTTGTCTTTCTATTGTGCTCCGACGAAATGAAACCTCAGTTAATGGCGGTTTGGTTGTAGGTACGACTGGCAAACGGCTGACTGCGTTAAAGCAATAGCTTCGTCGGTCACATCAAATCATATCGTTCATATTCGTTTGCAAACACCCTCCTTGAAATTACTTGATATTAGCGTTCATGCTTCGATGTTTTTTTCATTGATCTGTGTATTTTTCGACAGATGCGTACTACTCTGGTAATTCCGTACACCAACTAAAACTCTTTCCTTCGTTACTAGTAGCTAGCCATATCAAGACAACACAATTATTTAGACACTAACCTTGATTCATTTGCCCGTATAGAGAATGTTAAAAATATTACTAGTTTATGATATTGGAATAATTAAAGCAAACTCCTATAGCAACCCGTTGGTACATAGTGCACTGGGGGCAAAATCGAGACGTTTGCCATTATTAAAGCTATTAGCTTATTTATATATATAACTTTTTTTATCAGCAAAGGCAACGACAATTATTGCAAGCAGAAGGATAATGACGGCATAACGATGGCTTTGATCGCACTATCCGCGACAAACATAGGACGCAAAATCCTTAATCATACGCTACCCTCTCTCAATTAATGCATGAAATGGGTCGCTGTTGACGTACCTTCTTCTAACCATAATAGTCATTTTGGTTGCTTCACGCAGATAATGACAAAATAGAGCTGTACATGAATAACATCGAAATCATAGTGAGAAGACTTTGTATCGACCCCTATCATAAGTTAATTATGCAATTGGGCTTTGAATATATTTGTGTATCATGCTATTAAGTTGACTGTGTCTAGTAATAAGTAATTAACTTGTTGTTTCATTAATTTTCGCCAGGAAATTATTTATTGATCATTCAGAAGCCATCATCAAAATCAATAGAGGAAGATGTTTTATTGAAGTTCATGAATTTATAAGAAGCAAGCTCTGTAATAGATTTGCTATCTCATATTAGCAAGGATATGGAGTATCATTTTTAAGGCAACGATAAAATTTATTGATTAAGTGAGGCACTTTTACCGTCGACATGAGCATGCAATTGCTAATAACTGACGTAAGATAAGTTTATAATTTACCCTCGGAATGCAAAAACTGTAAGATATAAAGTACGAATAATGTTATGACCTTCAAGCACAGAATTTGTAACTCAACATACACCTCATGCACGAAATGATCATCTGCAATTATCAATGTCTGAACAAAGCCCTCAACCAAACTGTCTGAGTGGTTATATAGATACAAATATCACGATTACTAGTGGATGTAGCGATACTGGTTTAACGTGCGATAATACTAGTTGGACGTTTGCTTTTGTCCCAAATGCAATCGCATACAGATGATAATATATTGTTTCAAGGAGAGGTCTCAAGGGGCTTTACTAGTTGTTGTTGATCATGACAGAAAATAAAGTGGAATATTTATGTATATTTTACCTTTTAAGTCTAAGGATAGCTAGGTGGAATGACTGAGTATTTCACCATCAGTTGGACCACGATGTCATTTCAAGCAAATTGGGTAATGCGTATCACCTAAGTTGTTCTGTCCTGAGTCTTGCTGATGTGCAAGTATGAAACCCATGCAGACGTGGTTCATTTTATGCCAAACAGCCTTCGCATAACGCCATATCCTACCCCCTATTGCGCGCAGCTCACGATATCGTGTTCAGGCTTGTACCACTATGTGGAGGAAAATATGTTTATATTACCAGAATACCATGGTTAAATAAATACTGTCTTCCCACCCCAACAGACTAGTGATTATTGCATCCAATATTAAATGCATTGTTTTTTTCCGGTGGGATTTAAAAAAAATCGAAATTAAAGATACGGTTAAAAGTAGATATATAATTGAAGCGTGCTGGCAATAAAAATGTGCCATTATTAGACGGACAGCTGAATGCCACTTCCATACAATAGCTGTACACGGTTAAATTTCGCCAACACTTTTGGCATTGCAGTAAAAATTGCTCCATCGCTAATTATGTTCCTATACACATTTAACGGGTAGTCATGTAAACCATGGGGATCCGTTCAATTGCTGAACGCTGTGCCTATTAAAATATATATTGTTTTGTGAGAGTATTGAAGCAAACCTTGTTTGGATACTTCTTTCTTAACATAGTGCGCCTTGCCGATCACTCTGCAGTTTTGACTTCAATACAGCTTTCGTACATCACCGTAAATTCAGAAAACCATGTAGAATGCATGATGCAATATAAGCACTATTAAAGCCAGCAATGACATTATTCTAATCATTGGGTCCTCATCGGCACAATCAAAAGGCATGATATGGCGTCGATCAAAGAGATATTATTATGTATGTCATTTTGATCGCCAAATTAGTGACATAAACTTGTATAATTGTCAGACCGACTTGTCGGATACTTTTACTGGCAACTCCAACAAGTACATAAAAATGCCGAGCAAAATACGATACAACCGCAACTCATCAAAACTATGTCAACATATCACTCACGACATTATAGCATTTCTGTGTCATCATTTCATAATTTTATACCGTTATGACATTAAGAACGGCAGCTAGTCTGCACATGTGGAGGGGAAATCACAACTAGGTGTTTTCCAAGATCATCTATTCCGAGTATAAAGCCTTCCCTATCATATCTGGACGATCAAATCACTTAAGTTTTCATAAGAACCATGACAACTGTTACGTTCATCTTCCGCAAAACGAAACATGCGACCTCGACAGGAGGCAGTCTATGGTGACTTTTGTGAGGTGTGGCAAATAAGAACCAGCGACACTGAGATTAGAAAAACTGGTCACAGAGAGGTTGTCATCGACCAAATCGACCTAGAGTGGCAATGCACCAATTGACACCGAAATGTTCAAAGCCCTGACCATCATTGAATGCCATGCCTGACGGACGGCCGAGACCGAGTTCGCTGACGGCCGAAATCACCCACAGTCGAGATCAAAAGGCCGACGACATCGAATGCTAGGATCATTTGTATTCACCCGAATCTGATGCCAACCGTTACCCCTTTCCTCCATACCAATAACCTACACTAATACCCGAGTAACCCTTTCCTAGCCTCTATATTGATGCAAGTACAATGGTTACCCACAGGGTTCATGACTGTGTGGTATGCAAAACAAAACAACCGTTACCTCATGGGAACACGCTGTTACTAGAGGCAGCAGTTACTGCTGACATGGATAGGTCAAATGCAGCAGCTCAAGATATGATGAACAAAGCCTTAAAATATATCAATTGGTGGCGTCTAGCGAATGTAAACCTGAAAGATGAAACTATGTGGTACGTTCACTGGTATTATTGCGCTTACATTGCGCTACGACAACCGTAGTGTCTCTGTTCATTGTTTTCTGTTGAATATTATAGAATATATCTGCACAAAGTAGCTCTATCCTTGATCATCTCTAACACACGCGTTATCTTCTATCTGAGGAGCACAGATCTTTCATTTGTGGATCGACAGGTATAGCGTGGCGACTTTCAGATTAACAGTGGATGCACTACCTTCATTCTTAACTACATCACGCATCTAAGCGTTCATGTGTTATTTTTCTATGAGAGTCACATTACTAAAACCGGAAATCTATGACCACTTGCACGTCACATTGGAGACAATTGCTCTGAGTACAACGAAGAATCACCAGACGGTGATATCATTCGAAATTTGCGATACCGCATCAGAACATAATCAATTCAAATGGTTAACATAACCGAAAGACAGCATAAATCGCCGCTCGCTAAAAACTAATAGTGACAATCATCGACGTAATTACCCGCTACTGACTAAAAAGTAGTCATTTACATTCACAATGGAAAATAAAAAAGCTACCCGTGTTGATCTTTCAGAGTAGATTAGATTTTTATTAAGATTTACTAAAATAAATCTACAGCCGAATCTAAATCAAATACCTCCTACACTCTATTATTGATTTCTTATGATATAACGTCCTGCAAATACAAACGTGTGCAGTCACGGAATTTCACTTCTGGCATTCAAAACAGATGAAAAGTCAACAGCACCGGAGCTTAGCCCTCGCGAATCTTGAATGCCTGCGTGACGTTACAACGGTGTGATGATGATTATGATGATGATGATGATGATGATGATGTCATCTAACAGTTTGATGGATTTTATAGCACCCGTTGAAATGCCAGTAATTGCATCTAGCATTATGGTAATACAAATTTATAAAATCAGTTCATATGAATTCATTTACTATACATTCCTACTTTTCGCCCAATTAAAGAGTTTATGTAATTCATCATATTTTGCTGTAAGGTATTCTGGCAACTTCGATCATGATAGTCTCTTTACAGCACCATATGCCAGAAGATGTGCAACGATATCTTTGTAAAGGACTTCTGGACTTAGTGACGGTCAGAACAAATGCAAGAGGTTTTATAAATGTGCTCGGTGAACAATAGATAAAACTAGTCACCCGACTTAATATAGTTATCACCAGTCATAAAATGGACAATTTTACGTCACTAAGTGTGTGAAAGCCTGCCCTTTCTGCCCGACAAGTTTAATTGGAATTATGCCCTTTTGTCATGCACAGTTGGCCGTTGGCCGTCGGCAACGGAACCATATAGACTAATATCCAAGATAATTGAATATAAAATGAACTCCCTGTGTTAAGCACATATATACCAAGCATTTAAACAGTGCTCAAAAAGAATAATCAATGGCAAGCAATACCCACCAGAAACGTCTCATCTGTAACCGCTTTGGTTTGAGCTGTCGGCTTGCCTGGCGGTGCCAAGGCAATCCGATACCTATGAATGTCCATAACAATGTTGTAAATAAAGGCATATTCTGCACGGTTACTTGATGCAGCGTAGCAGATAAATGCTGGGTTCCCACGTCTTCGCCTCGATACAATCCTCCCCCGCTATGCCCCTAACGTAAATGGTTGCTCCGTCGAAGCTTTAGCATCATCCCTTACGTAATCCGACCCTTACTCCCACCGTGCCACAAGACCCATCCTCTGCACTCATCCCGCCGTACCTCCCGTCTTATTTGTGTCTGCACCCAGCCCAATCCGTATAGCAATCAACTCAGCCAAAATTCCGATGTCACAGCCGCCTAACCGTCGCCGCGACACTGTGACTGAACCCTATTCCCCAACGTGTCTCAATTTTATTCCTACCATGATCGCACCCTTATAGCCTTGTGATTCCACCGTAATACCCGTCATAACCACATTCAAAACGACATTCCAACCAACGGAATATGCATTGTAGCCTCGTGAAATGTCAAATTGCAAAATCAATCTTGCGTCATATGTCGTGAGGTTTAATTGCATCATTTGTACATTGGCAATGAACTTATTGATTAAGGCGTACAAACACTACTGAATGAGCAACCAATTGTTCTATGATGATTGCAAAATCAAAGTATCGTCATTTGTCTCGCCCCAGGTAACATGCCCCAGGACTTCCTGTGATCATTATACTTATGAAATCCACTACCACTCGTGTCGATTCATGTAATTAATGAACGG
This sequence comes from Urechis unicinctus, assembly GCA_034190875.2. NCBI lineage: Eukaryota > Metazoa > Annelida > Polychaeta > Xenopneusta > Urechidae > Urechis > Urechis unicinctus. Next base: position 62,856,160 of record CM067358.1, on the reverse strand, counting down.
ACAATATCAAACTGATCGTGTCTCTGTCCAGTTAAGGTAAGTGCAGCAATAGGGCACTTTTGACCTTAACGTTGATTTACTGTCAATCTCACGATGCATCTTTGAAGATTGACAAAACACTAGATCGTCTATGCGCCATCGACATGGTATCAGTAAAGCTGAACGAGGCATGCTTAATTAATCTATTATCTGCTTACAAGTAAGGTCAAATTTTACTATCGACTGAATAAAGTGAGTAGTTAACTCGCTCTACATTTTATTCCAAAAGACGATTCGCAAAGCATATTGTGCAAGCCATAAAATCCTCAACAGTTTTACACACACATGGATGCCTGTGTGATGGAATGGAATTCTAATGCAGGATTAAGTAGCTTTTGCAGTACGAAATAATCACAGTCAATGTGCAAAATAGTATTTGAAATCCACTGAAACAGTTATTCAGCGGTTGGTTATAAGAAACTGCATGCTCAGGACGTAATTTATTGATATGTTTTTGTTAAGGGATTATGTCACTTCCGACAATAAGATCATCACGCGACGGTGACGGATGAGAATGACTGTGAAGATTTGCTTTAAACCGTTGGCTTAACCGGGCTGCGACACTAATGCTGCTATTGCATTGGTCCAGTATCATGCAATTGAACAACCGTATCTGGGAAATTCCTTTCAGAGATGGAACAAAAATTAATGTGATGATCTGAGTCACAGCTCCACCAACCTCTGTGACGATGAATCGAGTAGTTAGCTTAAAACACTAAAGGAGCATCATCATCTCGGGTTAAAGCACCTGGAGTTCAGATTCGCGCTAACCACATCAAGTTGACATTGGAAATAAATAGTGACAATATCACCCGAAACAAATTTTGGCGATATCGCAACATCGGGTAGTCTTAAACTTAATAATTCAAACAATCCATTCAGTTTGCAATGATAACGCGTCATGTACGTCATCAACCATTCGGAGCTGAATCGAAACACTCGATGACCGACTCACAAACGTCGTTAGAAAAAAAAAACCTCTACCCGATAAATGTCTTGACTTTTATGAGCCACTCTACCTATCGATGTAATCAAGAAGCTCCGCTTTCGCATTGACAGATAGCGAATGCCTTTGTTATTTACATGGAGAACTGCGCCCTGTATTTCACGATTGATATGTCTCCATTCAACAACCTAGGCGAATCAATCGTGTTCCCCTCCATGCTGGCGCCAGTTGTGACATGAACAGTTTGTCAGCATACGCCCGTTGCTTTCGCTTGTTCCAGCAATTAACATTTGGGCTAGATCTGACTAAGCCTTGCATCGGTGAATAACGCCGATTCATCATCTTGCACGAAATCATTTGCCAAGAATCGAAATGTGGTGACATAGCCAGCCCTACAACACAAATAAATAGGTATATACATACATGTATATATATACATTTATATATATGTATATATATATTTATATGTATATATATATATATATATATATATATATATATATTTATATATATATATATATATATATATATATATATATATATATCTATATATATATATCTACTATATATATATATCTATATCTCTCTATATATATATATATATATATATATATATATATATATATATATTTACTGACGATCATAGTGACTAATGCTAATGGGACAAAGATGGTCTGGAGACGAGCAATGGATAATATACATCATGAAACTAAACCGCTTAGTTCCATGCACTAGATGATTTGTACAGATACTAAAGATAAACGGGAGGTTAAGCATAGCATGCTTGACAACAAAATAGCAATGCACACATCCTATGACTTAACACCGATCGCCGTTATATCAGCACTTTAGCTTTATGTGGGCCGTGAACTGAACATTTTAATATGAAGTCTCGGCTGACATATGGTATGTTTACGGCCGCGGGTAATGTTGCTGATTTACCTTACAGTTGTATATTCGAACAGTACGTCCATCAGTACGCCAAGTACCTTTGATCACTAGTAACTAGAACAATGTACTTTGAAAAGCATTTTCCCTGCTTGTTCACTCTTCGACTTATTATTCAACCGGCAAAATATTATGGCGAAGTAAGAAAAAAATAGATATATATAGTTGTTATTGATGATCACGAAATGGATAGTTCTTCCAATGGGCCTTGTAGTTACAGCGGCAGCATCTCTTAAATTGTCCTTACGATTGGAATACGCTCCCTTGCTTCAGAACCATGTATTCACCACTACGGCTTCACAATATCGATGTAAATGTAGGACCGCAATTGGTGGGTTGTATGTTTGGTGAAAAAAATGTTATCGCTTGAGGTTGCATGTTTTGTTGGTCGGTTGGTTAGATGTCTGTATTTAAGCCAGTAGGGGTAAAAAAAGTCATATACAACAGATCAACAAAGGTGCAGTATAGGTAGGTTAAGCATAATGCTATGCCTATGTTTTTTCATTTGTTATTTATTTATCCCTAGGGATCGGAAGTTCGTCACTTGCTGTGATAGTGGTGTTGTAGTACCTGTTCCGCAAGCGCACAACAGCACGAGATAGCCGGCCGAAATGGAACGCCATGCTACCCAGCCGGAGTGATATCATCAGCCAATGCATATCTTACTCGATAACAACGCACCAACCAAGTAGTAAATAACCATTACATTGTGGACTCATTTACTGGCTAGGATGAGGAAAACACAAATGTAAATCAATTACGCGTCACGTAGGCGACAACTGGTATGAGCACAGCTAGGAATTACTAAAGGATGATATTGCTGCTCGATATTTGGCATACCGCTTTAGTTAACGGTATGTTCAAATGGTGAACAACACCGAAAGACAGCATAGATCACAGATCAGAGCCCAACTTAGAACTGACAGGCTACGGTCGCCGTTATTACCCGGGACTGAATGGAGACCCTATTCGTGTATAATGCACCATAAAGTAGATATCCGTGGTCATTTTGTAAGATTAGTTCTGGGTTCATTAAGAGCTACTAAATATATCATATTACGCTTTGTCGAGCTCAAGTAAGCACAGCAGAATCTGAATGAAACCAGTTAAGTACCTCGTGCACTCTTTTATTGACTTCTTATGACATAACGTCGTGCACGCACAAACATGTGAAGTCACGCATTTTCTCGTCTATCATCCAAAAGCTAGACAGATGCTCTTGACTTGGCGTCTGTGTACTGTTAGTGTGCGGGGAACAACGAAACACTGTTCCGTCCGCGGTTGATGTACATCAAATCGTATATTGAATCTAAGGAGAGGGAATGTTATATACGCTTGTGTCTTGGCCAAATCATGCATACGAGTGGCTTGTGTTCAACCAAGCATTAAACAAAAAATAGAGTTTTACAGCCCTGACCATATAGCCTCAAGGCGATAAGCAAATGGATGCAGTAAGCGAGAGACAGGGTAATCTATTAGTAAAGAAATAGCAATTTTACGCTATAATGAACAAGTAAACAGCATTGACATGGTGAAATGGTTGCATTATATTCACATTGAGAAGCGAACAAGCAAGTAATGTGCTTTGGCGTCTCACTATCATGTCGGATAGCTTGTTATAGGATGATTACAAATAGGCTAGCAGATTCTGTGATTGTTACTAGCTTTACCATTGGCTCGGCTTTACATCAGCCTATGATGTTGCTCTACGTGACTGAATATATACAGCAATGAATCATTGCGGATATCATGTTTTGTTTACAACGCGAAAGCATCTGACAAAGTAATGGATGACAGATGCAGTCGATGTACACGTTTGGATGAAAAACGCAAACGAATGAGTGGCCAGGGAAAGAAGATCAAGAAAAGTGTGATAGAACAATATAATCATAACGTGAGCAGCTCATCATATTGGTATTCCTTTTTGGTTTAAAATGTAGTACGTTGGGAAAAGTGAAAAACCATACCAAATGTCTGCTCCCCAGTCCAATGCTAATGATGCAGTTGCTCTGTAATGTATCATTAGCATATTATGTTATTACTTTGTCAACATCAGTAATTCAATTTTATTCAGTCAGCAGGACCGCAAAAACACTCCACATATTCAGCAAAAGATGTTTTAATATTCGGATAAACGACCGTGCTTGCAAGTGATGTTGATTTGAAATTTTCAGTGACAAAAGATTTACGATATATCAGCTGCGTTAAACATTTTATCGCGTGTGAGCGCTGCACGCCTTTTTTGCCCTAATTTGCGATTGGTATTACCAGCAACACATCTTTGCAGTAGGCTCATAGTTGAACAAACGAATTATATGTAGAATAATAAACGATTCAATAATTATTGTCTATCATCCCAACAATAAATGCGATAATATTTATTTTTAATCAGTTGATCATACATTATTCCTGGCAGTTCGTGACAAAGACACTGTACCAAATATTCGTAAAAACAAATATTATCACACATAGCACAACTGCAGTCCTCATGTCTGTTCTCTAGTCTGTTGAATGATGTACTGATAGCAAATGTGGAGCTGCCTTCCTTTGCTAATCGGCATAAATGAGCGAGATTTAGCTAGACCATTGCGCATGACATAACTGATTCGAATTTTCTTCAATCAAAACAAAAGACAAGCGAATTAAACAATATTCCATGATTGACATTGTCTGCATGATATTTGCAATGTATGGTATAACTCGCCTCATCATAAAGAGTGGAGGATGCATGCTCCAACTTCAAGGATTTAATCGGGTTATGAGGGCTGAAGTTTCACGCCTCGCTGCTACGGTAGCCACAGGTTGCTGACACAAGCTTTTTACACTGGGGCCAGTGAAGGCCGTCATTTGAGAAGGGATATCACACTTTTTAGCACCATTAGCGACAATATAAGCGGTATGCTATGCTAAAGTTTGTTTAGCGAATTTCCCCTTAGAATTTCATGGATCGAACGATCAGGTATTATGAGTGATAAACTATGGCTAGATCAGTGATATACATTAGCATTTCTGCTGCCAATATCAGCAAAAATAGCTTTCAAAGTTTCTCCTTTTTGCGACTGTTGGTTTTTCAAATGGCAGTGCTAACTGTAGCCGGACATCAACGGTGATAAATTGCTGTCTTATATACTGGCTATACACTATTAACAACAACGACTTTCACCGTTCAATGTTGTAATTTACATAAAGTAATAGTTCATTGCAATTGATCGGTCATTGTAGTCGCCTATGCATTCCATCTTTTTACTCCAAATTCAGAGACATTTTGTTAAATATAATGCGCAACAAGGATTATGCAACAATGGCTACAGAGAATTGAGAGCCACATCCTGAATACTTATAATATTGTAATCAGACATTGGGATATTTCTCATATATAGTACTATTGATGAAGACTAAGCATGATAACCCCATGTTCAAGGTTTAAGTATTTAGCTGCGCTACTGTCGTGCTGGTCAGAAGTGATCGCGGCTAAAATATTCGACTTTATTGAGAATGATTCGAACATACATATAATAATGACCACGTTAAACGAACAGGCAGTGTGCTAGCATATGACTATCCTTCAAGCATCTCCAGTAGTACTATTCTATTGCGACTATAACCGTAAGACATTGATGATTAATGGCCCAATAAACACATTGGCCTTCTTCTAAGGCTAATGCATCACAGTCTGGTTTTTCTTTCACATATCTAGCCAAAGTCAGCCTGCAAGCAAATGAAAACTATGCCTTAAGTTCCAATCGTTGCATTACATGCGGCTGAGAATATCATATCACGTTTTAATTATTATTCCGCTTAAAATAGCTATCTACCCAAATAAGTTCGAAATAAATTTCTGAGATGTCACCCACACGTTCTCATGTGTGCCTATGCATGGTAGGATAAAGCCACTAAGAAAAGGTTTTGGTTATCACCAGCTATGCCGGTGGCCAAGTAATGGCTTCAACGTAGGCTGGCAGAGATGCTGACAAGAGAAGAGCATCAGCACAACAGAGAAGTGGCGTAGACAACCGAGTTGCAACAAAGAGACTAAAAGGGCTACCGACACCGGGGCTGGTGTTCCATGCGAGACATTGCGAGGGCAAATGCACGCGAGACAAGGCTAGAACAGATGTCGCGGAAACACAAAATTAGTTAAAACAAACCTCTTACTCATTTATATGCCAAGTAACACCCCAGGTTGGGTCATGCGGCATATATTTATATATTTATATGATATATTCATACGTCGGTCAAAAAAGTCGGTTTAATGTGGCTTTGTTGTGCCGAATCGCAAAACAAGCGGTGGAAACGGGATCACCTGCAACCGACAGGTATTTGTTCGTTTTATCGCTCCTCAATATAATTTGTGACGTGTTAGGCCTACGACTTTTCGCAGATGCATTAGATGCGTTTTATTCTACTGCCGTTAGCGGGATGGATTCTGTAAGTTCGTATGAATCTACGGTGTCAGACTAAGTTTGGCATTATTTTAGTTTCGATGATCGATAGCTACGTCACTTGAGGTCGTTAAACTATATGTCTATAACGTCCAATCAATCACATTGCAAGCTCTTGGTGCCGGTTTTGGGTTCATATTTTTGTTCTTCGTCATCGTAACATCTGCTTCATAACCCCCTTGAGACATATTGAACCTATACATTACTTTATAGCGACGTAGATAATGGCTGCTTAGCAATGTTGTATGGTTCAATTAACTTTAAACGAGATGCCAGACATTCTGGCACACTTGCCTTTCAAAAATTGTTCATGAAATGACTGCTAAGATATCATCGGTAGGACGTTATTCGGTATTAGTAATATTGTAGTATTTATGATTTGATCATACCATTCAATCAACCACTGTAGGCAAATTGTAATGAACTCAGTCCTGTTGGATAATTGTGAACTTGTTTCTATAAATTGTCAACTGCCCTTCTGGTCAATGTTGTTGCCACATGTTTATCATACATGCGCACTACAAACCTTAGATGGCCTATGCTCGTATTTACCCATATAATTTGCTTGTGCGGCTTGTTCAAACTGTTTTGGTTGTCCTTTTGGAGCAGTCAATATACACCAATTCCCTTCCTGCCAGCCAAGCATACTATTTTTGCCAATGACAAGTCGCTGGACGTATAAGATTTCATTTTATGAAGTGCAATGCTATCTGATAACACTTATGATAGTGGTCATACGTATACGCATTCTTGACATGTTAGATATATGCCATGTATAGTCCCATTTAGAGAGTCAGAAATATGTACATAAAATGAACATAACATCCTACTGGGGTTATGTTATCAACGATGGAAACAACAATGTATTTCCGTGTTTGTTGCCATTTCACACTATCACAAAACATCGGGTATAAACGTTCGCCACAACATTTCAGGTCACTTCCTCGATTTATATGCGCACTAGATATATCCGATAATCAAGATAAGTGACAACTATCTTCAGCGCTGCCTTTGTGTTTGTTATATGTTCTCGTTCTTCGATTTCATCTGCTGTACACATTGCTGAAAAATAGAAAGAAGTTTATTTTTGCCATAAGCTTGATTATAATTGTGAAAGACGTCAAATATTGAGAGAAATGTCGTACATAAAATATCAACGTATGTTGAGGCATGAGTTTTCTTTTGGGTACCGAGCTCAAAGCATTGGGGTTTGTACGAATTGGCGTCTAGCTATGAAATGTTTTATTTTATTTTGAACATGGATGACGCCGTTAGCATTAGCAAACCGAGCGTAACTTTTACAAACCGTGATCGTCCATTTAGATGCGATATATATATATATATGCTAGACACATTGATTCTGTCTTGCCAAGGTGCAAAGACCGTTCCCTGCACTGAACATTAAAGGGTTTGTCCGACCTTATCGAATGGAGACATGTGAGAAGAAAATCATATACTGACGATGGATTTTATAGACAGATGCGACAAACAATAACTTTATTTAACAGTAGTTTCCTGACTCTGCATGAATTTGTTGAATTTCAATTGATGCAATCAATATTGTATGAGAGAGGTAGGGTCTTTAATTTACCGGGAGCATAAAGGCTTGGAATTCTAAGCCGTCAATGACAGCATTTTCAACCGCTTAAAACACCACTTTATGTCTAGATCATTGAAGGACCATGCTGACACTTTCTGTCTGCGAAAAGCAGAGTTATATTGTGAATAATGTCGTACGTGTGATATTAGAGCCGTGATACTATAGCACTTGTTGCAAGAATCTGTATTCGGCGTGCTGCTTTCAACGCTTTATTTAGTCGTCACCAGAATAAGCGGTGTACGGGAGTGTTCTATCACGTATTCCAACAGGATAATGCGCTTTGAGATAAGCAATGGGTCCTCGACATTAGCTATCCTTCAACTAAATATTTACCGGAAGTCCATAATGTCGATTCCTTTGGATTTCGGCTTATGGCCGTCGCTTGTCTAACATTTATCTCTCTCAAGACTCATATCTTCAAACAGTCCCTTATGTAGTTAGATTTAAGGCAGTAAATTCAAAGCGATTTGCTAAGAAGTGGGATATGTAGAAGTGGCTGGCTTCTTTAACAAACTTCTTTAATGCGGAAGTAGAATATTGTTCTTGCATGACATCCCGGTTGTGAAAAAAGAAAAACCAGGTCACATGGTAAATCTACTCTTAGTTTTCAGACGCTTGCCACTCGTTGGGAAGTATGGCAAAAAATATAAATATGAGACGATGCTGCTGGTCATAGCTATATCTATACAAATAGATCAATTTGCGTTTGATAAAATGGTCAGGGGATATACAGGGCTCTCACTAGCCAGAAATTCTCAAGGGTGCCTGTACCCTCAGAGAAAATTGGCTCTCAACTCAGCCAGAATTTCGTCACTCTAAGGGTGCCTGTAACCTCAGAGAAAATTGATCCATGGATCCAAGCACAAAGTCATTGACGAGAGAAATATAGAATAATGGCATGCAAAGCTCGTTCTGTGAAGATCAAACGATTCTGTGATTGAAAGCATGGCGTCAGGAACTTGGCAAAAGTCGGTTTAATGTGGCTTTGTTGTGCCGTATCGCAAAACAAGCAGTGGAAACGGGATCACCTGCAATCGACAGGTATTTGATCGTTTTATCGATCCTCAATATAATTTGTGACGTGTTAGGCCTACGACTTTTCGCAGATGCATTAGATGCGTTTTATTCTACTGCAGTTAGCGGCATGGATTCTGTAAGTTCGTATGAATCTACGGTGTCAGACTGTGTTTGGCATTATTTTAGTTTCGATGATCGATAGCTACGTCACTTGAGGTCGTTAAACTATATGTCTATAACGTCCAATCACTTACATTGCAAGCTCTCGGTGCCGGTTTTGGGTTCATATCTTTGTTCCTCGTCATCGTAACATCTGCTTCATAACCCCCTTGAGACATATTGAACCTATACATTACTTTATAGCGACGTAGATAATGGCTGCTTAGCAATGTTGTATGTTTCAATTAACTTTAAACGAGATGCCAGACATTCTGGCACACTTGCCTTTCAACAATGATGTTAAAAAAGTATTGCAATGTACTAAATTGTTCATGAAATGACTGCTAAGATATCATCGTTAGGACGCTGCTTATTCGGTATTAGTAATATTGTAGTATTTATGATTTGATCATACCATTCAATCAACCACTGTAGGCAAATTGTTTCTATAAATTGTCAACTGCCCTTCTGGTCAATGTTGTTGCCACATGTTTATCATACATGCGCACTACAAACCTTAGATGGCCTATGCTCGTATTTACCCATATAATTTGCTTGTGCGGCTTGTTCAAACTGTTTTGGTTGTCCTTTTGGAGCAGTCAATATACACCAATTCCCTTCCTGCCAGCCAAGCATACTATTTTTGCCAATGACAAGTCGCTGGACGTATAAGATTTTCATTTTATGAAGTGCAATGCTATCTGATAACACTTATGATAGTGGTCATACGTATACGCATTCTTGACATGTTAGATATATGCCATGTATAGTCCCATTTAGAGAGTCAGAAATATGTACATAAAATGAACATAACATCCTACTGGGGTTATGTTATCAACGATGGAAACAACAATGTATTTCCGTGTTTGTTGCCATTTCACACTATCACAAAACATCGGGTATAAACGTTCGCCACAACATTTCAGGTCACTTCCTCGATTTATATGCGCACTAGATATATCCGATAATCAAGATAAGTGACAACTATCTTCAGCGCTGCCTTTGTGTTTGTTATATGTTCTCGTTCTTCGATTTCATCTGCTGTACACATTGCTGAAAAATAGAAAGAAGTTTATTTTTGCCATAAGCTTGATTATAATTGTGAAAGACGTCAAATATTGAGAGAAATGTCGTACATAAAATATCAACGTATGTTGAGGCATGAGTTTTCTTTTGGGTACCGAGCTCAAAGCATTGGGGTTTGTACGAATTGGCGTCTAGCTATGAAATGTTTTATTTTATTTTGAACATGGATGACGCCGTTAGCATTAGCAAACCGAGCGTAACTTTTACAAACCGTGATCGTCCATTTAGATGCGATGTTTGTGCCAATTGATACAAAGAACCAACACTGTAAAAAGTCCTATAATTCGGTGTGCCCAAAGCACAAAATAATAACGCGAGATCTGTTTGCTTTCCTCCAGCTGTCTTGCATTTCACCGCAAACTCTTATTGTGCGCATCAATATTTGATCTGGCCAAGTACAGTGAATAGACGATATACCGTACAAGTGTACGTATTTGTGTGCATTTCACGTTGTACGCCCTGTAAACATTAAGTACTGATGTGAAGACTACCTGCTATACTCGTCTGTATGATCAAGTGCTGACGTTTGATGCCATTTTGGTTGTTAGACACTCAGTCAGAAACATATCATATAAAGTAATGAGGCTGCTTTTTGACAGAAAGGCTTACAAGAGGTATATGACTAACTCTGATATACACGTGACATAGACAAGGTTGTTATCAAGTTTGCCAATATCGTATTACCACGGTCTTTCGGGATTAAGGCCGGTGCTCTTCATCATCATTTTAACTGTCGTTAACCGATAATAGACCTTGACTCTTTCCGGCGTTCAACACAAATACCCGTCGAACTATCCCATAGCAGCATTCGACATCGAGTAGATATAACTTCGATACAACGGGGATGAATTTTGTCTGCTATTTTCTGATTTTGTATTATGTTTTTTTACAGTCGGTTATACGACGCTTTTTATTTATTTGTAGTAAGTAGAGATACGAAAAATAGTAGCTGAAATCAATCTATCATAAAGACTTTCATCTCTCGAAATATATGAAATATTGTTCTATACATATATAGATAAATATATATGAATATATATATTTATGAATATATATATAAATACATATATATATATATGTATATATATATATTTATTTATTTTATATTTATGTATATTTATACATATATAGATATATATTTTTGCCCTTTACCTATCATCGCTGACTTATCAATAGCCCCAAACAATTATACACTCTCCCGTACGAATGCCGTCCAAGCATGGTGTTTTGACATTTTAGCAATGTAATTCAAGTATAGACATTGGCGATCACTAACAAATTTATTAAGTATTTAGAAAGGCATATTGCTAAAGTTTCTCTTCTTTGAAACAAAAAACCTTTTTATTTCAGTAAAATCATCAAGAGTTTCACAAGATAATAGGAAAATAGGAATGATTTTTTACTCTGTTGTATTTTCAAAAATTACACAGAGGACTTTATTATCAAATTAACTTTACATGAAGTTCCATCCAACCCGTAATGGATCATTACTTGTATTGCAAGTGTTCGGCAAACTAGCAAATATAAGGCCATGGAAAATCGCATGAACCTATTTGCCAAGTGATTTGGGCCTATAGCAAAATATTGCGGCTGTCTACATTTATTACTCTGCGGCTCAACGGGCCTTCTGAATCCAATCGTGTTTTAGGTCCTCTCATATCCTTCTCATATATCTTCAACCGAATATTTACCATCTTCTGTTTCATTATTCTCTATGTATTGATACATTGTTTTGACGTTGGATAACATACTTCATTATACGAATTACATACAAGCCAAATTCAAATAAAACATTATGCACCAGCGTTCAGATATAATTGAAAATTGTTCCAACGTCCATTTTTACTAACATAGCTAATGAGCAATGTCGAGGATGAAAACAATAATTAATTCTGTTTTTTTTCATCACATTATAATTCACTCGTGGATGCCAATACAATAAAATGATGAAGAGGCATTATCATCTAGGCGCCTTGGTAATAGCCAATGATTGGGATATCAATATGATGACTAATTGCTGATATAAAGTCACGGCCGTAAACCATTCCGGCGAGCAGAACTAAAAACAATAACTGATCGCCCTAAAGCAGAGACCGACAATCATTGCGTTGTAATATGAGCAAAACATATGGATGGCATTAACTGAATTCTCATTATCAATGCCTGTGCCTTAGTAATCTTATCATTGAACAGTTAATGGTGTTACTTGTTTACGAGTAAGCATCATAATGATTGCCAGGCATATATATTTGTTTGTGAAGATATTTGATATCATCCATGTAAGTTTAGAGAGACATCCGGTCAGTCGATATATATATATATATATATATATATATATATATATATATATATATATATATATATATATATATATATATATATATATATATATATATATATATATATATATATATATATATATATATATATATATATATATATATATATATATATATATATGCTAGACACATTGATTCTGTCTTGCCAAGGTGCAAAGACCGTTCCCTGCACTGAACATAAAGGGTTTGTCCGACCTTATCGAATGGAGACATGTGAGAAGAAAATCATATACTGACGATGGATTTTATAGACAGATGCGACAAACAATAACTTTATTTAACAGTAGTTTCCTGACTCTGCATGAATTTGTTGAATTTCAATTGATGCAATCAATATTGTATGAGAGAGGTAGGGTCTTTAATTTACCGGGAGCATAAAGGCTTGGAATTCTAAGCCGTCAATGACAGCATTTTCAACCGCTTAAAACACCACTTTATGTCTAGATCATTGAAGGACCATGCTGACACTTTCTGTCTGCGAAAAGCAGAGTTATATTGTGAATAATGTCGTACGTGTGATATTAGAGCCGTGATACTATAGCATTTGTTGCAAGAATCTGTATTCGGCGTGCTGCTTTCAACGCTTTATTTAGTCGTCACCAGAATAAGCGGTGTACGGGAGTGTTCTATCACGTATTCCAACAGGATAATGCGCTTTGAGATAAGCAATGGGTCCTCGACATTAGCTATCCTTCAACTAAATATTTACCGGAAGTCCATAATGTCGATTCCTTTGGATTTCGGCTTATGGCCGTCGCTTGTCTAACATTTATCTCTCTCAAGACTCATATCTTCAAACAGTCCCTTATGTAGTTAGATTTAAGGCAGTAAATTCAAAGCGATTTGCTAAGAAGTGGGATATGTAGAAGTGGCTGGCTTCTTTAACAAACTTCTTTAATGCGGAAGTAGAATATTGTTCTTGCATGACATCCCGGTTGTGAAAAAAGAAAAACCAGGTCACATGGTAAATCTACTCTTAGTTTTCAGACGCTTGCCACTCGTTGGGAAGTATGGCAAAAAATATAAATATGAGACGATGCTGCTGGTCATAGCTATATCTATACAAATAGATCAATTTGCGTTTGATAAAATGGTCAGGGGATATACAGGGCTCTCACTAGCCAGAAATTCTCAAGGGTGCCTGTACCCTCAGAGAAAATTGTCCATGGATCCAAGCACAAAGTCATTGACGAGAGAAATATAGAATAATGGCATGCAAAGCTCGTTCTGTGAAGATCAAACGATTCTGTGATTGAAAGCATGGCGTCAGGAACTTGGCAAAAGTCGGTTTAATGTGGCTTTGTTGTGCCGTATCGCAAAAACAAGCAGTGGAAACGGGATCACCTGCAATCGACAGGTATTTGATCGTTTTATCGATCCTCAATATAATTTGTGACGTGTTAGGCCTACGACTTTTCGCAGATGCATTAGATGCGTTTTATTCTACTGCAGTTAGCGGCATGGATTCTGTAAGTTCGTATGAATCTACGGTGTCAGACTGTGTTTGGCATTATTTTAGTTTCGATGATCGATAGCTACGTCACTTGAGGTCGTTAAACTATATGTCTATAACGTCCAATCACTCACATTGCAAGCTCTCGGTGCCGGTTTTGGGTTCATATCTTTGTTCCTCGTCATCGTAACATCTGCTTCATAACCCCCTTGAGACATATTGAACCTATACATTACTTTATAGCGACGTAGATAATGGCTGCTTAGCAATGTTGTATGTTTCAATTAACTTTAAACGAGATGCCAGACATTCTGGCACACTTGCCTTTCAACAATGATGTTAAAAAAGTATTGCAATGTACTAAATTGTTCATGAAATGACTGCTAAGATATCATCGTTAGGACGCTGGTTATTCGGTATTAGTAATATTGTAGTATTTATGATTTGATCATACCATTCAATCAACCACTGTAGGCAAATTGTTTCTATAAATTGTCAACTGCCCTTCTGGTCAATGTTGTTGCCACATGTTTATCATACATGCGCACTACAAACCTTAGATGGCCTATGCTCGTATTTACCCATATAATTTGCTTGTGCGGCTTGTTCAAACTGTTTTGGTTGTCCTTTTGGAGCAGTCAATATACACCAATTCCCTTCCTGCCAGCCAAGCATACTATTTTTGCCAATGACAAGTCGCTGGACGTATAAGATTTCATTTTATGAAGTGCAATGCTATCTGATAACACTTATGATAGTGGTCATACGTATACGCATTCTTGACATGTTAGATATATGCCATGTATAGTCCCATTTAGAGAGTCAGAAATATGTACATAAAATGAACATAACATCCTACTGGGGTTATGTTATCAACGATGGAAACAACAATGTATTTCCGTGTTTGTTGCCATTTCACACTATCACAAAACATCGGGTATAAACGTTCGCCACAACATTTCAGGTCACTTCCTCGATTTATATGCGCACTAGATATATCCGATAATCAAGATAAGTGACAACTATCTTCAGCGCTGCCTTTGTGTTTGTTATATGTTCTCGTTCTTCGATTTCATCTGCTGTACACATTGCTGAAAAATAGAAAGAAGTTTATTTTTGCCATAAGCTTGATTATAATTGTGAAAGACGTCAAATATTGAGAGAAATGTCGTACATAAAATATCAACGTATGTTGAGGCATGAGTTTTCTTTTGGGTACCGAGCTCAAAGCATTGGGGTTTGTACGAATTGGCGTCTAGCTATGAAATGTTTTATTTTATTTTGAACATGGATGACGCCGTTAGCATTAGCAAACCGAGCGTAACTTTTACAAACCGTGATGATCGTCCATTTAGATGCGATGTTTGTGCCAATTGATACAAAGAACCAACACTGTAAAAAGTCCTATAATTCGGTGTGCCCAAAGCACAAAATAATAACGCGAGATCTGTTTGCTTTCCTCCAGCTGTCTTGCATTTCACCGCAAACTCTTATTGTGCGCATCAATATTTGATCTGGCCAAGTACAGTGAATAGACGATATACCGTACAAGTGTACGTATTTGTGTGCATTTCACGTTGTACGCCCTGTAAACATTAAGTACTGATGTGAAGACTACCTGCTATACTCGTCTGTATGATCAAGTGCTGACGTTTGAT
This sequence comes from Urechis unicinctus, assembly GCA_034190875.2. Taxonomy (NCBI): domain Eukaryota; kingdom Metazoa; phylum Annelida; class Polychaeta; order Xenopneusta; family Urechidae; genus Urechis; species Urechis unicinctus. The sequence continues at coordinate 62,840,473 of CM067358.1, read as the reverse complement.
GCCATTTTGGTTGTTAGACACTCAGTCAGAAACATATCATATAAAGTAATGAGGCTGCTTTTGACAGAAAGGCTTACAAGAGGTATATGACTAACTCTGATATACACGTGACATAGACAAGGTTGTTATCAAGTTTGCCAATATCGTATTACCACGGTCTTTCGGGATTAAGGCCGGTGCTCTTCATCATCATTTTAACTGTCGTTAACCGATAATAGACCTTGACTCTTTCCGGCGTTCAACACAAATACCCGTCGAACTATCCCATAGCAGCATTCGACATCGAGTAGATATAACTTCGATACAACGGGGATGAATTTTGTCTGCTATTTTCTGATTTTGTATTATGTTTTTTTACAGTCGGTTATACGACGCTTTTTATTTATTTGTAGTAAGTAGAGATACGAAAAATAGTAGCTGAAATCAATCTATCATAAAGACTTTCATCTCTCGAAATATATGAAATATTGTTCTATACATATATAGATAAATATATATGAATATATATTTATATGATATATATATATATAAATATATATATATATATATATATATATATATATATTTATTTATTTTATATTTATATATATATATATATATATAGATATATATTTTTGCCCTTTACCTATCATCGCTGACTTATCAATAGCCCCAAACAATTATACACTCTCCCGTACGAATGCCGTCCAAGCATGGTGTTTTGACATTTTAGCAATGTAATTCAAGTATAGACATTGGCGATCACTAACAAATTTATTAAGTATTTAGAAAGGCATATTGCTAAAGTTTCTCTTCTTTGAAACAAAAAACCTTTTTATTTCAGTAAAATCATCAAGAGTTTCACAAGATAATAGGAAAATAGGAATGATTTTTTACTCTGTTGTATTTTCAAAAATTACACAGAGGACTTTATTATCAAATTAACTTTACATGAAGTTCCATCCAACCCGTAATGGATCATTACTTGTATTGCAAGTGTTCGGCAAACTAGCAAATATAAGGCCATGGAAAATCGCATGAACCTATTTGCCAAGTGATTTGGGCCTATAGCAAAATATTGCGGCTGTCTACATTTATTACTCTGCGGCTCAACGGGCCTTCTGAATCCAATCGTGTTTTAGGTCCTCTCATATCCTTCTCATATATCTTCAACCGAATATTTACCATCTTCTGTTTCATTATTCTCTATGTATTGATACATTGTTTTGACGTTGGATAACATACTTCATTATACGAATTACATACAAGCCAAATTCAAATAAAACATTATGCACCAGCGTTCAGATATAATTGAAAATTGTTCCAACGTCCATTTTTACTAACATAGCTAATGAGCAATGTCGAGGATGAAAAACAATAATTAATTCTGTTTTTTTTTCATCACATTATAATTCACTCGTGGATGCCAATACAATAAAATGATGAAGAGGCATTATCATCTAGGCGCCTTGGTAATAGCCAATGATTGGGATATCAATATGATGACTAATTGCTGATATAAAGTCACGGCCGTAAACCATTCCGGCGAGCAGAACTAAAAACAATAACTGATCGCCCTAAAGCAGAGACCGACAATCATTGCGTTGTAATATGAGCAAAACATATGGATGGCATTAACTGAATTCTCATTATCAATGCCTGTGCCTTAGTAATCTTATCATTGAACAGTTAATGGTGTTACTTGTTTACGAGTAAGCATCATAATGATTGCCAGGCATATATATTTGTTTGTGAAGATATTTGATATCATCCATGTAAGTTTAGAGACATCCGGTCAGTCGATATATATATATATATATATTATATATATATATATATATATATATATATATATATATATATATATATATATATATATATATATATATATATATATATATATATATATATATATATATATATATATATATATATATATATATATATATATATGCTGCTAGACACATTGATTCTGTCTTGCCAAGGTGCAAAGACCGTTCCCTGCACTGAACATTAAAGGGTTTGTCCGACCTTATCGAATGGAGACATGTGAGAAGAAAATCATATACTGACGATGGATTTTATAGACAGATGCGACAAACAATAACTTTATTTAACAGTAGTTTCCTGACTCTGCATGAATTTGTTGAATTTCAATTGATGCAATCAATATTGTATGAGAGAGGTAGGGTCTTTAATTTACCGGGAGCATAAAGGCTTGGAATTCTAAGCCGTCAATGACAGCATTTTCAACCGCTTAAAACACCACTTTATGTCTAGATCATTGAAGGACCATGCTGACACTTTCTGTCTGCGAAAAGCAGAGTTATATTGTGAATAATGTCGTACGTGTGATATTAGAGCCGTGATACTATAGCACTTGTTGCAAGAATCTGTATTCGGCGTGCTGCTTTCAACGCTTTATTTAGTCGTCACCAGAATAAGCGGTGTACGGGAGTGTTCTATCACGTATTCCAACAGGATAATGCGCTTTGAGATAAGCAATGGGTCCTCGACATTAGCTATCCTTCAACTAAATATTTACCGGAAGTCCATAATGTCGATTCCTTTGGATTTCGGCTTATGGCCGTCGCTTGTCTAACATTTATCTCTCTCAAGACTCATATCTTCAAACAGTCCCTTATGTAGTTAGATTTAAGGCAGTAAATTCAAAGCGATTTGCTAAGAAGTGGGATATGTAGAAGTGGCTGGCTTCTTTAACAAAAACTTCTTTAATGCGGAAGTAGAATATTGTTCTTGCATGACATCCCGGTTGTGAAAAAAGAAAAACCAGGTCACATGGTAAATCTACTCTTAGTTTTCAGACGCTTGCCACTCGTTGGGAAGTATGGCAAAAAATATAAATATGAGACGATGCTGCTGGTCATAGCTATATCTATACAAATAGATCAATTTGCGTTTGATAAAATGGTCAGGGGATATACAGGGCTCTCACTAGCCAGAAATTCTCAAGGGTGCCTGTACCCTCAGAGAAAATTGTCCATGGATCCAAGCACAAAGTCATTGACGAGAGAAATATAGAATAATGGCATGCAAAGCTCGTTCTGTGAAGATCAAACGATTCTGTGATTGAAAGCATGGCGTAGGGAACTGGGCAACATTTGTTATCATCACCATATGTAAAACATCCGCGTTCAGCACCAAGGAAACATCTTTCCCGGTGTCGAATGATTCAAACAGGGTTGTGCTGCTGCTCCTTTTTCGTTTATAATCGTCTTCGCTCCAATGCTCAAAGACGCCTTTAACAAAAGCATAAAGGATGTCATGATTCGCTCCAGTAATGACGGCAGTATTTTCAACCTCCAGCGGTTGAGGGCGAGGTTAAAGGTATCGTTCCTGCTTCTACTTGAGCTTCTCTTTGCTAACGACTGCGCAGTTGTGGCCTAAATTGAGGATGACCTTACGGACGAGCTTGCGGATGGCCGCCCTTCCCAATCCCACTCAGTGCGGCCAGTACTATAGGTGACAACATGTCCTCAAAGCGAGACCGAATGGCTATTACATCGACCCTGTCATCTGGGAGAGACATTGCGCAATAGCAGGGCCAGTGCTGAATGTGCATGAGGTTTATATTCAGATGTACCAATTAAGGTGCTAATAAATGGGCAATACGATTGGATCTCAAACACGTGTGCATCCACTAATTGTTGCTCTGCATAAACCGACTAGCCATCCCTTGGTATATATTTATGTATATATAAATATATATATATATTTATATATATAAATATATATATATATTATATATATAAATATATATATATATATATATATTATATATATATATATATATATATATATATATATATATATATATATATATATATATATATATATATATATATATATATATATGTATATATAAATGTGTGATCGGATATTCAAATGTAGATCAATCTGAGAATTCGACATTAAGCAGTTCCAATGCTAGCATGTAATTGTTCTGGATTTCAATCAACATTGTTCTTTTGAACATAATGATCACAAACATTATTATCCAGAATGGTTCTTTATAATGGACAGCAAATTAAGCGTAATAAATTAACAGTAATTGATTATCACACTAATCTGCACTGGCGTAGGAAAAGGATAAAACAAATTGGCACCCTGGTAGTTAAACTCAAGTATCCCCTTAGTAATTTGTATGCACAAACATGCGCGGTCAAGTGTTACATTTGATCCAACTCGGCAAAACGTAGTTCAAGTATATGTTAGAACTTAGCATTAGCCAAGTATTGATAAGTTTTATGGTTAACCATGAGCACATTCTTCTTGAGTGAACAAGCCGCCGTCGCATCTGATAATGACCCACAGCTGGTGCAGAAATCAAACACCAAGTGTGTTCATGAGCTCATTCAGTATTGTCGCATCCAGTTGTACGCTGCACATATGTGTATGGGCTCCTACAGTGAACGTTAAGTGCTTTTGTAAGCCAAATCCTGAGCAACAAACATTGCTGGCACTTTATTGCGAAACCCATGCCGTTTCAGCAACGAGGCTATGGAAATAGGCGAGTCAAAGTAAGGTTTCACCCCCAAAAAATTGCAAGAAAAGCTTTTTTTGTCTTTTTGTGTTCAATTAGCTGTACTTAAGCGCATCCTAAAAGTTTACCAAATTTGAGTCACCGGAAAGTGGTGAAATTACATAATATCCAATATGGCCGCCATTGAATTATGAATGTACAGCAAACTTTTTAATGGTTGGTTTTAGACCCCATAAATGTATTACAAACATATATAAATGTGATACCTTAGATTCAAATAAGGTCATGCTGAATTCACCTGGATGTCCCTATGACGTAGTATTGCATCATCATGACGTAGTGGGTTGCTGAATAGATCAGGACCGCCAGAACTGGTAGAAAACCAACATTTCGGCTCTTGATAATCAATCAGATGTACATACACAAGGAAACACAACTTGGAAGGGCTAATGAACCATCTACATCATGGTCATAAGCCATACGTCACACATCATAAATTACCAAAATGTCCTAAATAATTGACAAAGTACACACCTGAATTTTCTTATCAAGTTCAAGTGGCATTCACACAATATAATTGTTCAAAACACAGCATGGTTATTATCATCACAATCTTCTTCCTCGAAACCGTCTATGGTAGAATCACTATAATGCGGATTGTAACATGACTTGGCAGGGTCCACAAGCAGAAGTACATGGAAGACCGTACTTCCTGCAACTACATCGAGTATACTACAACCTGTTTTACAGTTACAATGGATAACCTTGAGAAGCCTTTCTGGAGCCGATTTCTGGTCAGTCATAACAGGTAACAAAATGTTGTCTTCACACTTCCAACCCCAGTCCTTTGGGTCCATGTTTTCATCATTTCCCATCCACCCATGATCTGATAAAATGAACTTTGAGAGTTGAACTTTGCCGCAGATTCCGTTGGGGGCAATATCTCGGGCTTCACAAATGATTTAGCAGATGAAACCTTTTTAGCAAGCAATGTATTTCTAAGGTTTGCCAGAGATGTGCCAGCTTTTCCTCCAAACAAAGAAACAAAGACTTTGCATCCTGAATCAACTATTGTTGCCACATCCTGACCAGCTGTAGTAAAGGTCTTTGCACAAGCTTTTATCTGAGAATCATTTTTCATCACTTTTTGGAAAAGGGATTTACTGCCAATACCATAAATCCTGGAAGTGCTATCACAACCTGTAAAAGCATGTACAAACAGCAGCTGTGACGATATGTCATTTCCCAAGAGTTCCTTCAGACGGACAATATCATATACATGTTTTGCTTTCTTTTTGTCTGAACGAAAGTAGAGTTTCTTGCTGTCCCTCTAAGTGTAATGTAGAAGCAGAATCAGAAGGTCCGTGTCTTCCCCAATCAAAGTTGTGTCTCGAACTTTTGCAGATGTTGTTGCTGCCTTCACAATATGAACATCTGCATCTCGATGCGAATTGATGACTTCGCACCCCCTCTGTTTCAGTTTGTCACTGATGAGGAGGATTAATTTCTGTTAATTAGAGTCCCTTGATAAGAAATCCTCCATTCTGCCAGAGGAAAAGACGGTATTTATTTCAAAAGACACAAGCGGGTGTGATTTCGTTTGTCGTCGCTGATGTTCATTGTCCTTGATGCTAGGCTCTTCACTGTATCCGTCAAAAACTACTGTGGCTTGTCCATACTTGGAAAGGGTGAGATTGGCATGCTCCTCGGCAATTTCCTCGTAGATCATCCCTTTTTTCCAAGACAGACGGTGAAGTAAGGAGCCTCCATCAAGCACAAAATGTTCGGAATTTGGCGTCGAATCTGTTAGAACGGCCTTGCTGGAGCTGTAGGATTCATTTGCGTAATCCCGTAGAGCATCAGCCAACTGTGGCTTGTCAGCCTTCTGGAACACATGTTTTGCCGCGAATAGGGCAGGAGGATATGGACTAAGTTCGTAGTCCATGATATCTTGCAGTGTCAAGTCGCCAGCTTGTGAAACTACAAGACATCTCTGGAACAGAAGTTCAGAATTTATCATTTGTTCGGTATTCACTTTCACTGACGATGAGTCACCAAGAGTCTTGGCTTTGTCCTTTCGTTTAAAGGAATAAGTGAATATTGGCTGCCCAACCATTTTTTTGTACTATGGCCTTGCCGACAGCTCCATTTTCATGTACATTGACATCTGCGTTGGCCACTACACCAGTCACATCATTTCTTAATGAAGAATCCTCAGCAAATGGATTGCAGTCAACTAATGTTTGCATCAGTTTAGTACTGTCCGCATGATCACGTTGCATCCTTGGCACTGTGGCGTCTTTGTGCTGTTCACTTGAGGTAAATGATTGTTTAGAGAACTCTTGCATCGCAAGGTTGTACGCAGATGACACGGATGATGACAGTGTCCAGATGTTCCTTAGTGCCTCTGTCATGCCACTTCCTCTGGTTAGACCACCCCTACTTTGAAGGGAACGCATGAGAGTCTGTTCAATAGTTAGATCCGATCCCAATCCTGCCCAGAACTGGTCTGTCCTCCTAATAACATGTAGGCCGTTTTAAAATTTTGTAACAATGTCTGGATGCTTGTGACCTAGTTCTTTCATGCACTGTAGGTAGAGGTATTCAGACTTCACATAATTGAAATGTCCAGCAGCTGCGAATATCGGAATGCAATCAGACACTGCACTGAGATGCATTCTCTAGTCGCCTTAGCGATCAACCGAGACAGTCCTTAGTAAGAGCATGAATATAATGAAATCATATAAAACACAAGAGTGTGCAACCACAAGTGGGCACAGCTTATTCGAAGATGATGGACCCTTCCCTTCCGATTAATCCCATATACAGGGACGGTATATATTTTCATGGGTAGAACCCTTTAAACACGTGATAGCACTGAAACAAATTATCTACAATTTTCACTGCTTTTGAAATGAGCAGCTTCCAATAGCAGGCTTCTGGCAATTTTGAATATTTCTAGCTTTGTCTTCCCATATAATGTAGGCATGCCATTGAACCACATAGTTTCACTTTCATTATGACTATTCTATCTACTCAGGCCTGAAATGGGCCTATTTTAATCTTGTTTCACCTACCCTCAGGGTCAGGAGATGCAGAAGATATTTGGTAATATCAGAGTTGTCTACATGATTAGTTTGTTTTTGTTGATTTCAGGAATATTGTGTTAACAAGAGATAATAAAATAATGAGTTGCTTTTGTTTTGATCTTAAGTCTTTGATGAAAGGATAGATGGCAGCACTGTAATCATATGGAGAGCTAATTAGTACAAAATTACATTGAAAATCAATATTTACCTGTATCCTTATCCTTGTTAGTCACTATTATAAGGGCTTGTATGCTGGCAGTAACAACCAAATGCCAATTAGAAATGTGATTGCTTTAGATAACATGGGCCGGGATGAAGGGGGAGTGACCTCATTGGAGGTTGGCGGGGTGGGGTGGGGGTCAGCTAGGATTACTCCTAACGAACAGGGCACCTTCATCAGAACTCTGTCTCAATGACACTGAGCTGAAATGAAAAAACCCCAACTCCTAAAGCATGCTTACAACAGCGTTTTCGTGTGAGAAATATCAAATCATGAACCAAGGAGACATTTCAAACAAATACCAAACAGGGGTAAAAATCCTGAAATTGACCAAGATTTACCCTCCAATTTTAGGGAACCTTTGCTATCTTTATGTTCAGATGTTGCAATTCCTTAATTAATTGGGAAATATAAGGTTTCCCTAATATGTACCCAAAATACCAGTTTTGGGGTAGGGGTGCCCCTATTGCACCCCCATCGCGATGTCACACATGAAAGAAACCAGTTTCAGGTGAAAGGTTGACCTCAAAAACATTAGAAAACATACTTACATGATCTGTTTTGGGTGAAAAATGGCCGAGTAATGGACAACCAAAAATATTCAAGGATTTTAAAAAATTTGGCGGCCATCTTGGAAATTGCCTAATTAACCCACTTTCCGGTCATCCGAGTTTGGTAAACTTTTAGTATGTTAATCTACAGAAGTTCAGGAACCAAAAACAACCAAGAAACGTTTTCTTGCAATTTTTTTGGGGTTGACCCCTTTTTTTCCATATATTGACCCGACTAAAAATAAAATAGCGTCCAGCTACTGTTGTTCGTTGATAAAATATCAGGACATCCAGATTGAGGCGTTCGATCCCAATAACAGGTTCACAAATATTCAAGTTTATTCTAGATTACAATACCTATGATCATAAAAACTTCTACAAACGCATTCGTGGTACCATATAATCTCATCTATGCTTAATAACATCTGCCGCAATCAGCGATCGTATTATTGAGAGTGCTACTATTTGAGCATAAAATGAGCGTAATCTCCAAATAAAAGGCAAAATTATACTAGCACCAGCCTTTCATAGAATTTCTGATGCTTTGCTTTAGTCATTCTAGCTGAGATTAATCATTTTCTGGGGATGTATTGCAATGTTATTAGCTCGTTTTACTAATGTCTTATTGCAATGTCTGATGCGCATGATGCGCTTAAAAGTAGTCGCCATATATGGATGTAAATGAAATACGTTTTACTCCTATTATGTTGCAGGTCACTCAGCTAAACAAAAGTATTCCGCTTGAGCGCGACAGCTGATAGAATGCGTGGGCGACTCTTCATTACAAGTCGATACTAATCAAAATGCGCTGTGTTCGTTACTTAGGTGAGCTGCGCTTTATTGATGTAACATTAATATCAAAGCACAGTTGCAATTAACACGTTCGCACAATGGAAAAGCCTTCATAGCATATCAGCAATTCCAAACCACCTACACGTCTCATAAGGGAATCAGCATATTCCACATCTTTTAGTGCAATTCCTGATTGTACCAAACGTTCTGTGTATAAATACGTGTTCAGTTTAAGCATATCTTGCTCCGGAGATATTGACTTCACTGCAATAGATAGATGCATGTACAACTATTTGATGAGCTGTTTACAAATCGGTACATGTATGTTGGTGGGCAAATATTTGTTAGCAAACATCAGAGCAATGGCAATATTGCTGTCGGCGCATGGCATTACCAATGTCAATATACTACACATTTGACAATGGCTATAAGTGAAAACGCAGTATGAAGTAAAGGATGATTTCAATTAAGCTCGAAATGGTCGTCTACTGCCGCTGTGCTTCTAGTGGCGGATTAAAACGTCCTGACATCTCAATTAATTTGTACCAGCCACATTATAGTTTCACAAATATTCCCGCTTATCCCAAGTAGCGGACGCTATAGTCATAAAAGCCTTTGGGTGCGAATTCATGGAGCAATATTAAGAATTAAAAGCATCAGCCTGAGACAGCAAATTTACAACTGATATTTTACCACCATGCGCATAAAATATTTGTCATCGGCAATTTAGAAGCGGAAAATCTAGATTGGACAGAAGCTAGCAATTCCCAGATCATTGCTGCACTGGTTTCGATTAGGGACATAGCGAGTGATCATTGCAATATAAAGCACTATTATTGTTATACATTCTCATTAGCTTTTAGATGATTCCTTCGTGTAGTAAAGGAGATAAATATATGTCAGCATAGTGCTCGACATTTATCCAAGTTGCTAAAATATTATTGACGCCAATCAATTCGCTCAAAAATGGCTGGCAATAGGTTAAGGACATACAAATGTAGTCCATCATCCATACGGTTCAGATATAAAAGCTGGTTATCAAGGACGTGTCATTATGTAAAGATGTTTGAAGGTATGCACTGTATCCGTTTCTTAGAAGAGGTATGCTGCTTATTGGCCACATAGACTGAGGCAGAAGCACATCAACACAATACCACAAGCTGAGCAGCCACAAATACATAAGCTTTTTCAAGGTTGATAACGTTTTGATAGTGTATTCTATGCTCCTAATGCAAACAGCGATATTTCACTTAGCGCAGTGCCGTATTGTATATAAAGTACTCGAAAGTGTAAAATAAGTGATTTTTCTATCACCACGACAATAATTCGACATAGTATACTAATTTCACTGCATCGAAATATGCGTTCGCCGCCCTTTGGTGCATTATTAAATGGTCTACAGGAAATTACTATGCAGCTTCGTGCACATACATACATACATACATACATACATACATACATACATACATACATACATACATACATACATACATACATACATACATACATACATACATACATACATACATACATACATACATACATACATACATACATACATACATACATACATACATACATACATACATACATACATACATACATACATACATACATACATACATACATACATACATACATACATACATACATACATACATACATACATACACATACATACATACATACATACATACATACATACATACATACATACATACACATACATACATACATACATACATACATACACACATACATACATACATACATACATACATACATACATACATACATACATACATACATACATACATACATACATACATACATACATACATACATACATACATACATACATACATACATACATACATACATACATACATACATACATACATACATACATACATACATACATACATACATACATACATACATATACATACATACATACATACATACATACATACATACATACATACATACATACATACATACATACATACATACATACATACATACATACATACATACATACATACATACATATACATACATACATACATACATACATACATACATACATACATATACACATACATACATACATACATACATACATACATACATACATACATACATACATACATACATACATACATACATACATACATACATACATACACACATACATACATACATACATACATACACATACATACATACATACATACATACATACATACATACATACATACATACATACATACATACATACATACATACATACATACATACATACATACATACATACAAACATATTGGTTTGTAGCTAATTCCCACCTTGGAATTTAAACAGGACAACACGATGGTTGAGCCTGCAATTCTTTAAATGCTTCGGCCGTTGCGATCGATTGCATCGCATGTCAGTAGACATCCGTGGTTTCCACCAGTTTTACATTCCGGACATTTTGTGAAATCGGACCCATCTGTACTCACCATTATGTTTTGTGCCGTGTTTATATGTAGTTGCATCATATCGTTATGAATGATTAGATACTTTTTAGACGTTTGGTCATGGCTTATCTTCTAATGTTCTTCAGATGATTGGAGGCTATGCAAAAACACACCTACTTAGTTACTCAAGGTCTTCAACTGCGTTCCATAATATTACAGTTGTTCAAAGGCAAAAAAACCCAAAGACCTGCACCTTTATCCCTACATTTAACAAGACTATGTGCACAAGGTTCTCAATTCTTTCTTACACGTCGAATATGCTACACTAATATGTTTCAATATCATGTTACTCACTCAGCTTAATAAAATACCGTGTTACTAATATGCCAAATTTAATTTACCAATCCTAGAATGTGATGAAACTAAAACAGGAAATAGATCACATACCTAAACGAAGCACAAAGTACCGTTAAGTGTATCTGCCAACCTATCTGCTGTGTCAGAAAAGCAAGCACCATGCGCATGAAGCTAATTAAATTGAATTTCGACTAACATCGCTCATTATTGCGTTGATGTCAAGATCAATGACTCTCCAATAACTGCATGTTACCGTGTAAGTCACAAATGACCTCTTAAAAGGATTTTACTGCCGTAAATTTTGTAAAAAAACGGCCACATTGAAACAACGATGGTTAAATGACATTTGGTAAAACAATCCAATTGTTGATCTGCATGTAGATTATGTTTAGCGTCGTCCTTATGTTTTTTGCAATTTGACAAAGAGTTAAACTCGTCATCTGTTGGTTGGCTTGTTAATTCGCGCCACATTATTCAAATGTTCCTTCATACCCATTATCGTGGACTGTGCATCCAAAGCGAGACGATCTTTAATCACATTCGGATCTGCATATACCTGAGGCGTGGCCATGTGATATTTTGATCTTTTGCAAGTTAAACAAGAACAAGATACATTTCCTCGCATAAGAAATTCGCTTGGGAAATTTTGTGAACCTATGGACCGAGTTAGTAAGACAGCCACCTACATGATTTGCATAAAATTGTACTGATAAAGCGATTCCTTGCACGTATTTCCTCCATTGATAATGTTTATGCTTTGGTGGAATAAACGTCAACCGCATCGTTGAGCCATTTGCTATGAATTTAACAGATTTAAATTCACTTTTTAAATTAAGCATGGAAATTATGATCGCTAGTATGTAAATGAATTGCATCAGCTTCCAAAGACAAACCCGGGCAATATGAACCACATAATTAAATACATTATAATAAATTTCATTATATAAAGATATATACAAAGATATATATATATATATATATATATATATATCTTTTTATATATCTTTTCATAATGAAATATATATATGGATATATAGAAAATATATATATATCTATATATATATATAATATATATATTTTATATATATATATATATCTCATATATATATAAATAAATTATATATATATGTATAGATATATATATATTTATATTGATATATATCTATATATATCTATATAGAGAGAGAGGAGATATGTATATATATATGCATATATATATCTATCTCTATCTATATCTATCTATATATCTATGATATAGATCTCTCTGTAGTCTCTCTCTATATTTATATCTCTCTCTCTCTCTATATATATAGAGAGAGATATCTCTCCTCTATCTCTATATCTCTCTATATCTCTCTCTCTCTATCTCTATCTCTCTAATGATCTCTCTCTCTCTATATCTATATATATCTCTCTCTATATATATATCTCTCTCTCTCTCTCTATCTATATCTCTCTCTCTCTATATCTATATATATCTCTCTCTCTCTATATATATATATATATATATATCTATATATATATATATATATATATCTACCTGAACGCCATGAGTGAATGGGCATATTAAACGTGCGTCAATGTTATCACGTTGCTGTTTGATTTCACATGCGTGGGCAATATTTCGAAACCTGTTCATTATGCTGCAGACGCGCACTTGGTTAGACAATTTTTCACTGCTCTAACAAAATCAACGAGCAGTATGATTTTATCTTTATGTGATGCTGAACAGACACAATAAGTATTTCATGATATGTCATAATATATTTTTCAAACTTATCCCAGGTTTATTAGAACACCGTCTAAATAACCTGCGAAGCGCAGTCCTTCAGGAAAGTGCTCTTGCTAACATTAATGTACTTCCGATTGCTTGTGATCTCTAATCAATTTTTAGATTCGAGTGTGCTGAAGCATATCCTTAGCTGACGATATGCCAATTTACTCGCGTTAATTGCAACTTAGAGCCAACACGTTCGAATTGCATCTTTTGTCGCATTATAGAGAAGGCTGTCTCTTGGAGACCATCGTCTACATGGTCCATTATCTCGTCTTGCTGCATCGGCATGATAGAATCGACTATTCAGAGCTTAATTGAAAGAGCACATTCTATTCATTTGCGATGTATTGTGAACCAACATTTAATGCCGAAACTGGTGTCATTATAATGGGACCAACCTTGCAGCTTTATTTGCTGTGAAAGCAAAATGTGTTCCTTGGGACAAGCCTTACAGTAAGACGCTTATAGAATCATTTATCCTGTTTTATTGCAGATATGTGCACTGGTGATGACATAATAACATTTAGATCAAGCATTGTTCCATCGGCTCGGTTAGCGAGGCTTTCAATAAATAAGACATCGATCGTTTGCGTGCCTGAAAAACGAGGTTATTAACTGGGTTGCATGGTACGAGTTTACTGGATTGGTAGCTTATTGGTTTTCTGAAATTACAGGGCAGTCGCTGAAAAATAAATTGCGGGTTTTAATCGGTCTCACATATCAGACACCACTGCATCATCTATTATAATTTGTACTCCCGACCTTTTGTCCATAAATAATCGACTAAGCTTTCCCCCGATGTGTCAAACGTATTCTTTCATTGTGCTCTAGTACAGTTGGGTAAACTAGTGGAATGACGTTTCAGGCCAATCTGTACTTGGCATAGCAGTGTTTGAGTTTCAATATTTGTAGCTTGACTGAGACTCGAGGCATAGGCGTGCTGAGGAAATGATATATCATTCAGGTGAATGGCTTGCAGTGAACGGTTGCGTTTTGTAATGGATTTTTCTCATAAGCACCTGATGCACCCCTAGATATAATTCCGTTTATTGACAAATTTATCATGAACATAAACCAATTATTGCAACATTGATACTTCATAAGTTCAATCTAGATGGCGGCCCGTTACCATAAATAATCGTAGGTAAATTTACCGACGCGTGCATTGATGCGAAATTTGTTTTGTAGACTTGCTGCTGTAAACAATTGACACATTTATCTTTGGCATTAGATTTGGGCAATATTTGCTGGTGAAGCTGAGACAATAGAGCCACTTAGGAATTAGGACAAATAATTATTTACTGATCAGTATACAAAAGCGTTTTAACTCACAAAGTCACGAGGGAGCAGTGATTATGGATGAAGGGAACAATTAACCAGTCTTCCAGCAATGTTATTAGGCTGTGAAGTATGCCGCAGATGTTTTAGCTGGCAGTGCAGAGCGTTCCTTAGTGTGTGGCTCTGTATGTTGAATTGCTTGACTACCATTATGTCAAAGACAGTTCAATTTTAATTGACAAGAGATCATATTAACGGACTTGCAGCTTTTTTAAGACGAAATGCCTAACATAGCATCCATATATTGTGCCCATACACCAAGCCTTAAAGTGTTAGATTGCGCGGAATTCACAGCAATTGTGAAATTTCACCACCAGCAATCTCGTTAGTGTTTGCCAAATATTTGGGTTATTTTATCATGGAATAAAATTGATATTGTGGGCGTGTTACTTTCAGCTGCTTTCGAATATATTTAGTTAGGATTATCAAAGTCGTCCACAAACTCAGCGTTGCTCTCTTTTACTAAGAGCAGCGCATAATACAGCAATCATCTGACTGAGTGAAACCACCTGCTAAATATTACAACGCCCTGACTATGATAGTGAAAGAAACTGCTCGACCAAGGGAAGCTGCAGGCCCATCAATCATCCTTGTAGAAGAATATATGAATGTTTAGGGCATTCATTACAGAGCCTTGACTATCTTGTATTGTTTACTTTGTATCATTGTGTAATGGGGCACAATATGGCTCAACGCAGCCCCTCATGGATACACAAAATTGCCACTGAAACGACATTTGGTTTTCTGAAGGACTTCTCAAGATCCTGATCCTATCTCTTGTTATTATTCTCTGAAGTGCCATTGAATACGTTTAATAACTACTAAAACCATTATCAAATGAGTGTTGGATATCGGGAAGAACACCGTTATATTGTTGGGATAAATTTCCTGTCACAGGTATCCCCACAGACCGGCAATGTTGAATTGCATATTACGAGTACGACTTTATATAGCTTGATAAAGATATATGAAACTATTTCATCATTTCGAATACCTGGCCTGTAATGGCACTCCTTGGACTCATTGTTTTGAGTATAACCGTCGATCGGGTTTTCAAATCATTGCCTTCCTGACCATGATGAAGGATTTTTTTAAATTTATATGTTAAAAGGCATTTTATGATCAGTCAGCCAGTCCACGTCTCCAGCATGCAATTTTGTAGCATTTTGTCCATGGTCTTTGGATATTCAGGGTTTTAATGCACAGATACAGTATAAACACATATTGGCGTTAATTAGTGACTTTTTCCAATATATCATAATACTCATTAAGTCCTACATGTTCGAACTAACTCTCGACATACCTGTCTGTTTGTCGAAACTGTATTAGCTTGGATACAGTAATATATGTGCTGTACCTGCTTTGGCATGAATCCGCGTCAGAACATACTATATAGCGTTGTGTTGTCAAAGTTTTGTATATTCGCCCAGGGATCGTAGATTGGCCGGAGAACGACACATTAAGAATATAATGATTGCTTTGCCGATGGTAAACGACGGCTTAGGTGGTGTCAATACTCAATGTTCTATGGTGTCTGTAGGAGTATGTTTTATGCATGTATGTTTGTTTGTAGGTGCTGTTATGTTGCTTTTATATGAATGTTGTGTTTACGGAATATTGCTCATTATAATTATACAACTGTTGGATTCGCTATTATTCCTCTCATGAAGAATATGGTTCATCAATGAGCTTTGGTGGTGTTTGGCGGGTTATCCGCATTAACTGACTTATTTATGTGGGGTGTCATGATGTCCACGTGATGAAAAATGCGTGGCCCCTATAAAAGATTTTGATCTCAGACACGTCGAGAATTATGTCATTGACGCTTTGGAGCTTGAATAAAACTTTTGACCACATCTCACAGTTTCCTGTACGTGGCCCGTGTAACAAATGGCAATAACATTGATACGGTATGCATTACTGACTCCTAAAACACGTAACGTACTATTCAGCCGATACAACAATGGTGCATACGTATGTATCTTTCGTAACTGACAAATGATCCTAAAAACTCTCTATTTGATGCTACCGATATGCTGTTACATGAATTCATGAGAATCTGGAGAATCGAGACATTGTGACTTCCATTTATGAGGAACACGTAATAGCCGTCACATCCATAGACAAATCATGGGATATTCAGGCTAACAACACACTACTTTTATATAATATGTGAATGTACAATAAATATGTAGTGATTGAACATAAAACAATTTTTTAATGGGTTGTATTTGTGATACAACTATATCCTAATGAGCACATGTTAGCTTGAGCAACGTTTGCTATATTGCACTACAATAGTTTTCCCGAACTCTTCCACTGAATGACGGTACACTGTAATTCGCCTGCGACTTGCTCGCATATCGCATTGTGGTCAATAGGATTGTAAGAATACATGTAAGTAAGTTGACTGCCAACTAAAGAAGGTACGCAGGCTAGTATAAAATTGATTATCAACGATGGATCGATATTGCATGTTCTACTCCATCTGACCCAACAAAGTGTATTCGCTTTGCAGATACATTTCGTCATAGGCATCTAATATCCGCGTAGATATTTCTGAAAGAACATTGAAACGCTTTCACATTTTAGGGCTGTAAGACTGGAATAGTTGGGTTCGTGGTCCCTGGTAGATTTTGTCCAGGTAAATGCACAATCACAACTATTGTCGCCGTAAAATAGAGCATAAGCGCATAGTCATGCCATAAATAGGCGTGCCTTCAACTCTACCATGTCGGGTTTATCGACGATGTACAGATGATCATCTACATAATAAGTTTATGTAGTTTCACTCGTTTGCATATTGCATTTTTAACCTTATGGTATGTTTGTGTGACATATTATCACGCCAGAAAAGCTCGTATGTGAATGCTTCTCCATTGTCCGCCCTACGATCAACAGTGCAAAACATGGCTACCGTTCACCGATTCTTGAGTATGCAGTGGTTGATGACCACCAAAAACACAACGCTGAATTTACGGCTGTCATATAATTATAACGACACTGCATCATATTAACCAAATCGGCACGAGAGACGGAGAAAAGTCGTATTCCTGTAATTGCTCTAGTTTATATCCAACGCCTGTGGTATCATCTCTCAGATACACAAGTTAACCACCCGAGCCATTCGAAACAGCTTATGTTCTCTTCATGAAACAAGACGCCCATATAGGCTTAGCTTGAAACGTCGGCCCCAGGACACCCGTATGTAAGCAATCCCATCCTAGACAGACGGCATTAATCACACCTGCTCTTCCGAATTGTCTATTGTTCTTATGTGATTTAGAGAAAACAGCGAGAAGGGTCGATATTCTACAGAGACCTTTTCTGCATCGTTAAGCTCAAGTTTATCATGTCTCGAGCAGGATTGATTGGTAGAACCAGCGGTTAATGTATTTCCATGTTACCGCGACATAATACCAATGGCGGATAGGATTCCCTAACGTGTGAGGCAATTACGATTAAGAATAGGCATGCGATCGACTCGCGTGCGTAGAGCACAATCAATTGATAAAGAACCATCAGGTATCAGTTATTTCAGTATCTTAATATTTTGATTCTGGTGATATCGTTAAGAATAGAATACGTCGTATAATCTTTCCGAATCCACGCGTCCTATCACTCCTGAATGATAGAGAAGACACCATTAACAGAGCCCTTAACATGACATATTATTCTGATTTGATGTTAAAGGGATACCTGCAACTTTGCTCAAACAAGCTGAGTGCATTCGGGGAATGACATATATATATATATATATATATATAGATATATATATATATATATAGATATATATATATAGATATATATATATATATATATATATATATATATATATATATATATATATCTCTCTATATATATATATATATATATATATATATATATATATATATATATATATATATATATATATATATATCATGCATGATTATATGGCATTGATTAGGATATTTCATGCATGATTATATGGCATTGCTACGGATGTTCAAATCTATAATGCTGGACGCAGGCACCCCTGAATGAGATAAGTGAAATACACTCGGTTACTTTTTCAGTTGTTGCTAATGGTATAACGCCGCGCTGTTTCAAGCTTGAACTGTCATGTATTTACACTTTTATCATTCAAAAGCGAGACAACGGTGATCAACTTTACGAATATGGGGAACAACAAAAGTTATTCCATTGGAGCTTCGCTTTTGCAATTTATGAATGCGTGCTAGTCGTACAGTGCTGTGAAGGGGAACAGACGATCCAGACATGGCGTCTCGGTACTGTCTATGTAAGTTAGGCATTGTGATACTGTTACCGCTTTGTTCGTTGTACTTTCAGCCTCATATAGAATATTAGAAGGGCTATTGTAACAAACACCACCAGTTGATATATTCTCATGTGAGTTGGAAAATCACGTTGGCGTGTAGCCGGCTGAGTTATCATATTGATTATCTGCCAACGATTGCTTGATTTTAGGATGCATGCGTTACAAGCGTTTAACATGCTAGAGATTGAATGATGATAACATTGGAAGCAAACGCGCTGGGGCTATATACTGGCGTCTCACTATTGTGGCTCCGATATTTAAGGTAGCTTTATATAGGATGATTGCGAATGGGCTCGAATAGTTTCTTATATTACCGGTGGTTCGACACTGCAGTGGCATGCATGGTGTTTTGAAGCATAACAAAACTACAGTTCATATTTGATCGCAGTCAACAGCTAAGTTTGACCACAGCCATCTAACGTGCGCCGCGACAACGTCACTAACCCCTTTTGCCGACCGTGTTTCAACATAATTCCAACCCCGATTTCACCTTAATAGCATTGTGATTCCATCGTAAAAGCCATCATAACCCATTATCCACGTCAAAATCTCTCAATCACTTCAGCCTAAACACCAGCTTAATATTCCACCTTAAACCTCACCTTGTCTTAAGTCTAGTCCTCGCCATTACAGCACCTTCGTACAAGCTGTGATCGTATTCACGTTGCACCATATTACATATATCCCTGATTTTACTCCATCCATATCCATGTTTATATCGCAATTTAATTCGCACCATGACCGACAGGAGACGAGAGCCAGCAACATACAGACAATCAAAGTATTTTTTTGAGATTGCTGGCAAAGAGAACCGAATTATAATATGCATATAATTAATGACCGGACTATATCATACTGATTTTTGGACCACTATTCCGGGTTATCTACATTGACGAACAAAGATTGCTTCAAAAGAGAGTTTGTTGGCTGCACACGATCAAAGAGACAGGCAACCAAGCTCGAGCATACACCTATACAGAGAGATACACACACACATAGAAACAAAACACACAAATATAAAATGCTTAAATCTGTTTGCTATTTAAATTTACTGACAGTCTGCTTCAATGCATATGCACGGATCCATGGTGAGTAACCGACTCCCAATAATACCTGTTACAGCACGAGGTAGTTCATATCATAAGTAATATTTCTGAATGAGCAATCAGACGAATGTAATGAAATAAGCTACCTACACCTATCCTATAGCCTCTGGCCGCCCACCACACCGACCTAAGCCGTACCCTTCAGTAATAAAAATACCATTACATGTATATAATATCACCTACAGCTAACATAAAACCTAACCGCCAAGAATAGCTTAGTCATAAACATACATCCAATCATACCATGCAGGATATGTTTATGTGAAGGTTAAATTGTCTGGTACTAATTAATAGACTATAACGGTATAAATGGGGCCGTCGACTGGAAGTTCCCCATTTAACGTGATGTCGCGGCTTACATATGATATATTTTCGGCCGCAGATAATGTTAGTAATTTTCTTTAAGTCTCATCATCGGACGAGCAACTTTGGTCGCCAGTAACTAGACCCATATACTTTGTTGAGTATTTTCCCTTCTTGCGCACGTATTAACTTATTATGCAGATGGCAAAATATTATAGAGAAGGATCGGAAAATGCAGTATTATATTATCATTGATTATTATTTCCATCAGTAAATCACCGAGCGCGCCTTGTAGTTACAATTTTTAAATCTCTTGAATTGTCATTGCGATTTGAATACACTCCCTTGCTTTCGAACCATGAATTCAAAGAGAATGAGTCACAACAGATTCGCATTACGGTGAATATAATATCACAGTGAATATAGTATCGCAATTGCTACTGCTTGAGATTGAATGGTTGGTTTGTCGGTTGATTAGAGGTCTGTATTTCGGCCATTAGATGTCATGTACAACATATCACTGAAAATACAGGATATATAGGTAGGTTAAGCACCCTGTTAATCAGTTGTTTTGTCATCCGTTATTTGTTTATCCCTAGAGATCGAATGTTCATCACTTATTGAGCTAGAGGTTTTGTAGTCCCTGCTTCGCAAACGTTTGATAGTACGAGATTGCTGGCAGATATAGAACGCCATGCGATATTTTCTGTCACTGCATATCTTACATGAAGACAACGCGCAAACCAGGGAATAAATGAACATTACATTTTCAACTCAATCAATGGCGTCTATGTAAAAAGGACAATGTTAAATCAATCACACTGTCACGTATTAAACAATTGGTATGAGTACAGTTTGGAATCACCCATTTGTGATATTGCTAGACAAATAACATACCGCTTTACTAAATGCTAAGTTCAATGGGTGAACAAAACTGAGAGATAGCATAATTCACAGCTCAGAACAGCACTAAAAGCAAATTGTGGCTACTTCAAAGCTTAACGTCGCCGTTATTGCACTGTACTGACTGAACGATAGTTATTTGGATGCACAATGCAAAATAAAGTAGCTATCTTTGTTTGATCTTGAAGACTAATTCCACGTTCATTAAGATTTACTAAATCATGTTACGATTTGTCGACAGTATGCATGTACAGAAGCTGAATAAAACCAGTTTAGTACTTTCTTATGGTAAAACGTCGTGCATGTACAAACATATACAGTCAAGCATTTTCCCTTCCGTCATTCAAAAGCGAGTTTACCTTAACAAAAGAGGACAGATGTAAAATCAACATCACATTCGCTTTGCGCTCGCTTTTCATGGAGTACATGCGTGCCGAGTGGTGACAGATGCTATAGACTTGGCGTCTCTGTACTATCAGTGTGCAGGGAACAGCGAGATACTGTTCCATACGTGGTCGATTTACCTCCAATCCCACATTGAATATAAAGAGAGGAAATGTTATATAGGCTTGTGACTTGGCGGAATCATTATTAGTGTGGCATATGGTCGTTCAACCAAGCATTGAACAAAATAGATAGCTGTTCAGCCTTGTTCATATAGCGTAAAGGCAATAAACAGGCAGGTGCTGTCAGCGAGATTCAGGTTGGTCCATTGTTACATAAATAGCAATTTTACGCTACACTGAATTAGTTAACAGCTTTGACTTGGTGCATGATATTTACATTGGAAAGCAAACTAGCTGGGAATGTGCATTGTCGGATAGCTTTCTATAGGATAAGGAAGTGATAGGTACTAGTATTACTATTAATTGGGCCCTGCAATATCAGTATTTGTTGCTTTAATTTTTCAACCATGCCATGGCATTTTTACCTGGTAAGGTAGCTACTTGCTATGTGCTTCCCATTTCCATGTAATCGATCTTCTATTAGTCAGTCGACAAAGGTGCAAATCTTAATAGCAGTTATAAACAATATATATTTTTGAATCAATGAGAGATACCTTTTAACATGATATCCTTGATACTCCCGTGGGAATATACTATCGCGACAGTAATTCATATAAAGTACAGCTTGTTTTGGGCTATGAGTTATATCACATATTGAACGATATAAGGATCGATGGATGATCGTTGCAAATTGATTGCGTAATATAAATATCACGAGTAGTCATCGTTAGCCATAACTTCCTGTTCAAATCGCCCTTTGATCGAATCACCGGCTATTTTTGGTCACGCGCGGTTACTTGTAGCAAAAAAGCTTCATTTTTACCAAGATCGTGGCTATTTTTAGTTAAGAATGTGGCTACTTCAGGATGCTGTGTAATAATCGTTGCGCTGATAGCTCTCTATCACAAGGAGAGTAACAACTTCCTGTGTCCGCTCTTATATTGCATGCATGAGGATTCTAAAATGTTACCATAAATTTAACTGGTCAGTAGATAGGGCATTAAGCTAATGTTGTGATCCTATGCAAAATAGGGCAAGTTAGCAGTCGGTATGTATGTTGCCCGTTACGAAACACAACCAGCTGGAAGGGAAAATGCTTGACTGTATATGTTTGTACATGCACGACGTTTTACCATAAGAAATCATTAAAAGAGTACAGGAGGTACTAAACTGGTTTTATTCAGCTTCTGTACATGCATACTGTCGACAAATCGTAACATGATTTAGTAAATCTTAATGAACGTGGAATTAGTCGTAAAGATCAAACAAAGATAGCTACTTTATTTTGCATTGTGCATCCAAATAACTATCGTTCAGTCAGTACAGTGCAATAACGGCGACGTTGAGCTTTGAAGTAGCCACAATTTGCTTTTAGTGCTGTTCTGAGCTGTGAATTATGCTATCTCTCAGTTTTGTTCACCCATTGAACATTTAGTAAAGCGGTATGTTATTTGTCTAGCAATATCACAAATGGGTGATTCCAAACTGTACTCATACCAATTGTTTAATACGTGACAGTGTGATTGATTTAACATTGTCCTTTTTACATAGACGCTATTGATTGAGTTGAAAATGTAATGTTCATTTATTCCCTGGTTTGCGCGTTGTCTTCATGTAAGATATGCAGTGACAGAAAATATCGCATGGCGTTCTATATCTGCCAGCAATCTCGTACTGTCAAACGTTTGCGAAGCAGGGACTACAAAACCTCTAGCTCAATAAGTGATGAACATTCGATCTCTAGGGATAAACAAATAACGGATGACAAAACAACTGATTAACAGGGTGCTTAACCTACCTATATATCCTGTATTTTCAGTGATATGTTGTACATGACATCTAATGGCCGAAATACAGACCTGTAATCAATCGACCAACCAACCATTCAAACTCAAGCAGTAGCAATTGCGATACTATATTCACTGTGATATTATATTCACCGTAATGCGAATCTGTTGTGACTCATTCTCTTGTGAATTCATGGTTCGAAAGCAAGGGAGTGTATTCAAATCGTAATGACAATTCAAGAGATTTAAAAATTGTAACTACAAGGCGCGCTCGGTGATTTACTGATGGAAGAATAATCAATGAAAATATAATACTGCATTTTCCGATCCTTCTCTATAATATTTTGCCATCTGCATAATAAGTTAATACGTGCGCAAGAAGGGAAAATACTCAACAAAGTATATGGGTCTAGTTACTGGCGACCAAAGTTGCTCGTCCGATGATGAGACTTAAAGAAAATTACTAACATTATCTGCGGCCGTAAATATATCATATGTAAGCCGCGACATCACGTTAAATGGGGAACTTCTAGTCGACGGCCCTATCTATACCGTTATAGTCTATTAATTAGTACCAGAAAATTTAACCTTCACATAAACATATCCTGCATGGTATGATTGGATGTATGTTTATGACTAAGCTATTCTTGGCGGTTAGGTTTTATGTTAGCTGTAAGTGATATTATATACATGTAATGGTATTTTTATTACTGAAGGGTACGGCTTAGGTCGCTGTGGTGGGCGGCCAGAGGCTATAAGATAGGTGTAGGTAGCTTATTTCATTACATTCGTCTGATTGCTCATTCAGAAATTATTACTTATGATATGAACTACCTCGTGCTGTAACAGGTATTATTGGGAGTCGGTTACTCACCATGGATCCGTGCATATGCATTGAAGCAGACTGTCAGTAAATTGAAATAGCAAACAGATTTAAGCATTTCTGTGTGTTTTGTTTCTATGTGTGTGTGTATCTCTCTGTATAGGTGTATGCTCGAGCTTGGTTGCCTGTCTCTTTGATCGTGTTCAGCCAACAAACTTTCTTTTGAAGCAATCTTTGTTCGTCAATGTAGAAAACCCGGAATAGTGGTCCAAAAATGGTTCTCTTTACCAGCAATCTCACAAAAATACTTTGATTGTCTGTGTGTTGCTGGCTCTCGTCTCCTGTCGGTCATGGTGCGAATTAAATTGCGATATAAACATGGATATGGATGGAGTAAAATCAGGGATATATGTAATATGGTGTAACGTGAGTACGATCACAGCTTGTACGAAGGTGCTGTAATGGCGAAGACTAGACTTAAGACAAGGCGAGGTTTAAGGTGGCATATTAAGCTGGTGATTAGGCTGAAGTGATTGAGAGATTTTGACGTGGATAATGGGTTATGATGGCTTTTACGATGGAATCACAATGCTATTAAGGTGAAATCGAGGTTGGAATTATGTTGAAACACGGTCGGCAAAAGAGGTTAGTGACGTTGTCGCGGCGCACGTTAGATGGCTGTGGTCAAACTTAGCTGTTGACTGCGATCAAATATGAACTGTAGTTTTGTTATGCTTCAAAACACCATGCATGCCACTGCAGTGTCAAACCACCGATAATATAAGAAACTATTCGAGCCCATTCGCAATCATCCTATATCAAGCTACCCTAAATATCGGAGCCACAATAGTGAGACGCCAGTATATAGCCCCAGCGCGTTTGCTTCCAATGTTAATATTATGCAAACGAATGTGCTATTTCGTCACAAACTCATCATCCAATCTCAAGCATGTTAAACGCTTGTAACGCATGCATCCTAAAATCAAGCAATCGTTGGCAGATAATCAATATGATAACTCAGCCGGCTACACGCCAACGTGATTTTCCAACTCACAGGCCAATATATCAACCGGTGGTATTTGTTACAATAGCCCTTCTAATATTCTATATGAGGTTGAAAGTACAACGAACAAAGCGGTAACAGTATCACAATGCCTAACTTACATAGACAGTACCGAGACGCCATGTCTGGATCGTCTGTTCCCCTTCACAGCATTGTACGACTAGCACGCATTCATAAATTGCAAAAGCGAAGCTCCAATGGAATAACTTTTGTTGTTCCCCATATTCGTAAAGTTGATCACCGTTGTCTCGCTTTTGAATGATAAAAGTGTAAATACATGACAGGTCAAGCTTGAAACAGTGCGGCGTTATACCATTAGCAACAACTGAAACAGTAACCGAGTGCATTTCACTTATCTCATTTAGGGGTGCCTGCGTCCATGCCTATAGTTGACGAAGCATAGCATTATATGATTTGAACATCCTAATCAATGCCATATAATCATGCATGATAATATATATATATACATATATATATATATATATATATATATATATATATATATATATATATATATATATATATATATATATATATATATATATATATATATATATATATATATATATATATATATATATATATATATATATATATATATATATATATATATCTATATATATATATATATATATATATATATATGTGTGTGTGTGTGTGTGTGTGTCATTCCCGAATGCACTCAGCTTGTTTGAGCAAAGTTGCAGCTATCCCTTTAACATCAAATCAGAATTGGTATCTGTCATGTTAGAGGCTCTGTTAATGGTGTCTTCTCTATCATTCAGGATGGATAAGACGCGTGGATCCGGAAAGATTATACGACGTATTCTATTCTTAACGATATCACCAGAATCAAAATATTAAGATACTGAAATAACTGATGGTTCTTTATCAATTGATTGTGCTCAACGCACGCGAGTCGATCGCATGCATATTCTTAATCGTAATTGCCTCACACGCTAGGGAATCCTATCCGCCATTGGTATTATGTCGCGGTAACTTGGAAAGACGTTAACCGCTGGTTCTTCCAATCAATCCTGCTCGAGACATGATAAACTTGAGCTTAACGATGCAGATAAGGTCTCTGTAGAATATCGACCCGTCTCGCTGTTTACTCTAAATCACATAAGAACAATAGACAATTCGGAAGAACAGGTATGATTAATGCCGTCTGTCTAGGATGGGATTGCTTACATACGGGTGTCCTGGGGCCGACGTTTCAAGCTAAGCCTATATGGGCGTCTTGTTTAATGAAGAGAACATAAGCTGTTTCGAATGGCTCGGGTGGTTAACTTGTGTATCTGAGAGATGATACCACAGGCGTTGGATATAAACTAGAGCAATTACAGGAATACAACTTTTCTCCGTCTCTCGTGCCGATTTGGTTAATATGATGCAGTGTCGTTATAATTATATGACAGCCGTAACTTCAGCGTTGTGTTTTTGGTGGTCATCAACCACTGCATACTCAAGAATCGGTGAACGGTAGCCATGTTTTGCACTGTTGATCGTAGGGCGGACAATGGAGAAGCATTCACATACGAGCTTTTCTGGCGTGATAATATGTCACACAAACATACCATAAGGTTAAAAATGCAATATGCAAACGAGGGAAACTACATAAACTTATTATGTAAAGGATCATCTGTACATCGTCGATAAACCCGACATGGTAGAGTTGAAGGCACGCCTATTTATGGCATGACTATGCGCTTATGCTCTATTTTACGGCGACAATAGTTGATAATCAATTTTATACTAGCCAGCGTACCTTCTTTAGTTGGCAGTCTATTTATCCTTCAACGAACATACTTACATGTATTCTTACAATCCTATTGACCACAATGCGATATGCGAGCAAGTCGCAGGCGAATTACAGTGTACCGTCATTCAGGGGAAGAGTTCGGGAAAACTATTGTAGTGCAATATAGCAAACGTTGCTCAAGCTAACATGTGCTCATTAGGATATAGTTGTATCACAAATACAACCCATTACTGTTTTATGTTCAATCACTACATATTTATTGTACATTCACCAAAGCTCATTGATGAACCATATTCTTCATGAGAGGTATAATAGCGAATCTAACAGTTGTATAATTATAATGAGCAATATTTCGTAAACACAACATTCATATAAAAGCAACATAACAGCACCTACAAACAAACATACATGCATAAAACAAACATACATGCATAAAACATTCTCCTTCAGACACCGTAGAACATTGAGTATTGACACCACCTAAGCCGTTGTTTACCATCGGCAAAGCAATCATTATATTCTTTATGTGTCGTTCTCCGGCCAATCTACGATCCCTGGGCGAATATGCAAAACTTTGACAATACAACGCTATATAGTATGTTGTGATGCGGATTCATGCCAAAGCAGGTACGGCACATATATTACTGTAACCAAGCTAATACAGTTTGACAAACAGACAGGATTGTCGAGCATGTAGGACTTAATGAGTTTTATGATACATTGGAATGTAAGTCACTAATTAACGCCGATATGTGTTAATACTGTATATGTGCATTAAAACCCGAATATCCAAAGACCATGGACAAAATGCTACAAAATTGCATGCTAGAGACGTGGACTGGCTGACTGATCATAAAATGCCTTTTAACATATAAATTAAAAAAAATCCTTCATCATGGTCAGGAAGGCAACGATTTGAAAACCCGATCGACGCTTATCCAAAGAGTGCCATTACAGGCCAGGTATTTGAAATGATGAAACAATTTTTCATATATCTTTATCAAGCTATATAAAGTCGTACTCGTAATATGCAATTCAACATTGCCGGTCTTTGGGGATACCTGTGACAGGAAATTTATCCCAACAATATAACGGTGTTCTTCCCGATATCCAACACTCATTTGATAATGGTTTTAGTAGTTATTAAACGTATTCAATGGCACATCAGAGAATAATAACAACAGATAGGCTCAGGATCTTAAGAAGTCCTTCAGAAAACCAAATGTCGTTTCAGTGGCAATTTTGTGTATCCATGAGGGGCTGCTTTGAGCCATATTGTGCCCCATTACACAATGATACAAAGTAAACAATACAAGATAGTCAAGGCTCTGTAATGAATGCCCTAAACATTCATATATTCTTCTACAAGGATGATTGATGGGCCTGCAGCTTCCCTTGGTCGAGCAGTTTCTTTCACTATCATAGTCAGGGCGTTGTAATATTTAGCAGGTGGTTTCACTCAGTCAGATGATTGTTGTATTATGCGCTGCTCTTAGTAAAAGAGAGCAACGCTGAGTTTGTGGACGACTTTGATAATCCTATCTTAATATATTCGAAAGCGGCTGAAAGTAACACGCCCACAATATCAATTTTATTCCATGATAAAATAACCCAAATATTTGGCAAACACTTACGAGATTGCTGGTGGTGAAATTTCGCAATTCCTCGCAATTTCACGATACCAGTTTCGGCATTAAATGTTGGTTCACAATACATCGCAAATGAATAGAATGTGCACTTTCAATTATGCTCTGAATAGTCGATTCTATAATGCCGATGCAACAAGACGAGATAATGGACCATGTAGACGATGGTCTCCAAGAGACAGCCTTCTCTATAATGCGACAAAAGATGCAATTCGAACGTGTTGGCTCTAAGTTGCAATTAACGCGAGTAAATTGGCATATCGTCAGCTTAGGGTATGCTTCAGCTCATTCGGATCTAAAAATTGATTAGAGATCACAAGCAATCGGAAGTACATTAATGTTAGCAAGAGCACTTTCCTGAAGGACTGCGCTTCGCAGGTTATTTAGACGGTGTTCTAATAAACCTGGGATAAGGTTTGAAAAATATATTATGACATATCATGAAATAATTATTGTGTCTGTTCAGCATCATATAAAGATAAAATCATACTGCTCATTGATTGTGTTAGAGCAGTGAAAAATTGTTTAACCAAGTGCGCGTCTGCAGCATTATGAACAGGTTTCGAAATATTGCGCACGCATGTGAAATCAAACAGCAACGTGATAACATTGACGCACGTTTAATATGCCCATTCACTCATGGCGTTGAGGTTGATATATATATATATATATATATATATATATATATAGATATATATATATATATATATATATAGAATATCTATATATATATATAGAGAGAGAGATCTAGATATAGATATATATAGATATATATATAGACGCCTATATATAGATATATATATATATATATATATATATATATATATATATATATGTATAGATATCTACTCCTATATATCTCTCTATCTCTATCTCCTCCATAAATAAATAAATATATATATATATATATATATATATATATTATGTATATCTATATATATATATATATATATAGATATATGATATATATAGACATATATATGTATATATGTGACATTGAGAGGCGGACGTTGATTGAGTGACAGCACACGCTCAGAGAGCTCTGATATTTACGGATATTGTGACAGTTACTGTCCACTTATGTGGACGAAAGTTAGTGCTTTGGATTGGTGATCATACCCCGCGTGCGGAGGAGAGGATATAACTGTGATTCGATGTACGAATTTGTCTGTGTAGCAGTTTTTTATCGCAAAAAGTCGTACAAAAAGTTGAGCTAAGTGTCAATCTTGATCGACTCAATGGTAGGACTCAAACTTAAAGACTGTTAACCTGCTCGTGTTTGCTACAATACCAGTAGAACCAGCCATGCCGGACGGGAGCGAGTTCTTCTCAAAGGTTGTCTTAGATCCAGTTTTGACCTACGTGGCCCATTCGGTGAACAACTCACCCGGGGAAAGCATTGTAAATGCATGCCGTGAGTTTTACTCCCTGGACGAGGTTATAAAAGCAAAGGAACTGTTGTGGAGAGTGGGCGATGAACAGGTTCTGCCCGCTCTTATTAGACGCAGAGACACTGGTAACTCGAATGAAATCGTCAAGGTTATTCAAGATATAGTGTCGGGAATCATGAAGCTCGATTCCGCGAAAAAACTTCCGTTGTTTGCGGTCGACTCAATAACACTGGGTCGCATCCCAAAGGCATCACCCGCTGAGGTGCACCCGATAAGTGTATGCGAAAGGTTGAATAAATTGGAATTGAGACTGAACGCTATGAATGACTTAGAACAAAGGTTGGATCAGATAGAGAATAACCCTGTTACCTCTCCACAAAGCTATGCGGCGGCAGCAGCGGTATCTCCAAATGCCACAGCTGTTCCGGCACAACAACCTGTGAAATCACAATGCGAGGTACGTCAGCCCAAGACTGGACAGAAGAAAAGCAATGACAACACATCAGCAACAAAGAAACAAAGTAGTCATGATGATGAAGGTTACCAGTATCCATCCTCAGAGATGAAGAAAACGAGGAGGCGTCTTGCAAGTCGACTGACAATCACAGGCACAACACGAGGCAAGTCAGAACTTTTTAAAGGTGCTCCAGAACCTAGTCGCGACATATTTATATACCGAGTCGCCAAGGGAACTGATATAAATCACATCAAGGATTTCATCGAGGAGAATCTAGTCACTGTCAGATCAATCGACAGGATCTCCAGTACTGAGTCTAAATTCGACAGTTTCAAGGCTGAAATTAAAGCATCTCAACTAGATACTGTACTATCAGCAGATTACTGGCCCGAAGGTGTTTTCAAGTCTAAGCAAGTAAGCAACGAAGACAAACGTTCGCGTTGATGTTCTTGACCACATTTTGTAATTTTTTTTATTCATACATAAATGGCTACCACTAACAAATTAACGCTGGCGTCTTTCAATTGTAAAGGACATGCTAGCGATCGTATAGCTTATATCAATTCTTTGCTGCGAAATTGTAATATATTGTTACTCCAAGAACACTGGTGTTTACAAGAAAACCTTTGCTTATTAGAAAATCAATTGGATGATGTAACTGTGATTGGCGTATCAGGGGTCAATGAGGGACAATTACTAATCGGGCGACCATATGGTGGTTGTGCCATTGCTTTTAAAAAGTCGCTTGGTTGTGCAATAGAGCCACTGACGTCTGATTGTAATAGACTGAGTGCTTGCGTGATAACAGTACCTAACCACGCTAAAATGCTTCTTATCACTGTATACATGCCGTGCTACTCAAACTGTACAATTAATGTAGAATTGTATCGAGATGTGTTGAACGAGATAAGGTCGTTAATTGCGCTTAATAATGATGTTGAATATGTTGTCATTGGTGGTGATTTTAATACTGACCTAAGCAGAGATAACTCAAGACACACTGCGCTGCTTAAGACATTTTGTGAGGTCGAAAGTATGAAATTTGGATTATTGAGCTCATGTTCAACTGTGAATTATACTTATGAAAATTCATTTTCGTTTGTTACGTCTTGTATTGACCACTTTATTGTTTCGGATAATATGTTCCACTGCATTACCGATTATCATTGCTTACATGAAGGTCATAACCTGTCAGACCACAGTCCAGTAATTTAAGAGCTTGACATTCCTGTTGAATTTGTGCCCATGCAGGGCAAAGTATTGCATACTTTGCCTTCTTGGAAATGTGCTAATTCATCTAACATTGAGGCGTTCAAAGGTCAACTCAATGATTTACTTGCTGATATAGAGTTGCCATACGAAGCACTGCAATGTAATGACGCGCACTGTACTGACCATACCGACGCAATTATTTATTATTACGAAGCAATCCTTAATGCATGTATATTAGCGGCACAAAAGGCTATTCCTTCTGTAAGACGAAAGTCAAAGACAGGCTGGAAAACCCTAGTCAATCCTTATAAGGAGCAGTCAATATTTTGGCATCATTTATGGATTGATAGCGGAAGGCCAAGTGTGGGCTGGGTGAAGGAGATAATGATTAAGACCAAACGCGAATATAAAAGAATTTCGAGAAGGGTTGTCAGGAATCAGGACAAGTTGTCGGTAGAACGCATGGCGGAAGCTTTAACAACCGATAGAAGCCGTGATTTCTGGTCTGAGGTTAAGAAAAGAAGTGGTAAGTCACGTGTTGTGCCAGCAGTTGTAGATAATGTGAGAGGTGAGACTGGTATACGTGAATTATTCTCTACCAAATACAAAGAATTGTTTATAATGTGTCATATAATGTTGATGAATATGAGCGATTAAGAGTGGTTCTGAATGACCAAGTTGAGCAAAGATGTAATTCAGGCAAATGCGAATCTGATCATTATATTTCAGTCAGTGATGTCACGGCAGCCGCGGAGAAAATTAAGGCCCATAAGGCTGACATTAATGGAAATGTAAATTCGGACCATATTAAAAAATGGCACTCGTGAATTGTTCACACATTTATCTCTGTTGTTCAATTCAATGATTGTTCATTCATTCACTCCAGTTGAAATGACAAGGTCGGTGATTGTTCCGTTATTGAAAAACAAAAAGAAATCGGCAAGCGACAGCAATAACTATCGATCGATAGCGCTGAGTAGTGTTGTAGGCAAGGTTTTAGATAACGTTATTTTGTCAAAGTATTCAAATTTTTTTTAAGCACCAGTCACCTCCAGTTTGGTTTTAAACCAGACCATTCCACTTCTCAGTGTACCTATGTAGTTCAAGAAGTTATAGATTTTTATGTCAATCAAAAATCGCCATGTTATGTTGTGATGCTAGACGCATCGAAGGCATTTGATAGGGTTAATTATATTAAATTGTTTCAATTATTGATACGTAGAGGTTTGTGTCCTACTATTGTAAAGTTGCTCCTTTATATGTATTTCAACCAATCGTTGTTAGTTAAATGGGGCTCTAATGTGTCTGAGGCATTCCAATGCAGTAATGGCATAAAGCAGGGCGGTGTGTTATCGCCGATTCTTTTCTGTATTTATATCGATGAGCTGCTTAATCGTCTTGAACGTAGTAATGTTGGTTGTCATGTCGGTCATCAGTTTATGGGTGCATTTGGATATGCTGACGACTTAACACTCCTTGCTCCCTCAGTCACTGCTGCCGAGCTTATGATTTCAACATGCGAAGAATACGCACAAGAATACGATGTAATGTTCAATAGTGAAAAAAGTATGCTGCTGTGCTACAATATTCCACAATGTAATACCAATCTCGAATTACGGCTGAATGGAGCTATTTTACAAAAGTACTCTAAGGTTGTTCATCTAGGCAGTTATATTGGTTATGAAAACAACGATGCGAATATCGAAAAAGCTGTAGGAGAATTGTTTTATCGTACTAACATTTTGATGTCCAGATTCGGCTTTTGCCGCACCGACGTTCACACTAGGCTTTTTGATACCTTTTGTACAAGCTTCTATGGTAGTCATTTATGGAAATTGGATTTAAAGTCACTTGAAAAAATAAGTGTTGCTTGGCGAATGTGTGTAAGGAGAGTTCTTAAGCTTAATAGAAGAACGAGGTCTCGTTTTTTACCGCTGCTTGTAGGCAGACCTGATATACGCACTCAGTTATTGTTACGTTTTGTTAATTTTTGGGTTAAATGCACCGTTAGTAACAACCCAAAAGTTCGACTTGCTACTATGCTCACTAATGTAAGCTAATCTGTCGTATCGAATAAGATCATGTCTGCCATTACTAAATTTAGACTACCAACAACTAAGATTAATTAATGAAGGTAACCTTAATAATGTACGCGAATTGCTTTTAAATATTAATGAAGTAACAGCAGAAGACAGGGCGACAATATGCGCTTTGCAAGAATTGGGTCAGCAGCGCGAAGGCAGTCTGTTAACTTCTTTAACACTGCAAGAGGCAGATGAGCTTCGTGTGTTCCTATGTACAAACTGATTGGTACTCATGTATTTTTATTCTTTGTATATATCTTTATATAATGAAATTTATTATAATGTATTTAATTATGTGGTTCATATTGCCCGGGTTTGTCTTTGGAAGCTGATGCAATTCATTTACATACTAGCGATCATGATTTCCATGCTTAAATTCAAAAGTGAATTTAAATCTCTTAAATTCATAGCAAATGGCTCAACGATGCGGTTGACGTTTATTCCACCAAAGAATAAACATTGTCAATGGAGGAAATGCGTGCAAGGATTCGCTTTATCAGTACAATTTTATGCAAATCATGTAGGTGGCTGTCTTAGTAACTCGGTCCATTGGTTCACAAAATTTCCCAAGCGAATTTCTTATGCGAGGAAATGTATCTTGTTCTTGTTTAACTTGCAAAAGATCAAATTATCACATGGCCACGCCTCAGGTATATGCAGATCCGAATGTGATTAAAGATCGACTCGCTTTGGATGCACAGTCCACGATAATGGGTATGAAGGAACATTTGAATAATGTGGCGCGAATTAAAAAGCCAACCAACAGATGACAAGTTTAACTCTTTGTCAAATTGCAAAAACCATAAGGACGACGCTAAACATAATCTACATGCAGATCAACAATTGGATTGTTTTACCAAATGTCATTTAACCATCGTTGTTTCAATGTGGCCGTTTTTTTACAAAATTTACGGCAGTAAAATCCTTTTAAGAGGTCATTTGTGACTTACACGGTAACATGCAGTTATTGGAGAGTCATTGATCTTGACATCAACGCAATAATGAGCGATGTAAGTCGAAATTTAATTTAATTAGCTTCATGCGCATGGTGCTTGCTTCTCTGACACAGCAGATAGGTTGGCAAATACACTTAACGGTACATGGTCTGTGATCTATTTCCTGTTTTAGTTTCATCACATTCTAGGATTAGTAAATTAACTTTGGCATATTAGTAACACGCTAGTTTATAAAGCTGAGTGAGTAACATGATATTGAAACATATTAGTGTAGCATATTCGACGTGTAAGAAAGAATTCAGAACCTTGTGCACATAGTCTTGTTAAATGTAGGGATAAAGGAGCAGGTATTTGGGGTTTTTTCGCCTTTGAACGACTGTAATATTATGGAACGCTGTTGAAGACATTGAGTAACTAAGTAGGTGTGATTTTGCATAGCTTCCAATCATCTGAAGAACATTAGAAGATAAGCCATGACCAAACGTCTAAAAAGTATATAATCATTCATAACGATATGATGCAACTACATATAAACACGGCACATAACATAATGGTGAGTACAGATGGGTCCGATTTCACCAAATGTCCGGATTGTAAAACTTGTGAAAACCACGGATGTCTACTGACATGCGATGCAATCGATTGCAACGGCCGAAGCATTTAAAGAATTGCAGGCTCAACCATCGCGTTGTCCTGTTTACATTCCATGGTGGGAATTAGCTACAAACCAATATGTATGTATGTATGCATGTATGCATGTATGCATGTATGCATGTATGTATGTATGTATGTGTATGTATGTATGTATGTATGTATGTATGTATGTATGTATGTATGTATGTATGTCTGTATGTCTGTATGTCTGTCTGTCTGTCTGTCTGTCTGTCTGTCTGTCTGTCTGTCTGTCTGTCTGTCTGTCTGTCTGTCTGTCTGTCTGTCTGTCTGTCTGTCTGTCTGTCTGTCTGTCTGCCTGTCTGTCTGTCTGCCTGTCTGCCTGTCTGCCTGTCTGCCTGTCTGCCTGTCTGCCTGTCTGCCTGTCTGCCTGTCTGCCTGTCTGCCTGTCTGCCTGTCTGCCTGTCTGCCTGTCTGCCTGTCTGCCTGTCTGCATGTATGCATGAATATATTTATGCATGTATGTTTGTATGTATGTATGTCTGTATGTATGTCTGTATATGTGTACGTAAATATGTGTACGAATCTACATAATTGTTAAGCACTAACAAACTTGGGAATCACGCTAAACGCAGGATAATCCCTGGTTTTATAGGGTCGTAAGTAACTGAGCGGTTGCCATATTTGGCGTGTCGGGTCTATTTCCATCGATGTATTTCGTGAACATATTGGAATAAATTCGATAACACAATGATCATCGTTAGCGGTTTTCTGTTACACTTCGATTACAAAGAAACTAGATAATCACAAAATACCGCTGGCGAGAGTATATATACCTTTGTGTATGTATATACATTCATATATACATACATATACATCAATATTTTTATTGACATATTAAACATATACACACAAATATTTGTACATATATATTCATAAATATGTGTATATAAATACATATACTTAAACATGTATACAAATATATATATATATATATATATATATATATATATATGTATATATAATATATATATAGGTGTATATACACATATATCCATAATAATATATAAATACATATTTATATGATTAATATGAATATACATGTTTATCTATATATTTATCTATATTTGTTTAGATATATGTATATATATATATATATATATATATATATATATATATATATATATATATATATAACATTGCATCAATGCTTATAACATGACGACGAAATATGTGCATATTTATATTTATATGTATAATTATATTCATATATAGAGTTCTATAAGCATATTTATATATATATAGATTGATAAACTGAGATGTGTCTTTGCAATATTGACATATATATATGTACATATATATATTTTATTTACGTATAAATACATATGTGGTTAACGAAGGAATATTCTGCACAGTAACCTGATGTAGCATGGCAAATAAATGCGGGGTTCCCCAGACATCGTATTAACCCAATGCTTTTCGTGACCCTATTCCAACATCAAACCTCACGTAATCCCACGCTAATCAAAACCGTGCCACAACTCCCATCCCATGCGCTCACATCTTCGTAACTCGTCTTATGTTCGTCTTTAATCCAGCCCAACTCTAATCGCAGTCACCAACTCAGTTTGACATCGATTTCACAGCCGCGTAACCTGCGCCGTGACATTGTGACTTGAGCCTTTTCCCCAGCGTGTCTGCACTTAACTGCTACCACGATCTCCCCCTAACAGTATTGTGATTCCACCGTTATGCCTATCATAACCCACCTAATCCCTGTCGTAACACCCAAAATGACCCTGCCGAAACACCAGCCCAATATTTGCTCTTGTCCCATCGTAATCCACGCATTCTCATTTGTCCAGAACTCCCCATTTCAGCACGTTAATTCAAGCTGTGACCGTAGTCAAGTCTTGACCGTTACCCTATATTAATCCCTGTTTTCATTCCATTCTTACCCCTGCCGACACCTTTATTTAAATGCACCATGACCGACAGAAGACAATAACCAGTAACACACTTGCAATCAAAATGTGCTTATGATATTATTGGCAAAGGGAACCAAATTGGAAAATATTGGCTGCGAAAACACAATCATACCAACTGACACTTTTGCGCTTTGACTGCTATTGAAATAATGCAAGATAACGTCGTGAAAAAGTCAAACTGCTGAATCGATCTTGTATCATATGTCGAAAGAGTAATTTCATTAGATGGTATAGCATCATTTGTACAAGGGCTCTACATTTATTGATCTAGCGTCTAACCACTGCAGAATAAGCAGACTTAACGCATTTAGATAATTAGCGATTGTCTTATGATAGTTGCAAATGCAAAGTAGTATAAATTCTCTTGTCCAATGTAACGTGCCCCGGGGATCTCCTAACAACATTAAACTTTTAAAGCCACTACCACACGATATTATCGATGCATGTTATTAATGAATTGACAGTATCAAATTGAATTCGGGACCACAATTGCAAATGATCCACATTGACAGACAAAAGATAGCTTCAAAAGAGCGTTGTTCGGCTTTAAACTAAAACAGCCACGCACATACACACAAACAGAGAGATACTCATACATACAAAAAAAAAATACAAAATTAGTAGAATGCTTACAAATATTTGCTGTATCCACATCCCAATCGCCTGTGTCCATGCATTTGCACGGATCCAGCGAGCCTTTGGCGGGACGAGTTAAGAAGCCTTTGTCTATGGCTTATTGATTGTTTATGGTGCAAAATAATCCAAGTGCAAATAATTGCAGTCACGCATTCTCCCTTTGCCATCATTCAGAATCGAGACAATAAATGCTGATCAATTCAGTAAAATAAGTCAATAAAAGCCAGTGGCGGTGATGCTTTTCCCTCGTTATCCAAGAATGCCTGCACGTCGTGTTGCACAATGAAAGAGACAAACGGCGTCTCTGCCTTGTAAATCTAAGGGGAGCAATATGGTGTGTTAACGTTGTGGTTGATTTACTGCCAATATCACAATGAATCTTTGAAGAGTGACAAGGACTAATTACACTGGCTCTTCTACGCGCCGTCGACACGGTATCTGCTTAGCTTAATGAGACATGCTGAATTGATTTATTGTCTGCTATCTACTAGTACAAGTTCTTGCTCCACAGATTATTCCAAGGGGCAATTCGCAAAGCATATATAAGGCAAGCCGTAAAGCCGTCCACATTATACCCATTAATGGATGCATGTGTGATAGAACAGAATTCCAATGCAGGATTTAACAGTTTTAGCAGTACTGATGATTACAGTCAATATGAAACATAGTATTTGCAAAATGACTGACCAGGGACGTTATTGACATTGAGGATTTATGTCACTTGACATTGAAGATGATGTTTGTGATGATGGTCACCGTTTTCTCAAACACATAAGATCATATGGCAACGGTGCAAATTTAATGTGATCATTGTGATAGAGATTAATTGGCTCAAAACCGTTTGCTTCGGGTAATAGCACCTGGAGATCAGATTCGCGTGAACAACATTAGAATGAATTTGGAAAAAGATCAAACAAATAATCATACCGCCTAATGACCTGATATACAGGCGAATGATTATTTTGGGCCAGAATTATATGTGCCTTACAAAGTGGAAGTTAGTCAGCACCCCCATCGATTTTAGAGTTTTAGAATGATAGAGTGTAGAACAACAACTATAATGGCAATATGGCGACTTCATTTTCACTGCACGTAGAAGACAATTGGTTTGAGTACAGTGCCATATCGCATCAGTAAATAGAAAGGTCAAATGGTGAACGAAACCGAAAGGCAGCATAAATCACAGCTCACTGAAAACAAATAGTGACTATCGTCGACGTTATTACCCCGTATTGACTGAAAGGTGGTCCTATGCATTCACAATGGAAAATAATGAAGCTATCCCTGTTTGATCTTTCAGGGAAGCTCCGATATTCATTGAGATTTACTACAAAAAAATCTAATGCATGTACAGCCGAATCTAAATGAAACCA
This sequence comes from Urechis unicinctus, assembly GCA_034190875.2. Lineage (NCBI taxonomy): Eukaryota > Metazoa > Annelida > Polychaeta > Xenopneusta > Urechidae > Urechis > Urechis unicinctus. The sequence goes on along the minus strand of CM067358.1, from coordinate 62,800,474 downwards.
GTCAAATACCTCCTGCACTCTTTTATTGATTTTTTATGATATAACGTAGTAGCAGTACAAACATGTGCAGTCATGCAATTTCCCTCCTGTCATTCAAAGGAAGTCGACCTTTACAACAATGGACAGACGGAAAGTCAACAGCACCGGAGCTTTGCCCACGCAATTCATGAATGCCTGAGTGACGTTACGAGTGGTGAAGTCGACATTTGTTCAATACTTGGCATCTCTGTACAATTAGTGTGCGGGGAACACCTAATGTATTTTGTAGAGTGCAAAACGTGCACTTGAGTGCAGTTAGGCAGCACTTTCCTGGAGGTGATCATATATACGTAATCAGTTATAACCTTGATTATAATGATAGTCCCTTTAAATCAGGTATTTTCTCTGATTAAATATCGTCATATGGTGGTTCCTTTTTGGTTTATTATGTGATTCGTTGGTGAAGTTGAAAGGCAATACGAAATGTCTGCAACCCTGTCAAATGCTTATGCTTGAATGGCGTCTGTAATGGGTATCGTTAGCATATTTTGATATTATTATGTCAATGCCAGTAATTTAACATTACTCTGGACTGCAAAAGGCACACTACATGATCAGTTAAAAAGCTTGAATATTCGGATGAACGAATGTGCGAGCATGTTATATGTTTCGTATGTTTCAGTGGCAAACGGGTTTACGATATATCAGCTGCGTTAAATATTGCATCGAGTGTGGACTCGGCACGACTCGAAATGTCCGAACGGTACGAGCATAATTTCCGGCACTGCATCACGTTAATCAAATGGTTCTGTATATTCGATCTCCAAAATAACATTACCGCTATATTTGGGAAGATATCCTTAGTAGCGATTAGCAAATTAAGACATATTTGGGAACAGATTTCACCACTGAGTTACGGTTTTAATCAGAAGCATTTTTTTCATAATGAAACCTAGGGTTTTTTTTATTTTGTCAAATATTTATGACTATAAAGTATTTTTTAATTACTTGATACTAAAATCGTCAAAGAGTTGTTGAACAGATTTAATCCGCAATCATATTGGATACCATAGAAAACACCAAGTGCAAATGACTTAAGAGGCTAGTATATAGCTGCCATAACGACACCGTTAGTTTGAATCGCCAAACTGCAATGATAAAAAGGAATAATATCGCATGAACGATTCATTTACAAACTTTTAAGTTTAATGCGGTTGCACACAGTTTTAACGTTAATGGAGGTGGGAGGGGTGTGTGGGCGGGGGTGATGACATCTTGTTTAATGCCTGAGCGGCATTGCCACCATCGTCCATGACGCATGAATTCTATTATTGATCCTCCTCTTTGTAATACCCGAGTTTATCACATTGGTTATCAGTGTGATGAATTTGCATGGACATAGACTGATGTACTCGATACGATTTACAATTGTAGCGTTTCATAAAGAAAATTAATCGGTCCTATTCAAGTGCTTACTATGTTTGATTATTCGTTTGGCATTGGTCTTTGGCAATTGTAATAATCGACAAAAGGTCTGTGCTGAATGGCCGAGTCTTCGTCTATTGTAACTGCATTGGCTAATATCAGACTGTTCACTGACTAATATCTTTTGAATTAGACAATCACTTACAGTGGATGGAACCATTAATATGTTAAAAATAATTGTGTCAGAGAGGATTTCAATTGCGGTATATATGGTCAACACATCAATCATTCTGATACTGAACTAGTATAGTCTGCGTTCCAGACTCCAGGTGTTCTGCTATGCTTCTCGCCTTAGAGTCTACGATAAGACAAGGTCTAAAACTGGTGTGTCCAAATATTCATAAGACATGTTCTTCAATCTTCGTCACAGCCCCTGCTTGACCAATCAACGCAAAGGTTGTGACCCAGATAGACCTTAGTTGCGCGCGTCTGGCTCATGAAACTGGCTTGTGATACGCACCCTCGGTTTTATGTGACGTCATGTACATTGTTGTGGTGTGCGTCCAATGAGAACACACATAATTTCTTGTGGTATTAAGGGGCGTCTCCTTAGTTAAAATTCGCGCAATAACAAGCGCTGTAAGTGCTCAGCTGCATGATAGTATGTTTACTTAATTGAGTCAGCTAACGAGACAAGCCGTGTGTCTGCTTCTCTCTCCGAATGTGTGATTAAGGATGCCACTCAGCTTGAAACAACAAATCGAGGTGTTGCAGAATGTGTACCCGGCTCATAAAAATCACTCGTTTGGTTAGACAAGTTGACTAGGCAAGTCACTTGTCCAACAACAAATCACTTGTCCTGGGCAAGTGGACAACCATTGGTGTCAAACCCTGAGCCATTCCAAGCATTGCATTGAGATCCGTAGCTAACAACGTAGAGCAAAATGTTTCCCCACCCAAGCAGGCGCATTCCCAAAACAATCAAACCCATCAAGAGGCAGAGCCCATACTCCTTTTGAAAGTCTTTCAATACCACACCATGCGACTGTTGCGCGTAACAGGGGGCTTACGTTGAAGTCATTTCTATGGGTATGCAACAGGAAATACTTCAGTTGATGTAAAATGAGGTGTAAAACGGAGCGTACAGAAGCTAATATAGCGCCGAATCTTCGTAAAATAGACACTGACCAATGAAAGACAATGACTCAAAAGTATACAGAAAGACACTGCTTCTGATTGGAGCATCCCAAATCATGGATGCTAGTCTAGTTGAAAAGATCTTGTTAGAATAGACTCTGGGCGTGAGTATTGAATATCATAAAGACGTAAACAGGGCCCGCAGCCCAGGGGCTAAGAGACCTTGACTAGAAGTAGTAGATTGTTAACAATAGTTGGTATATTGTAAACTAAGCTAAACGTCACGTCGAGTGTTGCACTGTTACTGTGTGTTACAAAAATGAGAATTAATACCAGCAGAGAGTAGGACAAAAGCTATAATGGCAGTATGACTACTGACAGGCCCATTAGCTCCCCTTACTATGAGCCGTTGCAAGTTATTCCTTTGTGAGTAACCAAACTCAAATAATACCAACTACATCAAGAGACAGTTTGCATCATAAGTAATAATTTTTGAAAGAGCCATCAGACAAAAGTAATGAAACAAACAACCTAATGGTTTACTTAATATCACATAGCTCCAAGCCGTTCATCAAATTAACCAAAGTCGTGCTGCACTGCAATAAATAGATCCATGTCAAATTGTTTTCCCTACTTGCGATAGTATATATATATATTTGCGAAAACAGATTGCTTCAAACAGGAGAGTTGGTCGGCTGCACACAAACACAGAGACGCACACATACATACACATACTCAATAATAAAAATGCTTGAATATATTTACTGCATTAATTTACCGATTGCTTGTGTCCATGCATATGCACATATCCAGCGAACAACGGGCATATTGATTGCTTACGGTATGAAATCATCCAAGTACAAATAACTGCAATCACGCATGCTCACTGTGTTAATCAGAAGAGGCAATAGATGTTGATCTATTCAGCAGAATACGTAGGGAGGGAAGTAACAGTGATGCTTTGCCCTCGCCATCCATGAATTCCTGCACGTCGTGTTTCACAGCGAAAGGGACATATGGTGTCTCTATGGTACTCTCAACCTTGGAGGTTTATTTACTGCCAATCTCACAATGAATCTTTGAAGATTGACAAAGACACTGTTTTTTCTATGCGCCATCGACATGGTATAGGTAAAGCTGAACGGGGCATGCTTAATTGATCTATTCTCTGCAATGTACTAGTAGAAATAAGGACAATGATCAATAGACTGAAAAAAGTAAGCAGGTACCTCGCTCTACATACTTTTCAAAAAGGCGATTCTCAATGCATATTATGCAAGTCATATAATCGTCAACAGCGCTACACAACAAATGGATGCCTGTGTGATGGAATGGAATTAAGTAGCTTTGGCAGTACGAATTAATCACATTCATGTGGAAAATAGTATTTGACAACCACTAAAACAACCGCTTTTGGTTGTAAGAAACGGTTTGCCAAGGACGTTATTCATTGATATGTCTATATTTATGGTTCAGGTCACAACAGTAAGGTCGCGACGGTGACGGATGAGGATGAATGTGATGATAGGCTCAAAATCGTTGGCTCAACTAGGCTTCGAAACCAATGCTGCTTGATCCTTTCAGAGATAGAACAATAATTAATGTGGTCATCTGAGTCCAAACCAGGGATCAATATGCCTAACTGTGTGACGTTGAAGCCAGTAGATGGCGTGAAAAATTGAAAAAGCACCATCACTTAGGGTGATAGCATCAAATTGGCATTGGTAAACGATAGTCATCATACCTAAAATAAAAGATATACAGGTAAATGATTAATTATGTGTGCATTACATTGTGGGAGTTTGGTGATACCGCAGCATGGAGTTGTCTTAAACTTGTCAATTACAGCCAGTCCATGAAAGTTGCCATGATAACGCGGCATGTACGTCATCAACCAGTTGGAGATGGATCAAAACACATGATGACCGGCTCACAAACATCATGCGAAAAATTCATAAAAGCCACTACCCGATAAATGTCTGGACTATTATGAGCCACCCTATCTATCGATGTAATCCGGGAGCTCCCCGTTTGCATTGACATATAGCTAATGCCTTGGTTATTAACATGGAAAAAGTAAGGTAACTGCGCCCTGTATTTGACGATTGATATGACTCCATTCAACAGCCAAGGCAAATCAATCGTATAAACCTCCAAGCGGGCGCCAGATGTGACACCAACAATTTGTCAGCATTTGCGCGTTGCTTTCGCTTGTTCCAGGGATCAACATTTGGATTAGAGCTGACTGAGCCTTGCGTCGGCAAATAACGCCGATTCATCATCTTGTTCGTAATCATTAACCGCAAAACCAAACATGGCCACATAGCTAGCCGCATGCACATAAATGAAAATGTATATGTATGCATATAAATATATATATATATATATATATATATATATATATATATATATATATATATATATATATATATATATATATATATATATATATATGTGTGTGTGTGTGTAAATTTTTGTATTTATATATAGTGTATGTGTATATATATATATATATATGTGAGATATATATTATTTATTTGTATGTATCAATATAGGTATATCAATGTATTCATATACATAAATATTTATGTATATAAAAATGTATATGTATGCATATATATATATACAAATATATATATATATATATGTATAAATATTTGTTATATATATATAGATATGTGTATATATATATATATATATATATATATATATATATATATATATATATATATATATATATATATATATGCATACATATATATTTTCATATATATAATTATTTATTTGTATGTATCAATATAGGTATATCAATTGATTCATATACAAATAAATATTTATTTATATGAAAATGTATATGTATGCATATATATATACAAATATATATATATGTATAAATATTTGTATTTATATATAGATATGCGCATATATATATATATATATATATATATTGATATATATAATTATTTATTTGTATGTATCAATATAGGTATATCAATGTATTAATGTACATAAATATTTATTTATATGAAATATATATATATATATATATATATATATATATATATATATATATATATATATATATATATATATATATATATATATATATATATATATATATATATATATATATATATATATATATATATATAATAGCAGCTAATAGGGCGAAGATGTTGTGGAAGAGGGCAGTGGATAATTTACATCATGAAACCGAACCGCTCAGTTTTCTAGATTATTTGTGCAGAAACTATCGTTAAACGGGAGAAAAAGCATGACATACCTTCCCTACAAAATAGCTATGCAAACATCCCTTCACTTCATATAAATCGGCGCTGTAACAGCATTTTAGCATTATGTTGGCCGTCAACTGTCAGGTAACTTTTAAATGTGATGTCCCGGCTGACATATGATATATTTACGAATGCGGGTAGTGTTGGTAATTTGCCTGACAGTTGTATATTGGAAGAGCACGTTCATCTTCAAGCCCAGTACCTTTGATAGCTACAGCTAGACAAGGGTAATTTGTTAATTTTCTCTACTGGCGCTCTTATAGACTTAATATTCAGCTGGAAAAATATTATGGCGAAGTAAAAAATACAATAGATAATGATGTTATTGATTATCACGATATCAATCTACCATCGATTGTTCTTGTAGTTACAATGGCAGCATCTCTTAAATTGTCCTTACGATTTGAATACACTTCCTTGCTTCAGAACAATGAACTCAACGGAGAATAAGCCACTACACTTAACAATATCAAAGTAACAATATCAGTTGAGGTTGGTTAGATGCCTATAGGGGATAGATAGTATGAGCAATCACCAGGGGATGATATTGGTGTTCGACATTTGGGATACCGCTTTATCAAATGGTAAAATCAAGTGGTGAAACATACCTAAAGACAGCATGGGTCACAGATTTGAGCCCAATATAAAACTTACGGGCTACAGTCACCGGTATTACACTGGATTGACTGAAAGGAAACCCTTTGCATGCAAAATGCGAAATAAAGTAGATATACGTGATTAGTTCCGGAATTCGTTAAGAATTACTAAATATATCATGTTACGCGTTGTCAAGTACAGCTGAATCTGATATAAAACAAGCTAAATACCTCCTGGCCTCTTTTATTAGTTTCTTATGGTAAAACGTCGTGTCAGTACAGACATGTGCAGTCACGTACTTTCTTTTTTACCGTTCAAAATGGAAGACTTCTGTAGTCCACGCTGACAATAGAAGACGAATGGAAAGTCAACAGCACCGCGGCTTTGCGCTCGCAAGTTTTGAATGCCTGCGTGCCGTTCCGAAAGAGACAGATGCTCCAGTACTGTTAGTGTGCGGGGAACAATGCGACACCGTTCTGTCCGCGGTTGATTTACATCAAATCGTACATTGAATCAAAGGCGAGGGAATGTTATATACGCTTGTGACTGGGCCAAATTATACATAAAGTGTGGCTTGTGGTTAACCAAGCATTGAACAAAATATATAGTTTTACAGCCTTAATTGTATAGCCTAAAGGCAATAAACAAGCGGCAAGCGAGGGCCAGGGTGATCCATTATTGAAGAAATAGCGATGTTACGCAATACTATAACGAGTAAACAGCTTCGCCATGGTGAAATGGTCGCATGATATTTACATTGGAACGCGAACAACCAAGGAATGTACACTGGCGTCTTACCATCATGTCGCATAGCATTTTATAGGATGATAGCAAATGGGTGGCAGATTCTGTGATTGTTATTAGAATTACCCTTGGCTCGGCTTTGCACCAGCCTATTATGATGCTCTGCGCGTTTGAATTCAAATAGCAATGCATTATTGCGGATCACATGGTATGCATACAATGTGAAAGCATCTGACATGAGTGACCGATGCAGACGATGGACACATTTGAATGAAAAACGTAAGACAATGGGCGCCAGGTCGTGAAGATCGTTATACTCGAATGCATTTGGTAGCGTGAACAAAAGTGATAGAACATTTTAATATACGGAGAATAACTCTCTCCGGAAGTTTACGTAACATTCGTCATATTGGTTTTCTTTTTTGTTTGCTTATATTGTAGTACACTGGGAAGGTTAAAAAACAATACCAAATGTCTGCTCCATAGTCATATGCTTATGATGCAATTTCCTCTGTGATGTGTGTCATAAACATATTTTGCTATTACTTTAACTTTGTTTAGTCAGAAAGACCGCCAAAAACATACTACATATTCAGCGAAAGAAGCTTTAAAATTGAGATAAACGACCGTGCGGGCAAGTGATATTGGTTTGAATGCTTCAGTGACAAATGGGTTTACGATGTATGAGCTGCGTTAAACATTGTATCGCGTGTGAACGCTGCACGGCTGTATATGTCACAACTTCACGAACATCTATTACAGCATTTCATCCCAGGGTTCCGATAATCCGACAGCCAAACAAGCATTAATTAATTTTATAGCGATCAGAGTGCTTCAAACCGATCTTGGTTTGCACAAACATAATTACAATATAATATTTTTTTATATGCACATTTATATATATATATATATATATATATATATATATATATATATATATATATATATATATATATATATATATGTATATATATATATATATAGAGATACATAGAGAGATATCATATATGTACATATATATATAGAGACTATATATATGTATATATACATATATGTATAGATATATATATATAAATATATAATCTTCTATATATATAGATATATATATAAATGTCTATATCTCTATAGAGAGATCTAGAGAGAAATCTGTGTGTGAGTTTCTAGAAATATCTCTCTCTCTCTAGATATATATCTCTCTCCCTCTCTCTCTCTCTCTCTCTCTCTCTCCCTCTCTCTCTCTCTCTCTCTCTCTCTCTCTCTCTCCCTCTCTCTCTCCTCTCTCTCTCCCTCTCTCTCTCTCCTATATATATATCTCTCCTCTATCTCTCTCTCTCTATCTCTCTCTATATCTCTATATATCTATCTCTCTCTCTCTATCTCTCTCTCTCTCTATCTCTCTATCTCTCTATCTCTATATGTCTATATATATAATATATTAATAGAATAGCCTTAAACGCCGTTGTTTATGTCTTATAACTAACTCTTCTATCAGGCTGCATACTATTTAAGATATCAAGTATTTTAAATGGTGAACCAAACGAACAGGATGCCAAATGCAACCCGATCGGTGGGGAAGAATAACCACACCTGAATGTGCAGAGTCTGTGGTATCTTACAACATACATCGGCATGTTGTTTCTTTGCCAATATATAGATTATCGGATTTATCAGATATACCTGTGGTAAGTATCCTCTCGGCTAGCATCTCACAAGACCAAGGGTACACAAACGCACCTATGACTCTGATGGAACGACCATGAAATACATCGGATTTATCGATTGATATATAAATAATTCTACAAAGTGATTGCATTGCGTCCAGACTACTTTTACAACATTTTGATATAAGGTAACCTGGTTTTCTTGTAATTATTAACCAGTTTTGGTCAAGCACCAACTGGCTTGCTGATTTTATATTTTGGGAGCATCCTTGGTGTGAGCAGTTGTTTCTGCGAAATCATCTAACTAATGATTTAATAACCATTGCTAGTAACAGACATGCAACAAGGGCTTGTACTGATGTCTTCACTTTGGAGAGACCAGACAAGTTTGGTTGGCAATGGCTTCGTCGAAGGACAGCCAAAAAGCACTACGTTGCAATATATCTTACCTAGTTCGTTCGTCATGCCGAATGTTCACCACCTGCAGTTTTAAAATGTATGACTTGTCTTGAATAGTTACTGTCAGTGAAATATTACAATTGTCAGCCGCTTGTGTGGTATGCATGGAAACTGATCTAAAAAGGTTACCTCAGTCGCTGTAGCAATTTGTCAATGCAATATTATTCCCTAAGTATCTCAGTGGTATTGACTGACTCGTGTCGTGGTAGAGACGTTATGAACATGCAACGAATGCTTCATTATGTCGATTCATCCTTAGACACAACACCATATATACTACTGCCAGGTACCGGCAAGAAACTATGCTCTGATTACCGTGCATAGTTGATACTTTCCAAGGACACCAGTGACCCACTGTAGACCTTCATCAACTATGTTGTATTATATTAAGCACAATACATGTATGTATATCAGACAGCAGCAACACAGTACATAAAAAAGCTAGCGTTGGTGATTTTGGCATTAATCTTTTATGTATCATGCATGCAGCACGTAGTCAGCAGACATATAGAGAAACCAACATATCATTAATTGGTCAGCGGACCATTTATTGTGGTATGTAAAATCCATAAGGTATTTTATTTGAATCAGAAATTAGGATTTTAAGATTCAAACAACTAAAGCGCAACAAGCAGGGACGCTAAAAAAGAAATTATATGCAAGTAAAAGCTAAACATTACTAACCTTTCGCTTAGACAGTGCAACAAAGTCGGGTATGAACATAGCCGAACGAGCAAAACCACATTTCATGAGGGAATAGCATATGTTCTTGGACCAATTACACATTCCAAACTCACAAAAATAGCCTATTTGTTGCAATGAAAAGAGCTATTGTGCTCTCCACCAATTGTCTGAGCTTGACAAGCAAACGTTAAGGTCGGTATCCATCATTTACCCGCGAAGTACTCACAAAGACCAGCAACATAAAAGCTGTTACAATTAGCACGCCAACAAGTCCTTGGAACGATTCGTCCTTAGTCCCGATTGCAATGACAACTGACATTGATACATTACGACAGCATTACGAGTTGTAACAACAATAGGTGTCATGAACAAATTAATGAATTAACTGGTATAAAGTTGCTGTGCATATCGCACAACGAGCTAGCCCAGTAACAGGCTGATGAAAGCATAAACATTTACCAAGCGGTTTTAGGAAATATACCTGATGTTATTTGATCATAACTGCACAGTCTATGCCATCATAAATAACGATATAGGGATAAATACAATCCATATATGTTTTATCTTCCTAGCATTCAATGCACTAGTTGCTGTCCTCCGATTTATTATTTTTTTCTCGTTTATTACATTCGCTGCTTGAGTGTCAGATCCAACTTTTGCAACTGTTTCCTGACGGCGATCAAATTGTCGCATGCTTTGGCCTAGTCTAGTGAAAAGTCTAAGATACATAAGCACATATGCGCATATATTAATCAATAATATAGTACGTTATTAACGTTAGATAGAAATTCGCACAACGCTCTAATGTGATTGACAATGTAAAAACAATCACGGGTTTTCGTTTTTGTCTTTGTTATGTTGGTTCACTTGTATTCATCATATGGAGACACCGAGTCTACAGCACTAGCCTCAGAATGCGTTATTTCACAAAAGAGAAAGTATTTGCCATTGAAAGGAGGCAAATGCATGATAGCAGATATAGGCTTACATGATGTTATACCTCAAGCGATTCATGCAATACTGGTTTTAGAGGCCATTATAAGAAATCGCTCATATAATTTGACTTTAGATGCAGATAGAAGAATGCATGTGCTTTTTGGCACACTCGGACACAGCTTTCCGTGATAATACCGAGTAAACCTTTTAGCATGTTTGATAGCTAATTACGCAATTGGGAATAGTGAGCTCATTGGCCGCAATTAAGCCTCAGCTGAAATAACCATCGTAGTTAGTATCTGGCCAGACAGTTATACTAACTTAATCTATTGGTAACAAACCATTTCTATCCCCATATTATGTAAATAAAAAGAAAGCGTAAACCATGGCGAACATCATATCCTTCGGTTATAAACATAATGATGGGCTTGGATCACTGATTTTTCTACGAACGGGGTGGTGATAACGTTAATATCAACATCGAACAGTAGTGGAATTACCATGGTCAACGTTGCTGTATTTAATCTAATAAAATCTCATATTCTATTTAGACAAGCTGTATAATCAGACACCATATGCATATATAATCACAATCTGCTCTCTGCTTCAACGGGCCTCAAGGCAGCATGACTGTTAATGGCGTGGTGATGAGGAGATTGCAATGAGCCACCTTAGCGTAAAAAGATATTGGTGATGAGCAAATATAATTGGTCGACACAAGGATTAATGCTATTGCTTGGACAAAATGAAATAATTGCAATTGAATATTGAACGACGGTCTATGGCTGATTTATTTAATCACAAGAGCGGCGGTAAATGAGGTACACTCATGTTTTGGCTGGCACAAATCCCACTAAATGCGTATGTTGTTTTACTTCTGTCCCTCAAAACGTTTGGAAGCACATTCACCGAAGCGAAATTATACCGATAGTTATTGAACGATTAAATATTCACGATTTAATTACAAATGTTGACATGCACATAAAATGTAGGAAAGAACATTTTATCTAGAGCATCAATAAAGTAAAAATATTGCATGGAGTAACCTTATTCTAGAGTATTTAGATAGAGAGGAGTATATAGATATATAGAGATAGAGATATAGAGAGATAGAGATATATATATAGAAGATATAGAGAGAGAGAGAGATATCTATAGATATCTCTAGAGATCTATATATAGAGATCTCTAGAGAGATCTCTCTCTCTCTCATCTCTATATCTCTCTATCTATATAGATATCTCTCTATATCTCTAGATAGGATCTCTCTCTCTTATATCTCTCTCTCTCTATTTCTCTTCTAAATATATCTACATATCTCCCTTTCTCTATCTCTTTATATAATATATATCTATAATATGTGTGTATATCTGTATATTTAAATATATATATCTCCCTCTCTCTCCATATCTCTATATAAATTTTTCTCTCTCCCTCTTTAGCTCTTTCATCTATATCTATATATATATAAATATACATATATATAGATCTATATATTTTTTGTAGATAGCTTTATATATATATATATATCTATCTCTATCTATCTATATATATATATATATATATATATATATATATACAGATATATATATATAATCATTGTTTAGACATATGGTTTTAAGTAAGATTTTGAGGTTTTGCGGTATGTCAGAGAACATACTTGCTAAAATTTGATTTCCTACAATATTCATGATCAAATTAAATAGTAGGTGAAATATTACCTCTGTATGTCATTGGGACTAGACTATTATATTACAATGGTCAAATCAAAATATTTTCGAAACTATGAAATGCAACGCGGATTGACCTAATGTGGACATAGTGGAATATCCTTTCGTGGACTCAAGTCCAGAAAGGTTGGGCGGTTTGTCTACTAAATGTCACGATCGTACCAATATATGTATAAATTGGGTAGTAGGTCCAATATTCATTTGAGGAATCGACGGGATATATATATTCAATGGTCAAAATTTTCGTGTACTATGAAATGCAACGCGGATTGACCTAATGTGGACATAGTGGAATATCCTTTCGTGGACTCAAGTCCCAGAAAGGTTGGCGGTTTGTCTACTAAATGTCACGATCGTACCAATATATGTATAAATTGGGTCTGGGTCCACGGTTCATTTGAGGAATCGACGGGATAATCTCGTCAGTAAATCGTGTACTATGGCGTACTGTTTGCAGTCAAGTAGACAATGATTCACAATTAAGAATTTTGCACACTAATGAGGACTGTTAATTAGCTCTTTCACACCAGTGAGAAATAGTTCCATCAGACATGCTTACACTAATAACATCCGAACTATGCAATAGTTAAAATCAATATTGTCCTCTCCGTGCGGTATTGTTTGACAGTCTGTTTCTCTTCGCATGTAAACAGGTCACTGTATTTTTAGGGGCATTAATAGGAATGTATAGCGGCCAACAACTCTGCCGTTATGTGCATGGGGCCAACGAAGCAAATTTTATGATTTGTGGGCACTTTCTCAATACTGTATGAATCCATCGATTTATTACCTTGTTGTCGGCTCTTATTGATTCAATAATATGAAATGTGAATGCTGGTGCTGGGTTTTCTTGTTATCAGGTGTACGAAAATACGTTGTTACACGACCTATTGAGCATTATCATTTTATTTCATTGCTAACTTCGTCCAACTGTGACATTCCCACATGTCACGCATGTCTCGGATCTGGAAGCTTTTTGGCTTGCATGTTAAGAACAGCTTTTTCAGAGCGACCCGGATATTGGTGAAGAGGTGCCAACCTAGTGTTTTGGAAAACAGCTTGCAGTGTGGTAAATGTAATTTTGGTTCGATAATGAATAATGTGGGTTATTTTTGTTCATAAGGACCATAAATGTTGGGGTTAATATGTTAGTCTGCCTACCTGCTTAGCACTAAACAATACAGGGACGTCTCATTGGTAATACGGTCGTCCCTCACACCGTTCACAGCCATAAACATCACACATCATGGATTAGCGTATCCTTACAAAATATAACAATGGATTCTGCAATGTTCCTTTCGCTCCTCGCAAAATTGCACCGTGATATGCCATTTACAAAAGCGCATTACTGCATTATTATAATAAGCTATTGCATCTCGCGCAATGCGTTCGGCACGCAACAAATAAGGTTATTATTATATTTATCTCGCCTGCAACCCTTGGTTGCTGAGTAAAAAGCCTTATACCCCTTACATATTTGTCATGCTAAGTTTATATTTTTATCAGCCTTGGTATTAGCAGTAGTAACCGGCCAAATAACCAAACTGATGATATGATAACCATAGTTAGGAAATAACAGAGACTTGTACTGTTGTCTTCACGATACAGGGACCAGACAGGCTTGCTTTGTTATGGCTTACTTGAATGAAAGCTTATATTCATTTTGACAGTAACAAAAAAAACACACTATGTAGTGCGCATTGGACGAAGTGAAATGGCGACGAATAACCAATATAGATGAAAAAATGAGCCAAATAAACAGTGGACTACGTTGCTTATAATAAATTTTATAATAGTTGTTATTGCTCGTCCAAATTAAAAATAACATTGACAACCGTTGCTTATAAACTTATAACTCACCTTTATTCAATCAGACTGCATAACATTATGCGAAATTAAGTATGATGCATGTTCAACACAGTGGCCACGAGTTTTAGTAACGCATTGAACATGATCACTGCATTGTTGATTAATTTCCAATGATTTAGCTGTATTTCAGCGTACACTTACAAAAGGTCTTCACACTACTAAACCGCTACATAAGCATACATACACACATTTATACACGACAAACACTGTAGTTTATTTAGTTAGTAGTAGTTACGATTTAGCAAAAAAAAGCACATTGTGTGAGGCTCAACGAACTGACGGACCCGTCTAACATCAGCTGCTACCCTGGCCACGATGACCCCATACAATTCAGAGCTTAACAAAACCCTTTTGCGATCAAAATTGATGACTTGTCGAGCTCAGCGACTCGAGTGCAATATTATAATTGTCATCCGCTAGTGTTGTATGCATGGAAAATGATGCAAACATATGCTAAATCATTGCGGCGATTTGTCAATGTTATGACCAGTGTTACATTATTCAACGAGTGTGTCAGTGATATTGGCCGTGGTAGAGACAACATGAACATGCGCATTCCGCTACATTAATTAGATTTATTATAAGGCACAAAGCCAGTTAACAATTTTATCTACTGCTAGGTACAAAAAGGTAACTGTGCTCTGATTACCAAGTATAGGTAATACTCTCCGAGGACACCCATGACCCATGGTAGACGTACATCAATTATGTTGCATTATATATCTCACAGTACATCTATGTATGTCAGAGGACAGCAATAAACACAATTTGTAAAAAAAACACTCATTGGAGGTTCGGCATTATGCTTCATTGTAGAGGAACCGACATTTATATCTCGCATTGGTCAACGTACCATTTATTTTTGTGTCAAATCGAAATCTAAGAGGCCTAGTATTTAGATCAGAGACTGGGATTTTACACTAGGATACATAAGAAATAATGTGCAAATTATAGTTAAACAAAACTAACATTCCGCGTGTTCGAAAATAACCGGACGATCAAAATCCCATTTCAAGAGGGAATTGCGAAGCTCATAAAGATGGTCAGCTTGGGGGCAATGCAAAGAACTATTGTGATCTAGATCGATTGCCGGAGCTTGGCATAATCGAACTGATGAGAGAATAAACATTTACCGAGTGTTAACCTGCTGTTATATTGTTATAACTGCACAGTATATGCAATCGACAATAACAATATAAGGAACAATAAAATCCATATATCTTGTATTTTGCTAGTAGTAAATGCACGTGCTGTAGTGCAATGATAAATCACTTTCCGCTCGTTGCTTACTTACACGACTTAAGTGCCAGATCCAACTATTGCAATTGTTTCCTGGTGTCGAACACGTTATCACAACGAATTCAATGTTAGAGCGCTGATGCTGTCGATCTGGCATATAGGATAGGGAAAATGCATGACAGTAGATGTATGCAAGCAATGTGCAGTAATTTGATATTACTTGCGGTTTTAAAACCTCTGTAGTCCTTATTACACTCGGGCACAGCTTTCCGTGATACAATCGAAAAATAACGATGATCTTGAACCATTGATTACAATTTAATTAATATAATACCTTATCGTTGTCATGTACTAACAGAGTGTTTATAACGTTAATATTCACATTGTGTAGTGGTCGAATTATTATGATCAACGTTGCAGGGTTTAATCAATAAATATTATGTTCTTACAGGACAAGCTGGATAATAATACACTGCGTGCATTTTCACAAATCCCACTAAATGCGTATGTTGTTTTAATTCTGTCCCTCAAAACGTTTGGAAGCACATTCACCGAAGCGAAATTATACCGATAGTTATTGAACTATTAAATATTCACGATTTAATTACAAATGTTGACATGCACATAAAATGTAGGAAAGAACATTTTATCTATCACCAATAAAGTAAAAATATTGCATGAGTAACCTTATTCTATATATAGAAATAGGGGAGTATTTATATATATATAGAGATATATATATATATATATATATATATATATATATAGATATCTATATATATATATATAGAGTATATATATATACATATATATATATTTATATATTTATATATATTTATTTATGTATATATATAAATATATCTAGTGGTTTGTCTCATATATATATATATAATATATCTTATATGTGTGTCTATATGTACTCTTAAATCTCTATATATACATAGAGATATATACCTTATATATATATATATATATTTTTGTATGTAAATATTTATCTATTTAAATAATCTATCTCGCTCTATATATATATATATCTTAGGTTATATACCTATATATAGAATCTATATCTCTCTATATATGTAGATAGATTTATATATATATAATATATATATATATCTATATATATATATATATATATATCTAGATATATATATATATAGATATATATATATATATATATATATATATATATATATATATACAGATATATATATATATAGTCATTGTTTTTAGACATGGTTTTAATTAAGATTTTGAGGTTTTGCGGTATGTCAGAGAACAGTTACTTGCTAAAATTCGATTTCTTTTAATATTCATAATCAAATTAAATAGTAGGTGAAATATTATCTCTGTATGTCATTTGGACTAGACTATTATATTACAATGGTCAAATCAAAATATTTTCGAAACTATGAAATGCAATGCGGATTGACCTAATGTGGACATAGTGGAATATCCTTTCGTAGACTCAAGTCCCAGAAAGGTTGGCGGTTTGTCTACTAAATGTCACGATCGTACCAATATATGTATAAATTGGGTCTGGGTCCATGGTTCATTTGAGGAATCGACGGGATAGTCTCGTCAGTAAATCGTGAACTATGGCGTACTATTTGCAGTCAAGTAGACAATGATTCACAATTGAGAATTTTGCACACTAATGAGGACTATTAATTAGCTCTTTCACACCAGTGAGAAATAGTTCCATCAGACATGCTTACACTAATAACATCCGAACTATGCGATAATTAAAATCATTATTTTCCTCTCCGTGCGGTATTGTTTGACAGTCTGTTTTTCTTCGCATGTAAACAGGTCACTGTTTTTTTAGGGGCATTAATAGGAATGTATAGCGGCCAACAACTTTGCCGTTATGTGCATGGGGCCAACGAAGCAAATTTTATGATTTGTGGGCACCTTCTCAATACTGTATGAATCCATAGATTTATTACCTTGTTGTCGGCTCTTATTGATTCAATAATATGAAATGTGAATGCTGGTGCTAGGTTTTCTTGTTATCAGGTGTACGAAAATACTTTGTTAAATGACCTATTGAGCATTATCATTTTATTTCATTGCTAACTTCGTCCATTCCCACATGTCGCGCATATCTCGGATCTGAAAGCTTGTTGGCTTGCATGTTAAGAACAGCTTGCTCAAAGCGACCCGGTTATTGGTGAAGAGGTGCCAACCTAGTGTTTTGGAAAACAGCTTGCAGTGTGGTAAATGTAATTTTGGTTCGATAATGAATAATGCGGGTTATTTGTGTTCATAAAGACCATAAATGTTGGGGTTAATATGTTAGGCTGCCTATCTGCTTAGCATGAAACAATACAGGGACGTCTCATTGGTAATACGGTCGTCCCTCACACCGTTCACAGCCATAAACATCACACATCATAGATTAGCGTATCCTTACAAAATATAACAATGGATTCTGCAATGTTCCTTTCGCTCCTCGCAAAATTGCACAGTGATATGCCATTTACAAAAGCGCATTACTGCATTATTATAATAAGCTATTGTATCTCGCGCAATGCGTTCGGCACGCAACAAATAAGGTTATTATTATATTTATCTCGCTTGCAACCCCTGGTTTCCGAGAAAAAAACCCGTTTACCTCTTATATATTTGTCATGCTAAGTTTATATTTTTATCAGCCCTGGTATTAGCAGTAGTAACCGGCCAAATAACCAAACTGATGATATGATAACCAGTTAATTAGGAAATAACAGAGACTTGTACTGTTGTCTTCACGATACAGGGACCAGACAGGCTTGCTTTGTTATGGCTTACTTGAATGATAGCTTATATTCACTTTGACAGTAACAAAAAAAACACACTATGTAGTGCGCATCGGACGAAGTGAAATGGCGACGAATAACCAATATAGATGAAAAAAATGAGCCAAATAAACAGTGGACTACGTTGCTTATAATAAATTTTATAATAGTTGTTATTGCTCGTCCTAATTAAAAATAACCTTGACAACCGTTGCTTATAAACTTATAACTCACCTTAATTCAATCAGACTGCATAACATTATGCGAAATTAAGTATGATGCAGGTTTAACACAGTGGCCACGAGTTTCAGTAACGCATTGAACATGATCACTGCATTGTTGATTAATTTCCAACGATTTAGCTGTATTTCAGCTTACACTCACAAAAGGTCTTCACACTACTAAACCGCTACATAAGCATACATTCACACATTTATACACGACAAACACTGTAGTTTATTTAGTTAGTAGTAGTTACGATTTAGCAATAAAAGCACATTCTGTGAGGCTCAACGAACTCAGGATACTGACGGACCCGTCTAACATCAGCTGCTAACCTGGCCACGATGACCCCATACAATTCAGAGCTTAACAAAACCCTTTTGCGATTAAAATTGATGACTTGTCGAGCTCAGCGACTCGAGTGTGTCGGTGATATTGGCCGTGATAGAGACGACATGAACATGCGCATTCCGCTACATTGATTAGATTTATTATAAGGCACAAAGCCAGTTAACAATTTTAGCTACTGCAAGGTACAAAAAGGTAACTGTGCTTTGATTACCAAGTATAGGTAATACTCTCCGAGGACACCCATGACCCATGGTAGACGTACATCAATTATGTTGCATTATATATCTCACAGTACATCTATGTATGTCAGAGGACAGCAATAAACACAATTTATAAAAAAAACACTCATTGGAGGTTCGGCATTATGCTTCAATGTATACAGCATGCAACACCTTGGTGGTAGTAATGGGATTCATTGTAGAGGAACCGACATTTATATCTCGCATTGGTCAACGTACCATTTATTTTTGTGTCAAATCGAAATCTAAGAGGCCTAGTATTTAGATCAGAGACTGGGATTTTACACTAGGATACATAAGAAATAATGTGCAAATTATAGTTATACAAAACTAACATTCCGCGTGTTCGAAAATAACCGGACGATCAAAATCCCATTTCAAGAGGGAATTGCGAAGCTGATAAAGATGGCCAGCTTGGGGGCAATGCAAAAAACTATTGTGATCTAGATCGATTGCCGGAGCTTGGCATAAACGGACTGATGAGAGAATAAACATTTACCGAGTGTTAACCTGCTGTTATATTGTTATAACTGCACAGTATATGCAATCGACAATAACAATATAAGGAACAATAAAACCCATATATCTTGTATTTTGCTAGTAGTAAATGCACGCGCTGTAGTGCAATGATAAATCACTTTCCGCTCGTTGCTTACTTACACGACTTAAGTGCCAGATCCAACTATTGCAATTGTTTCCTGGTGTCGAACACGTTATCACAACGAATTCAATGTTAGAGCGCTGATGCTGTCGATCTGGCATATAGGATAGGGAAAATGCATGACAGTAGATGTATGCAAGCAATGTGCAGTAATTTGATATTACTTGCGGTTTAAAACCTCTGTAGTCCTTATTACACTCGGGCACAGCTTTCCGTGATACAATCGAAAATAACGATGATCTTGAACCATTGATTACAATTTAATTAATATAATACCTTATCGTTGTCATGTACTAACAGAGTGTTTATAACGTTAATATTCACATTGTGTAGTGGTGGAATTATTATGATCAACGTTGCAGGGTTTAATCAATAAATATTATGTTCTTACAGGACAAGCTGGATAATAATACACTGCGTGCATTTTTTATTTGGCTTGCTTCAGCAGGCCACCAGGTAGTGTTGCTATAAATCGTTTGATGTTGAAGAGATATAACTGGGTCACCTTAAATTATGCAACCAATGTCATTTGCATATTTCTTAAGAGCAACATACATTGGTCGACACAAGGATGAATGCTAGTGCTTGAACAAATAAGTAGCAATAGTTGTATGTGAATATTGAACGACTGCCAATGAGCTCAGATAACCATTATATGTAAACATGGTGAGATTTATATTTCACAAGAGCAGCAGTCGATTAGGCAAACTCATGTTATTAGAATTGCACAGAGCCCACTCAGTGCGTTTGCTGTTATACTATTGTTCGTTAAAAGGTTTGAGAGTGTTTCTACAGCACCCTCACCGAAGAGGACACTTTAGAAGTACTAAATGACATCGGTCTGGGTAACAGCAAATTATTCAATATTACACTTTACTTTGTCGTCCGATACCGTTTTCATATGATTACGTTGCCTGCTTATCAATGCGAAGTATCCATCATCGAACTATGCTAAGAACATAGTGTACAGAGTAGAACACAGCGGGAGGAGTTCTGCCATGGAGCAACATAGGCCGCATTTAAACTAATACAGGCTTGATATGATTTATTGTATTTCCAGTTATATTCAATGTGATCTTTTTTTGAGAATGCATTTAAATGCATACGTTGCAAGCGATTGGCAGCATAACAACAGCCATATTGGCAAGAATCGTATTATTGAGGCATATTATTTGCTGTATTTTTGGCAGCCGCCGGTATATAAAGAATATATATATTTTTGCACACATGTAAAAAGGTTTGTTGCCTACGATCCCAATATCTTGACAGCCTCTTCGGATTAACTGAAAAATAGATGAGCACTTTAGAGTATACACTTCTGCACGGAACGCAGTTTAAGGATTAAAACGGTTAATGTGTTTCATCTCACATTTTCCTGTTAGTCTTGAACGTTGTGTGTATAACAGTGCTCATTTGTCACGCGCTATCGCCACAAAAATACACTTACAAGTGTTTTATGACAATCCTTGACATGTACAACTAAATGAATGCAGCACACGATCGCCCTTTGTCCTCATTCAAGACAAAAATAGGGACAACATATTTACGTTGTCACGTTCGCCTACAAACATAAAATAAATGAAAAAGCGCCATCGTGAAACAAGAATAATAATAATAAGTAAACTCAATCAATTGCAATAGGCACAATTACTCAAAATTGGACACTAACAAAGCGCTGTATGTTTTCAATTTGCACAGCAAGTCTTTGTGCATTAAGCATGTGAATCCTATCGCAAAGCGACAAACATAAACACACTGCTTGCACAAGTATTATCTATGCTACCTTGTGAGTCTTCGATTTGCGCTGATGTGTATGGTATAAATGTGTGAAGCTTGTGCTTTGACCGCAGCGCATTTCTGCAATCATTAAAGGATCTACCGAACTCCAGTGTCCAAAGCTCCTCTACCGGATATCATTATGTACTATAGAGGATGTTATTATTTTATTTCAACAAATGTCATGTCTATACGAAAAATATTACATCAAACGCGCTGGAGGGTTCTGTATTGTATAACCCCGTACAAGCATGGTTAAAGAGCATGTGGTCAGTACCTGCAGCGTGGGGACAAGATGTATTAACTGTCACCTTAGCGTTATAATTTTTAATAGGAAATATATTTGGGCATTGTGAATTGCTAATTGCACGTAAATAGTATTGGTCGGACATTGAGAGGATTCTCTTCTATTATTCCAAGGCTGGACTCACATGCGTACATCCATCAATATTTATAGATCAATATTACGAAAAACACACAAATACATAAATACATATGAGTATATATATATATATATATATATATATATATATATATACACATATATATATATTTATATACATATATGTATATATATATAAAAAAAAATATATATATATATATATAAATATATATATGAAAATATGTATATGCAAATATATATATAAATATATATACATATATATATACATTTATATATAAATGTATGTATGCATGAAGATATATATGAATGCAAATAAATAAATATATATATATATATATATATATATTTCATATATATATTCATATATATATATATATATTCATATCTACAAATGTTTAAAGATATATGTTGACACACATTTAATCACATAATAATATGTATGTATATATATATATATATATATATATATATATATATATATATATTATATATATATATATATTTAAAGATTAATACATCAAAATATACACGTATACGTTTATATATTTATCTTTAAATACTTATAAACATCATGTGATATGATGAAAGACACTCGGACGCTCCGCGTCCTCGTGTTCGTTCCCCATATCAGCCAAGTGACCATGCGATAACTAACACTTAAATAACCTTTGTAATCATTATGCACCCCAATGTCGACTCAAACGCATTGCACATCGTAGTAATATCTGTGACGTTTATAGTAGAATGACACATTATAATCGTGACAAAGTGCGGTTGCATTGAGTGTATTTATAATTGGTGTAGGTCAGAACAAATCTCTTCGATACCAGCAAACTTGTGTTCCATAGGTCATAATGTGTCAGCTAGCACATCTGACATCGCCTTTCGCATTGAGTGTTTTTTGCTGGCCAGATATATGACTTTGTCGATGTGTCACCAGTAGCAGAACCTACCAATCGAGGCTGCAGAATATATTTATATTTCTGAAAATGATTTTGAAATAAGAACAAATATCACAATTGTCACATGCGCGCGGATTGCGTCGTAGAAATTCAACAGTGTCTGACTTTATTTGGCGTTATTTTAGTTTCGGTGATCGATAGTTATGTCACTTGAGGTCGTTAAGCTCTATTTCTATATTTCAGTTTCGGTGATCGATAGTTATGTCACTTGAGGTCGTTAAGCTCTATTTCTATATTTCAGTTTCGGTGATCGATAGTTATGTCACTTGAGGTCGTTAAGCTCTATTTCTATAATGTCCAATCAATCACATTGCAATCTCTCGGTGGCTGTTTTGGGTTCATATCTTTGTTCCTCATCATCATAACATCTGCTTTATAACCCCCTTGCGACATATTGAACCTATACACCGACTTTATAGGGACGTAGATAATGGCTGCTTAGCATTGTTGTATGGTTCAATTAACTTAAAACGAGATGCCAGACATTCTGGCACACTTGCCTTTCAAAAATTATTTGATCAAAGTGTTGCAATGTACGAAATTGCTCATGAAATGACTGTTAATATATCAACGTTAGGGCGCTGATTATTCGGTATTGGTAATAGTGCAGTATTTATGATTAGATCATACCATTTAATCAGCCGTTGGAGGCAAATTGCAATGAACCCAACACTTATGATTTGCTCCTATAAACGGTCGACTGCCTTTCTGGTCAATGCCATTACCACATGTTTCCTAATATGGTTATCATATATGTGCGTCATAAAGCTTAGATGGCCTATGCTCGTATGCAGCCATATACTATGCTCGTGCCGCTTGGTTGTTGTTATGTCGAAATGTTGCGGTGTTCCATACAATATCAACACCAACGCCCTTCCTGCCCGCCAAGCGTACTATTTGTGTCAGTGAGAAGTCGCTGGACATTTATATTTGTGAGCTGACTTAGGTCGTCTGCATTGTAGAGCGGCTATGACATTATCACTGCGACAGTCACTGCTTGATACATATTTCCATTTGCCAACAATACTGAACATAGGCATTCATCATGATCGACGTCCAACTAGGACGCAGTCACTGCAATGTCCCCGCAAGGGATTTCTCGTACATCAATTAGTGACATTTGGGTTAAGTGCTACATTGAAAGCGAACTATAAATATAGAAGTGGTAGAGCCTAGAGCTTTAACCGCTGGCTGACTTGGATAGCGATTTTGACTACGGGGGAAATTCATATTATGAAGTGCAATGTATTCTGATATTACTTATGCTATTGGCCATACGTATACTTGCCATTTTAGCCCCATTTAGAGAGTCAGGAATTTGTTTATAAAATGAATATAACATCCTACATTGTTGGGTTAGATTTTAGTTTTATGTTGTCAACCTTGGAGACAATAATGTATATCCGTGTTTGTTGTCACCTCACACTATGACAAACAATTGGGTATAAACGTCCGCAACCACATTTCAGGCCACTTCCTCGATTTATATGCGCACTCGATATGTCCGAAAATCAAGAGCTGCATTCGTGTTTGTATTATGTACTCTTTCTTCAATTCGATCTGCTGTACACATTGCTGAAAAATAGAAAGAAATTAATTTTCGCAAAAAGCTAGATTATAATTGCAGAAAGACGTCAAATATTGAGAGAATTGTCGTACATAAAATATCATCATATGTTGAGGCATGATTTTTCTTTTGGGTACCGAAAAGCATTGGGGTTTGTATATATTGGCGTCTAGCTATGATATGTTTTATTGAAATTTAAACATTGTTGACGCCGTTAGCATTAGCAAACAGAGCGTAACTTTTACAAACCGTGATCGTCCATTTAGATGCGATGTTTGTGTCAATTGATACAAAGAACCAACACTATGAAAAATCCTAACGCATTCCAACCAAGTGCCATCGCGAGATATTTTAACTTTCTGCCAGCTGTCTTGCGTTTCGCCGCAAACTCATGTTGTACGCATCAATATTTGATCTGGTCAAGCACAGTGTGTCGATGATATACCTTACAATTGTACGCATTTGTGTGCTATTCACATTTTACGTCTTTTAAACGTTTGATGCTGATGTGAAGACTACCTACTATACTTGTCTGCATGATCAGCTGCCGATATTTAATGTCATTTGGGTTGTTAGACATTCCGCAACATATCATATAGAGTGGTGCGGCTGCTTTTGTCAGAAAGGCTTAACAGAGATATATTACTAATTATGATATACACGTGACATGGACAAGGTTGGTACCAAGTTTGTCAATATCATATTACCACGATCAAACGGGGTTAAGGCCGGTACTTTTCATCAATATTTTACTGTCGTTAACCGCTAATACACCTTGACTCTGTCCGGCCCTCAATACAAGTACCCGTCGATCTATCCCCTTGCAACATACGAGATCGAATAGATATTACTTTGAATCATCATGGGTGAATGTTGTCGCTATTATTTGATTATGTATCATGTGTTTTGGTCGCTTATGAAACGCTAAATATTTATTTTTTGTAAATAGATTTGCACGCGTAAGTTGCTTTCGTAAATGATACTCAAATGTGCTACCCTAGTTGAGAAGAGGAGTTGGCACTGTTACAGACTATAAATTATATGATACCTACAGGGAATACTCAAAATAGAATCAGTCGAAAACACTGGGTGTACACAAAACAGCAAATATGTGAGTGCCGGTGTTAAGATATTGTATATCTCCTAAAGGTTAGCTCTTGATAGAGAGAGATATATGTCGCCATATATATATAGATAGATATATATATGTGCTTAAAGCA
The DNA here is from genome assembly GCA_034190875.2 of Urechis unicinctus. NCBI lineage: Eukaryota > Metazoa > Annelida > Polychaeta > Xenopneusta > Urechidae > Urechis > Urechis unicinctus. The sequence continues at coordinate 62,774,540 of CM067358.1, read as the reverse complement.
CAATGGATCATAGCCATAGAATGTTATATATATATATATATATATATATATATATATATATAGATATATATATATATATATATATATATATATATATATATATATATATATATATATATATATATATATATATATATATATATATATATATATAGATATATATATATATATTTATGTATATATATATATATATATATATATATACATATATATATATATATATATATCTTTATATATATATAAACATATCTATATATGTGTATACATATACATATGTCTATATATATATAGTTAAACATATATATGCATATATATATACATTTATATATATATATGCATATATATATTGCTCTTTGTTAATTGTGCTTAAAGCACATTGGATCATGCCATAGAATGTCTTATATATATATAATATATATATATAACCACCATATATATATATATAGATATCTATATAAGAGAGAGACTAACAATTCCGATAGAGTCCATACCATATATCCAACGACGGAGATAGAGAGAGATAGATATATAGAGAGAGAGACATTACCATATCTACGTTTAAAGAGGGCAAACTCCTATCTATATATATATATATATATATATCTATATATATATATATATATATATCTATATATATATATATATATAACATTCTATGGCGTGATCCATTGCCGGCGACTTCTTTCCCAAATCAATTGGTGTAACAGAAACTTTGGTAGATGTCTTATGTAAAATTGCGCAACCACCATAAGGTCTACCGACTAACAATTCCGATTCGTCCATACCATATATACCAACGACGGACACATTACCAATATTACGTTTAAAGAGGGCAAACTCAGATTCAAATAACCAGTGCTCCTGTAGTAAAAGAACATCGCATTCTCCCATTAAATGACGTATATATATAGCGGTATCGTTCTTATGTCTTCGACAATTATAATTACCGATAGTAAAGTTTTTATTTAACATTATTGACGAATACTCTTACGGTAATACTTCCGCACGCAGGTACCAGTGGGCCACAATTCATCATTCATCAATGATTTTATATCGGAGACTTTCACCTCAACTCTAAAGCTCTCAAATTTTGCTTCACTATTGGAAACGTGCTCAAAGTTTCTCACCTCTATCTCCGATTCTGCAATAAACGATTTTACGTCCTCTGCACTTGTTCCTTTTTCTCGTGCGCCTCTAATTGTTCGCGGGGTAGAAATAACTCCCTTCATGGGCTGTTTTCATTTCCCTGGCCCTGGCCTGGGTCGACGATGCCGAACCTTTTGACAGCCATCGTCCGCAGGTGGTGAAGCCTCACTCATTCGCGATTGAGGCGTTGGAGGCTATTGGGACCGCAGGGGCTTCTTGAGTAGGCATCACTGCCACAGGTGAGTCAATGTGAGGTCTCGATGGTTGGCATGTTGTGCTAACTACGGTGGCGTAAGACTTGGTCCTCTTGCAGACCGTCTCTTCTAGGTGCTTTGAAAGTACTTTGACGTTTTTCTCCAACTGCGTCACCCTCTCACAGAGGCTGATTGGACATGCTTCGGTAGGGGTTGCTTTGGGTATCCTATGCAAACCATGTGGACTGATGGCGAATTTTGGAACCTTACCACCTACATCAGTTTTTCAGACCTCCTATGACATCTTCCACCACTGCGTCTACCTCAGCTCGTGTGGGAGAATCACGCCGTCGTATTATGGACTGCAAGTTCAGTGTTAAATATTAACAGTAATTGGCACCCTGGTAGTTAAACTCAAGTAAGTAATTTGGATGCGTCATACTTCCTACTTATCTTACTTGGTATATGATGAGTAAGAATATAACTTAACGGCTCACCAACACTAGCGTGTTATATACCTCTTGTATATAACTAACCCGCGGTCAAGTGTTACATTTGATCCTTCTCGGCAAAAGATGATTCAAGTATATGTAAGAACTTGGCATTGGTCAAGTTCAGCAAATTGCATGTGATCTGGCACCATGTATAAGGTTAATATAGTAATGCAGCACTGCTTCTAATAGTAATGATTAGCACATCATTTGTATAACGCGTAGACATGTGATGCGAGCAATATCAACGCCAACACTCGTTGCAGGTCTGTGTGCAATAGCGACCCTTTAACTATAATTGGACGGCAACGTAAAACATTTTCATGGCGTTGTCCGAGTGAAATAGTATGTATGAAAAATTTGTGATTGCAATTGTACTCATCTTTAATAATGAACTGGGAGGGCACACTTACCTGGTTTGCAATAACTTGCATGGTACTTGGTTTGATATTACACATGAGCTTCCTTCGGCGTTCCCATCCCGAGAAATATGCATTATAGACGATCTGGCATTGAACAATATCGGGAGATTTTTATGGATGACCAATAACGCACAATCTTCTTCAATAAATAACGTCGCTGTCGCCTCTGATAATGACCCACAGCTGGTGCAGAAAGCAAAAATACCAAGTGTGTCCATGAGCTCATTCAGTATTGGCGCATCCAGATGTTCCCTGCACATATTTGGATGGGCTCCTACAGTGTACGTTTAGATCCTTTGTAAGCCAAACCCTGAGCATCAAACATTGCTAGCCCCGTATTGCGAAACTTATGCCGGTTTCAGCGACATGGCTATGGAAAATGAAATAGCGTCCAGCTACTGTTGTTTTCTGATGGCGCAATAAAATATCAGGACACCCAAGCTGAGGCGTACCATCCCAATAACAGGCTCACAAATAGTCACGTATACACTAGGTTATAAAGCCTACGATCATTAAAGCTTCTACAAACGCATTCATGTTACCATATAGTCTCATCTATGCGTAATAACGAAATCAACGATCGTATTAATGAGAGTGCGACTATCTCGAGCATAAAATGAGAGCAGTCTCCAAATAAAAGGCAAAATAATGCTTGCACCAGCTTTTCGTGGAACTTCTGATGCTTTGCTTGAGTCATACTATCGGTGATTAATCATTTCCAGGGGAATTATTTCAATGTAATAAGCTCGTTTTACTAATGTCTTATGCCAATGTATGATGCACATGATGCGCTTGAAAGTGGTCGCCATATATGGATGTAAATGTAATAAGTTTTACTCTTATTATGTTGCAGGTCACACGGCTAAACTACAGTATTCCGCTTAAACGCGACAGCTATTAGAATGCGTGGGTGATTCTTCAATAAATGTCGATACTAATAGAAATGCGCTGCGTCCGTTAATTACATGAGCTGCGCATTATTTATGCAACATAAATCTTATAACACAGTTACAATAAACAAGTTCGCACAATAGAAAAGCCACCATAGCCTATCAGTAATTCCAAACCACCTACATGTCTCCTAAAGGTATCACCAAGTTCTATATCGTTTAGTGCAATTACTGATCGTACCAAACATTCAGTTTATAAATACGTGCTTAGTTTAAGCTCCGGTAATACTGACTTCACTGCTATAGATAGATGCATGTACAACAATTTGAAGAGCTGTTTACAAATATTTACTACGAAGGCTGCGCAAGAATGGTGAACCTTTTGGTGCCCTTGTTATACATTCTCATTGGCCTAAAGATGATTCCTTCGTGTAATACAGGAGATAAATATATATCTGTGTAGTGCTCGACATTTATGCAAGTTGCTTAATATTATTGACGCCAATTAATTCTCTCAATTATGGCTGACGATTGGTTTAAGACATACAAATGTAGTCAATCATCCATACGGTTCAGATATTAAAGCTGGTTATCAAGGGCGTGTCATTATATACAGATGCTTGAGAGCATGCACAGTGTTCGTTTCATAAAAGGGGTATAGTGCTTATTGACCACAGAGACCCTAAGGCACATCAACACAATGCTATTAGCAAAGCTATCACAAATACATAACATTTTGTCGAAGGTAATAACGTTTCGCTGGTGCATTCTATGCTCCTATTACAAATAGCGATTATACACGTAGTGCAATGCAATATTGTATAAAACGTATTCGACCGTGTAATAATAGTGACTTTTCTATCACCACGCCAATGATTGCGCACGGTATACTGATTTCAGCGCATCAAATACATACATACATACATACATACATACATACAGACATACATACATACATACATACATACATACATACATACATACATACATACATACATACATACATACATACATACATACATACATACATACATACATACATACATACATACATACATACATACATACATACATACATACATACATACATACATACATACATACATACATACATACATACATACATACATACATACATACATACATACATCATACATACATACATACATACATACATACATACATACATACATACATACATACACACATAATCATACCCTACATACATACATACAGCGTTCACACACATACACATCGTACATAGGCGATACATACATACATACAGACATACATACATACATACATACATACATACATATGTGCACAATACATACATACATACATACATACATACATACATACATACATACATACATACATACATACATACACAATCATACCTAATTAGTAACTCATCAGCGTTCAATAATATAACAATCGTTCAAAGGCGAAAAAAACCCAAAGACCTGCACCTTTATTCCTATATTTAACAAGGCTATGTGCACAAGGTGTTCAATTCATACTTACACGTCGAATATGCTATACTGATATGTTTCAATAACGTGAAAATCACTCAGCTTAATAAACTACCGTGTTACTAATATGCCGAAGTTAGTTTACCAATCGTAGAATGTGATTAAACTTAAACAGGAAATGGATGATGGGCCTTAATGGAGCGCAATGTACTGTTTAGTGTATTTGCCAACCCATCTGCTGCGTCGTAAAAGCAAGCATCGTGCGCATTAAGCTAATCAGATTAAATTTCGACTAACATAGCAAAATATTGCGTTGATGTTAAGATCATTGACTCTCCAATAACTGCATGTTACCATGTTGGTCATAATAGACCTCTCAAAAGAAAATATTTTGTATCAAAACCGCCACATTGAAACAATGGTTAAATGACATTTGGCAAAACAATCGAATTGTTGTTCTGCAAGTAATTATGTCTAGCGTCGTCCTTATGGTTTTTCGACTTGAAAAAGAGTTTAAAATAGGCATTTGTTGGTTGGCTTGTTAATTCGCGACATTGAGTCAAGTCTAAATATAACGACGATAAGTGATTGTCACAGTCTTTCACGGTTTCCGTCATACCCATTATCGCGGACTGTGCGTCCAAGGTGGGACGATCTTTCATCATATTCGGATCTGGATGTACCTGAGGCGTGGGCTTGTGGTATTTTGATCATTTGCAAGTTAAACAAGAAAAATTGATATAATTCGCTTGGGAAGTTTTGTGAACCTGTGAACCATGTACTAAGCGATCGACATGATTTGAATTAATTTTACTGATAAATCGCTCACCTTGCCTGTAAAGAAAACCTTTTGGCTTCAATGGATTTTAATTAACTGGTAATTCATGCATGGAAATCATGATCGCCAGTATAATAATGATCAGCTTCCAAAGAGACAACCCGGGCAACAGGAACAACATAATTAAATATATTAAGATACATATCATTATACAAACATAAATATATATATATATATATATATATATATATATATATATAGTTATATATATATATATATATATATATATATAGATATATATATATATATATTATATATATATATATATATATATAGTGTGTATATGCTTATATGAATGTTGTTTTATTAAGAATGTTGTCTCTTAGAGACCATCGTCTACATCGTCCGTTGATTTTTGTCTCGTCTTGTTGCATCGGTATGAAAGAATCGACTATTCAGTGCTTAATTGAAAGTGCACATTTGATTCATTTGCAATGTATAGCGACCCAACATTTATGGCAGATACTGGTGTCACTCCCATGTGACCAGCCATGAAGCTCCATGTGTGATGGATAGCTTTGGGACAAGCCTTACGGTAACGTTGGATTATTGAAGACGCTCATAGAATCATTTATCCCGAAATATTCCATACCGATTCACCGCTTTGGTGCATAGAGACATAGATCGTAAGCGTGTTATCAATCTAAGCACGGTTGCTTCGGAATAACCTTATGCTCTTACTATGTGGTATGTATGTCTAAAGTTCTAATTAGGCTTCATCCTGGGATAATTTGCAGAAACATACATACGCCTATCCTTCAATGCCGACTAGTAAATATGGTAAGAAATCGACTAAGGGAGTCTTTGGTGTAGTTTGGGCGGTGTGGAACATGTAAGACCTGCGCAAATCGCTGCCATCGGATTAACCACGTAACGAGCGGCATTAATTAAAAATATTAAATGGTGTTATGAGCTAATATTCATGCATGAAAGGCAACGATATTGACTAAGATTAGGCGTTTCCATGCGTGGGTTTAATGCTATATTCAATATTGGCTTATGTGAATAGTTAACTGCTTGGAACAATTGGCCCGGTCATCAATATGTGAACGATCATAATCAGTACATGTTTGCTAGAATGGTTGCTATTTATTTGTGCACAAAATACTGAAATACCAGACATGAATTTATGTTGCCGTGATATGATTTACATGACGTCGAAACAATTGTGAATTGAAACGTTCCTTATGGACGCATATCTGCGCCTGCTTGGCCATGTCAAACACAAGCAGCACACAACTGTATAATATGGGTGGGTTAGCTGCTAGAAGATACAGTTTGATGTACAAAACGTGCTGCCGTTATCGTTTGTTTTAGCTATAAACGCTAAAACTAATGGTATGCAGTTAAGCTAAAATAATATGCAGACACTTTAATTTTTACATCACAAGTATGCTAGAGGAAATCATTTACTTCCTTTTCACTCATTAGTTACCCAAGCTCGATTAACGCGGCTTGCAATAGATAATGACATCGACCGTTTGCATGCATGAAAAGCGAGGTTATTAACTGGCTGAAATGACACAATTTTACTGGATTGGTAGCTTATTGGCTTACTGAAGTTAAAGGGCAGTCGCTGGACAATAATTTGCGGGTTTATATTGGTCTCACACATCAGACGCCACTGCATTATCTGTTTATAACTTTCACTCTCCGATTGTCGACCTATTGTCCATAAATACCTGACTAAGTTTCCCACAATCTTTCAAACGTATTCGTTCATTGTGCTACAATGGCTAAAATCACGTATTGAGTCCTCTAGTACAGTTGGGTAAACTAGTGGTATGCCGTTTCATGCCAGTTGTACTCGGTACAGCGGTGTTTGCATTGCAATATTTGCAGCTAGACTGAGACGATACGGGATGTATTTGCATGCATAGTAGAACACAGTAGTAATATCGACGAAGTGTGATTCAGCTACTTCTGCATGTGCAATCACAACCATTGTAACATAAAACAATACCAAATTTCCCATAAATAATGCAATAGGAAATAATGCAGAGGAAATTATATATGACTCAGGGGGATGGCTTGCAATAACGTGGTTAAGTTTGCTAATGGATTTTCCTTATAAGCACTTAATGCACCCCAAGGTGCAACTCCGTATATTGAGCAAATTCTCATGAACATAAAGCAACTATTGCATAATTAAGACATTTTAAGTTCAATCTAGGCAGCGGCACGCTTACATCAATAATTATCTCAACAGCAATCGTAGGGAAACTTAACGATATGTGCATTGATGTGAATAAGAACAAATATTAATTTACTGCTGAGTATACAAAAGTGTTTGAACTCACAACGTCATGAGGGGACTGGCATTCTTGATAAAACGAACAATTAACCAGGCTTGCAGCAATGTTATTAGGCTGTAAAAAGAGCTTGCCATTTGAAAGATATAGGTTCAGATCTCTCTTGAGTTGATGAATACTCATTTATGATTCCATTATGTTTACTGCATTTCGTCCCCGGCTCGGTCAGCGTGGAAGTAAATTAACTGATATATACTAAACATAAAAAAGAAGGATGATTCAGGTTTTTATCCTAGCAGTGTAGAGGGTGCCTTAGGATGTGGCTCTGTATGTTGAGTTGCTTGACTACCAGTATGTCAAAGGCAGTTCAATTTCAATTGACAAGCGATCATAATTATGGACTCGCTAAGCTTTTAAGACGAAATGCCTAATACAGTTTCCGCAAATTGTGCCCATGCACCAAGCCTAAAAGTGTGAGATTGCTAAGAATTCATAGCTATTTCGATTTTACACCACCGGCAATATCGTTAATGCTTGTCAAATATTTACGTTATTTTTATCACGGAATAAAATTAATATTGTAGCCGTGTCACGAACTACCGCTTTCATATATGTGCACAAATTCTGCGTCGCTCTCTTCATCTATGACTAGCGCATAATCCAAAAATCATCAGACGGAATGAAACTAAATATTACAACACCCTGACCGTGATAGTAAAAGAAACTGCACGACCAAAAAAGCTTGCAGGCCCATCAATCATCGTAGTAGAACAATAATTGAATGAAAGAGGCATTCATTATACAGAGCTGACTATGTATTAATTATTTTTATCATTGTGTATTGGGTCAGAAATATGGCACAACATAGCCTCCCATGTATACACACAAATGTCACTGAAACGACATATGGTTCTCTGAAGGTCTCCTGAATATACTTAAACGATCTGTGGTATTTATTCTTTATAGTGCCATTGAACACGTATAAATCACTACTGAAACCATTGTTAAAAGAGTTGTAGGATATCGGGAAAGAACACCATAATATTGTTGGGATAAATTTTTACATGTATCTCTAAAGACCGGCAATTTTGAATTGCATATTTTGAGTACGGCCTAGTATAGATTGAAAACGATATCTGAACGGGTATTCAACTCGTTGCCATCCTGACCACGGCGAAGGATTTGTTATAATTTATATGTTAAATGACATTTTATGATCAGTCACCCAATCCAATTCTCAAGCATGCAATGTTGTAGCTTTATGCGCAGGGTCTTTTGATATTCACGTTTGAATGCACAGAGATACAGATACGGCATAAACACAAAACACACATCTGCGATAGTTGTTTTGGCACTAGTGTTAATTCGTGGTCTGCATTCCAATATATCATATGATTCGTGATGTCCTTTATGTAAGAAATAAATCAAGACAATCCTGTTCGTTTGTCGAAAGTGGATTAGCTGGGTTACAGTTATATATGTGCCGTACCTGTTTTGGCACGAATCTGCATCAGAACATACTATATAGCGTCATGATGTAAAAGTTTTTTATATATTCGCCCAGAAATCGTTGATTGGTCGGAGAACGACATATTAACAATATAATGATTGCGTAATAAAAGCACAATTATACGTTGTGCAGCGTAGCACATACGAAACTAATATTGTCTGCCTTTTCGCACTCAAAACTTCAAATATCATGACTTTAAGCTTCTGCGCTTTTAAATGTCTCATCTGCGCCAAACTGTCAAGAAGACGGTTCCTCTATTAATTAGTTCGGTGGCAATAGAACTTTAGAATCGCTCTCGGTGCAGGAACATTACTGAACTTAAGGCTAAATTCCCAACGTATAAGCTGTGTTGTTGACATTCGGCGATTGATGCTCACCCCAAAAACATAATTAATCATTTACGCGCCGCTCACGTTCTAAATAGAACTGCGGTGTAAGATGAACTAACACATCTTGAGCAGTAAAATATATAATATGTGTACCGGTTATAAATCGATTGTTGTACCTTGTGAGGATGTGAAAGTTGTTAAACAGGTTTTGGCTGAGTGAGGCAGGTTCATGTGTTCTGGAGTAGCGGTCGGTTATGCAGATTGCAAACAATTGCTTTGGTGGTGTCAATACTCATTGTTCTACGGTGTCTCTTGGAGTATGTTTTATGTATGTATGTTTCTTTGTGGGTGCTATTATGTGGCTTTTATATGAATGCTGTGTTTACGTACTATTTTTCATTAAGATTATATAACTGTTGGATACGTTATTTAACCTCTCGTGAAGTCTATGGTTCATCAATGAGCTTTGGTCTTTAAATCCACAATACCGGCCTTTTAAGGGGTCAATACGCATGAAAATATCAGTAAGACTTTTTGGGACAATGAAATGACATTTAAACGCCTTATGAAAAGTTGTCAAATCTCTTACGAAAATCAGAACAGCATAAACGTTATATCTAACACACAAGCTACACACTTGTTGTTAGGCTTATACTGGTGTCGATAACAATTAGACCGGGTAACATCACTCACGAGGGTGTATTTGGTGATCATCCGTACCAGACCACACGTTTCGTTAATAATAACGTCGGTTGCTAAGCCGTTTACATTTACCGTGAAATAGACAAGTATACTCTGGGAACTGACATCGGTTACAATGACATCAAGCAAACATCTTGCAACCATTAAAAGTAGCTACGCCTCTTGTTTATTATCCTCTGCCGTGCTTTTCATTTCGAAATTCGAACGTACGACTGTAATGACCCATAATCTCAATCACTGGGGGCTTGTTATGAAAAACGGACTGATGCATGTATTATCATTTACAGTCACCCAGATGCCATCTAAAACTAACAAGTCTATAATTGTGATGGCAGACGACGCTTCAGACACTGGTCCAAATTGTTGTTCATGCTCTTTAAGTGATAGAGACATGACAACTACTTTCAATGTATATGCGCCATATGCAATTAACGCAATTCAGCTGTTAGGTTTTGCATATCATTGCGCAAAAGTAGAACAAAGTACATTTGAGGGTTTTTTAATTTACTCATTGTGTGAATGAATGCAGAATATGATTGACAGAAAGTGACGTGCTACCACACAATGAACGCTTGTATTTTCCTAATTGCTTCACAAATATTCGCACTACGAAAGATATGACGTGTTACATTTGTAGCAATTAGCGGGACATGAGCACAGGCATATCGCTATGCAAAGCAATGCCTTTAAAAAGCTGCAGGACACATGACCACGCCATTGTTTGTACAATAAAGTTTACAGTGGGGAAATATATGTCGTAGTACTTTTCCTTTACCATATACAAGTACAACCATACTCATGTGTTTAATAAAGAGGCATGCATCATAGACTCGCACTAAATCATCATTTAGTCGATTCAAGTTGACATGATGTTTTATTAGCACGATTAGCCTACTTAGAAACACAGTGCATCGAAAGCAGCATATTGTCTTTCGCCGGATTTCGTTTCTTGATTGTACACCTAAACGTAATGTCGATAATTGTCGATTGAACAGTGTATGTAAATCGGTTGATATAACGACAATGATATACGTTATATAGTACGTTAATAAATTATTAATGTGCCTTGTAATAAATAACATTGGGACATTACTAACTCCTAAACCACGTAACGTACTATTCAGCTGATACTGACAAATGTTCCTGAAAACCCTCTATCTGATGCTAACGCTATGGTATTACATTAATTTACGAGAATCTGGAGAATCGAGACATTGTGACTTCCATTCCTGAGGAACACGTGATAGCCTTTACATCCATAAACAAATCAGCTGTTACAGTGTTTGCGCATTTAAATGTATATTTTGCTAATGACAAATGTGCCTAAAAACACTCTATCTTATGCTAACGATATATTGTTCGTTAGAATGTGGAGAATAGAGACATTGTGACTTAACATCGATGGACAAATCATGAGATATTCAAGCCAACAACACACATTGCGTATTATATAATATGGGATAGTAGAATAAATATTGTGCGATTGAACATGAAACAACCGTTTAATGGGTTGTATTTGTGATACAACTATATTCAAATAAGCACATGTAAGCCTGAGCAACGTATGATATATTGAACTAGAATAGTTTTCCCGAACTCTTCCCTTAAGTGACCGTCGATGTAATTCGTCTGAGACTTGCTCGCATATCACATTGCGGTCTATACGATTGTAGGAATGCATGTAAGTACGATCGTTGAACGATGAATAGAATGTTCAAACTGAAAAGATACGCAGGTCAATCTGAAATTGATTTTTAACGATGTATCGATTTTGCATTTTGAATGAGAGGTCGTTCTACGTGATCGGACCCAACATAGTGTATTCGCTTTGCAGATATATTTCGTCATAGGCATATACTATCCGCGTAGATATCGATGGAAGAACGCTCAAATGCTTCCACATCAACCGTTCACCGATTCTTGAATATGCAGCGGTGAAAGACCACCAATAACACAACGCTGAAGTTACGGTTGTCATAAACTTATAACGACAGCCTATCCGGGTAACCAATGCGGCACGAGAGACGGCGAAAAGTCGTATTCCTGTAATTGCTCCAGTTTATATCCAACGCCCGTGGTATCACCTCTCAGATAAACAAGTTAACCACCCAAGCCAATCGAAACAGCTTATATTCGCTTCATTAAACAAGACGCCCATATAAGCTTAGCTTTAAACGTCGGCCCCAGGACACCCGTATGTAAGCAATCACATCCTATTAATCATACCAGCTCTTCCGAGTTATCTATCGTTCGTATGTGATATAGAGCAAACGGCGAGACGGGTCGATATTCTACAGAGACCTTATCTGCATCTTTCAGCTCGACGAGCTTTACCTTGTCTCGGGCACGATTGATTGGTGGAACCAGCGGTTAACGTCTATGCAATTTACCGCGACATAATACCTATGGCGGATAACATTCCCTATTGTATGAGGCAATTATGATGAGAAATGTGCATGCAATCGACTCGCGTGCGTTGAGCACGATCAATTGATTAAAGGACTATCAGGTATCAGTTATAGCAACTCGTTCGATCGCCTGGTGCTTATTTACGAATTTAGGAATCTTAATATTCTGATTTTGGTGATGTCGTTACGAATAGAATACCGATAGTGTCATAAGTCGTATGGTCATTCCGAAACCACGCGTTTTATCCATTCAGAATGATAGAAAAGAAACCATTAACAGCGCCACTAACATGACAGATTTCAACTGTGATTGTGTGCTAAAGAGATACTTGCACATTATACTCAAGCAAGCTAAAAGCATTCGTGTATGATCTTTACTAATGACTTTAATAAATCATGTAGCGTACCTTTGCAGTCTGAACCATAAACTCTTGAACTCAAACGATCGACAACAATTTCGTGTGAAATGTACGAAAGATCAGTAATTACAAGCAGGGTCCTCAATGGTTATGTTTCTAACTAGGCCAACAGAAAACTCATCACTTGGTGATTCGAGTAGAGTATAGTATAGTTTTGCAGAGTACAGTATTGAATAAACTAGTGGTATGGGTTTTTCAAGTCGAGCATTGTTAAGTGTTGCACGACGTCCAAAACACATTAACTTATGCATATATATATACATATATATATATATATATATATATATATATATATATATATATATATATATATATATATATATATATATATATATACATATAAATATATATATATATATATGTGTGTGTGTGTGTGTGTGTGTGTGTGTCATTAGTCTAGTCCTCGCCATTACAACACCTTCGAACGAGCTCTGATCGTACTCACGTTTCCCCATATTATCCATGCGTATACCCTAATTGTCGCACCATGACCGGCAGGAGTCGACAGCCAACAGCACACAGGCAATCAAAGTGTTTTTGTGAGATTGCTGGAAAACGGACCCAAATTGCGAAATATGTGATGTAAAATGACAATCTTAATAACTGATATATTTTTGTGCTGTGACTGATTTTGAAATCACGTATTATAGCGTCAAGAAAAATCCAACTGCCGAATCAGTCTTGAAATATATGTCTTGTGGGTAACTTCAATGGCATCATTTGTACATCGTGCAATGGCATCATTTGTACACCAATCGCTTGTGTCGATGCAAATGCACGGATCCATGGTGAGAAGCCGACTTCCAGTTATACCCACTACAGCAATCCGATAAAAGAGTAATCAGTAATGAAATAAGCTACCTACATCTATTCCAAGCCTCTGGTCGCACATCACCTCAACCAAAGCCGTACCCTACAGTAATAAAAATACCATTACATGTATATAATATCACCCACAGCTAACATAAAACATAATCGGCAAGTATAGCTTAGTCATAAACATACATCTAACCAAGACATGCATGATATCTTTATGTGAAGTTTAAATTGTATGATACTAATTAATAGACTATTACGATATAAATTGGGCCGTCGACTGGAAGTTCTCTTTAATGTGATGTCCCGGCTGACATATGATATATTTACGGCCACGTATAATGTTGGTAATTTGCCTTAAATCTTATTGGAAGAGCACGTCCATTTGCAAAGCCAAGTACCTTTGATCGCCAGTATCTAGACCTACCTACTTTGTTGAGTATTTTCTCTACTTGCGCCCGTATTGACTTATTATTCAGCTGGCAACATATTATAGAGAAGGATCGGAACATGCAGTATTATATCATCATAGATTATCCCTCCACTTATAAATCATCGAGTGGGCCTTGTAGATACACTTATAACATCTCTTAAATTGTCTTTACGATTTAAATACGGTCCCTTGCTGCCGAACCATGAATTCACTAGAGAATGAGTCACTGCAGCTTTGCAATATCACAGTGAATATAGTATCGCAATTGTTAATGCTTGAGGTTGGATGCTTGGTTTGTCGGTTGATTAGAGGTCTGTATTGTAGCAATTAGGTGTCATGTACAACAGATTAAGGAAGATACAATATATAAAGTTAGGTAAAGCACCCTGTTAAGCCGTTGTTTTATCATCCGTTATTTGTTTTTCCCTTGAGATCGAATGTTCACTTACTGAGCTAGAGGTTTTGTAGTCCCTGCTTCGCATACGACTAACAGTACGATATTGATGGCAGATATGGAACGCCATGCTATATTTTCTGTCACTGCATATCTTACTTGAAAACAACGCGCAAACCAGGGAATAAATGAGCATTACATTTTAAACTCAATTAATGGCATTGATGTAAAAAGGAAAATGTTAAAACAATCACACTGTCACGTATTAAACAATTGGATTGAGCACAGTTTGGAATCACCCATCGGTGCTATTACTAGACACATGCCAAACAGCTTCAGTAAATGCTAAATTCAATTGATGAACAAAACCGACAGATAGCATAATTCACAGCTCAGAGCAGCACTAAAACTAATTGTGGCTACTTCAAAGCTTAACGTCGCCGTTACTGCACTGTACTGACTGAAAGGTAGATATTTAGATGCACACTGCAAAGTAAAGTAGCCATATGTGTTTGATATTTAAGATTTATTCTACATTCATTAAGATTCACTAAATAAATCATGTTACGATCTGTCGATCACATCCATGTACAGCGGAAGCTGTATGAAACCAGTTTAGTACCTCCTGAACTCATTTATTGATTTCTTATGGTAACACGTCGTGCATGTACAAACATATACAGTCACGCAATTTCCCTTCCATCATTCAAAAGCGAGTTACTTTAACAAGGGAGGACAGATGTAAAGTCAGCATCACTCTCGCTTTGCGCTCGCTTTTCATGAGTACATGCGTGCCGAGTGGTGAAAGAATCAGATGCTATAGATGCGTCTCTGTACTGTTAGTGTGCAGGGAACAAAGAGACACTGTTCCGTCCGTGGTCGATTTACCTCCAATCCCACATTGAATCTAAGGAGAGGGAATGTTATATACGCTTGTGACTTGGCGGAATCATTATTAGTGTGGCATTTGGTCGTTCAACTAAGCATCAAACACAATAGATAGCTGTTCAGCCTTGTTCATATAGCGTAAAGGCAATAAACGAGCACGTGCTGTCAGCGAGATACAGGTTGGTCAATTAGTACAGAACTAGCTATTTTACGCTACACTGAACAGTTTTGGACATGGTGAAATGATTGCATGATATTTACATTGGAAAGCGAACAAGCTAGAAATGTGCATTGGCGTTTCACAAACTTCGGATAGCTTTGTATAGGATAATTAAGTGACAGGAACTAGTATTACCATTAATTCGGCCCTGCACTATAAGTATTTGTTTCTTTACCAGCCAATTACGCTGCTCTAGCTGATTAATTTTTCAACCATTGCCCCCATGGTGTTTTTACCTTGTAAGGTAGCTACTTGCTATGCGCTTCCGTTTTACATGCTATCGATATTCTATTAGTCATTCGATATAGGTGCAAATCATAATAACAGTAATTAAAAGTTTATTTTTGCATCAATGATATTCCTGATACTCAGCCGCGGGAATCAACTATCAGGACCGTAAATCATAAGCCTGTTTTGGGCTATCAGTTATGTTACATATCGAACGATATAAGGATCGATGGATGATCGTTGCAAATTCATAGCGTTATATAAATATCACGAGTAATCATTGCGAAGCATAATTCTTAGCACAAAACGCCATTTATCGAATCACCGGCTATTGTTTTGTCACATGTGTGACTTGTAGCCAAAACATGTCTTTGTTTCTGCCGAGGTCGATACTTTTTATAGTTAAGAAGATTGCTACATCACCTTGGGATGCTTTGCATTATTCGTTGCCCTGTTAGTTCTCTATCCCAATGAGAGGAACAACTTCTAGTGACCACGCTTGTAATGTATGCAATGAGGATTCTAAAATGTTATCATAAATTGAGGCTATCTATCTGGTCAGTAGATATGGCATTTACCTAATGCTGTGATACTATGCCAAATAAGTGAAGTTAGCAGTCGGTATGTATGTTGCCCGTTCAGAAAAACACCACCTGCCCATCAACGCTCGGACTCACCGCACATTGTGTATACAATGCGAAAAGTTTAAAAACACATGCGACTAATCACTGTAAATATATATATATATATATATATATATATATATATATATATATATATATATATATATATATATATATATATATATATATATATATATATATATATATATATATATCTATTGGTATACATATATATATATATATATATATATATATATATATATATATATACATATATATACATATATATATAAAATTAACGGCGCATTTGGGAGGATTAAAAATATCTTTCTTTGCGATCAAAGAACATCAACGCAAATTAAGACATATTTGGGAACAGATTTCACTACTGAATTACCTATATTAATATGATTAATCAGAAGTATTAAATTGTTTGAATTATTTTCATAATGAAACCCAGGTTGGATTTTATTTCATCATATATTTATGTTAAATTACTCAATACAAATATCGTCACAGAGTTGTAGAACAGACTTTAATCCGCAATTATATTAGTATTATAGAAAATACCATGTCCAAATAACTACTATATAGCTGCCATAATGACACCGTTACTTTGAATCGCAAAACTGCAATGATAAAAAGGAATAATATTTCATGAACGCGCTGAATACATACTTTTTTGTTAAACGCGGTCGCACAAAGTTTTTACGTCTTTGAGGTGGAAGGGGTGGGGGCGGGTAATGATGACATCTTATTGATGCCAGAAAGGGCACTGCCACCATCGTCCATGGCACATGACTTTTATTATTGATCCTCCTCTTCTGAAAACCCGAATTTATTTCATTGGTTATGAATATGAGGAATATGCATGCACCAGACTGATGTACTCAAAACGAATAACAATTGTAGCGTTCCATTAGAAAATTAATCGGTCCTTACTTACTATGTTCGATGAACCATTTTGGCATTGGCATGCGAGTTCTCATCTTAGCAGCATATGCCCAACTTAGAAGATAACATAAGCATCTATAGCGATTTCAACATTTACACTAAATATTAAAAAAAAGAGAATTAATGCAAGACCTTATCTTTTACCAGCATTCAACTCGCAGTAATTATATTTACTATTATAATCATGTGCAAGGGTTCTACTTCCCGTCTATATGTCCACAGAGTATAATTTAAAGTAGTGCTGACTAAGCGGAGATTGCTTTCATTAATCCAAATTACCACTGGTAAACTGACCAAGATCCTTCGTCACCAAGACAAAAGATGACGATGATTTGATTAAGACTTCAATTCTAAATGGTGTGTCATAATGCTATTCGTCATTCAAGGCTAACTTGCTTTAATGTACATATCACACGGCGATAGAAATTACAGTTCGTGAGCAATCTTGAATAGGCAGTTTATCAACTTTATTCTTATAAAATGCTCTTGCTTTTATATAGGTCGCACATCACCGAATTAAAACGTCGACGGAGTAGTTTGGGTTTGTTCATGTTCGGTCATATTGATGTGCTAGTTTACATACGCACCATTCCCGTCTTTTTAGAGCAGCAGAGAGTAGGACAAAATATATAGTGGCAGTATGACTACTTACATGCTCATCAGGTCCCCTTACTAAGAGCCGTTACCAGTAATTTCTTGGTGTGTAACTGACCTCAAATAATACCAAATGTAGCAAGAGACAATTGGCGTCATAAGTAATAATTTTTGAGAAATCCATCAGACAAAAGTAATATAATAAACAACCTACCGGTTTAGGTAATATCACATAGCCTCAAGCCGTCCATCACATCAATCAAAGTCGTACTGCACTGCAACAAAAATATCATCACGCCCATCGGTAAAGCCAAGTACATTTGGTCGATAATAAAAACTTTGTGAAATATTTTCCCTACATTCGGTTGTATATATATATATATATATATATATAGATATATATAGATATATATATAGATATATATATATATAGAGATATATAGATAGATATATATATATATATATATATATATATATATATATATATATATATATATAGATATATATATATATATATATATATATATATATATATAGAGATATAGATATATATATATATATATATACACATATATGTATATATATAACTATATATATATATATATATATATATATATATATATATATATATGTATATACATATATATTATATATATATATTTCCTTATATATGCATTCGGGTGTATATTTATATATATATATATACATATTAAATATATATATATATATATATATATATATATTAATATATATATATAGATATACATATATGTGTGTATATATATATATATACTATATATATATGGATGTGTGCAAGTGTGCACATGTGTGTGTGTGTGTGTGTGTGTGTGTGTGTGTGTGTGTGTTTGTGTGTGTGTGTGTGCGTTTGAAGCTGATTAGCGCACAGTCGAATAGTTTGTGATCTTGCTCACATCTTGGCTGTTGCTTCATATTAATCCCTGTCTTCGCTGCATCCTTATCCATGCCGGGAGCTTAATTGAATCCGCACCATGACCGACATGAGAAAATAGCCAGCAACATTCTAGCAATCAAAGGAGGCTTGGGAGATTATTTGCAAAGGGAATCCGATTGCGCAATATTTGATTAGAAACGACAATCATACCAACGAAATACTTTCGCTATTTGACTGCAATCAAAATCATGCAAGATAGCGTCGTGAAATGGCAAACTGTGAAATCCATCTAGTGTAATATGTCGTGGGGTTAAATAGCATCATTTGTGTATGGGCGCTTAACGTATTGATTAAGCCGCCAAAGCAATGCAGAATAAACAAGCAATTGTTCTATGATGATTACAAAGTTACAGTATCGTTATTTTTCGCGTCCCATGTAGCATGCCCTAGGACTTCCTGTAACCATTTAACAAATGAAAGCCACTACCACTCGTGTCGGTGTATGTAATTAAAGAACGGACAATATAAAACGGAACGTATGACCACAATTGTGGGTTTTCTACATTGACGAATAAAGCTTGCTTCAAACTTCAAACGGCTGCACACAAACACAGACACGCACACATACATACACATACACATACTAAATAAGAAAAATGCTTGAATATATTTGCTGTATCCATTTACTGATAGCTTGTGTCCATACATCTGCACATATCCAGCTAGCCACGGGCATATTGATTGCTTACGGTATGAAATCATCCAAGTACAAATAACTGCAATCACGCATGCTGACTGTGCTGACATTCTGAAGCCAGGCAATAGCTGTAAATCTGTTCAGCAGAATAGTTAGGGGGGAAGTAAGAGTGATGCTTTGCCCTCGCTATCCAAAACTTCCTGCACGTCGTGTTTTGCATGGAAAGGGACAGATGGTGTCTCTGTCTAGTAAAGGTAAGTGCCTCAATAAGCCTCTTAACCTTGATGTAGATTTGCTGCCAATCTCACAATGAATCTCTGACGATTGGCAAAGACACTAGTTCTTCTATGCGCCATCGACATGGTATCGGTAAAGCTAACGAGTCATGCTAAACTGATCAATTCTCTGCAATGTACTAGTAGAAGTACGAACAATGTTCAATTGACTGAATTACGTGAGCAGTTACCTCGCTCTATATATTATTCCAAGAGGCGATTCGCAGAGCATATTATGCAAGTCATATAATCGTCAACAGTGCTACACAACAAATGGATGCCTGTATGAAAGAAAAGAAAGTAAGTAGCTTTGGCAGTACGAAATAATCACAGTCTATGTGAAAAATAGTATTTGAAAACCACTGAAACAACCGCTTTCGGTTGAAAGAAACGGCCTGCCCAGGGCGTTATTCATTAACATGTTTATATTTAAGGTTCATATCAGTTCCAACACTTAGGTCATATCGCGACGGTCACGGATGAGGATGAATGTGGTGATTGGCTCAAAACCGTTTGCTCAACTGGGCTGCGACACCACTGCTGCTTGGTCCTTTTAGAGATGGAACACAAATTAATGTGATTATCTGAGTCACAACCAGGGATCAATCTACCTACCTGTGTGACAATGAAGCGAGTAGTTGGCCTGAAACATTGAAGAAGCACCCTCACTTCGGATGACCATTCCCCTTAACGCTAACCACATCAGCGTGGCATTGGAAAACGATAGTGATCATACCTAAAATAAAAGATATACAGGTAAATGATTAATTAGGTGTGCATTACCCAGTGGGAGATTGGTGATATCGCAGCTTGGGGTTGTCTTAAACTTATTATTTCTAGCCAATCCATGAACGTTGCCATGATAACGCGGCATATACGTCTTTAATCAGTTGGAGATGAATCAAAACACATGATGACCGGCTCACAAACGTCATGAGAAAAATGAAAAATTCCACTACCCGATAAATGTCTGGACTATTATGAGCCCTCTCACCTATCAATGTAATCCGGCAGCTTCCCTTTCGCATTTACAGATATCTAATAAATTGGTTATTTACATGGAGAAGGTAAAAGAACTGCGCCCTGTATTTGACGATTGATATGACTCAATTCAACAACTAAGGCAAATCAATCGTGTAAACCTCCAAGCTGGCGCCAGATGTGACACTAACAATTTGTCAGCTTACGCCCGTTGCGTTCGCTTGTTACAGAATTCAACACTTGGATTAGAGCTGACTAAGCCTTGCGTCGGCATATAACGCCGATTCATCATCTTGCTCGTAATCATTAGCATTACATATTTAAATATAGATATATATATAGGTATATATATATTGAAACATCGCCTCACGCCTCATTAAATTAAGTTTGTTCCAGTCCTTGAACGCTGGATATATGTCGTTCACAGTCATATATATATATATCTTGCTCGTAATCATTAGCTGTGAAACAAAACGTGGCCACATAGCCTGCCATGCAACACATAGATAAATAGGTAGATGCATAT
The DNA here is from genome assembly GCA_034190875.2 of Urechis unicinctus. Lineage (NCBI taxonomy): Eukaryota > Metazoa > Annelida > Polychaeta > Xenopneusta > Urechidae > Urechis > Urechis unicinctus. The sequence continues at coordinate 62,752,922 of CM067358.1, read as the reverse complement.
ATATATATATTTATAATCATATATGTATATGTATATATACATATTAATATATAGATATATGTAGGTATATATATATTGAAACATCGCATCACGCCTCATACGATTAAGTTTGTTACAGTCCTTGAACGCTGGATATATGTCGTTAACAGTCATATATATATAGGTATCCATTGGTATGAGCAATCACCAATCGATGATATTGCTGCTCGACATTTGGCATACCGCTTAAGCAAATGGTAACTTCAAATGGTGAACGATACCTAGAAACAGCATAGATCACTGATCAGAGCTCAACTAAAAACTAACGGGCAGCAGTCACCGTTATTACCCTAGATTGATTAAAAGGTAGCCTTTTGCATGCAAAATGCGAAATAAAGTAGATATCTGTGATTAGTTCTGGGATTCATTAAGATTTACTAAATATATCATGTTACGCAGTGTCAAGCACAGCTGAATCTGAATGAAACCAGTTAAATATCTCATGTACTCCTTGATTGGTTTCTTATGGTATAACGTCGTGCAAGTACAGACATGTGTTGTCACGCATTTTCTCTTCTACCATTCAAAAGCGAGACAACTGGAGTCCACGAGGCAATAGAGGAAAGATGGAAAGACAAAAGCACCGCGACTTTGCGCTCGCAAGCCATGAAAGCCTGCGTGCCGCTCCGAAAGAGACAGATGCTCTTGACTTGGCGTCTCTGTACTGTTAGTGTGCGGGGAACAACGAGACAAGGTTCCGTCTGTGATTGATTTACATCAAATCGTACATTGAATCTAAGGCCAGGGAATGTTACATACACTTGTGACTTGGCCGAATCATGCATAAGTGTTCAATCAAGCATTGACAAAATATATAGTTTTACATTCTTAATTATATAGCCTAAAGGCAATAAGCAAGCGGTAAGTGAGGGGCAGGGTGATCCATTAGTGGAGAAATAGCAATTTTACGCAATACTGAAAGTGTAAACAGCTTCGCCATGGTGAAATGGTTACATGATATTCACATTGGAAAGCGAACAAGCAAGGAATGTGCATTGGCGTCTCACCATCATGTCGGATAGCTTTTTTATAGGATGATTGCCAATGGGTAGCAGATTTTGTGATTGTTGCTAGAATTACCCTTTGCTCGGCTTTGCACCAGCCTTTTATGTTGCTCTACTTGACTGAATTGATACAGCAATGAATCATTTCCGATATCTTTATGACAATTCCTGACATGTACAACTAAATGAATGCAGCACACGATAGCCCTTCCACATCATTCAAGACAATAATTGCAATAGGGACAACATATTTACGTTGTCACGTTCGCCAACAAACATAAAGTAAATAAAAAGCGCCTTCGTGAAACCAGAATAATAATAATAATAAGTAAATTCAATCTATTGCAATAGGCACAATTACTCAAAATTGGACACTAAAATCCCGCTGTATGTTTTAAATTTGCACAGCAAGTCAATGTGCATTAAGCATGTGACTCCTATCGCAAAGCGACAAACATAAACACACTGCTTGCACAAGTTTTATCTCTGCTACTTTGTGAGTATTCGATTCGCCCTGATGTGTATGGTATAAATGTGTGAAGCGTGTGCTTTAACCGCAGCGCATTTCTGCAATCATTAAAGGATCTAACGAACTCCAGTGTCCCAATCTCCTCTACCGGACAACATTACGTACTATAGAGGCTGTTATTATTTTACATCAACAAATTCCATGTCTTTAAACTAAAATTATTGCCTCGAAAGCGCACAATATGCCGGAGGGTTCTGTATTGTATAACCCCGTACAAGAATGGTTAAAGTGCACGTGGTCAGTACCTGCAGCGCGGGGACAAGAAGTGATAACTGTCATCGTAGTATAAAAATTTTGAATAGGAAATATATTTGGGCTATGTGAATTGCTAAATGCACGAAAATAGTAATGGTCCGACATTGAGAGGATTCTCTTCTATTATCTCAATGCTGGACTCACTTGCAAATATCCATAAATATTAAAGAAATATAGGAAATACAGATAGATATATAGAGAGAGATATATATATATATATATATATAGATATAGATATATATATATATATATATAGAGAGAGAGATATATATATATATATATATATATATATAGAGAGAGAGAGATATATATATATATATAGAGAGAGAGAGAGAGATATATATATATATAGAGAGATATATATATATATACATGTATATATGATATGTATATATATATATATGATATAGATATCTATATTTATAGGTATATATCTAGAGGGAATATATATATATATATATATATATATATATTTATATTTATATATCCCTATTTATCGATATGTATATCTCTCTATATAAGTTATCTATATATATATATTATATCATATTATATATCCTCTATATCTATATATATCATATATATATGTTTAGATATCATTTATCTATATTTATCTTTATATGTTTCTCCATATAATATATACATGTCATATATATACATATCATATATATATATATATATATTATATATATATATATAATATATATATACTATATATTTTTTTTTTATCTACATATACATATATTTATATATGTTTACATGGATATGCATATTTATATATATCAATATATTATATATTTATATATACATGATATATGATTTGTATATATATATATATCATCTCATTTATATATATATATGTATATTATATATTATTACTATATATTCTTTTATATATATAATATATTTTTAGAAATATAAACATATATATATTATATATATATATATATACATATATATATATATTTATAAATAATTGCATATTTAATGGATATATATATATTCAATATTATATATATATTATTTTATGCACATAAACATATTCATTTATATTTATATATGTATATCTTATTACTGTGTATTCTTTTTATATATATATATATATATATATATATATATATATATATTCATATATATACATATATATATGAATAATACTTTTATAGGCATGTATATATATATCAATGTATATCTATATATATATATATTTATATATATATGCATATATATATACATATTTATATATACTATATATATATTTTTTTATATATGTATATATATGGTATATATATATTTATGTTCATTTATATTTATATATATTATATGCACATAATATGCATAAACATTCATTTAAATATTTATATATGTAAATATATATATATATATACTATGTATATCTTTATATATATATATATATATTATATAGATATATATATATATATATATATATATGCAGATATATATATATAATGCTAATTATTGTCCGAAAGCTAACTTTTGAGTCTTATCAAACTGATATCAGTATCATCGTCTCCTAACCAGTGCCCTAATAGAGTATAGTTATTCTTTTTGATCAACATTAGTAATTTTTTGCCTTCTGGGATTCTATATAATTATTATGATATATTGCTAAGCTCTATTTTCTTCTCATACGATAGGGGTCATTATGTGTGTTTTACTTACGTTAATGTTTTGCGTATAGATACGGGTGTATTTTCTCAGGCAATGAGTAAGCTTGCAAAACACGGACGGCGTAAAACCCTGTCAAACAGAACTGTTGTAAAGTAACTCACAATCTTTCCCAACATGATGTCAACAATAATCAGAAAAGCTTTATCTTGATAGTATCATGAGAGGTTTACATAGCCATCATTAAATACGACATTCTAATCGAGTCTGCCCGTAGTGTTAAAAATTATAATTTAATGCGTTTAATCAGAATATGTAAAATATTGTTCAAGCTAACCCTTTAACAATTCATAATTCCAGAAATGCGTTCAATTATTCAATTATGTAATAGATCTACCAATCAAGCATTGACAGATATATTAGCTCAACTCTTATCGATACGACACTTGTGTCTTACAGCGAGTTGCTACCTCAAAGAGCAGTACGTAAAACTGATGGCATTCGCGTTCGATGCAGTTACTTGAAATGGGCGTCATATATCAAACAGCGTTAAAAATGTTTTTATAAACCCCGTAACTCAATTCCTAACGTATGAATTATAAAAGAAAAATGCTTTAGCATACAATAGGGAGCATCTTCGTGCTTTTTATACTGCAATAACTGATTGCCGATGATTTCTCTGCTTTGCCAAAAATGTACTCAATTGGCGGGCAAAATGGCCACCATGACAACCGCTTCACTCTCAACGTTGCCAGTTTACCAAATGGTAAACTTACTTCCATATGACAACGATAAGCTGTTTCATTAATTTCTGCGAGTTCGATGGATCAGTGAACACGACCTATATGCTAAGGTACGCGTTGCGACAACTATGAATAAATCAGCCGACCCTTTGACAGCACTCGCAACATTTTGTAAAGAAAGGGTTGGTGGAACAAATTTTGTGCTTGAAAATGCGCCAAGTATTACATAGAGAAGTGCATTTCACAGAGGTATATGCCTATATGACAGTTCATTTTTCCAATTCCGGTAGGAGTGCTTTACTAATGAGAATATATAACAATTTTTTTTTACCAGGATAACTATAGTAAGGTATCGTGCTCTCAGATATCCAATGCAATAAAATCCACCCGAGCTTCGTAATCGACTGGGATATAAAAGGACGGTCATAATATTGTTACGATACCAATCCAATCTATTTAGGTCAGCTTTTCCCCACTTAATCTTTAAATATGGTTAGTGATTACGACGCTGAGCCCGAGAAAAAAGAGCATGTGCTTGGAACGTCAAAGCTCAGCTTCGATCTTTTTACATAAGGTCGAACTATACCGCCCATTATATAAAGTATATTCATGTTGAGTGCAAACCACAAGTGCTGTACTGTTAAGCACTAACAAACTTGGAAATCGCGCTAAATGCAGGATAATTTCTGGTTTGATAGGGTCGTAAGTAACTGAGCTGTTGCAATATTAGGTGTGTCGGGTCTCTCGCCATCGATATATTTCGTAAACATATTCACAAACACAATGATTCGAGACGTTCTCTGAAAATTACAAGAGCATGAATACATTTTCGCCGCAGGTATAAACATTTTTAATTACATTTCTTCATGATCATCGTTAGCGGTTTCAATAACACTTCGATTTTACTTCGATTACAAAGAATTGGATAATCACAAAATACCACTGAAGAGGGTCGTTCAGTGAATATATTACATTAGGATAGCACATTGTCTTAGTTATCAATATCCTAAACATTGTTGATTAAGAAGGCATACCCTAAATGCTGGATTCCCGAAATAATTGATGACCCCATCCTGACATATTCCCATTCGCAACCCTACCCTCCTCTCAAACCCATTTTTCCGTCGTTAGTTGAATCTTAACCCAGCCTTAAGCGAGCCGTATTCATCCGTCTAAACAGTTTACAAGCTCCATAATATGCTCTGGAAACTACAGCGATAATAAACGGAGGAGATTTTCTTTTACATTTAGCTGCGCAGAGTTGCATCAAATATACATCTATATTATTACAAATATATATATATATATATATATATATATATATATATATATATATATATATATATATATATATATATATATATATATACATATTTATATGAATAAACAAGCATAGCGCTTTACATGGCACCATCATTTGCAATATGGCCGCTCATTTAGCATATGTCAAACGCGTTTCATAGGTCTCGCTATTTTGGTCCACTACAAATAATTTCTCTTTTCGCGTAAGATTTGAATGAAATAGAATGGTTTTTATTAATTTCGAATGTGTCAAACCATCACGATGCTTTTGATATTCGAGCACCTTAAGAGTACTGTCGAAACACGTTTGGTGTGCACTGGTTAAGCAGAAGCAGATAATTGGTTGCATAGATGGCAATCAAAGATTGCTAGATACCTATTATAATATACTGCATAACCTTCCTCTATTTGCTATCCATATATACAAACGATGTGACATGTTGGTCAATACCTCTTTTTCTTATCAATAGTGACGCCGATACCCGAGACACTTCAATATGCCTGTGCGTAAGTTCCAACATTGCCTTAGTAAGTTCAAATAAATAACCCTTAAGAGTGATCATCAGTTACCTGGTACACTACGTCAACAGCATCTACAACAAATTGAGATTGATTGGAACATTAATATAATAATGACCACATTAAAGAAACAAGCAGTTTGCTAGCATATGACTATCCCTAAAGTATCTCCAACAGTACTATTCTTTTGCGACTTGAACTGTAGAAAATTGAAGTGTATTGGCCCAATAAACACATTGGCCTTCGTCTAAGGCTAATGCATTTTAGTCTGCTTTTCTTTCACATATCTAGTAAGCCTGACGTGCTGGTTCAGCCAAATTCAGCTTGCAAGTAACTGATAACTATGCATTAAGCTCCAATTTTTACGTCACATTACACATTAGACATTGAAAAGAATATCATAAATCCCGTTTTAATTATTATACCGCTTACGATAGTTTTCTACCAAAACAAATTTGAAATAATATTCTGAGGAGTCTAATAACTTTTAAAAATGTTACCCACACGTTGTCTTCCGTATGATAAAGCCACCAAAAAAAGTTTGGGGTTATCAGCAGCTATGCCAAATAGAACAGAGGTACACCAGAAAAGAGGTGTAGACACAATCAAGTTGCAACAAAGGGACCGAAAGGGCTTCATTCACATTTGGCTGGTGATCCATGCGAGACATTGTTAAGGCAAAGACAAGCGAGACAAGGTAGACCCAAGCAAGAATAGTAATGAAGTCGCAGAAAGGCAAAATCAGTTACCAGCTTATATAAACCTCTAACCCTAGTTTTGTAGTCGTAATTTTTAATTCCATATAATTGGCATTGTCTGTCTCTCGAAGTGTAATTTAAAAACGCCGAAGTGTTTATACAAGCTGCTCATTTTCATTCACGACACCATTACGATTTTTCCACAGTGTTGTCTGTCAATATGCGTTTGTATTGCCATCTCTTACTATCAATATACATCGTCTCTGAATAAACACCTGCCGAATGAGTATCATCTCACAATAACACGATAAGGATAGAAGCAGCACATGCTGGCATGTCAATCGGGAAACCAATCCTCTTTAGTATGGACACATATTATGGAAATCTTACATAAATAGACTAACATTTCACGTATACGCCGGATAATCTTCAATTATGTAGATAACTTGATAGTCTAACTTATTGCGACAGAATATAGCCCTCGAAAGCTATAAATACCAACAAAAATAATTACAGCCGCATTAAGGCCCGCGCTTTAGCATTGTTTCCGCACTTACTATGAAGCGTATGCGTATCCACATGCAGTAATGCAGAAGACTATTTGGTCTGGTAATTGACCGCTGCGATCACAATGTTGTAAGCCAATATTATTGTCTGCAGCGACACAGTGCTCGCGTAGTCCTCTAACATTCCGCCAACGTTTGCCTACCTCTGCTAATTATTCCTACATCGGGACACAAAGACAAAGACAGTTATCGCAGTCTATGGATTATTTAATGGATTTGCCGTTCTGAATAACGGGGATTGTTAGACAAGGAACAAAGTATGACCAATCAGATGGACTCATATAGCAATATGAGTTCATCTGATTGATTCGTCGCGAAGGCTTTGTCATATTTCTCTGACACAACAGCAAAACCAATGAAACAGACGAACTTATTGATCTGCGTTTGGCCATTTTACAGCCTTAGAAACATCATATTTAACGTCGCTCTCTGATGTGGAATTGTTTAAGCTAGTTATTTGACTTAAATAACATTTGTGATCATTATGCACCCCCTTGCAACTTAAACGCATTGCACATCGTAGTACTGCCTGTGCAGTTTATAGTAGAATGACACATTATTATTGGGACAAAGTGCGGTTGCATTGAGTGTATGTATAATTGGTCTAGGTCAAAAGAAATTTCTTCGATACCAGCAAACTTGTGTTCCATAGGTCATAATGTGTCAGCTAGCATATCTGACATCGCCATTCGCATTGAATGTTTTTGCTAGCCAGATATATGACATTGTCGTAGTGTATATTTACGTAAGTATACCTAAAAGCTTCTCATCAAAAATATAAGCCACCAGTAGCAGAACATACCAATCGAGGCTGCAGAATATATCTATATTTCCGAAAATGATTTTGAAATAAGAACACATATCAAAGTAAATGTCACATACGTCTTGCAGTTTTTAGCATGCCGTTGGTTTACCAATGCAAGTTGCCAACCTACTGAAGTTTTTTGGCCATCGCCTGCTGAAATAGACACTGGTCTCCGATATTTTGTCGAGGAGCTCCTTTATTCAATCTGAATGCACTATAAGCATTTAATAGCTTTAATAGTAGCATAGCGGGACAGCAATGCATCATTTGGACCACAATCGAAGCAAAAGCAATTCGGCCACTTGAAGAATAAGCCAGGCAATACATCTATTAGCACCGATTGCGTGGTTTTTCTAGCAAATCAACCATCACCATCGTTAGTTATCAGTAGTTAGGAAAGTAACGACAGATGGAAAGCTACAAGCATGTGAGAGAGAAGTAACGACAGATGGAAAGGCCGTGTCGATAGAGATATATATATATATATATATATATATATATATATATATATATATATATATATATATATATATATATATATATATATATATATATATATATATATATATATATATATATATATATATATATATATATATATGTATATATATATATATAAATATATACGTTTTCGGCCAACACTTTTTCGCACATGCATTTTATGCGTTTCATTCTCCCGCAGTTAGCGGCGCGGATTTTGAAGTCGTAGAAATTAAACAGTGTCAGACTTTATTTGGAGTTATTTCAGTTTCGGTGATTGTTATGTCACTTGATGTCTTTAAGCTCTATTTCTATAATGTCCAATCAATCACATTGCAATCTCTCGGTGGCTGTTTTGTATTCATATCGTTGTTCCTCATCATCATAACATCTGCTTTATAGCCCCCTTGAGACATATTGAACCTATACATCGACTTTATAGGGACGTATATAATGGCTGCTTAGCATTGTTGTATGGTTCAATTAATTTAACACGAGATGCCAGACATTCTGGCACACTTGCCTTTTAAAAAATTATTTGATCAAAGTGTTGTAATGTACTAAATTGCTTTTGAAATGACTGCTAAGATATCAACGTTAGGGCGCTGCTTATTCAGTTTGGGTAAAAGTGTAGTATTTATGATTAGATCATACTATTTAATCAACCGTTGGAGGCAATTTGTAATAGCACCCAACACTAATTGATTGCTCCGATAAATGGTCAACTACTTTTCTGGTCAGTGTCATTACCACACGTTTCCTAATATGGTGATCATATATGTGCGCTATAAAGCTCAGATGGCCTATGCTCGTATGTAGCCATATACTATGCTCCTGCTGCTTGGTTGTTCTTATGTCGAAATGTTGTGGTGTTCCATACAATATCAACACCAGCTCCCTTCCTGCCCGTCATGCGTACTATTTGTGTCGCTGGTCATATATATTTGTAAGCTTACTTAGGTCGTCTGCATTGTAGAGCTGCTATGGCCTTACCACTACGATAGTCACTGCTTGATTAGCCAACAATACTGAGCATAGGCATTCATCATGATCGACGTCTAACTAGGAGGCAGTCACTGCAATATCCCCGCTAACGCACGGAATTTCTCGTAAATCAATTAGTAACTAACATTTAGGTTAAGTGCTACATCGAAAGCGAACTATTAATATAGAGGTGGTAGAGCCTCGAACTTTAGCCGCTGGCTGACTTGGATAGCGATTTTGATTATGGGGGGAGGCTTAAGAATTCATTATATGACGTGCAATGTAATCTGATGCTACTCATGCTATTAGTCATACGTAACCTTGACATTTTAGCCTCATTTAGTGAATATAAAATGAATATAACATCCTATGTTATCAACCTTGGAGACAGAAATGTATATCCGTGTTTGTTGCCACCTCACACTATGACAAACAATTGGGTATAAACGTCCGCAACCACATTTCAGGCCACTTCTTCGATTAATATGCGCACTCTGATATGTCTGATGATCAATATAAGTGACAACTCTCTTTATCGTTGCATTTGTGTTTGTATTATGTACTCGTTCTTCGATTTCATCTTCTGTACACATTGCTGAAAAATAGAAAGCATTTTATTTACGCAATAAGCTTGATTTTAATTGATGAAAGAGGTCTAATATTGAGAGAATTGTCGTACATAAAATATCATCGTATGTTGAGGCATGATTTCTATTTTGGGTACCTAGCACAAATCATTTGGATTTGTAGAGATTGGCATCGAGCTATGACAAGTTTTATTGTAATTTAAACATTGTTGACGCCGTTAGCATTAGCAAACAGAGCATAACTTTTACAAACCGTGATCGTCCATTTAGAAGCGATGTTTGTGTCAGTTGATACAAAGAACCAACACAATGAAAAATCCTTTAAATCATAAAATTTAGTGTGCCCAAAATATTCACTAACGCATTCCAACCAAGTGCCATCGCGAGATATGTTTACTTTCCGCCAGCTGTCTTGCATTTCGCCGCAAACTCTTGTTGTACGCATCAATATTTCATCTGGTCAAGCACAGTGTTTCGATGATATACCGTACAATTGTACGCACTTGTGTGCTATTCACGTTTTACGTCTTTTAAACGTTTAATACTGATGTGAAGACTACCTACTAAACTTGTCTGCATGATCAGCTGCCGACATTTAATGTCGTTTGGGTTGTTAGACACTCAGTCCGCAACATATCATTTAAAGTGGTGGGGCTGCTTTTGTCAGAAAGGCTTAACAGATATATGACTAATTCTAATATACACGTGACAGAGACAAGGTTGGTACCCACTTTGTCAATATCATATTACCATGATCATTCGGGGTTAAGGCCGGTACTTTTCATCATCATTTTTACTGTCGTTAACCGCTAATAGACCTTGACACTGTCCGGCCCTCAATACAAATACCCGTCAAACTATCCCCTTGCAACATACGAAATCGAATAGATATTACTTTGAATCATCATGGGTGAATATTGTCTGCTATTATCTGATTATGTATTATGTGTTTTGGTCGCTTATGAAACGCTAAATATTTATTTTTAGTAAGTAGAGATACGAACAAAAGTCACTGAAGACACTGACCATAAACACTTTCATCTCCCGAAATATGATAAGTTGACGCTTATTTAAAGAAAGATTTGCACGCGTTAGTTGCTTTATAAAATGATACCCATGTGTTCTACCCTAGACGAGAAGAGGAGTTGGCACTGTTACAGACTATACATTATATGAAACCTACAGGGAATATTCAAACTAGATTGCTCGCAACGGAATGTTTAAACGGGGTAGTAAAATACCGTGTATGTATTTATTGCCGTATAACAGGCGATTCTCGAGGCTGTGAACAAATTCATTGCAGCGTAGATGAAGAAAACAACATGCTTGTCCCAGCAGGATATAAAACACCTTTGCGAAGATATATAGCAAGTATGATGTGATATGAGTTATACATTAAAGTATGACTATGTATCTGAATGGTTCATAGGATATAACTATATAGGCTTTTTGAACGTCATATTCTTCACTTTTAACACATACAGGCTGGTTGACAGTTTGCCCTTATCTAATGTTGCAATGGTATAAACCCAAGGACTATGGCATAGTATTAAAACAGTGCCTGCTTCACTTAATCTCATGTGTTTGTGTAAAGTGTAGCACTTGACTAATATAGTCGGGAGGGCAAATACATTTTATGCAGTCGATTACAAGAATGTAGAGAAGACGTTTACGGCATTTGAATGGAGGCATTGTATTGCTTATCACATTTACATAAACCGCAGTAACAGTAGCATTACTTCAACATGGCGGTGCCGTACGTATATGTCATTCATACGAGACACGTATTTTCCCTTGTATGTTTATTGGCAAATTTGTGTCATTCGCTAATCAAACTTTGTTCAAATCGCTGACTGATATGAATCATATAGCGACAAATGACCTTCTTAAATACAACAATATTTCCTATGTAATTTATGATGAAATACAGGCATGGCACGGAATTCGGCATCTGGGATTAGAATCCTGACCTGTACGTTTGAGTGCATTCAACCACGCGAGTTCTACATATCATATATATGAAAGGGACACTGCAGTTGCACAAGTCAATCATATTCCTGTCTCTACGTATACTCGTTGTACTTTATCAATTCTCAGTTCAAAGAGTTAAAGGATCGGTGTGCCGGCTTTATGGATGATTTTGGTATTTAGTGATGGCAGGACGTTTGCATTGGTTGTCAGCATTTCATAAAACCGACAATAGGCTTTTGCTTATTAGTATCGTCTGCGTCTATTGTGATTGCAACAGTCAATATTGGGCTGAATACCGGCAAACATCTATTCAAATGGTAGCTCAGTCACAATGACAGGAATCATTAGTACGGAATATAGTTTATGTCAGTGTGGATCTCTTGCTCCGGTAACACTGACTTCACTGCTATAGATAGATGCATGTACAACAATTTGATGAGCTGTTTTCAAATATTTACTGCGAAGGCTACGCAAGAATGATGATCCTTTGGTGCCCTTGAAATGATTCACGCATGACATCTACGCAGCGCCATGCAAACTAGCCTGTTTGAAACCATTATAACCGTTGTTCTTGATAGTAAAGTCAATTTGGTTTATGAAAGAGCAGAATGAGTCAAACTTGTCTTTGAACCCTATCCAGTGTGTCAATGAACCACTGAATGTATTCTGATCTCACTGAAAAGCATATTCAACCCAAATTTATGGCATCACTAACTGTTGTTTTTCACTTTCCATTGATAATTTCTAGCTGCCCTTTGTGCACTCTAACCTGCAATTGCCGAGCTATGTACCTGAATAATGACTTAATCAAGATGCATAACAACCAGCGCTGCGATAATAAATCCTGACATATCGGGTCGTCGTCTGACGTTGTCGATCAGGCATAAATACAAATTCATGTTTGTGGGACCAAATTCCAGTACCTTGTCTTGCAGTTGGCAATTTGTTAACAGGTCAATGACGGAACTTTGTCGCTTAAAAGAGCTAGTATCGAACTTAAAACGAGCGAAAACACATATCAGCACTATGGCAAATGCCAACTTGCATAATCAGTGGCCAATGGGAACGGACGCAAGCAAATATATACTGCATGTATGTTGGTGGGCCAACTTTTGTTAGCAAACATCAGAGCAATGGCAATATTGCTGTAGGCGTATGACATTACCCATGACAATATACTACACATTTGACACACGGCAATAAGTGGCAACGCTGAATGAAATCAAGGATAATTTACATTAAGCTCGAAATGGTGGTCTAATAACGCTGTGCTTCTAATGGCGGATTAAAACGTCCGGGAATCTCAATTAATTTGTACTGACCACATAATAGTTTCACAAATATTCGCGCTGATCCGAAGTAGAAGACGCTGTAGTCACAAAAGCCTCTGGGCGAGAATTCATAAAGCAATATTAAGATGCAAAACCATCGGCCTTGATACAGCAAATTTGCAACTGAGATTTTTACCGCCATGCGCATAAAATATTTGTCATCGGCAATTGAAAAGCGGTTACACTAGATTGGACACAAGCTAGCAATTCTGAGATCATTGTGGCACTGGTTTTGATTACGGATATAGCGTGTGATCATTGCAATATAAAAGCATCTTTTATTGTTATACATTATCATTTGCTTTAAGATGATTCCTTCGTGTAATACATTTGTATAGTGCCCGACATTTATGCAAGTTGCTTAATATTATTGTATACATGCCATCAAAACAATTGTGAATTGAAACGTTCCGTATGAACGTATATCTGCACTTGCTTGGCCATGTCCAACACAAGCAGCACACAACTGTATAATCTGGGTGGGCTAGCTGCCTTTATCGATTGTTTTTTTCCACTCATTAGTTTCCCCTGCTCGATTAGCGCGGCTTGCAATAGATAATGACATCGACCGTTTGCCTGCATGAAAGCGAGATTTTTAACTGGGGACATGACACGATTTTAAGGGATTGGTAGCTTAATGGTTTACTAAAGTTTAAGGGCAGTCGCTGGAAAATAATTTGCAACGAAAATAATTTGCGTGTTTATATTGGTCTTGCACATCAGACACAACTGCATTATCTGTTTATAACTTTCCCTCTCCGATTGTCGACCTATTGTCCATAAATACCCGACTACGTTTCCCACAATCTTTCAAACGCATTCTTTCATTGTGCTACAATGGCTTAAATCACGTCCTCCAGTACAGTTGGGTAAACTAGTGGTATGCCGTTTCATGCCAATTTGCTCGGTACGGCGTTGTTTGCATTGCAATATTTGCAGCTGGACTGAGACTCGACGTTTTTCGAGACGATACGGGATGTATTTGCATGCATCGTTGAAACTTAACAGTAGTAATATCGACAAAGTGTGAATCAGTTACTTCTGCAAGTGCAATTACAACCAATGTAACATAAACCATAAATAATGCAAGACATATCATACTGATTAATTTATGTATATCTGGCAAGCTGCGCATATGCACGCAGAGGAAATGATATATCATTCATGGGGCTGGCTTGAAATATAGTGGTTGAGTTTGCTAATGGATTTTCCCTATAAGCACTTAATGCACCCCTAGATGCCACTTCTTATATTGACCAAATTCTCATGAACATAAAGCAACTATTGCATAATTAAGACTTTATAAGTTCAATCTGGGCAGCGGCACGCTAACATTAATAACGATCTCAACAGCAATCGTAGGGAAACTTAACGATATGTGCGTTGATGTGAATAAGAACAAATATTCATTTACTGCTCAGTATACAAAAGCGTTTGAACTCACAACGTCATGAAGAGACTGTGATTCTGGATAAAACGAACAATAAGGGCTTTCCATTTGAAACCTATAGGTTCAGATCTCTGCCGTAATGGCAAAATTGTTGTTCATGCTCTTTAAGTGATAGAGACATGACAACTACTTTCAAAGTATATGCGTCATATGCAATTAACGCAATTCAGCTGTTAGGTTTTGCATATCATTGCGCAAAAGTAGAACAAAGTACATTTGAGGTGTTTTTAATTTACTCATAGTGTGAATGAATGCAGAATATGATTGACAGAAAGAGACATGCAACCACACAACGAACGCTTGTAGTTTTGTAGTTTCCTAATTGCTTCACAATTAATCGCACTACGAATGATATGACGAGTTACATTTGCAGCAATTAGCGGGACATGAGCACAGGCATATCGCTATGCAAAGCAATACCTTTAAAAAGGTTCACAAGACAACGCTATAGTTTGCGGTCAATACGATTGTAGGTACGCATGTAAGTGCAATCGTTGAACGATGAATAGAATGTCAGACCTAAAAAAATATGCAGGTCAATCTGCAATTCATTATTAACGATGAATCGATTTTGCATGTTGTATGAGAGGTCGTTCTACATGATCGGACCTAACATAGTGTATTCGCTTTGCTGATATATTTCGTCATAGGCATATACAATCAGCGTAAACATCGGTGGAAGAACGCTCAAATGCCTCCACATCAACCGTTCACCGATTCTTGAATATGCAGCGGTGAAAGACCACCAATAACACAACGCTGAAGTTACGGTTGTCATAAACTTATAACGACAGCCCATCCAAGTAACTAAAGTGGCACGAGAGACAGAGCACAGTCGTATTCCTTTAGTTACTGCAGTTTATATCCAACGCCTGTGGTATCACCTCTCAGATAAACAAGTTAACCACCCGCGCCATCCTAAACAGCTTATGTTCGCTTCATTAAACAAGACGCCCATATAGGCTTAGCTTTAAACGTCGTCCCCAGGACACCCGTATGTAAGCAATCACATCCTAGACAGACAGCATTAATCATACCTGCTCTTCCGAACTGTCTATCGTTCTTATGTGATTTAGAGCAAACGGCAAGGTGGGTCGATATTCTACAGAGACCTTATCTACATCTTTCAGCTCGAGCTAATCTTGTCTCGAGCGGGTTTGATTGGTGGAACCAGCGGTTAACGTCTTTCCAACTTACCGCGACATGACAATATTGCGGATAAGATTCCCTATTGTATGAGGCAATTTTGATGGGAAATGTGCATGCAATCGACTTGCGTGCGTTAAGCACGATCAGTTGATTAAAGGACTCTCAGGTATCAGTTATAGCAACTCGTTCGATCGCCTGGTGCTTGTTTACGAATTGTTAACAATGTGTAATTTAGTAATCTAAATATTATGATTTTGGTGATGTCGTTACGAATAGAATACCGATAGTGTCATAAGTCGCATGACCATTCCGAACCCACACGTCTTATCCGTTCGAAATGAATATATATATATATATATATATATATATATATATATATATATATATATATATATATATATATATATATATATATATATATATATATATATATATATATATATATATATATATATATATATATATATCCGTTCGAAATGATATATATATATATATATATATATCTATATATATATCTATATATATATATATATATATATATATATATATATATATATATATATATATATATATATATATATATATATATATATATATATCATTTCGAACGGATAAGACGTGTGGGTTCGGAATGGTCATGCGACTTTATATATATATATATATATATATATATATTATATCTTATACCCTATATATATATATATATATATATATATATATATATATATATATATATATATATATATATATATATATATCTATATATATATATATATATATATATTTATATGCTTTACTGTTGTTAGGAAATTCCTCGCCGTTACAACACCTTCGTATGAGCTGTCATCGTATTCACATTTCCCCATATTATATATATCTCTGATTTCCCTCCATCCTTATCCATGCTTATACCCTAATTGCCGCACCATGACCGACAAGAGTCGAAAGCCAACAGCACACAGACAATCAAAGTGTTTTTGTGAGATTGTTGGAAAAGGGGCCCAAATTGCGAAATATGTGCTATGAAATGACAATTAATTAATAAAATATTTTCGTGCTTTTGACTGAAATGACAATAGCGTCGAATAACAGCATCAGTACCTTTGTATATATTTTCGTGCTTTGACTGCATCGTATTATAGCGTCGTGCATT
The DNA here is from genome assembly GCA_034190875.2 of Urechis unicinctus. Lineage (NCBI taxonomy): Eukaryota > Metazoa > Annelida > Polychaeta > Xenopneusta > Urechidae > Urechis > Urechis unicinctus. Next base: position 62,735,728 of record CM067358.1, on the reverse strand, counting down.
ATAGCGTCGAGAAAAATCCAACTGCCGAATCAGTCTTGAAATATTCTTGTTGGTAGTTTCAATGGCATCATTTGTACATCATGCAATGGCATCATTTGTACACCGATCGCCTGTGTCGATGCATATGCACGGATCCATGGTTAGAAGCAGACTTCCCATAATACCCACTACAGCAATCAGATAAAAGTGCAATCAGTAATGAAATAAGCTACCTACATCTATTCCATAGCCTCTGGCCGCCCATCACCTCAACCAAAGCCGTACCCTACAGTAAAAAAATACCATTACATGTATATAATATCACTTACAGCTAACATAAAATATAATCGGCAAGAAAAGCTTAGTCATAAACTTACATCCAACCAAGCCATGCATGATATTTTTATGTGAAGGTTAAATTGTCTGATAGTAATTAATAGGCTATAACGATATAAATTGGGCCTTCGACCGGAAGTTCCCAATTTAATGTTTTGTCCCGGCGGACATATATATGATATATTTACGGTCACGTATAATGTTGGTAATTTGCCTTAAATCTCTTTATTGGAAGAGCACGTCCATTGGCAAAGCCAAGTACCTTTGATCGCCAGTATCTAGACCCACCTACTTTGTTGAGTATTTTCTCTACTTGCGCACGTATTGACCTATTATTCAGCTGGCAACATATTATAGCGAAGGATCGGAAAATGCAGTATTATATCATCATAGATTATCCCTCCACATATAAATCATCGAGTGGGCCTTGTAGATACACTTTTAACATCTCTTAAATTGTCATTACGATTTGAATACGCTCCCTTGCTGCCGAACCATGAATTCACCAGAGAATGAGTCACTGCCGTTTTGAATATCACAGTAAATATAGTATCGCAATTGCTACTGCTTGAGGTTGGAGGGATGGTTGGTCGGTTGATTAGAGGTCTGTATATTAGTCATTAGATGTCATGTACAACAGATCACTGAAGATACAGATATATAGGTAGGTTAAGTACCCTGTTAAGCCGTTGCTTTTTCTTCCGTTTTTTGTTTATCCCTAGAGATCGAATGTCTATCACTTACTGAGCAACATATTTTGTAGTCCCTGCTTCGCATACATTTAACGGTACGAGATTGACGGCAGATATGGAACGCCATGCGATATTTTCTGTCACTGCATATCTTACTTGACGACAACGGGCAAACTAGGGAATAAAACAATTGGTTTGCGCATAGTTTAGAATCACCCATCGGTGCTATTGCTAGACACATGCCATACCGCTTTAGTAAATGCTAAGTTCAATAGATGAACAAAACCGACAGATAGCATAATTCACAGCTCAGAACAGCACTAAAACTAATTATGGCTACTTCAAAGCTTAACATCGCCAGTGCTGCACTGTACTGACTAAATGGCAGATATGTAGATGCAAACTGCAAAGTACAGTAGCCATATGTGTTTGATATTTAAGATTAATTCTACATTCATTAAGATTCACTAAATAAATCATGTTACGATCTGTCGACCGCATGCATGTGCAGGTAGCAGAATGAAACCAGTTAAGTACCACATGTACTCTTTTATTGATTTTTTATGGTAAAACGTCGTGCATGTACAAACATATACAGTCACGCAAGTTCCCTTCCATCATTCAATAGCAAGTGCACCTTAATAATAGAGGACAGATGTAAAGTCAGCAGCACTTTCGCTTTGCGCTCGCAATTCATGAATAACTGCGTGCCGAGTAGTGAAAGAAACAGATGCTATAGACTTGTTGTCTTTGTACTGTTAGTATGCAGGGAATAACGAGACACTGTTCGGCCGGGGTTGATTTATCTCCAATCCCACATTGAATCTAAGAAGAGGGAATGTTATATACGCACGTGACCTGGCGGAATCCTTATTAGTGTGGCAGATGGTTGTTCAACCAAGCATTGAACAAAATAGATAGCGGTTCAGCATTGTTCATATAGCGTAAAGGCAATAAACGAGCAGGTGCTGTCAGCGAGATTCAGGTTGGTCCATTGGTACAGAAATAGCTATTTTACACTACACTGAACGGTTTTGACATGGTGAAATGATTGCATGATATTTACGTTGGAAAGCGAAAAAGCTAGGAATGTGCATTGGCGTTTCACAGACTTCAGATAGCTTTGTATACAAAAAATTAAGTGACAGGAACTAGTATTACCATTAATTCGTCCCTGCACTATAAGTATTTGTTTCGTTACAAGCCAATTACGCTGCTGTAGCTGATTAATTTTTCAAACATTGCCCCCATTGTGTTTTTACCTGGTAAGGCACCTACTTGCTATGCGCTTCCAATTTCCATGTTGTCGACATTCTATTAGTCAGTCGATATAGGTGCAAATCATAATAGCAGTAATTAAAAATTTATTTTTGCATCAATGATATTACTGATACTCAGCCGCGGGAATCAACTATTAGGACAATAAATCACAAACTTAAGCCTGTTAGTGCTACCAGTTATGTTACATATCGAACGATATAAGGACCGATGGATGATCGTTGCAAATTGAAAGCGTTATATTAATAGCACGAGTAATCATTGCAAAGCATATTTCCTGGCACAAAACGCCATTTATCGAATCACCAGCATTTGTTTGGTAACATGCGTGACTTGTAGCCAAAACATGTCTCTGTTTCTGCCGAGGTCGATACTTTGTTTAGTTAAGAAGATGGCTGCATCACCTTGGGATGCTTTGCATGGTTCGTTACCCTGTTAGATCTCTATCCCAATGAGTGTAACAACTTCTAGTGACCACGCTTGTAATATATGCAATGAGCATTCTACAATGTTATCATCAATTGAGGCTATCTATCTGGTCAGTAGATATGGCATTTACTTAATGCTGTGATACTATGTCAAATAAGTGAAGTTAGAAGTCAGTATGTATGTTGCCCGTTAGGAAATACCATCTGCTCATCAACTCGCGGACTCACGGCACATTGTGTATACAATGCGAAAAGTCCATGAACACATATATGAAATTTCCTCACCCAAGATGCTACTGTTCACTGTAAATATATATATATATATATATATATATTTATATATATATATATAGATAGATATACATATATATATACATATATATATATAGATATATATTTAAAACATATATATATAAAATATATACATATATATATATATCAAGATATAGATATATTTAGATATATATTTATAGATAGGAAGGGTAGATATATATCTATATATATATATATATATATATCTCTATATATATATATCTATATATATATATATATAGAGAGAGATATATATATATATATATATATATATATATATATATATATATATATATATATATATATATATATATATATATATATATATATATATATATATATTTTCTGTGTGTTGCCAGGCTGTTTATGAAAATAACTGGGTATCGCAGCACTTTAGAGAGGCACAGGCTGGTTTTATATGGTCGTATTATGAATCTTGATTGGCCATATGGGTGTTATTGGTGGATATGAATGCATGCGAATTCACATCTAAGCAGCATATGCCTAATTTAGGAGCTTACAAAAGCATCTATACCGATTTCAACATTTACACAAAAAGTTAAAAAAAATTGAGAATTAATAGTGGACTTTATCTTTTACCAGCATTCAACTCAGAGCAATTATGTTTACTATTATAATCATGTGCAAGGCAAAAACCTACTTGCCATATGCAAGTGATTCGAATATTATATGACTAATAACAACAGATGGTGCTTGTTCGTAATGGATGTAATAATAACATATAACTTATACACCCGTCAAATAATGTTGAATATATCAACTCTTTACAGCGCTTTCATTTGGAGTGTCGCAATTAGGTCGATATACAGCATTTGGTATAACTTTAAGTGCGATACATGGATAGATTAATATCACAGCAGCGTTTGATACCTGGCAACAGTACAGGTTGGGTTCTACTGCCCGTCTATATGTCCACCAAGTATAATTTAAAGTAGTGCTGACTAAGCGGAGGTTGCTTTCGTTAATCCAAATTACCACTGGTAAACTGACCAAGATCCTTCGTCACCAAGAAAAAAGAGGACGATGATTTGATTAAGACTTCAATTCTAAATGCTGTGTCATAATGCTATTCGTCATTCAAGGCTAACTTGCTTTAATGTACATATCACACTGCGATAGAAATTACAGTTCGTGAGCAATCTTGAATAGGCAGTTTATCAACTTTATTTTTATAAAATGCTCTTGCTCTTATATAGGTCGCACATCACCGGATTAAAACGTCGACCGAGTAGTTTGGGTTTGTTCATGTTCGGTCATATTGATGTGCTAGTTTACATAAGCTCCATCACCGTCTTTTAAGAGTAGCAGAGAGTAGGACAAAATATATAGTGGCAGTATGACTACTTACATGCTCATTAGGTCCCCTTACTAAGAGCCGTTACCAGTAATTTCTTGGTGTGTAACCGACCTCCAATAATACCAAATATAGCAAGAGACAGTTCGCGTCATAAGTAATAATTTTTGAGAGAGCCATCAGACAAAAGTAATGAAATAAACAACCTACTGGTTTACTTTATATCACATAGCCTCAAGCCCTCCATCACATCAACCAAAATCGTATTGCACTGCAATAAAAATATCCCTACGCCCATCGGTAAAGCCAAGTACCTTTGGTCGATAGTAAATACTTTTTGAAATATTTTCCCTACATGCGGTTGTATATATATATATATATATATATATATGCATATATAAATATATATATATATATATATATATATATATATATATATATATATATATATATATATATATATATATATATATATATATATATATATTGATATGTATATATATATATATATATATATATACTATATATATATGGATGTGTGTGTGTGTGTGTGTGTGTGTGTGTGTGTGTGTGTGTGTGTGTGTGTGTGTGTGTGTGTGTGTGTGTGTGTGTGTGTGTGTGTGTGTGTGTGTGTGTGTGTGTGTATCCTTATCCATGCCGAGAGCTTAATTTAATCCGAACTATGACCGACATGAGACAATAGCCAGCAACATTCTAGCAATCAAAGGATGCTTGTGAGATTAATGGCAAAAGGTATCCGATTGTACAATATTTGATTTGAAACGACAATCATACCAACGGAAATACTTTCGCTATTTGACTGCAATTGAAATCATGCAAGATAGCGTCGTGAAATGGCAAACTGTGAAATCCATCTAGTGTAATGTGTCGTGGGGTTAAATAGAATCATTTGTGTATGGGCGCTTAACGTATTGATTAAGCCGCCCAAGCAATGCAGAATAAACATGCAATTGTTCTATGATGATTACAAAGTTCAAGTATTGTCATTTTACTCGTCCCATTTAGCATGCCCCGGAACTTCCTGTAATCATTTAACAGATGAAAGCCACTACCACTCGTGTCGATGTATGTAATTAATGAACGGACAATGTAAAACTGAATGTACGACCACAATTGTGTGTTATCTACATTGACGAATAAAGATTGCTTCAAACAGGAGAGTTGGTCGGCTGCACACAAACACACACACGCACACATACATACACATACACATACTCAATTAGAGCAACACTTGAATATATTTGCTGTATCCATTTACAGATAGCTTGTGTCAATGCATATGCACATATCCAGCGAGCAACGGGCATATTTATTGCTTACGGTTAAAATCATCCAAGAACAAATAACTGCAGTCACGCATGCTAACTGTGTTGGCATTCAGAAGCAGAATAGTTAGGGAGGAAAGTAACAGTGATGCTTTGCCCTCGCTATCCATAAATTCCTGCACGTCGTGTTTGGCAGTGAAAGGGACAGATGGTGTCTCTGTCTAGTAAAGGTTAGTGCAGCAATAAGGTACTCTTAACCTTGAGGTTGATTTGCTGCCAATCTCATAATGAATCTCCGACGATTGACAAAGACACTAGTTCTTCTATGCGCCATCGACATGGTATCGGTAAAGCTGAACGAGTCATGCTAAATTGATCTATTCTCTGCAATGTACAAGTAGAAGTACGAACAATGTTCAGTTGACTGAATTACGTGAGCAGTTACCTCGCTCTACATGCTATTCCAAGAGGCGATTCGCAAAGCATATTATGCAAGTCATATAATTGTCAACAGCGCTACACAAAATAGTGAAGCCTGTATGAAATAATAGAATTAAGTAGCTTTGGCAGGACGAAATAATCACAGTCAATGTGAAAACCACTGAAACAACCGCTTATGGTTGTTAGAAACGGTTTGCCCCGGACGTTATTCATTGATATATTTATATTTAAGGTTCATGTCAGTTCCAACAATTAGGTCATATCGCTACGGTCACGGATGAGGATGAATGTGGTGATTGGCTCAAAACCGTTGGCTCAACTTGTCTGCGACACCAATGCTGCTTGGTGCTTTTAGAGATGAAGCCCAAATAATATGATTATCTGAGTCACAACCAGAAATCAATCTACATACCTGTGTGACAATGAAGCGAGTAGTTGGCCTGAAACATTGACGTAGCACCATCACTTCGGATGACAGTTCCGATTCACGCCAACCACATCAGCGTGGCATTGGAAAACGATAGTGATAATACCTAAAAAAAAAGATATACAGGTAAATGATTAATTATATGTGCATTACCCAGTGGAAGTTTGGTGACATCGCAGCTCTGGGTTGTCTTAAACTTATTATTTGTAGCCAATTCATGAAAGTTGCCATGATAACGCGGCATATACCTCATAAAAACACATGATTACCGGCTCTCAAACGTCATGAGAAAAATTAAAAAAGCTACTACCCGATAAATGTCTGGACTATTATGAGCCCTCTCACCTATCGATGTAATCCGGGAGCTCCCTGTTTGCATTGACAGATAGCTAATGCATTGGTTATTTACATGGAGAAGGTAAAAGAACTGCGCCCTGCATTTGACTCCATTCAACAACCAAGGCAAATCAATCGTGTAAACCTCCAAGCTGGCGCCATATGTGACACTAACAATTTGTCAGCCAACGCCCGTTGCGTTCGCTTGTTCAAGAATTCAACACTTGGATTAGAGCTGACTAAGCCTTGCGTCGGCATATAACCCCGATTCATCATCTTGCTCGTAATCATTAGCTGCGAATCAAAACGTGGCCAGTCATACAACACATAGATAAATAGGTAGATGCATATATGTATATACTTATAATATATATATATGTATATATGCATATTTATTTATAGATATGTATATAGGTATAAATATATATATATATTGAAAAATCGCATCACGCCTCATAAGATTAAGTTTGTTACAGTCCTTGAAAGCTAGATAGATGTCGTTCACAGACACACACACACACACACACACACACACACACACACACACACACACACACACACACACACACACACAACACACACACACATATATATATATATATTTATATATATCAATATATATTTTTATCTATATATATATATATAAATATATATAAATATATATTTATCTATTTATGTATATATATGTATATATATATATGTTTATATTTATATATAAGTATATATATATAAAAATACATATATATACATGTATGTATACATATATATATATTTATATATATATAAATATATTTATATATATATCTAGATATATATACATATATACATATATATATAAACGTATATATGTATATATATATATGTATATATATATTTATATATATTTATAAATATATACATATGTATATATATGTAGCAAACATCGCATCACGCCTCATACGATTACGTTTGTTACAGTCCTTGAACGCTGGATTGATGTCGTTCACAGTCTTACTATTTGACTATACTGAGGATCATGGTAACTGCAGCTAATAGGGCGATGGTGTTCTGGAAGAGGGCAGTTGATAATATATCATGAAACCGAACCGCTTAGCTTAATGCACTAGATGATTTTTACCGATACTATAGATAAATGGAAGGAAAAGCAAAAATAACAATGCAAACATCCCATCACTTCACAAATCGGCGCTGTAACAGCGTTTTAGCAAGCAATATAGAAGTTGACTTTTTTAATGTGATGTCCTGGCTGACATATGATATATTTACAGCCGCGGGTAGAGTTGGTAATTTGACTGACAGTTGCATATTGGAAGAGCACGTCCATCGGCGAGCCAAGTATCTTCGATCGCTACTAGATAGACCACTGTATTTTGTCAAACATTTTCTCTAATGCAGTCTTATTGACTTAATATTCAGCTGGCAAAATATAATGGCGAAGTAAGGAAAACAATAGATACATGTTATTATTGATTACCACGAAATCAATAAATCATCGAGTGGGCCGTGTAGATACAATGGCAGCATCTCTGAAAGTATCCTTACGATTTGAATACACTCCCTTGCTTAAAAACCATGAATTCACCGGAGAATAAGCCACTACAGCTTAACAATATCAAAAGTAAATGTCGACCGTAATTGCTGGGTTTTATGTTTTGGTGAAACAATGTTATCGCTTGAGGTTGCATGTTTTGTTGTTCGGTTGGTTAGATGTCTGTATTTAAGCGAGTAGCGGTGAAAGGTATCGTGTACAACAGATCAACGAAGATGCAGTATGTATAGTTAGGTTAAGCATAATGCAATGCCTGTGTTTTTTATCCGTTATTCATATATCGACGGTTCATCACTTACTGTGATAGATGTTCAACACTACGAGATAGATGGCGAATATGGAACGCCATGCTTACCCGCGGGAGTGATAAAATCTGCCAATGCATATCTAACTGGAAACAACACACAAACCAGGGAGTAAATGAGCATTACATTGTGTACTGAATTACTGGTTTTGCTGTGAAAAACACATTTAAATCAATCGCGCGGTCACGTAGGGATCCATTAGTATGAGCAATCACCAATCGAACAAACTAAAAAATAACGGGCTGCAGTCACCGTTATTACCCTAGATCGACTGAAAGGTAACCATTTGCATGCAATATGCGAAATAAAGTAGATATCTGTGATTAGTTCTGGGATTCATTAAGAGTTACTAAATATATCATGTTACGCATTGTCAAGCACAGCTGAATCTGAATGAAACCAGTTAAATACCTCATGTACTCTTTGATTGGTTTATTATGGTATAACGTCGTGCAAGTACAACCATGTGTAGTCACACATTTTCTCTTCTACCATTCAAAAGCGAGACAATTTGAGTCCACGCGGACAATAGAGGACAGATAGAAAGTCAACAGCACCGTAACTTGGCGCTCGCAAGCCATGAAAGCCTGCGTGCCGTTCCGAAAGAGACAGATGCTCCAGACTTGGCGTCTCTGTACTGTTAGTGTGCGGGGGAAAATATGAGACAATGGTTCGTCCGTGATTGATTTACATCAAATCGTACATTGAATCTAAGGCGAGGGAATGTTATATTCATTTGTATTTATGTCCCAACTGCACGAACATATTTCACACCATTGCATCACACGGTTTCGTATATTCGACAGCCAAGCAAGCATTAACACCGTTTTAGATGAAATTTAAAAATACTCTTTAGCGATCAGAGTTGTTCAAGCCGATCTCAAGATATTTGGGTAGAGTTTTTACCATTGTGATACTGTCTTATTCAAAAGCATTAAAATGTACTATTTTTGTCAAAAGGAAAACCAAGGTCTTTATTTCATTAAATAATAATGATGAGGAAGTATTTTAAAACCGTCTTTAATCCAAATCCGATTGGATACCGCAGCAAATAACAAGCCTATATGACTAATATCTCGTCGCCATATATATATATATATATATATATATATATATATATATATATATATATATATATATATATAGAGAGATATAGATATAGAGATAGATCTAGAGATAGATAGAGAGATAGAGAGAGATATATATATATATCTATATAGAGAGATATAGACATATATATAGATATTCTCTATCTATCTATATCTATAGGATATCTCTCTTTATAGAGATCTATATATCTCTCTCTATCTCTCTCTCTCTCTATATATCTATCTATATATAATATCTCTATCTCTATCTATATCCTAATATATATATATATATCTATCTATCTCTCTATCTATATATATATATATATATCCTTTTTATATATATATATATATAAATGACTATGATGGAACGACCCTGAAATACATGGGATTTATCAATTGGTATATGAATTACTTTACAATGTGTTTGTACTGCATCTAGACCACTTTTGACAACATTTTGATACAGGGTAATCCGTGCTCTTGTTTAGATCGAACACGAACTGGCTTTATGTGACTCAAATGTCGAGGCATGCTGAGTTTATATTTTTGGAGCGGCCTTGGCAGGAGCAGTAGTTACCTGCCAGATCACCAAACTAATAATTTAATAACCATTCGTAGTAAGTAACAAAGACTTGTACTGATGTCTTTACTTTGGGGATACAAGACAGGTATGCTTGGCTATGGCTTCCTTTAATGACAGCTAAAAAGCACTCTGTTGCAAGATATCCTACCCAATTCGTTCGTCATGCAGAATGTACACCTCCTGCAGTTTTGACACCACCTGCAGGTCAAAGGTATATAAAATGGGTAGTTCCTTGTGTTACATACATACACGCATGCCCATGGCAGACTACAATAATATATTTGAAGAGTTTAGATGTTTCATTGTTTACGCCGTTTAGAATGTGATATCCGAAATACCCTTAAATAAGAAAAGCTATGATAGGTCGTTCTTGCTTCTCAAGCGCGGTTTGCTACATAAGCGTACGCAAAACGTATTTATGCACGACAAGCACTGTAGTATATCATTGATTTATAATTTAGTAACTAGGATGATTAAACAAAACAGCACCTATTTTGAGGCTCAATCACCATCTAACGTCAGCTGCCAGCTTGGGTGCGATGACCCCATACGATCCCTTTGAGATTAAAATTGATGACTTGTCGTGCATAGTGACTGCAAATGAAATATTCCAATTGTCAGCCGCTAGTGTAGTATGCATGGAAAATGATGGAAAGATAACTTCAGTCGCTGTGGCAATTTGTCAATGCAATGGCCAGTGTTATATTGTTCACAAAGTATCTCAGTGGTATTGGCTGACACGTATTGTGGCAGAGACGACATGAACAAAATTAGTAAACAATACATATACTGCTACAAGGTACCGACAAGAAGTTAATACTATCGAAGGACACCAGTGACCCACTTTAGACCTTTATCAAGTATGTTGGCTTATATTTTGCACAGTACATGTATGTATATCAGACAGCAGCAATCAACAAAGTACATAAAAAAGCTAGCGTTGGAGGTTTTGGCATTAAGCTTCAATTTATCACGCATGCATCACGTAGTCGGCAGACATGATATCTATGATAGAGGAACCAACATTGATATCAGTCATTGGTCAACGGACAATTTAATGTGGTGTTTGAAATCCAAGAGGTATTGTATCTGAATAAGAAATAAAGATGTTACGGTCAAACTGAAGAACGCGCAACGAGCAGTAGACGCTTAAGAAGAAATTATATGCAAGTAATAGTTAAACATTACTAACCTTTCGCGTAGACAGTGAAACAAAGTCGAATACGAACATAGCCGGACAAGCAATACCACATTTCATGAGAGAATAGCATATGTACTTTGACCAATTACACATTCGAAACTTAACGGAGAGCTTATTTGGTCGAAGAAAAGAGCAATTGTGTTCTAGGCCAATTGTCTGAGCTTAACAAGCATAAGTTTATGTCGGTCATCCATCATTTAACCGCGAAGTACTCACAAAGACCAGCAACATATTAGCTGTCACACTTTGCACGCCAACACATCCATGGAACGATTCGTTCTTAGTCCCGATTGCAATGACAACTGACATTGATACATTACGACAGCATTACGAGCAGTAACAACAATGGGTATCCATGAAGCAAAACAATACATTAACTGGTATAACGTGGATGTGCATATCGCACAACGAGCTAGCCATTAACAGGCTGACGAAAGCATGAACTTTTACCAAGCGTTGTTTGGGAAATATACCTGAAGTTATTATTTCATAACTGCACAGTCAATGACATCATAAATAACAATAAAGGGAACAATCAAATCCATATATGTTTTATCTTCCTAGCATTCAATGCACTGGTTGCTGTCCTCCGATTTATTACTATCGTCTCGTGTATTACATTCGCTGCTTGAGTGTCATATCCAACTATTGCAACTGTTTCCTGACGGCCATCAAATTGTCGCATAATTTGGCTTAGTTTAGTGAGGAGTGCCAAATCTGTTTCGTCTAAGATACATATGCACATATGCGCAAAGATCAATCAATCATATTGTACGTTATCCATCGGGAGATAGATATTCGCACAACGCTCGACTCTGATTGACAATGTAAAAACCATAGCGGGTTTTCGTCATTGTCTTTGTTATGTTAGTTCACTTGTATTTATCATATGGAGACACCGAGTCTACAGCACAGCATTAGCCTCAGCATGCGGTATTCACATAAAAGAAAGTATTTTCTATTGAAAGGAGGCAAATGCATGACAGCAGATATATTCTTACATGGTGTTATACCCCAAGCGATTTATGTCACACTGATTTAAGAGGACATTTTAAGAAATCACTTATCCAAGAGATACTCATTAAAGGCTTTTTGGCAATATGACGCCAACTTGTTTCGGCAGTTTTTTTAGAAAGACAATAGGAATGATATCGCTGCCGTCAAAATGCGAGACTGTATTGTGTAACACTTGTTTCAGAGTATACATTTCCCACTTACAATAACCATTTGCCCATAACTGCGCATGCACACTTTGCGGCTTAAAACTTGCTGCGTTTTAATATGTGCTTCAATTGTATGTACGGCTTCAATTGTATGCACATACACATTTGATCTGGACGTGTATACGTATTGATGACACTCTGAATAGTTTCCCAAGACGAAGGATCGTCAAGATATATAACTTAATGCGGCTCTTCGTAGCTTAAGTAAAAATAAATATTTAAAGGGATGAATACCAATTGCCTTTCCTCGATCTGGGATCTTAGTCGGTGACCGATTGTTCATTTCGACATCTTAACACACCTATCTAATGAAGGTAGGTTCCTGCCCACATGTTGATATAAAACATGATGAAGCGTATAATAACAGAACTATTAACACAAACTTGTCATTGTATTGCTGACGTCCACTTTGTGCCATTCAATGTGGAATAAGATTGAGCTTACGGTGGAGATGAACAAGTAGGGTGAGATCATCGCAGGTGTATTTGGGAGACATGACAGAGAACAGGGTAAGGTCACAATGACAAGGCGGATGTTACGACCGAGGACGTGGCGGCAGATGTTAGGCTGGGTCGAGAAGGGTGGGGGGGGGGGGGGAATGAAATCATGGCATGGATGGAGTACGTCAGATTTGCGTAGGATGGGAGTGAAGCTGTTCCAAGCCACGTGGGAAAACGTCGAAGAATAAGCTTGGGTTAAGTTGGAGATGAAACTATGGTTATGGTAGGAGCAGGGTAGGGTCACGAAGGGCTGTAATTATATACAGACGTACTAAAGGGCTAGTAATTGCACCTTCCCGCTTATAAAACTGACATGGCCAGTAGTTATCCATAAATTTGCGACATTTTGGCCTTTTTATTTAGTGTAATAATAAGGATGTACCCTAACCTTCCTTTATATATCCTCCCCTCCATTGCCCCTGTTCACTTGGTTCTTTACTTGCGGTATTTGAGCGTTGATGTTTTAAAACAAGAAATATCTTAGATCTGTTTACTTACGGCTTTGCCTTTTTCTTAAGTCGTTCTGTTAACAATTCACTTTATCCGTCAGTTAACAGGTGCACAATGACGTAACTTTTCCTTTTCATTCTACTTACAACATAAATGGTAAATAATTGAGTTGAACTTCACTTAGAACATCAATGGTACCCTGTGATGGATGATGACAAAAACAGACATTGCATTAAGATGCTACTGCCCAAATGGCAAAACTATGCATAGCACGCCGCGGGATTTGAACCTGCCACATTTGGGTAACGAGCCAAACACGCACGCTGTCAGACTAAGCCCATTATACTAAACAGCAGTGGCGAGGATGCCGTCACAATATGACCTCCAATGTTGAAAGTGACGTTAAACAAAAATATTAACCATTTTTATTTTCAAATCTATATGCATGTATATGGCTTTAAGTCTTAATTTGAATGTTTAATGTGTCTAACGTAAATAAGCTCTGGTTAAGTAAAACTCAATAATGCTTCCGATTTATGGCTTGCTGAGACCTTATCTGGTAAATATATATGTTGGACTGGTGTATATATGTTGTCATTTCTATTGTAACGGACAAATCCAGACATTGTTGGTAGCTGTGAGCAGAATCAAATAGGCATCACTTGTAAAACTTGGTTTATACGCCTTCTTATATAATGTGCCCGCGAAGTACAATCATGGTGAATGTTGTGCAAAAACACTGGACGGATACAATATTCACATACCGTTATTTCAGTAATATAACATGTTCTGTACGATATACAGGATGTATGAAGAACTATAATGCGTTTGTCCTGCATATATTTCACGACCAGTCATTTTCACAATTTTTACTTCGATACATGTACATTTTCTTCGGGTATTAAATGAATTTCATCTGAAACCAAACCAATTTACGCACTCATGCTGTGTGCCATATTTTTCTTATACCTCGGACGATAAGCACTGTACGCTATACACAGGCACAAAGAGACCGAGGGACAATTCATGGATGTGCAGTTATACAGACTCCATCAATCACCTGCACTTTATCAATAACTTGTCGAACTTATTGACAGCATTTGCTTTCTGCCACTGTTAGCATGTTTCACCCCCAACAAACGCATACATGCACGCATGCACTTGCAAACACATACACACACCACCTCTCCCCCCCCCCCCCCCACCCCCACCCCCGGCCACACCCCAAATGTTTAAGTTATATTTACAACCTTTCGGCCACTCGGGGCATGAACACTAAACCAATTTAAGCAAATGAAATTCACCCCTTTTCACTCGTACCAGATTAATTGTTGCTCAATTTACATAAACCTTTAGAATCCCTTTAAGTTCCGAACGGGTCAGTTTCCAAATTATTTAGTCCTTTACCAAATCCAACCATTTGATGAAAACATTCGAATCCCGTCAATTCCTTTAACAATTAACTTGCCCCGTTTGATCTCAAATTAAAAGCTCCGAATGACCCCAAGTCCCGATCAACCAATCGCAGCTCACCACATCAAGCTACCCCCATCTTTCACTATAAATACGACAGCATCAGACACACAAAACAGACAGATAATTCCACAAAGAGAGACATATTCATCCCACAACAAGATACCAGAATCAGAACCCGAGCGTGCCAGCCAGCAGAGACGAATAAAGAAAATAAAAATTCATATAAGGTCTCGGGTATTTTTTAGCAGGACATCAACCCTCAGCTACCTACAATCACGTCGGCGATCAACCAAACTAATCATTCTCGTCGCTCATCACCATCCCGACCCAAACACGGTGACCCAGACCCAATCGGTCATACATGACCCACATGAGCACATCGCACAGGGCAAAATAACAACGAATAACTATTTTTTCAGAACAATTTTGCATTGTCAGAAAACATGAATAAGAAGATGACTTCAAGCAAGACTTAAAGAGAACCGTCAAATAAAGAGGAAAAATTAAGCTAATTGTTTGAAATTATTTGGATTGGAATATATGTCAATACCAAGTGCTGTAGCCGAGTCGGCTTAAGTCCTCTTCTACTTGGGGAGAATCTGCTGGCCTAGTCATAACTGGAGGCTCCAAACTGTATTGTTGTATGCCCCACTGGCTTCCTATATCCTTCAATGTGAGATGAACACTCACTGCTGTAATCCAGCTCATCGGTTTCAGAGTGGACTGTACGTGAAGAAGATGAAGAAATTTCGCTCACTTGACATGTAATGAAAATAAAATATGATGGCAGTTATGCTCAGTAATATGTGTAATTAAATAATATAGTCCTAATGCGGACAAGATAGAGTATGTATTATTTAGGTTGGTACTTTCAAGCAAAATATTTCTTCCGCCACCCCTTAATTTACAAAATGAAGCGTGTGCTGTCAAAGCGTCGGCTGATTAATTCATAGTTGTCACATTGCGTACCATGGGATACAAGACGTGTTCACTTATCCATTGAAGTTTCATGAATTAATGAAACGGCCTATCATTGTCATACGTAAGGGAGATGACGATTAGGCAAACTAGCACCGTTGAGAGTGATGCGGTGGTCACGGTGGCCGTCGCTGGCATGTACATCAATATTCATGGTGCCTACCAGCAGAAAACATTCTCTGCCACCTATCATTTCATTATTAAAAAACACGACGAAGATCCGAATTGATCACCAAAGCATTGTTATTTTATCCTTCATACATTAGGAATTGAGCTCCAGGATCTGTTTGATAACCCTTTTTACTTTACCAATTTTTTTACAAGTTAATACGCGTTTCCATGTTACTTCCTCGAACGCCAATGCCATCGTTGAAGGTATTTGAAATTTATCATTTCAATAAGAGTTGAGCTATTGTCTCGTTCAATGCATGACCTGTTAAGAAAATTTTGGAATTGAGTAATTTAAGGCAATTGAGTAATTAGAAATTGTTTAAGTGGTTGTCTAACGAATATTCGACATATTTTACCGTATCCAGGATTGACTCTGCATAAAAACATACAACGATACTTTGTGTCACTACGGCGAAACTCGATAATGGTCTCGTACTCAATGATTGCTATGTAATGGATGTATAAATCTCACAATCACGATAAGGCTGCAAATCGTTTGTATGGGAAAGACCGTTATCGTACAACCTATCCGTTTTTGGCTTTTACGCCTTCCGCGTTTTGCACGCTGACTCGCTGCCTGCGAAGCTAGACCCGTCATCGTTGCTTTGCATTATCACAGTAAACGGCTCGAGTGTGATGTGAAGATGCAATATATTTACATGAATATATTTACATAATATGTACTATGACCTATATGAAAGCAAAAGCATTTTATTGGGATATAGTTGATAATCTGTCTATTCATTATTGCATTGTTCGCCGCACGAACAGGATTATCTGACGCCATGTAATAAGCATATTAATGCAAGTTAGACATCGAAAGACGATTAGTATTTGGACAATTCATCATATTATCGACACAATTTGTACCTCGTGACGAAAGATCTGGGTCAGTTCACTAGAAGTAAACTGGATGAATCAATGTAGCCTCCGCTTAGTCTACAGCACTGTAAAGTATATTTTGTAGACATAGAGGCAGGCTATCGATAGCAGTTATGTCATACCCTACTTGTACGGTTATCAGATATAAAAAAAACTGCCAGAAGGTTTAACTATAAATTAAAGGCACGTAAAGTAATACCAAGTGCTGCATACAGACCACATTGCGACACAGTAAATAAAAGCGCTGAAAAGAGTTACTATATTCAATATTGATTGGTGGATGTTGCATCTGCTCATTGTATATATTATGAACTGGTGCCATCTTATATCAATAGTCTCTTTATATTCAAACGGCTTGCAGGTGAATACGCTATGCCCTACTACATAATTATAATAGTTAATAGAATTAATGTGCAATGAATGTTGGTAAAGTCTTACGTCTAATATGAATTTATATTTTGTGTACTTTTAGTGCAAATGTTGATTGAAACTTTAAAGACAATTTTGATGATGTTGCCACTATAACTACACGGCCCACTTGATGATTTATTAATTGCGTGATACCCTTACCTTCGCCATAATGTTTAGCCAGATGACAAATAAGTGCGGCAAATATTTGACAAACTACATGGGTCTGCTAGCGGTACTAGCGATAAAAGGCAATTGGCCTTGCCGATGGACGTACTTTTCCAACAAATAGCTGTTAGGTAAATTTCCAGCGGTACCCGCGGCCATAAACATTTCATTTGTCAGTTGGGACATAACATTTAACAGGCAGCTTCCAGTCGACGGCCAAATGTAAATCGTTATAGTTTATCAATTCGTGCCAGACAATTTAGCATTC
Organism: Urechis unicinctus; assembly: GCA_034190875.2. NCBI lineage: Eukaryota > Metazoa > Annelida > Polychaeta > Xenopneusta > Urechidae > Urechis > Urechis unicinctus. Next base: position 62,717,645 of record CM067358.1, on the reverse strand, counting down.
TCATAAGCATATCATGCATGGCTTGGTTGGATATAGGTTCATAACTATGCTATTCTATTATGTTTAATGTTAGCTGTAGGTGATGTTATATAAATAAAATGGTACTTTAACTCCAGTGAAGTACGGTTTTGGTCGATTTGATGGACGGCAAGAGGCTAACGCGCGTCGGATAGCTCTTTCAAAACTTATTATAATGATTCGAACAGCTTTCTGCTGTATTGGGTATTATGGAAGGTCAATTATTCGCCGAGTAATAACTGGTAGCGGCTGATTGTGAGGGGAGCTGACAGGCCTGTAAGTAGTCATATTGCCATCATCTTTTAAATTAACAAAGTAGTTCGCTTTCATGATGTATGTTTTATTATTATGAAACATCTTTTAAATTAACAAAGTAGTTCGCTTTCATGATGTATGTTTTATTATTATGGCAACTTTCATAGATTCACTGGCACAATAGAGTTAAAGACAGCCCCATGTTTCAACAACGCCCAACTTCCGCAGTGTAATACACATATAATTTGCCCTAAATTAATCATTGTCCTGTATACTTTTTTTGAGGTATGATCACCTTCGTTTTTTAATGTCAACTTGATGTGGCTAGCGCGAATCTGAACTCCATATGCTGTTACCCGAAGTGATGGTGATTTTTCAATGTTTCACCGCACCAGACCAACGTACCAGCTGCATTGGTGTCGCAACCCCGTCTGGCCAACGGGTTAGAGCTATCATCACAATCATCCTCATCCGTAACCGTCACGATATCGACTTATTGTTGAACGAGACATAAACCCTAAAACATATCCATAAATTACGTCCTAGGCAATCTTACAACCAACGGGTGTATAACGGTATCAATGGTTTTCAAATACTATTATTCGCATTTACTGTGATTATTTCGTCCTGCCAAACCTACTGTATCCTGCGTTGGATTTCTATATGATCACATAGGCATCAGTTACTTTGGTCGATTGTGAATCGTCTCTTGGATTTTTCTGTAGAGCGAGGTGATTGTTCCCGGGTATTCCCTAACTTGTTTGTACTGGATTGAAGAAATTAGATCCATTTAGCACTCCTCGTTCATCTCTACCGATACCATGTCGACAGCGTGTAGAAGAACCAGTGTCATTTGTCCTTGTCACTCTTCAAAGATTCATGGAGAGATTGGCAATTGATCAAGTTCGACATTAACAGTAGCAGACTTCTCCACTTAGATTTGCAACACAGAGACACCATCTGTCTCTTCCACTGTGCAACATGAAATGCAGGCATTTATAGATAGCATCGTCGCTACTGTCTTTTCTTGGCGTATTCTACTGAATAGGTCTATTGTCTCGCTTCTGAATGTTGGCAAAGAGAAAATGCGTGACTGCAGTTATTTGTGCTAGCATGATGTTATACCATAAACAATCACTAAGCCAGCGAAAAAGGTTTCGTAACTGGTCCCGTCGAGAGTTCGCTGCATCCGTGCGATCTGTAAATGGATGCAGGAAATATTTTCAAGCATTCTTTTAAATATATGTGTGGTTCTATCTGAATGTGTATATACGTGTTTGTGTGAGTGTGTGAGTGAGTGTGCAGCAAATCAGCACTCCTTCGAAGCCATATGTGTTCGTTAATGTAGAGAACCCTGAATTGTGGTTCCACATTCAGGTTGATATGATCCATTCATTAATAAAGTGCATCGACACTGACAACTGACAGTGGCTTTGATAAGATAATATGATTATAGGAGGTCCTAAGGCATGTTACATTTAACGAACAAGTTAAGATACTTTGACTTTGCAACCGTCATAGAATAATCGCCAATTTACTAAATGTATGGTCCGCTTATTCTGATGTCACGGCTAAATCAATAACTTCTTGGCAAATGATGCTTTTTACCCGAATGAAGTTACTATCATGATACTAGATTCGGCAGTTTGTCTTTTCACGACGCCATCTTTCAGCCAGATGTGGGGTATCATTTTGAGACCTAGATGAGGGGATGAGGGGTCTGTATCAGACCTAGCTGTGGGGTATATAGGTATATATAAATTGTGGGGTATTTATATAAAATATATATACCCCACAACGAGCGCAGTAAATACCCCACAGCACGTGAATTATAAAACATGTACATACCCCAGAAATTGGGCATGTTAGTATATAACAGAGAGCAAGCGCAAAATATATCGCCCACAACGGAGATGCGTATACATCAATTGTAATGAATGTTTGGCTACTATAAGACTACTGTAAGACGATAAGCACTGCGCATTACACACTTTTGACTCTGTACCTTGGTTTCACCTCTCACGCAAGACCCGATATAACCTGAGCAGTATGTTATCTGAGCCAACATATCACCTGATAGCTGTTATTGAGCGTTATATACCAACGCACTGATTGTCCGAATACATAAACAATTAATGGTGACGATGGTGATGACTTTATTATATCCTTTGAGTTTAATGTGCTGTGTAGGTGTGCGGGTATCTTTGATAGTGGAGTCGGACGGAATTTTTCATGTCTGCGGGTTGTTTCGGGTATGCAATCTATTTGGATGTCATGCCTGCCTTTCCTGTTTGAAAAGTTATCATTCTGTTGCACGGATTCCGTAATACCTATTTTCCTTTAATTAAAGGACCGATTTCTAAATTGTGTGGGTCATTCCTCTGTTTAATCAACCGAATCAGCTCTTTGGTGCACGCGCGTGCTCACGTTTCACCACTGGGGGTCAAAAATAGATGGCAGTTTTGGGATAAAACCTTAAATCTGGAAATGCAATATTGGGGTAGGGCGCGTTTGGAATCAGGCTAGGTTGGTGCTGATTGATCCTCAAGGCGTGTTAAATGAGTTCCGGTCCAACTTGGGCGGCGAATATCGACAATTGTTTCAAACAAACGTTGCTTGTTTATCATTATTTTACTAAATATCACCTCCTGCCCATCACTTCGCTGGTGTACCATTATATCATTCGATAAAAAAAACTCGTCTGATAATATGCTTAGTGACTACTCTATAATTCACCGTCATGCCGTGCCATAATCACCAATATGATATTAATGAATCTCATGTTATCCTGGTCATAGAGATAAAGATGTAATGGGAGGATTACATCGTTGTGTATTACAAGAACAGGTTTGGTGTACTTAATAGATGCTCAAGGCGTCTTTAAAAAAACCTATGGATTTACAAGAAGTATAGTTAACTCGAGTTTTTATATAACTATTAAAATCATAATATGTCCCGAGCTACTTTAACAAAAGACAAACTGGAAAGACTATTTATTTTATGGTACAACGTTACATAGATAATAAAGTTACAGATCATTAAAAATAATATAGGGCAATTGCAAAATCAGTTTGAAATATGAACCGCAGTCAAAAGTCACACACAACTTTGATATATAAAATAAAATTGCCGACTTATTCACATGGGAAGGATGATCATACCAATAAGGCCACGCGAAGCTCTATTTTATATTCAAAACTTTGGGATTTAACTAGATATTCAATGATACATATACACTTAGCTGAATGAACTGCAGCGTCAGAACAATTCAATAAGCAACTATTGCCAAAAAAATTTGTTGACTTATATACGTCCATTTACAGCCATAAACCAATTCATCACACTGAACGATTTCCTCTGCTTCTAAAAGTTACATTTTATTTTTTCTTTGCCAGAAGTAATGTTGTGAATCTTTGCCCTTATTTGGGCGTCTGTTCTGTCGGACAAGCATGGGAATTTATCCCTTGCTTGCCTGATGACCTCGGCTTTAACCGAGCGTTTATTGACAATGACGTCCTTAAACGAGGCATAGAGGGCTTTGTTTTCCATCTGTGTCCAAGTTTTCTTTACCAGGCCTGAAGTCATATCAATATCATGCAGTGGTCGCAGATATGGGATAACTAAGATATATGTTTTAGTACGATTCAACATACTACAGAAGTTGTTGTAAATTTATATCCATATATGAATGCTGCATAATTGCTAACAATCAGGCATAATGTTGCGTCAATCATCAATCGTTTTCTAATATAAGGAGCATTGCTAACGCTTTGTCCATTTCTCTTCCACACCAGTATCGATATATTTAAAGTATAGTAAGAACTAATGGATATTCTATGCACCTCAGCCATTACCTTACTGTAACAACAAACCGATGGATCAATAAGCTGAAGCAGCGGGCAAGCATTTGATCTGACAAATGACTATATAAGTAATATAAAACGTACGTCTGCCGGAATCCATATCTTTTTCATAACTCGCATCTTTTCTGGCATGTACTTCGACGTCACCGGTATCACAACAGTGTACGTCAAATGTGTCTGTGCAATACACAAATACAACAGTTCCCTGTACATTTAAATTTTCATAGAATACTCATGGTAATGTGGTTTTACTTAGTAGTTATATGAATGGTGACAATTGCTTGTTTATGTACGTTTGTCAATTTCCATCAATAATAATTATTATGGAAACGGGGTTTACTGATTTGCGTGCATGTTGTATTTTCATTTCAGATGTCTAATAGAGTAAAGATCTACCGTTGTCATTTATTCTGTCAAGTTTTCTGACATCTTCCATTGCATGCTGGTCAGGTGCTTCTGTAATGCAGTATTTGACCCGATTATTCATGGTACATGTACTATCAATAGATATATGTCTTTGTATGAACCAATAACTAAATTATATTCATGGCATAACACTAACCCATGGCCCATTCGTCGTCGCAGATGACAGGAACAGCAAGATCTGCAAACACCTAATTAATTTGAGCCCCCAGTAACATTACACAAAAGGTCAGGTAGACAGAGGAAATGGGATATGAATGTTGCTTATTTATTTGGAAACACATATTTCATAGAATATATCGGAAAACAGTTACGTTTTCGGAAGCTTATCGTTGCATTTAGTCAATGTTTACAACTACTCTTCATTCTTATGCCGTCTTTTGGTGCCTGCGCTTCTAAGACAACGTATGAACTCCTGCTGAAATGGATCGTTAATGCCTAACAAACAGGCCTTCTCACCGTCTGGATTGATGTCTTGCAGTGTTTTGCCACTGAATTTGCCGATGTTACCATTTTCGACAGCCAGCAAAACCCGAGCAACTTTAGTTCTTTCCAGAACTGAATCTTGAAGACGATATATGTCCGTGTGGATGTCGATGTTGTGACCAAGATGGTCAGCAACCATCTTCAATTCCGACTGATTCATATCCAGGATCTGCAAAGCCAAATGAGAGCAAACTAAGACTTAAGTCATTAATACATACGTTGCAGCTGCCGCATAATCCTGATATTTATTATATATGTCTTACCTGTGTGCATGTTGCCATGTACTTCCTAAGTGATCTACTCCTTATAGTTGTGGGGTCTTTCAGACCCGGGCATAGTGCTGTCAACCGTCGCATTGCAGCGCAGCCATCCATGGGTGTGTTACTTTTCCTTCAAGCAAAACAAAGATACAATCCACACTTGTTAATGTCTTATCGACAACTGTTACGAATTTGTAGACATTTGTTCTAGATGTAGACAAAACAGAGACGGAAATATTTGAACAGGAATGTGCGGTTAACCGAAATAGGATTTACCTTCCAAATACCAAAATGGCTTGCAAACGTTCGTGTTCGAAGCAGATGTTCAATTGCTACCACCATATCTTCCAAAAGTAGCACAAACACCTTTCGTATTCCTCTTGTGCTTTTTCCGCGGACCTCGATTAGATCCATTCTGCCCAAAAAACAAATGCACGTACGAAAATCATGCAATATTGTTATTCTACACTTCTTTAGATTCTAACATGGTGTAATTCAGCCACCACATGTACCTTTTCACCAGAGCCCTTTCAGCAACGTCCAGCGATTGCATGATTTCATCATTGGTGTGTGACTTAGCTGCACGCTCCTTGAAGTCATTCACTTTTATTTCTTCAACCTCAGCAACTCGCCTTTTATTGAAGAGCAGGATGCGAGCTAAGCATACGTGAGCAAAGTGCACCCATTCATTTTCCGTCAGCCTGTTCTTTTTCCTACCGCTTGCCATTTCCTCACCCAGCCATTTCCGAAACTGTACAAGATCTTCTGTAGTTGGTAGATGGTAAGGTTTATTTATCTGTCGCAACTTCTGTCGCCTGTTGGCAATGCACGCGACTTTGTTGTTCCAATGAGAGATGTACAAGCTCTTAAAATCTTCCCCCTCTTTTTTCATTACCTCGTCATCATGTTCGATTCCAAGGCTGATTTTCAACAAGTTAGTCTGTTTAACGTAATGCCCCAACGTGAGGGCCAATTGCGGCGAGTCAGCTTTCATTGATAAATTTTTTACGCTTTGCACCACTGTTCTAAAGTGCTTCCCGGTGAAATATGCCATAAGAGGCATCGTTGTGTTCGTGGACTGGTTCATGTTCTGCAGTAACCTTCCCAATGTCCTCACCTTTGTCCTGATGTTGTCCATTTCCTTCTTCCGTTGTTCACCCTCCCTTCCGACTCGGTCCAGCAATGATTTGGCAAATTCATTTATGAGACCATCTTGCCGGCAAATTTCGACTAATCCTGGATTATCTTTAGTGTTTTTCATATGGCCGAAAAAAGTATCCATTTCATTCCCATTGCAGTCTGACAGGAAAGGTGCCAACATTGTTCTCGCATTCCGTACATAGTTGGCCTCGGGTTGCTGTAATTCGGGTTTATATGGACAAGTCTTCACATGGGTCCACAGCGAATCTTTAAGAACAAATGAGTAGCAAAACTCGCATGGTAAGAAATCTTGCGGCTTGTAGTTTTTTGTGGCTTCTTCTCGCGGGCGTCGACTGATGATCAACTGTCCCTCCCCGACTTGCAAGACCTGCATTTTTTCCAAATAACAGGGGTGCAAAAGTTATTAGCATGCCAGAAAGTACAAGAAACCAATAGCACCTCTATAGCATTTTTATGTGGTAGCAATTAAATAATGTCGCACAATGCTTGAGGCAGCATTACATTATTTGATTTTTATTTCACAATTGATACATTTTTTTTTGGTTTTTAAACAAAATATGACATCCACCCCTATGTAATATATTGAAGTTAAAAATAACGATTATTCTAATCCCAAGGCACAACTTGCCTGCACGACAATTGTGGGTTATCAGAACCGTTCAATCATACATACCTTCGTATTGTACTTGTAATTGCCAAGATTGCGAAGCTTTGTCCATGCCACCTTTCTATGTTTTGACTTGACATCAATAGATAGTATTTTCTGAACTTCTGTTTCATTTGCGTGCATACTTTGGTAGTGCTTGGCAATTGAAGCATTGAATGGATTCTCACAAAAGTAACAGTAGTCAATTTTGCTGTAGTTTCGGCCACCGTTTGTTTTTCGGTACGAGGGTATGGTGACTGAAAACACACATTTAGCTTTTCTATTTATGGATAGGACGACGCATCAGATATGTATGTTGTTTGCCGATGCTGTGAGCAATATGTCAAACCGGTGTGAGGAAATAATAATTGAACAAATGAAGCAAAATATACTGAATATACGGTCAAGATATATGATTTTACCGTTTCTGTACTTCCCCCTCAGATTTGTTGGTTCTTCACATTCGTCCCGTCCATCCATGGCGATAGCTTTAGGGCACACATGTACGATAACTGAAGCCACTTTGCACATGACCATCGATATTAGGATAAAATATGGTGGGAAATATTTGGAGGAGAAACACTTCATGAACACGTGACTTAATATGTCTAATGAGGATCACTGACAGTTGGAATGGCTATAGATTACCATGAACGTTGCAATTATACCCATAGCCGGGTCCCATACTAACTATTTGATATTTACGTTTATGGGTGTTTGAACTCGTGTGTGCCTCATTGACATCAAATATCGTCATTCGGTAAAAAACGGCTACTTCATACCTTGTGGCATAGCAGGATGTGTGTCGTCAGTTACATTAATGTCTTCGTAGTTGCTGTTATTCACAAAGCCTTCTGTGTCGGTACAATCATCTTCCGAGTCCATTTCATCTACAATGTGGATGACACATATATGAAGGACGTTCGTGTTCAGTCTCATAGCATTACGTTATGGCACTGATGAAGGTGTGCGTGTATATAACCTGTTGGAAGATAGTCACTGCCACTGTCGTCTTCATCAATGACATCTGCATCTGCATCGTCAATACCTTGCACAACCCTTTGGCGTTTTCGCTGAATATAAGACATTTTATTAGGTTATAAATGGAACCTTATAACTTACGACGCTTATTACAACAACACTATAAGGCTCTTGGCAATCTGACAGCTCCGTCTAGGACAGACAAGAACAAAACAAGATCGCCCCTTAAATAATTCATGGCGAACTGGTAGCAACTGTGATAACGCTAAATCGAAGATATATTACATGATTTACGCAATCGAAATTGATTTTTACAACGATATCAACATAAATTGGAGAGAGAGGAGGTGGGTGTTATTGTGTCAGAATTTTAACATAAAGTTGCAAGAGCTGCATCCTCAAATGCCAACAATGCAAACCTCAACCGAAAGTTACCTGTCGATTTTCAGCACGCGCTTGACCGTTTAGTTTCGACCTCATCCTGCTGCCTTTTGTACCACTGGTCTGTAGAATACTATGCGATTCTATAACAGCAATATCCAGAATGAGGTATCCTTAGAAAAAATAATGTTATTCATCTACATTTGACTGCTGAACTTCATCTACTGCCAATATCACAAGTTACAATACAATTAGTTGTGGGGCTGTGTTTCAACAAACCTGTATTGGTGAATTCATCAGCAATATCTGCCACCATTGAATCTGTTATTGCCGCCTTATCTTCTTGCACATTCAGCCGAATTCGTTTGCTCTGTGATTTATCATACTCACGGTTAATAATTCTGTACTTAGGTGATAAAGATTGGTAGACTGGTGACATCATATAATGCACATCAATATCAACTTTTACATTTGACAATTTAAAAGAACGCCACCTGTTGATGCCCACTATGATGTTGCATGTCGTCATATATTCTTTCAGCGCATCCGGAAACATGGTTACTGGCCGGCCGAGTATGCCAGGATTCTATTAAGTAAATGGTGTACCAAATTACGATGCATACAATTTATCTTCGCGACGAATATATTTGCGTATCTCGCGAACGAAAGCACACCATACCTTTAGCAACAATGATTTCGGGATTCTCTGCGGAGGCTGGAATCATTTAATATTGCGTGATTGTTATTAAACAGATCACAAGTTGATTTGGATGTAAATTGGCTAATCTCTTTGGCTAAGATGCTTTAAGCTTTGCACTCTGATATAATAACTTCGTAACCCTCACTGGCAATGCAGTCGGTTTCACGCATATCTTCATTCACAACATCTTCTGTGCTGTTCTTGGCATCTGCATATGGTAGAAGATTATAGATTTTGCAATAGAACATCTGGCGTTGAATGCTACTGGATGTGGCACTACTAAATTAACCAGTGATATGATTACTGCATGCTCTAAAGGAAATACCCGATGGAATGTGATCCTGTACAATGCAGTTGTCGTCCATGTCTTCATCAAATGCTTTATCATTCATTGGATGCTCGTCTTCCTATATATTCGAAGTTAGATATGAACATGTTAGTCTTTTCATACAATTACAAAGTATTCACTAGCATCACTCTTTACGTAATATTCAAAAAAGCTTACAGTTGCTCGTTCCTGAACACCACAGTTATGCATTTCAACGCCTGATATTCCATAGCCAGTGCTAACGGCGTCGCCTGTCTGCTGAGCAGTTGCTGTTGCTAACATAAACAATCAATGCCGAATTTGCTCCAAAAAGGCATATAGTAACCGATATATAATTACTATAATATCTTGAAACACGAACAATTATTCTCAATATCACAAACATATATGATACCTGAAGACGTTGGTTCATCCTCGGTTGAGTTAGCTTGTCCTTCAACTTCACCAAACTTCACAAATGCACATTTATCCGTTGTCAAAGTATGTGAATGTATATATCAAGACAACAATTGGTTGAAAGCGTATCCGATATGTCGCACAGGCTACAAAACCCTACAATAATATTGCTGTATATCAAGGCTCTTGAATTCTGTTCGCACTTAACAATTATGTAATGGTAAAAAAACCCACTATGTTGTATTACGTGTTATCAGTCAATTAATTTAATGGCATAAACCACAACAATCAGCCAATAATTGCAGACTATGAATCATTATGATGTTTTTATGGGGATACTGCTCTACTTTTAGCTCCAAACGAACTGCGTCGATGCCAGATTTTGTGCACCAATACAATTGTGTTAAACATATGCTTTGATGGCCATCCCTTCTCAATAACCTACGTACAAGGTTTTAGTGAATTGTTGCTACGTAATCTTCTATGAATTTATATGAATGAATCAATGTCTGCGTGAACAATGAAATTGCAGCATCATCTTTATCGCAAATAACATGCGTCGCTGTAAGCGGCTTCAAGTGTTTACTCACATTGCCTGACCGCCGCCACCATAAGTTTGTGACATCATCACCGTAGTCGTAGAGCAGCTCACTGTGTTCGGGGATGTTTCGCACGGCAAACAGACATAACCTCGGTAGGTGTGAAGGGTTAGTAGCAGGTATCAGCTTCATCTTACAGTTTGCCTGGCTAGGTTGGGCATCATTCACTAATCTACACAAATTCTGTCCCATCGTGGCATCCACACTGCAACAGAGTGTGAAAATAATCCAGTTATGCATCTTGCTACAGAATATAGGATACTGGTGCTTTGCTAATAGCTAAAAAACAAAACGGTTCATATCATAAGTGTACATCGATATCAGTCGACGACATCATGCATAGGGAATGTTGTATTCCACACATACCAATACCGAACTCCTCTCCATTGGTAAAAGAATAGGTACGATCGACATTCGCGTTGCTTGCGACAATACTTCTTCAGTCGTCTGTCTCCTTCGTCCGCAGATATTCGTTCACCAGAGTATTCCAACAGAAAGTCTCCTTGCCTGTATGCTTTTTCAGTAAACACTCCCATGCCTGCAGCAAAAAGGAAGTAGCAAATCGACTGTCTTATAAATTCACACTCAAGAATTTCGCCAAATGGTCGTAACGTGATAATCTGGTATTGCCACTATTGGTAAGGACGCCAAGATGCGTAGTTTAGATATTCGCACAACGCTATTCAACTTTTCGATGCCATACCTTTAAAGTCACTAATGCGCGACTTAAATCCATCTGGATCGATTCCAAGTGAACACCAGAATTCAGCATTTTCATTTGGTGATATTCGCCTGCGATTCTGAAGATCGATGATTCAAAACATTGCTTAGAGGTGGCTAGAAAATGCAATATATTTTGCTTCTGCAGGATGAAAAACATTTTTGATGTTTAGCCAGAGCTAATGGTGGATAGTATTTTCAGGGAGACTAGATGGGATATTCAATATTTGCAAGCATATTGGTGCAACGTCACGACTGGTGATATATCTGTATATTTCACGATGTATAGAACTGTTTGCTACATCATCAATTGATAAGATGTTTACCTTATGACTCTGTATTAGGATCTGTTGAGAAGCTAAAACCTACAGTATGCAGAACAATTACCAAGCAATTATATAACAGATATATTATAGAAGAATCGCATCATCTGTTTACATAGAAGGGATAATGGAAAGGCAAACTACCAATATGGTAATTGAACAGTTGAACAGAATTAAAAACCACACATACATATTCATTGACATGCTTTGCAATTGAAATTTAAGTGAGTGAATATTCGTTATTGACAGCTTTGTCTGGGAAGCTTACTGTCACTTAATTTGCTATGATACTCGCATCACAACAATTATTCAACATTTATTCACCATTTGCTTTCCTCGACTTGTCATGGCACACAGCTATCTGAAAGCAAATTAAATTGTTCTTGTTGAGGATAGTTTAGGTTGGCAGTATTGATGATAGTGCATGTTGGCAATGATGAGGTTGGAAGAGGGTGGCATTATTGTGGAATATATAATGTGGCAATGTGGAGGATGACGTAGGGTGGTGATTCAGGATAGTGCAGGGATTGGGATGTTCTGTATATTGAAAGGCTGTAATAATGTAGAAAGCGTAGGGTTGCAAAGCTGAAGATATTGCAGGTTGGCAATGTTTAGGATAGTGTCGGTTTGGCACTTGTGAGGATTAAGTATTTTGGCTTGTTGAGGATAGTCTATGTTGGCACTATTGAGCCTACTTTAGGTTGTCACTGTTGAGAATAGTGTTTGTTAGCAATGTTGAGGGTATTTGAAGGCAATTTAGAAGACATGGCGGGGTGGCAACATATTGATATTGTAGGTTGGTAATACGCAGGATAGTGGTGGTTGACAATTTTTAGGAAAGTGTAAGGTTGCAGCTTTGAGAAAAGTTTACGGTATCAAAGTTGAGTACAGTATAACGTGGAAATGCTGAGGATAGTGTAGCGGACAGTGTTGATGATAGTGTATAGCGTTAATGTAAGGTATAGTGTAAGTCAGCAATGTTGAGGATTTTGTAAGGTCGCGATTTTGTGAATATAAAGTGATAAGGAGAATGCAGGGTGACGATTTTGAGGATAGTGTAGAGTGACAATGCCGAGCGTAGTATATGTTGGCAATATTTAGGGGAAGTGTATGTTGGAGATATTGAGGGTAATCTACGATGTAGATGTTGAGGATATTATCGGTCGGCGATGCTGTTAACAAGGACGGAGACACTGGCCACGATGTGAGAAGTTTTCAATATCAGACCTTAGTTGAGGGGTATCGGCATAACTGTGCGGTATTTATATTGCCTTACAATTCTCATATATGTGATGATGTTTTGCGGGTTAAGGTGTTAGAAATAACCGCCGTGTTGGTAATAGAGTTTAGTGGCAAAGTAAATGACATTGAAGGATGCAGTTTTCAAGGATGGTGGAGGATAACGAAGTTAAGGATAGCGCAAGTGTGGGAAATTCGCAAAATGTGCCAGGATGACATTGTCGATGATAGGTTATGGACCCACCGTTTTCGGGGTCTTAGCTCTCATACAGAAGGGTTTGACATAGCTACCGAATTTATGGCTACTTTTTTTCCCGCCAGACTAGCGAGCCCGCCAGACCAGGCTATATATCGTCCTACCCAACCCAACCTACCTAACCCACCCACCAAAACCACCAATCCTACCCAACCTACCCACCCAACCCACGCTAGGCTTACCCACTGCTTCTTTGGCGGCTGCACGACGAAGGCCGAGGGGCTGTCACAAAGGTGTCAATCTTTCTTTCCATCCCATCCACGTGCTGTAGAGTATACAATAAATCGTATAGACTGGGCCCCCCACCAACCCTAGTTGGCCGATCCTCCTCTGCCAACCTCGCAGACACCTCCAGAGATCTACGTTGTCGGGTAGTGTGGCTTCCCGTATCTATGTACTAGTAGAGGCGTTGTGGCATACTAGCGGAGAACGACGAACCACAACATGCGGCACCAACCCCACCCACTATCTCGGAAGGCTCTGTGGGCAGGATTGGTGCGCATTTTTCGGGGCGTCGTCATTTCTAGGTTGTTGGTAGGACAAGATTGCTTTGGACGGGTGCTAGGGCCACCAACCGGTCCTTCTTCTTTCCTGGCGTTGTCCTTTCTTCTGTCAGCCCTGCACAGCATAGGCGCTCCAACGTTTTCCGACCCTCCACGCTTAGCAACCTCCTGCGATCGGTTCGCCTCGCCATTCTCCCGCAGCCGGACGAGTAAAGGGACTGGTTTTGGAGTGCCTCGGGAGGTGGACATGCTGTAGAGGTGGTGTACTCTCCCATCGATAGCACCTTTTTTTGCTGTCGGAGGGGGTGGGACTGGGACTCGGCAACCACGGCGGTGTATTTTTCGAAGTCGGCTTCCATCTGCCGGAGTTCTTCCAGGCTGTTGGTGTCTGGGCATCCCCCCCCCCCTTCTGTATATTCGGGTGTCTGGACCACAACCTCTCGCGGTGGATTTTCGGCAGTGGTAAGCAGCAAGTAGGTTTGCCATTTCGGGTCCTCTTGCTCTTTTTTCCGCTTGCTTTCTTCCATCTCGAAGTGCTCTTCCGTTTTCTCGAGGATCCGCTCTAGTCCTTTTGTGTCCCAGATGGTGTGCGGCTCCATGTAGTCTACCTCGTCGTCCTCCTCGCTGTCTGTGTGGTTGCTCGAAGTGCGGAGTACCACTATTCGAGAAGTATAGAGACACTTTTTGCGCCCTAAGATTTTGTACGTTGTTCCACCGACTATCCTGCACGTCTAGGATCCTCTTCAGCCTCTTGGCGCGGTCCCAGTAGAAGAGGGCGGAAATGGTTCTGGTTGTTTCTACTTCGTCGACCGGGTAGGCAGACGTTTCTACACCAATGCCGCTGGCCTTCGTTTTCGGCCAGACCCACGGTACGTACTCCGTCGGGCGCAACCACTCGTCCATCTCTGGCCCCTTGGGATGTAGGGCGGTCAGTTTCTTGCAGCTTTTGCGTCGGGCCTCTTGGAGTAGCACCGGAGTGGTCCCAGCTCTATTGCGTTTCCGTCTGTCCTGAAGATGTAGATCCGGAATATGGGGCAGTTGCGGAACCCGAAGTCACCTTTAGCCCACAGGACAGCACTTTCCCAGCTCTGCTCGTTTTCCACTTTTTGGCCTTGGTGGCCCGGATGCGGACACCCGCCATTGTTTGCCGCACTTCTCCAGCCTCGAAATTGTAGATGACCTTGTTGTATAGCTTGGTTCGGACCGTGTACCCATCGTATGTTTGCATCCAGGTGCAGATGTGTTTCCCTACGCTGGTTGTGTGGTCGAGGATGCAAGGCTTGTCCTAGAGGCTCCTAGATTCTCCTTGCATGCGGAAGTCGTGGTTGCCGCATAGGTGCTGTACCACAGCGGGCCTGTCCAAGACTCCAGAGAAGTCTCGTGTGTAGTCCACACAGTAGAGCCCATAGCCCATTGCCTGCAGTCTTCGTTCCACAGCTGGGAGGGCCTTCTGCACGCCGTCTATGGGGATCTCGGAGACCGCAACCTAGATGTCGTCGACGAACAGGGGAAGCCCCTCCAGCGGTTGCCCAAGGTTTCCGGCTAGATAGTCTACCTGGGATATGTCCGAGAGCAGGTTGTGCTCGTAGGCGATTTCCAACAAGAGATGCGGTGCAATACTCTTCTCGCTTCGTATGCCTATGCTTTCGAAGGTGGTAGCTATGTCCATTGTATATCGGGTAGGTAGCCAAATCTCTAAAAGGGGGGAATATGGCGTGTTTTTGTATGGGTAGCATCGGGGTTTGGCGGAGTAGCCATACTTCGGTGTCTAATTCGGGAACGGTAGGGATACCCCTGGAGCTCGACGACTTGGGCGGACCCCATAAATGCGGTAGCTATGTCGAACCCTTCCGCCTTTATAAGACCTTAGACCCCGAAAAGAATGGTCGAAGTGGGTAAATAATGCTCTGAAGTGGGGGGATTCCTTATTGTTGATGGGTGGGGTCTCCATTTGAGTGAGTGCGCTGTTGAGGATTATACTGCAGGGATTGTAATATTTGGGATATTGTATGGTTGCAATATTGTGCGTAGCGTAGTGTTGCAATATTAAAGATAGTGAGGTTGGCAATGCTGAGGATACTGTAGGTTGGTAATGTTGAGGATAGTTGAAGGTGGCAATGTTAATGATCTGGTAGGGTGGCAACATAAATGATATTGTAGTGTGGCAATATGCAGGATAGTGTTGGGCTGCGATGTTGAGTATGGTGTATGGTTGTATTGCTGAGAATAGTTTGAGGTGGCGATGTTGAGGACAGTATAACGTCTGAATGCTGTGAATAGTGCAGGATAGCACTTTGTGAGATGGTGAAGGGTGGCAATGTTGAGGATAGAATGGGATGACAATTTTGGGATAGTGTTGTGAACAATGTTGAGGATAGCGTAGGGTTAGGATGTTGAGCCGGATCTTTGTGGGTTACTATGTTGAGACAAATGTGGGTTGGGCTGATGAGGAAAGAGTGTGATCCCAATTACTAGCGTAGTGTAATGCAGCAATGTAGGGGATATGGTAGTGTGACAATGTTTCGAATAACACATGGTGGCAATGCTGATGATAGAATAGAGCGTTAAGTATAGTGTAGGTCAGCAATGTTGAGGATTGTGTAGGATTGCGATTTTGTTAATATATTAGAGATAAGGAGAATGCAGGGTGACAATCATGAGGATAGTCTAGAGTGACAATGCAAGGAGTAGCGTGTGTTGGGAATATTAAGGGTAGTGTATGCTGGAGATTTTGAGGGTAGCATACGATGTAGATGTTGAGGATAATAACGATCGGCGATGTTGTTAACAGGAATGGAGACACTGGCCACGATGTGAGTTTTCAATATCAGACCTTGGTTGAGGGGTATCGACATAAATGTGGGGTATTTATATTATAATGCCTTACAATTCTCACATATGTGATGATTGTTTGCGGGTTAAGGTGTTAGTAATAACCGCCGTGTTGTTAATAGAGTTTATTTGCTATGTAAAGGACAGTGAAGGTCGCAGTCTATAAGGATAGTGTAGGATTGCGATGTTATAGATAGCGCAAGTGTGGGGTGTAGGATTGTTGAGAATCGTATACTTTGGCAATGTTGAGGATGATGTAGGGTGGCAATGTCGAGCAAAGTGTTGGGTGTCGATATTAAGGAGAGTGAAGGGGCCATTTATAGTATGTATACGATGGCGATGTTAATGGAAGCGTGTGATGACAATGTAGAGGATGATGCAGGGGGACGATGTTGAGGAAGTTACAGAGCGTCAATATACGTCATTATTCAACTGATGACGGCAACAACCTGATCACTCTCCCTAATCACCTGTAGAGGGTGAATAGGCAACTCGACGAAATTTGCGATCTAATCGAAAAACAACACTCTTAGAAACGAATAGCGTCGTATTGAGTCGACGAGAAATCCCGCTCACCTTTCGGCAATTTGTTGGAAGGAACTGGAGACTCCATGTTATCATCGGTGCTCCATAAACAAAGCACAAGAAATATACCAAATTCACAATCCGTACTATATCCACAATATTATATCCTTTATGACCGTGCCTTCGTGTATGTCAGCGGCGAATTGAGTTTTGTAATCGAGTTGTCACAAAGCATAGTGGTATGAGGTATACGGGTTACATTACATGGCGCCATTTCTAATTTACTTAAATGTGCTGCTTGCTTTATTAAGAATCCATTGACGCGTCAGCTGTACCTATATCAAGATGTGCTATGCACTGTTTTGCTTTAATACATATGAAATTATCGATTTTCCTTATTATTGATCTGATTCCCGATGTCAGATTCCGACAACCAGTATCGCTTTTAATAATTGCACCTCGAGCGCGCGGCGGTCGGCGGGAACCGAGCGCATTACAGAGCCCTGATATTGGGAACCGAGCGTCTGGCAGAGCCCTGACATTGGCAACCGAGCGCCTGAACCATATTCAACAATTCATGGACAACACCAAGTGGCGACCTACAGAGCGCCGTGACCTCTCACGTATATATAATTTGACCTTCTTATGTGATCTCACTTATTCTATCATGATCCCTAACAGTATTATCTTAACAACAGGAATATATCCACTATCATATGTGGCCACCTACTCTTCGTCTGAGGTCCAATGGTGCCTCCGTAGCGGGTGCCACGTGGCTAGTTTCATCAAACTAAGTCGTACGAGCGTCCGGATTGAGTTTTCCCAACAAAAACTTTAACAAAAACTAATCTTTACCCCGAAAGATAATTCAAACTTCTGTAATCCATAGTCGAATAGTAAAGCCATCGAATTCATACTTCGTCTTCGGGAACGAGGAAATAATGATTAATCCTTTGTCCAGGCATCAAGGTATTCCTGCGTTCCGATAAGGCCGACTGGGCAATGCCATTACAGCACAGGAACTTGCAATGGTTTATTCTCGAGCTTAGTAAATCACATCTCCTCATAATCTCCTGGAATATTCCTTAACATATCTCGGTTTGACATAATGAAGATGTAACAATAAGGAAAAACAATTGAATCCGAACGTGAAGGAATCATGGAAAAAAAGGCGTACAGCGCAGCAGAGACGTGTGAATATCAAATGGGAAAACATCCATCTACCTCATCAATGAACCCATAATTCATCCCTAACTCCGCCTTCCTATGTGTCAATCTACACACATTTCTCCATCCCAGTACACAAATATCCTTGCCCCGTTCAATTTATGTAGAATCAAACTATAGCAATTACGTAGATAACTCCCTATGGTCGCCTCCAGGGCAGACAAGGAGTCTAAGAAGATGATTAAACGTCGTTTACGAGACCGGGCAGTGCGGCCCACAGCTATAGAAAGAACGTTTAGCTCACCGTGAAAAAATTGACAAAATAGGCGGTAAACGCATACGGAACACAATTGCACCCATCAGAGCCGCATCTCCAACTCAGTCTCATTCTTTCGAACCGTATGCGTAATGGCCGTGCGCTCCGATTATTTATCTTTCTCCCCGCGAAACCTGTTAAGAAAGGCAGATAACTCAGTGTTCGTTTTGTTGCCATCCGACAACAGCCTTATAATTCTGCGGAAGACGCAGAACTACGTGATTGCTTTGTACCTGTAGATTTCATAAATGACATCATCAAAAACGTCTACAGTGTTAATGTTCACGCTAGTTTCATGAGTTACTAAAATGTTGCATTTAGTAGTTATGTTTTCGATGGCTCGATCACGGGCAATTCAAGCAAACAATTCATGTTTTGAATGTTTTAGATACAATTTTGTGAGGGAAGTCATCAGCTACAAAGGTATATGAAATAGTATGGACAGCTCCCAGTTATTCTGTAAATGAAAGGTGAACGTACCCTAATGTCATTCTGACTGACGGGTGAATATTATGTTTGAGTCGATATATTTTCATGCAGCGCGAAGTCTAGTAGGTGGCCTTTATCAGTGGCCTATTTTACGTATGTATATAAGTCAACATTACCCTTAGCCTACTGTGATATTTCGACTATCCAACTTAATTGCGTTTCACGAACACCATAGACGACTAAGCGTAGCCGGGGGAGGGTGGTGGGGGTGTGGGTATGGGGGTTCTCTCAATTGAAAAGCAAATGGTGAGCCGCTATGGCCAACAAAAACAGGACAATATCTATACCAAGCCAAAGTGAGAAAAGGGAGCAATTTACATACCAAATCCTCTGAAAAAAGACCCATTCATATAAAAAAAATTTTTAAGGGTCACCAATACATACACCACAATTAATGATCCCTAATCTTATCTAGACCACCTCGAGGATCTACAAGGGACCAATTAATATTTGCTGATACCGTGGTCAGTCCCAACGACGCTCTGGTTCGTAACGGCAAGGTAGTTAAGGACTCGAGCCCGCAGGATATCAACGAGCGCCCCAGGAGGTCAGGCCCATGAGGTAGACACCATCGCGGGAAACAGTGGCAGGAGAGTGTACGGAGCTGGACATTCTGTTTGCTTATCACGCCATAAAACTTGATTTTGAATCAACGCAACGCTGACTGATAGGGCTGGCCACCATTGATCCAGCGGACTTGAGCAAACCAATTGGATACCCATCACAAAACAAATATCCGTTGCTATACTCACTGTCTAAAATACGTACCTATTGGTATACCTATATACCGACCCATTGCTATAACTGTCTTCAAGAAATAACGACCAATTTGTACACCAAAATTTCGAAAAAAGAAAGACCCAAAATGGCGGCACATCCCCCTTACCTCCACATAATGAGAACAACCCCCCCCCCCCCACCCCCGTGAAGCGCAGTCGAAGTGTAAGAGCTTTGAACAAAAATCATAATTCCCTTTTGTACTGTTCAATACGTGGCCTGGTTATATTGATGGTTGTTTGGATAATGCCGCACTTAATGTGGACTAGGTGTCGAGAACAGACCAAATAAGGAACATTGCAGATGCTGTTAGCTATTCGCAGAGTTGAAAACGGGCGAAGTTTTAGTTATAAATCATGAGATTGATGAAAAAATTATGCATATGAAGATATTCATTCGGTTCGCTACTAGTTTGGATTTGAATCAAAGTCGCCGACATTGATATGTTATCGACTTTCCAATACCAAGAAAAGCTCACAAGCCAATTAATTTAGAAACTAAACCAAAACATAAATAAATCGCCGGGAAAAGGAATTTGTATCATTCACTTTATATTTACTACAACGAGGTGTAACTGTTATTTCCTAGTGATAAGCTCTCCATGATTGAGCTATGCTGTTGTTGAAGTAAAGAAAATGATTAGGTCAGTGAACATAACTTCTGCATCCAATGCACATCGAATTGCCTCAGGTCAATTGAACCTGGCGCAGTTTGCAGCGATTTGCTTAAAAAATGAACATGGTTTTTAAATGATCGCTTTTTAACGCACTCACTTGGGAAATCCCCTGGCAACGCGCGTAGTTGGCTAAGCATAATCGACGTTGTTAAGTCGACTACCGAAATCGTTCGTGATACGCTTTAGCCGACTAACTACTTCGACGTTTTAACTGAGTCGTCTACGGAAGGATTGTCGGCTTCAGACTACGGTTGGCCGGGTACGCGAAATAGGACACAGCACCAGCGTCGGACACGCAGGGATATGTTCGTAGCGCACCTCGTGTCGACTACCGATGTCACTTTTGAACTAATTTCAAGAAGTATATTTAGCTGGTCCGCAAATTGGTCAATGCACAAATATATCATGCAACAAATTGGTTATCTAAAAGCTACTTTTAATATCGAAATAATTGATGGAATAAATGCATACATTTCAAACTCCGTTAGGAGAACAGATCAATATCTGCTGCAGAAATAAGCGACGTACCATTCGAAAAATGTGAGGCGTGGCTACAAGATCGTACTTTAGTATTTACATCATCATCCAATACTATTTAAACTTCCTCGGAGCTGGTAAGATCATATTCTTATGCGGATATCATCAGCCCCAACCATCCCCAATATATACACCGTTGTTGTGTTAGTCTTGTAAGTCTCATCCTCACAGATTCCAATGACGTGTCCATAAGATGAAACCCTCGCCCGGAATTAGTTTAAACCAACTTACTTTGATCGACGTCGGCTGAATCTTGGAATACAATGGGATGGTTCCTTAAAGGTGCGTGATGTTTAGAAACTGAAGGGCTCCCACTTACTACCGGGCCAAGAGTTTGTGTTGTTTCTGGTGCCACCTTGTACTGGGTTCCACATTTATATACCTCTCTGTGTCGATGCAGTTTTGTAATCAGTGGTCAGTATGTACTTAACTTTATGGCAGCAATTATCCTCAAACAAGGTAACCCAAGGTAAGGCCGGTGCATACACACGCTTTATTAGGCTTAAGGAAGTCCACGAACCCCGCTGCGTAGAGCTGGGGCAAACATGTAGGCTGCTTGGAGTAGGGAAGAGGCAAAGAAGATCAGAAGACGGTAAAACTACGAAAGCTGAAGGAACGGGTTTTGGAAGCGTGACCCAAACCCTGCGGGAGGGAGCTGAGACAGGAAAATGCACTACTAATGAGTAAACGAGAGATAGCGCTGATAATGTCGGACCATCAAATACCGTGGTGCTGAAGCAGGTCGTAAGACCGCCTGCGCGGTAAGCCTCGTCGGAGGCCGAATGAAGGGTCGGATTTAACCCCAATGCCGCACATGCCTTTAGAGGCGGGAGGCAAAGGTGTCATAAGGCGGCCGTGACCGTCGGGGTAAACGAAGGCACATATAGAGTTTAGGATGTGAGGGATGTAAGCTATGAATATTGTGAGAGATGAGTAGCGATTTTCAAGAATTAGTGTGTGTTGTAAATGGAGCTCGAGTCTGGCTTCAGTGAGACGAATATTTCCATCAGACAAATGTCGACTAGTGGCGAAGGTGGTCTGGGAAGGAGGAACCACATTTCCTTTTCTTAAAGAAACTGTTCAGCCCTATATTTGTAACAAGGTTGTCTAGAAGCTGCTTGACAACCGCACCTTGAAAACCGAAAGTGTTAAATTATCAGACTTTCAGTCGCTGCGCGGCGCTGCGGTCTCAGAAAATAGATCCTCATTACGGATGTAGCCATTTATGTGGTCAGAAATCACCCTTCATGGTTGTCAGTCACATTTGTACGCAATTATCCCCACAACTTTAATGAGTGAAGATTTGATGAAATCTACATATTGTAACCAAAACGGAAGTATACACATCGATAGCGAGGTAGTTATAGAGCGCGTAATGATTTACAGCTAACATTCGTGTGGTTCATGGTTTTAAGGAGGCACCGTTATCGATGAAACGACGCAAAAAAATAAAACAGATTTCCACAGTACGTCATGAATATTTCCAGTCAAATAATAATGTTGATAATTCAACAACATGATTTTCGATCAAGTAAACTTTGTAGAACAAATTAAAACGATGAATTATTTGTGTCTGCGTTAAACGTAGTCATGTATTAACAAAATCATCCCTGAGTGCCCGATATGGGGCTGAACAGCCTCTTTAAGAATGGCTGTTAATGCAGTGGCGTCTTCGGGCGACGCGAGGTTGGTGTTATGAATGAAGGCAGAGAGCTAACAAATTTCTAGAGAGAATGGAAGTGGATAGTCTGTGGAACCCGTTTTGATGGTTCGGGGACAAGTGCCACCTGCTAAGATGCCGGCCAGTTTATTATGTATACCGGAGAACCACCAGGCGCAAGTAGAGCAACAAACTGTGTATGTAAGTCAACCAGGAACGACTTGAGTTCAAAGCGGTGACACGGCCTCGTTATCCCCGACTTACACTAAGTGTTGACGCTCCAATAAAGGCCCCCGTAGCTTAGCGCACACAACTAAGGCCGGAAGTTCTAAGGCGTGGTATACAGTACGATCAAAATCAGTCTGGTGCGAGTGGTAAACAGTACAATCAAAATCAGTTTGGTTCTGTATGGAACCCTTGGCCAAACATTGTGCCATATTTGAGTACCATATTGAACCATTGGTTCCATATAGAACCCTGCAACAACCATTAATTGAGGATTGTTACGTAAGTCACAGGTGGTCGTGTGTTTAACGCTCAAAGTCGTCTATACATCCGTCGAAGAAGCTATATTAACCAAATTGACCATATATTCCTTCAAGGGAGTTTCGGGAACGGGCCCCCATTGAAATTAATGGGCTTCATGATGAAATCTGTACTCACTTTCGAATGCGCTCAGGATTATTACTTTAACTCCTAAGCTTAAACGACAGACTTTTGGTGGCACATTTAAATATCTTAGCATTCCCCAAAATGTATAACATCTTGTATTTATTAATATCTCTTCTTTATTGTATCAAATATACCCGGTGATTAATATTTGGTAGCTTCACTGGTGTGAAGGTCGTTTAATGGGAGTGAAGGATCCGCAAGGTCCTCTCCCTTCCCCCTCTCATGACTGAGTTCAAAGCTTGATCTAACTTATCGGGGTAATAAATGCTTCTGGGCTGCTTGTTTGGTTCTCAATGCTCAGAAAGTCCAACGACCCTCACCCCCCCCCCCCCCCCCCCACCCCTTTTGTACGACTGCGTTCAAGCCTTTTTAACACCTGAGACGTTGTCATTTTATTATACACTTTGGCGGCAAGAGCCACGGGGTCGTAGTAAAAATCCGCTGGTCCATAACTATTCTGCGCTATCAGCGGATGTAACAGTGACACGCGCCTTCTGCTGCACACCTCACTTCAGGGCCTAGCTCTCATGAAAAGGCCCGGTGATAGGAGACTTCCAGCCGCTCTGTTGTACAAGGTTTTTATCTCCGAGCTCCGTGAAATATTGGGCATAGAGCTAAAAGCTACCGATCGCCCTTCACATTCTCGAACAGACTAGAAGAGAGGAGAGACTATAACTTAAGTCAGCGTTTACTTCAGTATTTACAGTATGCACGTTTCACGGATTATCGCCCATCGAACTCATTATGTAAAATGTAAATGAAACCATTGTATCCATGGTGTGGGCGACTCGGATTTCGATGTCTAGAAAATTATTCATGTAGAACCTCAATTATTTGTTAGTATTCAATATGTGATTTTTAGCGGTAATTGTTGGATTACGCTTATGTACATCAACAATTGAAATTTTATGACGAGTCATTATCGATCTCTTATATTTTCTATACTCTGATGAAGTAACAAGGTACGGAGTGAATTATATATTAACAGAAAACCCGGTGTCACCAATGGGGAGTTAAACATATTCTTATTTTTCAGTCAGTATGTGGTTTTGATGCTGGGTGGTGTAGTATGGCGACATAGATTCCCCGACAGCAATGTTTGTTTAGTAAATCAATTATTCAAATTGACACAATTCATGAGGCGTAGCAGTAATTGGTTGTGGTGGAAACGTGCACTGTTTGTTGTCAAACAGAACCCCAAGACCATACCGGGTATAATCGCATGCGCTCAGTTAACTATTGCGATGTGATGTTAGCGTAGCGTCAAACATGTCTGCCATGGACAGTGATCCCCCCCACTTAAGTGTGTAGAGGTGGTATATATGTGCCGCGCGACGGGGTATGTTTTTTCGGCCTCTCGACTTGTACGACGGGTACGTGTTTTCGAGGTTTCCGCGGCACACCCCTATCCAGAATAAGGCCAAATGTACACCCCCCCCCCACCACCCCCGGGCAGTGACCCCAACCTTGAGGTTATGCGAGTCAAGAGTTAAATTGTCTTGGACCACCACCTGTTGACAGGGAAGAAGAGGTCGTAAACAGGGGCAAATAGTTGTCCTCAACCTGGTATCATGGGATGAGATTAGGGCCCTTCCCACCCGACATTACCGACGCGCCGCTGCCAGCTGCCAGACATAGCCCGCCTTAACGAAATGATAGGCGTCTGGAGGTAAATCGCAAGCAGTCGCTTAAATGCCTGAACATAATGATCGTGCTATTGAGTATTTAATAGCAAGTAATTAGCCCCTTATTCTAACGTGTTTTATCGCCCTCTGCCGCTCTCTTCGTTCGCTTTCCTCGTGCTCTCTTTTCCTGACTGAGCTCACCTCCCGTAGGTTTTACGACTTTCATTGTCGTTTTTACCCGCGCGCTCGTGGTCACTCTCCGTTGAGCCTGGACACGCTTCGCTCGGCTGTCCTTGTTCGTCCCCCAACCCAGCTCCTTTTCTAAACCCTTTCGTTTGCGCCATATTGTTCTCCTTGCTAATGTTCTTTATGATGTTATGCCATTTAATGTTTTCCCAGATCTGCGCAACGGGGTTCTTGGACTTCCCTAAGCCCAATAAGGCGTGTGTATGCATCGGCCTTCCTTTCGGTATCCGTGGGAGGTTTGATGATAACAATGAGATAAACTAACAACAAGACAGTCGTGGATGAACAATCTGTTGAAGGGATACACACCCTTATAAATCTACAAAGAGGGCGTTCTCGTCTGTGCCGATCATCTTTACCAACCTTTCTACAGCATGACGCATATATGACTTCTATTCCAATGCAGCTGGAGGAAGTCCTCTCTCAGATCTGTTATCAGGAAGGAGCAGCAACACGCACCAGCTTTAATAACCGATAAAATCCTCGGATTTTTTTTACATAGGCTCGGAAATAGTCAAAGAATCACGTCGAAATCAATTCCAGAATGTGTTTAACATTAAGATATACTATTATGCAGATGAAACCCGCAACACTACCAATGCGTATGTAGTGCGATATCGGAGCAGCGGCAATCGGTGAGTGTAGGCCATCGACCATGGCATTTCCGGTTCGTTTGACTCGATTAAGTCTGCTGTAAATTCGCCATGCGGGAAGTTAGAGTGGCTAAACCGGCGAACGAAGTATGACTGAGACGAGAATCTCGATATCTTGAAGAGAGATAAACTTGATCTTTGTAACTAATCATCTTTGTGAGATGGGTGTTGAAAGTTATAGTTGTCAGTCTACTGACGAAAATGGTGGTAGAGAGGCGTATTCAGTTAATGTGTGTACAGTACTGCTTATAGGAATAGCATACATTGGCGTAATCAAATGACGTGCTATCCTGGCTCGTTGATATACACTGGCTGTCTCAACAGTCACCTGGTTGCAGGGGGATATATTTGGTCATCATTTACTCGCCACAATACTTAACAATATACTGTTATTGTGAAGATATGATCTACAGCAACCCAGCGCACGACGAAGTAGCACTTGAATGTCGCCTTCATCATTCGAGGGTGGTGTCGTAGATACGTCCGATGTGTACATCCACATCATCCATAACCTACATAAGCTCTATCCCGGAAATCGTATGTAATGGATTACTGGTCGTTCCGACGCATCCATGGCTTATAATATTGCTGACCAGGTCTCCCCCATGAGCTCTATTCGATTCCGCCTAAGCCTAATTACTCTGAAAGTAGCCGTGCACGAAGAATTATTGACGAAATGAGTCAAATTGGTCGTAACCGTACACGCGGTGAACGATAACCGAGCTCCTATTTTACACGATAATTGCACAAATGTACATTTGAAGAATCATTTCTCACATATATAAATGTTTATTAGCAAGTTGAGTCAGTTTACGTGTGAGATTTCGTCAAAGGCGATTTAATCCGGAGGGACAAATTTTGAAAAGTTCATGTGTATTTTGAATGAGAAGATGGGTTGCTGCGCGCACGTGTAGACAAGGTTCGTCACAAGCGAACTTTGGCTTTCAGAATTTTATTATTTAAGTATACGTGTCACTTTGTCAATGATTACCTTTTTGCAATACCTACCTTGTAGGGGGATATGTATTCAACGATATCGCATTGACAATTGAAAAAAGATAACTTTTGGATTCCCGCAGCATGGAGGGGCGCTTGGCCTTGTCCTGAGTAGGGGTGTGACCCGGGATCTCGAACACTCCTACCCGACGTACAGGGTGAAAATGGCAAAAGCATACCTCGTCATACAAATACGAGACCCAACAAAACCCGCCGCACACGCGGAGAATCCGAAATAACATACCCCGGCATATGTATACTACCTCTATATACATAAGTTACCCCCCACCCAGAACCTACAGCCACATTGCGAGTGAAACTGAAACTGCGTAATGTGACTATGGGTCATATATCCAAAACGGGGGTTGGCGTGAACGAAAGTTGTGATTCTAGAAGTTCACGTGATAATTGCTAAATAATCACGAGACAGTGAATAACAAAAATAGTGTCATTCAAAGGATATTTATCTAAATTTTTGTCATATATAGATACGTAAGTACACATCATTGATGAGAAACTACATGCACTCCAAAAAACGCTCATCGCACGACGAACATAGCTACTTCCGGCTACTCTGAATTCAGCTACTAGCCTAACTTCATTCAGATCCCCTTAAAACCTCATGTATCGAAGAACCACTGAGCACACATTTGGCAACTAGTATCAGATCCTTGAGCTGGGCAGACATGGTACACATTCGAAGACATAAGAGTTGGTACACTAGAGGAATTTGGACGACCATCTAGATATGTGACTCATTTCGATCACCCTATATATAATTATCTCCGAGCGGGACCATGCATGGGACATAAATGCGAAAGAAGAGGTGGCAGAAAACCACACCTGGAAGATTGGGTGTCGGAACAACATGTATAATCCATAGCAGGTAGTCTGGGAGAAAGGACAAACTAGCGAATCTACACGGAAAAGCGCACAACAATTCCAGAAGGCTTCGTTGATGTAGCGTTGATCGATGCCTAGAATCTATCCAAATATAAAGCACGGTTGTGTGGTATATATCAAAGCACGCCGTCTCTACACACACCTTTTACTGACGAAATAGGACAACAGATGGCGCCGCTGAATAGGGCAATTTTATAAAATTACGATCTCAGACCTTGTTGTGCAAAAACCAGTTTTTACGAACACCACAACCCCCAATAACATCATAACATATGTCAGAATTGTGGGGTATTATATATACCCCACAAATCTGCCGATACCCCACAACAAAGGTTTTATATTGACAAATACCCCACATCTGGGTGAATGTCTTTCTATATATATATATATATATATATATATATATATATATATATATATATATATATATATATATATATATATATATATATATATATATATATATATATATATATATATATATATATATATATATATATATATATATATATATATATATATACACACACACACATTTAAGCATCTCTCTCTTTCTGTATTTATTTTAGTATGTGCCATTCGGGATTAGGCTAGCAATCTAAGTTGTGTAAGTGATAAACGCGAAATAGGAGCAATTGGTCACGTCACTTAATGCAGCCCTAAATCAATAACTTCCGAACCCTGACTACCGTCGGCCGCTTCATTATTATTCAGTGACCGACGTTAAAATTACCAAGCTCGCTTTTACCGGAAACAAACTCATCACATATTTAGGTTATTGATAAGACATTAGGCAACCTAAGCTGCGCTAAATAGACTCGTTAAGTTCACATTGATGGCTCTTTAGAACATTTTCCGTTGCTTACCATAACAACTATCGCACCTCAGAGGGAAAGTACTTGATATGCCTAATAGGTTATATTTAGATGATCTCGATTTGTGGTAACATTTTAGAATCCTTATGCACACTTTACGAAACTAAGGCTCGACCTCGGCAGATACAAAGACACTTCTAAGAAAATGCGTAATTGAACATGTACTTCCACGCCGTTACACTATAAGAAATAAATAAAAGAGTACAGGAGATATTTAACTGTTTTCATTAAGATTTTGTTGTACATGCATGTGGTCGACAAAGTGTAACATGATACATTAAGTACATCTGAATGAATGTTGGAACTAATCTTAAATATCGAACATGGGTAGCTACTTCATATTGCATCGTGCATGCAAAGGGCTACTTAAGTCAGTACAGGGTTATAACGGCTACGATAACCACTATTAGTTCTTTGTGGAGTTCTGGGCCAAGATATGTGCTGTAGTTTGTTTTGTTCACCATCTGAACTTACAAATTACTAAAGCATTGTACTCATACCAATTGTCTCTTACGTGATCGTGCGGTAGATTTTTTACGTCGAAGCAGTTAATTGAGTCCAGTATGTATTACTCATTTATTACTTGGTTTGTGCGTTGTTTGTGAGTAAGATATGCAGTTGCAGATAATTTCGCTCCCCCGGGGAAGCATGGCGTTCCATATCTGCCAGCTATCTCATACTGTTGAAAGTTTACAAAATCTCTGTTACAACAAGTCATGAACTTGCGATCCCGCGGGATACTTTAATAGCGGAATTAATCAACACCGGCTAACCAATAGGCTTAATATATCTACATAACCTGCATCTACAGTGACCTAGAGTACATATAACGTTTACCGCTTATGCCTTAAATATCGACTTCTTGCGAGCCGACCAACCAAATTTCCCACCTCAAACAAAGGCCAAAACATAGGTGATGTTATATACATAACAAAAGTGTTTTTATTCCAGTGAAGTACGGGTTTTGCCAGAAGCTTATTTTATAACTTAAATGATTGCTCTTTCAAACATTATTACTTATGATTCCAACTGCTTCTTGCTGTAGTGGGTATAATGGCAGATCGGTTACTCACCGTGAAATAACTGGTAACAGCTGATTTGTAAGGGAGCTGATAGGCCCGGAGATAGTCATAGTGCCATGATAGTTTTGGTCCTACACTCCATTGCTCTAATAAGATGGAGGTTGGGGCGGATGTAAACTAGCACATCAACATCCCAAATCATCCCCGTAACGTAAAGCTAAAGCGCTGCTACAACGTTGATTTGTGTTAACTGGTGAGATGTTTGCATCGTTGCATGGTTGTAAAATATCATATGCTTTTCATGTCACCTCCCTATGTTATCCATACAAAACATTTGATGTATTTTAACGAAGCGGTTCAGCTTCATAATGTTAGCCGTAGTTCCACTCAAGACAGACATCGTCCTATAAGCTAAAATTGCTCAAAAATCATTGCTCAAAAACAAGACTAGTATATATACAAATATAAATAAAAATATAAATATTATATATATATATATATATACATATATAGACATATATATATATATAGATATATATATATAAACATATATATTTATATATATATATATAAATATATAAATAGGTATATATATATATATATATATATATATATATATACATACATATATAAATATTTATACAAGTATATATATTTATATATATAGATATGCATATTTATGTCGATATGAATACTGCTCTACAATTATATATTTATAACTGCATATAAATATGCATGAGTATGCATATACATGTATATAAATATATATATATATGTACGTTATGTATCAATATATACATTTATCTATTTATTTATGTTAAATATAAATGTATATATATATATATATGTACACATCGATATATATATGAAATAAATAATATATATATATATATAATATATATATATATATATATATATATATATATATATATATATATATATATATATATATGTTGATGTGCTAGTTAACCGTTTTCCAATGTCCAATATCGATATATCATCCAGGTGCGTCACCGGAATATACTATATATAGGTGCTGTATATAAGATATAATATATATATATATACAGATTTATATATATATATATATATATTATATACAGGATAAAGATACATATAATCTGAATAAAGATATAAATATATATCTCTCTATATATATATATATAATATATATATATATACATATATATATACGAATATATATTATATATATTACACATATATATATATTGAGGTATATAAATATATGTATATATATATTTTTTGTTTTTACACACATATATATATATTTCAGTATATATATATATTTATATATATATTTGTAAATATATATATATATAAATCAATACATATATTGTATATATAATATAGTGATATATATATGAATATATGTAAATATATATGCATATATATATAAATATATATGTATAAATTTATATATTTATATTTATATAAATATATTTATTTATATCTATATGTAAATATATATATATATATGTTTATATACTTATGCATATCCAGATACATTGACATATATATATGCGTACATAAATAATATATATATACATATCAAGATATGGTATATATACATAAATTTATGGAAAATATAGAGATATATATGTATTTATATATAGTATATAGAGATATAGAAAATCTATATAGATATATGTAAATCTATCTCTCTATATATGGAGATATATATATAGAAATATAGAGATTATATGTATATTATATATCTATATATATATATATATATATATATACTATATCTATATATATATATATATATATATATATATATATATATATATATATATATAATATATATATATATATATATATATAAATCTATATATTTATTTATGTGAGATATCATATGTAATATTTTCGGTCCATATTCACCACAGAACTATGAGGTCCGTTGTGAGCCTTACATTACCTGTGTGCCGTCGATGTAATTGTGGTTGCACTTCCATTAATAGGTCTGAGACGTTGGTTCATTTGTGACTTGAGACTTGAAAATAGACGGACTAATCTTGACAGTAAATCGGGTGCTATTGCGTACTGTATGCAATCATATGGCGAAGGTTGGCTATAGTTTTTTTTGTGAGACGAATTAAACGATTTAAGCCTGCATGTGCTGGATATGTTACCTCTTTGAACAAGACATCGGCATGTCGATTCTATGCAAGGGTAAAGAATATCGAATCCATTAGATATACCTTCTCGTCAAACACACACAAGGCCACGGATACTAAACTGCCCATATGATGTTGGTGGAACAACGAAGGACTTCATTGGATTTATTTTTTGGCATATTAATTAGTTCACATTAGTTTTTGCATTGCTTTCATACATCTTAGTACAACATTGTGATTATAGGTACCCCGGTTCTGTTGTAATTATTAACCACTTTGGTCGTGCACAAACTGGCTTAATGTGTCTCAAATATAGATGATGGCAAGGATGCATGGAGACATAATTTTAGTGGCCTTTGCATGAGCAGTAGTTGCCTGCCACATTACCAAACTGATGATTTGATAACCATTGTTAGGAATTAAAAGAGTCTTGTACTGTTGTCTTCACGCTGGAGGGACCGGACAGGCTTTCTTAGCTATGGCTTCTTTGAATAATAGGTTATAGTCACTTTTACAGTAAAAACAATTATGTTGTGTTCATTGGACGAAGTGAAATATCGACGAATAGCCAATATAGATGATATTATTGAACTAAATAAATAGCGTACTCTGTTGTTAATAACAGGTTTTATCATAGTTACTGTTTGTCCAAATAAAACATGTTTAACCCAGTGGCCACGAGTTTCAGTAATGCATTGAATATGATCACTGCGTTGTTGATAATTTTCCATGGTCTAGTCTATTCTAACTTGCACTTACAAATGGAGTTGCCAAAACTCAACCGCTGTTTGCTACATGAGCATGCATACACACATTTATACACAACAAACACTGTAGTATATCATTCATTCGTAAGTAACAGTTATTATTTAACAAAACAGCACATTCTGTGAGGCTCAACTCAGGATAACCTTGTTGCAATGTACCCATCCGACTCAGAGCTTAACGAAACCCTTTGAAATTAAAATTGATGACTTGTCGGGCTCAGCGACTGGGAGTTCAATATAACAACTGTTACCCGCTAATGTGTATGCATGGAAAATAATGCAACGACAAGTAGTTGTGGCGATTTGTCAATGTCACTACCAGTGTTACATTATTCAAAGAGCATGTCAGTGGTATTGGCTGACTCGTGCCGTGGTAGAGGCCACATGGACATATATTATACCCACAAAACCATAAATATATATATATATATATATAATGTATATATATATATATATTTATATATATATATATATATATATATACGTATATATATATAATAATATATATATATATATATATATATATCTCGATAAATCAATATATATATATATAACTGCATATAAATATATATGAGTATGCATATACATGTATATAAATATATATATATATGTATATTATCAATATATACATATCTATTTATTTATTGTTAAATATAAATGTATATATATATATATGTATATATATATATATAAATAATATATTATATATATATATATATATATATATATAATATATATATATATATATATATGTATATATATATATGTGCTAGTTAACCGTTTTCCATGTGTCCAATATCGATATCATCCAGGTGCTGTCATATATATGTATATACATATATATATATATAGAGATATATATATATTATATATATACATATATACATACATATAAGTGAATAAAAGATTTATAAATATATATATATATTTTATGTATATACTGTATATATATATATACATATATATATACGAATATATATTACATATACATATATATATATATTGTATATAAATATATGTATATATATATATTTTTGTTTTTACACACATATATATATATTTCAGTATATATATATATTTATATATATATTTGTAAATATATATATATAAATCAATACATATATGTATATATATAGTGATATATATATGAATATATGTAAATATATATATATATATAAATATATGTATAAATTTATATATTTATATTTATATAAATATATATTTATATCTATATGTAAATATATATATATATGTTTTTTATACTTATGCATATCCATATACATTGACATATATATATGCGTACATAAATATATATATATACATATCAATATATGTATATATACATAAATTTATGTAAATATATATATATATATAGGTATATATATATTATCTTTATATATATATATATATATATATATATATCTATATATATATCTTATATAAATATCTATATCTATATATGTCATATATCTATATATATATATATATATGATATATATCTCTATAGATATATATATATCTATCTCTATATATCTCTCTCTATATCTATATATCTATATATATATATATATATATATATATATCTATATATAAACATATCTATATATTTATTTATGTGAGATATCATACGTAATATTTTCGGTCCATATTCACCACAGAACTATGAGGTCCGTTGTGAGCCTTACATTACCTGTGTGCCGTCGATGTAATTGTGGTTGCACTTTCATTAATAGGTCTGAGACGTTGGTTCATTTGTGACTTGAGACTTGAAAATAGACGGACTAATCTTGACAGTAAATCGGGTGCTATTGCGTACTGTATGCAATCATATGGCGAAGGTTGGCTATAGTTTTTTTTGTGAGACGAATTAAACGATTTAAGCCTGCATGTGCTGGATATGTTACCTCTTTGAACAAGACATCGGCATGTCGATTCTATGCAAGGGTAAAGAATATCGAATCCATTAGATATACCTGTGATAGGTAACTTCTCGTCAAACACACACAAGGCCACGGATACTAAACTGCCCATATGACGTTGGTGGAACAACGAAGGACTTCATCGGATTAATTTTTTGGCATATTAATTAGTTCACATTAGTTTTTGCATTGCTTTCATACATCTTAGTACAACATTGTGATTATAGGTACCCCGGTTCTGTTGTAATTATTAACCACTTTGGTCGTGCACAAACTGGCTTAATGTGTCTCAAATATAGATGATGGCAAGGATGCATGGAGACATAATTTTAGTGGCCTTTGCATGAGCAGTAGTTGCCTGCCACATTACCAAACTGATGATTTGATAACCATTGTTAGGAATTAAAAGAGTCTTGTTGTCTTCACGTTGGAGGGACCGGACAGGCTTTCTTAGCTATGGCTTCTTTGAATAATAGGTTATAGTCACTTTTACAGTAAAAAAAATTATGTTGTGTTCATTGGACGAAGTGAAATATCGACGAATAGCTAATATAGATGATATTATTGAACCAAATAAATAGCGTACTATGTTGTTAATAACTGGTTTTATCATAGTTACTGTTTGTCCAAATAAAACATGTTTAACCCATTGGCCACGAGTTTCAGTAATGCATTGAATATGATCACTGCGTTGTTGATAATTTTCCATGGTCTAGTCTATTCAAACTTGCACTTACAAATGGAGTTGCCAAAACTCAACCGCTGTTTGCTACATGAGCATGCATACACACATTTATACACAACAAACACTGTAGTATATCATTCATTTATAGGTAAGTAACAGTTATTATTTAACAAAACAGCACATTCTGTGAGGCTCAACTCAGGATAACCTTGTTGCAATGTATCCATCCGACACAGAGCTTAACGAAACCCTTTGAAATTAAAATTGATAACTTGTCGGGCTCAGCGACTGGGAGTTCAATATTACAACTGTTACCCGCTAATGTGTATGCATGGAAAGTAATGCAACGACAAGTAGTTGTGGCGATTTGTCAATGTCACTACCAGTGTTACATTATTCAAAGAGTATGTCAGTGGTATTGGCTGACTCGTGCCGTGGTAGAGGCCACATGGACATACGCAAAATGCAATATTAGTCAGATTCACCCAAAGGAACAAAACCAGTAAAAAATAATTAGAAATATATATATATACGTATATATATATATACATACATGTATATAATATATATATATATATATATATATACATATATATATATATATATATATATATTAAAAATATATATTATATATATATATAAATATATGCATATATATATATAAATATATATATATATATATATATAGATTTCTATATATATATATATATATATATATATATATATATATATATATATATATATATATATATATATATATATATATATGGTAGATAAGGTTGACTCTGTTGAAGGACCGTGATAAGATGCACTAACCGGTA
This sequence comes from Urechis unicinctus, assembly GCA_034190875.2. Taxonomy (NCBI): domain Eukaryota; kingdom Metazoa; phylum Annelida; class Polychaeta; order Xenopneusta; family Urechidae; genus Urechis; species Urechis unicinctus. The sequence continues at coordinate 62,681,806 of CM067358.1, read as the reverse complement.
ACTTTTTGTAACTCTCTCTCTCTCTCTCTCTCTCTCTCTCTCTCTCTCTCTCTCTCTCTCTCTCTCTCTCTCTCTCTCTCTCTCTCTCTCTCTCTCTCTCTCTCTCTCTCTCTCTCTCTCTCTCTCTCTCTCTCTCGTCTATATATATCTATATATCTATATATACATATATTTATATACATATGTATATAGATATATATATACATATATATATATACATATATATATGTATAGATTTATATATATCTAACTTTATATATATGTGTATTCATATTTATATACATTTATTTATATACATTAATATCTATATATATAAAGATGTATATACAAATATGAATGTATATATAAATTTATATTTATGTATATATAAATATATATATATGTATATATACATATATATATATATCAATATATATATACATATATAGATATATAAACTTATTTATATATATAATATATATGTATAATATATATATATATACATATATATATATATAAACTATATAATATTTATATATATATATGATATATATATATATATATATTATATATATATACTAATGTGCATTTATGTATTTGTGTGGGTATTAATATATTTATTGATATATGAGTATGAGAGTCTAGCCTTATTACTTTACTCCATATTTTGTGCGTTTGCTGTGCTAATTAGTGTGTGCAGATATGAAATTTATTGATTAAACATAATAACAGCATCTGCAGTTCATAATGCTATCCGTCGCAAGAAGCTCGGAACACAGGCAGTAAACTTTTATATCGTACCCATCAGGGCGAATCGAAGAATTGAAAAAAAGCACCGATAAAATTTGCGCAAGAAGTGTGTTTAAGTTTGTCGCTTTCTGATATGGGTAACATGCTATATGCCTGTTGTCTTGCTGCGCAAATTGATAGCATGTAGCGGTTTGTAAAGGGCAAATTTCGAGTTATTGTGCCTCTTACAATTTATTGATTTTACTTGTTATTTTCATTGTTGTTTTACGAAGGCACTTTTCATAAACTTTAGCTTTGTTGGCAAACATGACAACGTAAATATATTGTCCATCGTGCAATTATTGAATAAAGAATAAGGGGGCTAATTTGCTACACTAATTTAGTTGTACTTTTCAGGGATTTGTCAAAAAGTCTTTGTGTCAATAGCACATTGCAAATGAACATTGTTACATAAACGGCGTAAAATGTGAGATAATGCCAATTATATATTTGAATCCACCAACTGTATTCCGTATCGTCCCTTATGCAATCGCTGTCTTGAATGAGGTACAAAGACGCACGTGTGCTGCATTAATTTACTTTGATTGGTCGAGTATTGCAAGAGTATAAACTACTTTTTGTCTCTAGAGAACGTGGCAAATAAGCACTGTTACATTAATATCCTTAAATACTTACAGTAAAATGTAGGTCAATACCGAGTAGATATTTAAATCCACAAACTGTGTAAACATTATAGTGCTGAGCTATTGATCGGCTAATCCGTAGGGGTAGTCTAGCTTTCGGGATCGTGGGCGAGAAACTTTAACATATTTCAAACTATGCATGTAAAAATCTAAGTGCGTTTCATACTGGTATTGCAAGTATTGTATAAAACAATCCGGCAAGGGCCATTCATATTATTTGCAAGTAGTAATACTTATATGAATGCGATTTTTTATTAAAAATGATTAATTCATCGATGTAAGATACAATGTTTTTCCGCACCTGATGTGTATATTAACATTTGTAATTACTCAAAAGTAATTGATCTTCCATCTTATATCCGCATATCTCCGTAGTGCTCTTTTCGGTAAAAGTGCTGTTGAAACTCTCCCAAACCTTTGGACGTACAGTGATAAATAGCAATTGCACTAAGTGGGATCACCCAGTGTACATATAACGGTTATCTGAGCCCATAGGCTGTCGTTTAATATTCACATTCAATTATTGCAACTTATTGGAGCCAGCAATATCAATTATCCTTGTGTCTACCATCCTTGTGTCGATATGTGCCATTGTATTTACTTTAGAGTAATCAATTGGCCCAATGCCATCGTTTGTTCTATAACCAAGGGAAATGATGTACACCATGGTGATGCACGCGGCACTTATTGTCGATGTAATTACAAAATGGTGGTGAAACGGAGATCTTGCCAATACATGAAGTGAATATAGCCATCAGGCCAGGTACTGAATATGATGGGAACTGCATCAGATGCTTAATTGCGGGCTTTGAGCGCACTATTCATAATTGAGTAATAAGCTATCAAACATGCTAAAATTTATCACGGAAAGCTGTGTCCAAAAGTGAAAAAGACAACATTGTTTAATTTACCGCATTCCTTTATCCGCAACGTATGTCAAATTAAATAAAGAAAGTTCTGCAAATTGCCACTAAAATAACCGTGTAACATTAATCGCTTATATCTGCTGTCATGCATATGCCCTTTCCTATATCAAAAATCGACCACATCTGCGCCTCTTGTTATTGATGTACCGACGATCTAACATTGAATCATTGCGACTATGTGATTGCCATAAGGAAACAATTGCAATCTGACACTCACGCGGCGAAAGTAATCAACGAGAGGAAAGTGATTAATGGGACGATGCATTGAAAGCTAGTAGATGAAACACATACGGATTGAATTTGTCCCTATATTGTTATTTCTGATTGCGTGGATTGTGCAGATATGAAATTATAGCAGCAGATATATTTTCGAATCACTGGGTAAATGTATATGCTTGCATCAGTCCATTACAAGACCAGCTCGTTGCACAGTATGCCCCGCTACTTTATTCCTGTTAATGCATTATTTGCGTTTTAAAGCGACATTACCATGTAACCATAGCAGAGTTGTTTAAACTTGTCTTTCGATAAGCTTCAGCAGCGCCAAACCCTTAAATATAATCCGCGTACGCTTGTTGGATTGTTCTCTTCTTCGTTGTGCTTCTTAATCAGGATGCCGATGTAAAAGCACAATTCACTCCATGAACATCTATTATCAATAAAGCTGGTATTGCGGTCGTAATGTGTCAATGTAAGTTGGCATTGCAATCGGGACTAAGAGCGAATCGTTCCAAAGACTTGTTTGCGTGCAAAATGTGACAGCTAATATGTTGCTGGTCTTTGTGAATACTTCTCGGGTAAATGATAAATGACCGACATTCACTTTTACTAGTCAAGCACAAACAATTGATCAACAGCACAATAATACTTTCAATGGCACCGAGCTGTCAATCCCTGTAAAATCGGAATGCATAATGGGTGCAATCCCTCTTGATATGGGGCTTTGCTCTTTCAGTTGCTTTAGTACACGATGTTGTCGCTCGAAGCAAAAGATTTTGTTCTCTTTACGCGGAAGGTGAGTTATGTCCAACTATATCTTGCACATAATTTCTGTGTTATCGTCTACTGGTGGTTGCGCTTGTGTCAGTTAAACTATAAAATCCCAATCTCTTATTTAAGTACAATGATTCTTGGATTTCAATCTGACGCCAGAATAAATTGTACGTTGATCAATTCACGAAATCATTTGTCCTTTTACAATGGATCCCATTTATGCGAACTAGCTGTTGAATGTTTTATACATTATAGCATAAGCCGAACCTCGAACGCGAGCTTCTTTTTATCAACTGTGTTCTTTGCTGCTGTCTGATATACATAGATGTACTGTGAGATATATAATGCAACATACTGGATGTAGGTCTACGGTGGGTCACAAGTTTCCGCGGATAGTATTAGCCATAAACGGTAACCATAATGTCCTTTCTCTACCTTTCAGCAGTAACTATTGTTTACTGGTTTTGTGTCTGAGGAATAATTTGTCAAGAAGCAATACAAATGCAGATAAACCGATGCACTCCTTTGTCGATCCGTCATGGGTGCATTTGAGTATCCATGGTCTTGTTAGCTCTTGACTGAGAAGTTACTTATCACGGTATATCTGATAGATATTGTATATGCTTATATATAATCGATATGCTAATGTCTTGTCTAAGAGGCCTCATTCAATACTAGCAGGTGATGGTCTATTTTTTTAGGCTTTGTTTTGCAACTGCTGATCTGCATATAGGTGCTTGGCACTAATGCAAGACTATATTGGCTTGTATCTGCCTGCTCATCTGACGTAGGTTCGTTCGTTTGGTATTTAATTCCTTCTGTTCTCGTCCGTTTATAGAATACACTAACATTTGGTCGGGCAGTTCATCTGCTATTAAGAATGTATTGAACGCTGTATACCTTCTCAACTATTCCTTCGGTTAAGTTTAAATGGTATATTATTAATTATTGTCCGCCTGTCGATAAGTTAAAAACTACCGTTACTCCAGGCTGTGAAGTTGTATCCTCATATGTCTATTCGGTCAGCCTAGCATCCATTTAGTTTAGTTCCATACGCGCCATTTGGTCGGCACCCTGGTTCCTTCATATGCATTCAAAATTCTTTGTGACATTCAATAAAGCTAGCGACGTAGAAAACCAATCACAGTGGTGTTGATAATATGAAATTTTACATTTTGTCTATGCAGTGGTCTGATAGCAAACATCCTTTAGCGCAGAATGTAGTTAATATATTGCAAGCATATTAAAATGTGTTCTAGTGCAACGCATTAGATAATAAAATGCATATATTCTAATCAAATAATGCACGACTAAGAAAGCACCCAAGTCTAACATTCATTACCCAAATTGACGGTTTGACTGGCCAGCATTCATACGGCATTGCCACGGGATTGCCCTCAAACATAACCTGAACCTTAGGCTGTCATATATTAATGACACAAATGGAATTGATGTAAATTGGAATATTTTGACCTGGCCAGGAAAGTCAAAGACCAACGAGGTAACAAACACTGATTTTAGCGGCGTATAAGGTTTTGTGGCTCCTAAGGCGAGCAAAATAACACAATTACCTCATTGTTGGCGTGCCATATGCAATGCCTGAGATGAAACAGTCTCATTAAGATAATGCAGCCTTGGTCTTTCGTAAGTTGAATATCACGGTACATTTGTGCAAGAAGGGAAAGAGACATTGCCGAATCCATAATAATATTTTGTAAGGATACGCTAATTCATAATGGCTTGTATTTATAGCTGTGAACGGTGTGAAGGACGTTCGTGGTACTATAAGACGTCCCTGTGATTGCTTCATCATGATTTTAGACAAAGTAAGTAGGTGACCTAACCTATTGACCATGGCATCTCTGTTCTTTATAAAAATCAAGATTAACAGCAGACCTACCAATCATCATAACGTCCCCTCTAACTTATCAGTTTGACGGAGTAACCCACTACAGCTGATATTAATCCCATCCTACCAGATCTACGAGAGACCTACGTGTCCCCCTCCACTTCCCTTCTCTCCTTGTACAGGCCCCAACCCTCACTTACATGAGTACTGCACGTTAAATGATAAATTGGATTGCGTGCCTTAGTCGTTGAGGGAAACACTTATACATTTGAGGATCATTTATATCCTGACCTCCGAGCTCAACACATTACTCAGTTCATCTGCTACTTAGAATATATTGAACGTTGTATAACTTATCATCTATTCCTTCTGTTTAGTCTAAGTGATGTATTATGAATTATTGTCGACCTGTCCATAAGTTAAACAATATCGCAACTCCAGACAGTGAAGTTGTATTCTTGCTTGTTTATTAGTTCAGCCTAGCATCGACTTAATTCAGTTCAATACGCGCCATTTGGTCGGCACCGTTGTTCTTTCAGATGCATTCACAATTCGTTGTGACATTCAATAAAGCTAGCGACGCTAAAAAACCAATCACAGTTGCGTTTATTATATAGCATATTTTACATTTTATCCATGCAGTGGTCAAATACCAAACATCATATGGCTCACGATGTACTTAATATATTGCAAGCCTATTAAAATGTGTTCTATTGCATCGCATCAGATGACAAAATGTTCCTATTCTAATGAAATAATGCTAGGCTAAGTAAGACGGTCATTAATGATACCCAGTTCAACATTACATTTACCAAATTGACTGTCTGACAGGCTAATCTGCGCTAGCATCCATACGGCATTGCCGCGGGTTGCACTATAACATAACCTGAACCTTAGGCTGTCATTTATTAATAACACCAACGGAATTGATGTACCGTGCAATAGTTTGACTTGGCCATGCAAGACCAGTGAGGTAATAAACACTGATTTTAGCGGCGTATAAGGTCCTTTTGCGGAAACCACGGGTTTTTACGCTCCTTCGGCGAGCTAAATATCACAATTTCCTTATTGTTGGCGTGCTATATGCAATGCCTGAGATGAAATAGTCCCATTATGATAATGCAGCCTTGCGCTTTCGTAGGTGGAATATCACAGTACATTTGTGCAAGAAGGGAAAGGGACATTGCCGAAACCATTATAATATTGTGTAAGGATACGCTAATTCATGATGACTGGTATTAATAGCTGTGAACGCTGTGAAGGACGTCCGTATTACCATAAGACGTCCCTGTGATTGCTTCAAAGTTAGTAGGTGACCTAAGCAATTGAGCACGGCATCTCTTGTCTCTATAAGAATCTTTTTCCGCGTAAGGATCTTATTCTGACTTAAGATCAATAAGACCAACGGGTCTAGATACGAGGGTAATATTGAGGGCAAGACCTTTATCTATTTTATTAATCCGGAGTTCGACTCTTTACCATCGCAAGTGCGTATCGTATACAACGCCACACCGCACTTCACAATACGACAGTTAACAACTATTGTGGTGGGGCGACGATTGTTGTTTACTGTCGGCAAACCTCTAAAACCGTAATGAGAAACGCTTTTTAACAAATGAAGAACTGAGCTTTAGAATCCACAAATCCCTTTGTCTACTCACCTCATCGTATATGCAAAACTGTCGTGTTTGCCACAGGCACAGTATGTTTATGTATGGTTCGAAAGTGATTCGAATGTGCTTCGTTGGCTCTTTGCTCACCAACGATGCACATTCCGATTTATGCGCCTAAGACGATACAGTGGCCCGTTTTCGCGAACACTGTAACAGACTGTCAAAATGCGAATGTTATTAGTGCAAGCATATCTGATGAAAATATTTACACTCGTGTAGATATTACCAATTATAAGTCTCATTAAATGTGTAAATCGTCTCCAAAAGTAAAAATGGTTGATGGTGGCGCTGTGGTTATGCTCATGGGGCTGTTGCCTAGTGTGCTAGCCCTGCAGGGCGTCGTGTGACTATATGTATCTCACAGTCCGTAGGAGTGCCGTGGACTATGCGTTACTGAACGTCGTGGCAAGTAGGTTAACCATGCTCACACTTGATATCACATGATATCATGTCGTCTGATTGAATTAAGGTGATCTATACATTATAATCGATCGTGTTCAAAGCTATTACTGTAAAATAACGACTATTATAACAACTATAATCAACAACATAGTAGACTTTTCCGTTGGCTGAAATATTGGCAGTTCGTTGCTATTTAATTTACATCAAATAAGCACTAAATATAAAGTTGCCCTTATTACAGTTAAACGAAAGTGATCGTACATGTGTGAAATGATCGTCATTAATATTTGTATTGGCTGCTGCTCAGTTTTCAGCTGAGGCAATTTTTTCGCTCGATAAATACGGTCTGAGATAGCGGGCTCAGATAAGTGTGAGACGACTCAATCGAATATTCATTATGATTACGGCCCCGCAATAGAGAGAAAGATAATATGACGAATTCCATATCACACTCGGACAAATTTGCTGTTTAGATTAAGCATTCAACAGTTCCTTGCACTATGTACTGCCATGTAGTCTGATACGTGATCGATTCGACATGATAGCATACTGCCTGCGATAGTATTCGATTTACTCTCTATTTTCAAGGCCCGAGTCAGATATGAACAATAGCACCAGAGCTATTTATGGAAGTACAAATACAAGTACATTTACTACATACGGCTCACATACGACCAATTAATATACTTCATAGTTAAGGTGGTGAATATTGACTGATAAAACTACAGCTGACATCATTAGGCCCGTAAGGCTAGGTTCCATTACAAATCAACCTGCGTGAATTTACGTATCCTCGCCGACCATCCATTTCTTTTATGTCAATACAAATGCACAAATACGCCGAACGCTCTTCTGGATCTGTAAAACGCTCCCTCGCAGTGTCAGTTTGATTGCTTAGGCTATAACGCTATGAAAGCACAACTATCTAAAGTCACGCATTTTGCCTCTCTGGCATTCAAAGCAAGACGGCAGCAGGCCGGTTATCAAATAAAGCAAGCATAGAAAACCAACAGTGCTTGCGCACCGAACTGGCAATACATTACTGCCAGCGTGCCACATGGGCTATTGAACGAGACAGACTCGTTGTCTCTAAATTGTCACTGCGAGTTATGCGTATGGTACCGTTTCGTTCGCTGCTGTTTTTCAGCCCATTGTAAGGTTTACTCTACTATCTGTTCGCCATAATGGGATCATATTTGAAACATTTTTACTGAATTTTTAAAATGGTCGATGTTTCATAATGTAAATAGTTAACAAGCTAGGCATATTTTACAGCTTTCAAATCCCTATACCAATCCCGAGAAAAGGCGATTAATACCCCTGCACTGGATGACAATAGTATACTCGCAGGTGAAGGATTTTGGCGCATGCAACATCGAAGCTATTTGGCTTTGCGTCGGAGTTCCCTGTTTTACAGAGCACCTGCGATCTGCGAATAGCATCATTACCTCATATAGAGATTTATTGATCGACCAATCAATGAGCACAAATTCATTGTATAACCAGAAATTCATTGTATTCTGCAGAAAATAATTGAAGTAGTGGGTCTCAAATCGTAATGCCTCCTAATTTAGCCATTCCTTTCATTTTAAAATTTCTCATATATATAGATGATCACAAGCACCAATTGAAATACCACTGGCAATGTAGGCAGTAATCGGTAAATAACGCCTTTTTGGCGTTGTACTAAATGAGGGCAATTCCTGTTTGACAATAACTGTGCGCCTGCGGCCCATAAACTCCAATCTAAACGCCAGTTAATACAAATTTGGGCCGATGCTTAGCAATGCATATTGCGCTGAACCATGTTTACGATTTGGCTGCCTCATTCTTCTATGCAGTGATAAGGCAACGTATATCCCCGACACAATTGCCTTACTCCCGTCTATTATTTGGTAACTGCGGCTGACTATTGTCATCAATACTGCCAAGGAATGGTCAGCACTAACACTGGCTACTGGTGTGAATGACGACTTTTTATGCCGGTTTACAACGGAATCTTTATTAGCTTTATATTGTCAGAATACCATTATTTTAATGAAAATACACGCAAACCGATATCAGTATGCCAATGCTTTTGGGCATCGTAAACTTTAACGCGCGTGGATGTAAAAACGCGCGTGGATGTAAAACTACTGTTTTATATATATATATATATATATATATATATATATATATATATATATATATATATATATATATATATATATATATATATATATAGAGAGATAGATATATATATATATATATATATATATATATATATATATCTATATATATATATATATATCTATATATCTATCTAGATATATCTCTATATCTATCTATATCTCTATATCTCTCTATATCTATATCTCTATCTCTCATCTCTCTCTCTATAGATCTCTCTATCTCATCTCTCTCTATATATATATATATATATATCTATCTATCTATATATATCCACCTCTCTCTATATATCATTCTATAAAGTCAGTGTTTTATTCATGCTATGCCTTACAGGTCAGCCATCGGGGTGTGCGCACGTTATGATGTTATCCACCACGATCATACACTATTCCCACGTCAATAAAGTCATGTGCATTTATTCATGCGAGCCGTTAATAGCCATCGCATCCACAGTAAATATGATGTCACAGACAATGGGCACGAGCATAGTGAATCTTGACGTCAATACATGATAATGATGCCATTCACAAACACGTTTCGCATCATTCGACAAGAGTTATCAAGTATGTGTGGAAAAAATCCCGCGACAACTGAAAAATTAATAACACCTCAATCATGTTTTATGTAGGAGTTAGCATAATTAACAAACGTGTTGGGTTATATTTGTGAAACAATCACAACATCAGTAATCAAGCGTCGAACTGACTGTAATGTGCTTGGTCATTATTCTGCTCGGCAATTGCTCTGTGTGGTGATTGGACTTAGGCGTGGTTAGTACATGTTCTATACGAACTCGCAGCCAAAATTCACATGCCACGATTCAAGTAGTATAATCGTACAAATTCCCAAAGTGCATAATGTACCAAAGCCAAACGCCTCATGTATATATATTGAGTGTGTGCGGATATGGGTGATTGTGTATATGGGACAATTGTTGTTTGTACAGCGCGTAGAGCTTTAAGGATTATAAGCGATATCAAAATGGTTATTATTATTGGTATAAATTATTGTAAATTATTATCATTCTTTTTATGTGACAGTAGAGCCAATCTTTTCTCTGAATTCAAACAACCATGCAAAGCGTTGCTCATGCGATAACATATATCGTATAGATTGAGTTAAGGTGACATAGGGTGCTTCGTCTCGCAGCGGAGTATTAATGCAAGTAACACAACATTATGTCTTGCGGGGCAGATGTTCTTGCTGCTGAGCATTTTATTAATGCTGACGACACCATATGTGTCTATTTGTCACTGCTGTTACCATGTTTTTTAAACCATGGGTATCTTCCAGTTTCTTTCACGAAGCCTGCTGTTATACCAATAATCAAAATAAGAATGGGGATACTAGCAATACAAATAACTACCGGCGCATTGCTCTCGTCACATCTCCTTCAAAACTTTTCGAAATAGTGCTACTTGATATCACAGACAGGTATATTACTACCTGCGACGATCAATTTGGCTTTCAGGCCGGTCACTCAATGGATTTATGTATCTACACTGCAACGAGCATTATACGATACTATAAAGATCTTTACAGCCCTGTGTACACATGTTTTTCACATGCGTCGAAGGCCGTTGACAAAGTCAATCATTGGTTGATATTTAAAAAGCTCATCAACCGTGCCATGCCATTGGTTTTAGTCAGAATTTAAATGTTATGGTATCAGAAACAGTTAATCTGTGTTAAGGTGGATTGTGAATCCTCTCGATATTTTACTGTATCTAATGACCTTCGACAAGGTGGAATTTTATCCCCTTAATTATTTAATGTGTATGTCGATGATCTTTCAAGTCTGTTGTTGAAATCCTGCAACGGCCGATACATTAATGATAATTGTATCAACCATGCGGACCATTTATGTCTGATTTCTCCAAGTGACAATGGACTGCAAAAACTTCTGGACCTTTTTTCTCGATTCTATTGAGCTCCACATTATATAGTGTTCAATTCATCGATATCTGTTTGTATACCCGCAAACTGTTCCGTCCATTAGTATCGTTGAATGAATTGCAATTGCAGTATGTTGAATAGTGGAAATATTTAGAGCTTATGGTAAATGCAAATTCTAATGATAACGATGACATGATGAGGCAAATGCTAGTTTTATTTGGTTGGTCAAACAGTCTTCAACAAAATTTCTCCCGATGCTCATTGCATGTATAACTTAATATTTGTCAAACCTACTGCAGCATACTTAATTGCCCATATCTATCGGTTAATCATAAACAAAAATCGCTTAATTAACTTAGAGTTACTTAGAATAAAATGTACTGAAAAAATTTGGATGTATCAAAGAGAGAAAGTGCCAGTCATATGTTCGCCTCAAAGAGTATCTCAGGATTTCAAGCGGTCTGGTGCCATAGGGACTCATTGGTACCGTATTGTATATGCACTGCATTGAACGCTTACTTACATACATGTATTGTTTACTATGGGCCCTGTGCCTGAAATAAACTATTATTAGTATTACTATTATATTATTACTTGAAAGCGTATGGACGGAAAAGTATGCATGTTTCTTTGATTCGCCAGCCTCAGTCTGCTGGTGGAACAACAGCATCGTGTTTGGACAAGGCCGACTGCGATTTAGTACCGGGTACTATTGCATTGATTGCTGCGAACTTGACCTATGCACTTATCGACCCAGGTAACCGGAAAGTTTACAGCCCTTGTAGACAATGTATGTAGAATACCTACGAGAGCAAGTAATTTGTTATAAATCTGGAATCAAATCGACAAGTCATCAAATAACGCCGGGTTGGCGGTATCGATCCAGGCTATTCTCCGCTCTGAACACCCCATACAAAATGTCACTTTCTGCTCCCTTAATAAAAGCGCAAATATCTGCAGCCGCCAATGCATGCCTCAATCCATTCCAGCAAAGAGCAACAGCAAGTCATTTATTCTATGAGAGGCGCATATAGGAGGGATGGTATTTCTATGAAAGCTTGTGAGCCCCAAAGAGTACCATATAAAAGGATGCCCTTCGAGCTTTGTCTCTGTCTTGCGAATATGAACAAGCATGAAATCACAGTTGCGCTACGAAACCAACATTGCT
>CM067358.1:62641818-62664318 GCA_034190875.2 Urechis unicinctus | reverse complement strand
AAAAGCTTGTTCTTGGACGAACACACACGCAGTCATCATCTGTAAGTGATAGAACCTTTCTACAAAGACGACATAATCGCTGCACGCTTGGTCTCATGCTGCAAGACGCCCATATAATTCCGTGATGACAACGTGCGTCGGCTGGCGAATAATGTTGCAACATTGGTATTAATTATTCCATTGAACTATTGATACTGAGAAGCCAATAGTTGAAAACGAGTAGATCCATCGCCACATCAATTGCAACGAACAACGTATCCAAAAGTCTTGCGCTAAACAAAACCCATGTTGCTATCGGCGGGTAACGGTGCTTAGCTACTGAAAAATGAAAACGCTGCTTTACCAGTGCCCATGTTTCAATGGTCCATTCCCTATAAAAAAATGAATAACGATATGTACTGGTTCAGATTCGTGTCTTGACAATTCAGGAAATTGGAAAAAGAGGCACTGTAAGTTGGACACAAAATAGGTTGTTTCACCAAATTATAGTCAGTAAACTTGCAGCAATTCCTGGAGCAAACAAAGGAATTTTTCCCATACAGCTTTCGGCTTCAAGATGATCCCAATGAACTTATATTTCCTTCAAAGTGCAAATAAATACAAGCAGTGCTTAAAGGTAAAGCTGTCAATCAAATCTTGGTCTCTCTAATGCTTAATAAATGCTACAACTTTTGCCTGCATGTAAGCGTTTACTGGATACAATATTATACTTGCAAAGTGATTTCACTAACATCTGTACATTTCCTCTAACTAATATACAAAAACATGATTAATTCACCCATTTTCGCTACTAAAGCATGATCTATGTAACAAAATCCTGTGGATGCGTTGATTTTAACGCACTGTTAACATTCCTATTGACAGCGTATTGTAAAAACAGCTATTAACTGAAGCAAGCAAATTGATAAGATATGTGTTATTTGGCACACAACAACTCCCCATATACCATAAACACTTCCATTGTATTTGTCATGGAAGTTGAATTCATTAGGTACAGTTGGAAAATTCAAAGCGCATTGTCGATGAAACAGATATCTAGTTATCCTCAGTAGCTAGTTATCTTTTAAACATAGTTTGCATGATCCTTTTAACTTTCGAGCAGCAAATCATAACAGTTAGACATCAGTAACCAATCCTGTTTATGCAGTTGAATAGCAGCAAAACTTGGGATCGAGCTAACATTTAGCCCTAAGGTTCTCAAAATAGGATCGTAATCAGTGATAAAAACGGGCTTCAGTGCATTTATAGATTGGCGATCGCTCACTTGATCCTGCACCGTTGCAAGTAATCGTTGCTCTAGTTGACATGGTTTAGCACTATGAGAAGTGTATGCGGTATGTGATTCGTGACAAAGCATATTCGATCTCATATGATCCAGCATCATACGCAATTTGTTCCGATCATAATGCATCAATAGTCTGTCACTCGACAACAATTATGATGTTTGTTGTGCAGTGTTATAAAGTACAGAACATCATGCGGGTCTGAAGATCATCTGTGTTGCGTTACATCTATTGTCGTTTTCGTCGTATGATACGTTCCCTCTGTATCTAAGAAATGGCCTTGAAACTGGTTTTCAAGAGTAGATATCTCCCTTTTATCATTCGCTATCATTAGTTTTAAAAACTTACATATATATATTTCACTGTGAGCACATGATCTTCAAGAGACGCAGAAATAACCAAAATGATTTATTAGTGTATATGGCCTAATATTGTATAGTCGCCTCCCAGCTCTATCTGCTGATAGGCCGTGCAAATAACGAGCTAATTCAACAACTTAATACCTGCCATTGTGGCAAATAAATCCCCAGCTTAGGCGGGGGTGTGGCTTACATCGGACAATTTAATTCAGAGCGACCTTGTAAAATGTATGTTGTCGTGGCTAATCTTGCACGCCCATCTGAACTATATGATCCGAATGAATCGCTTGACGACAGCCTCTTTAATAATCATCTGTGGGGTGTTTTGCTACATTTGGTAGCAACGGTCGTGTAATGCTAAATGCCTACGCTGGTTCATCGTGCTGTGTTTCTCACACTTGATTCGATGCATTTGATTGTGGTTCTTTTCTATCATACAGGAAATAACTACACGCATTTGTAACCCGTGGAAAACCTATTCAACAAATTCTATTGCCTTATCCGAAGCATTTGTCTGAGTATATCTTCTGTAGAGGAACGCATCTCACTCGATTTGTCCATAGCAAGCCGGTCACGTTTATCGTTCCTCTTTGTCAAGCAAGTGACAATGCTAACGTGCTTTAATATATGGAACAATATTAGCCCGACTTTTTGTCACATGACGTCTGTGTGTTAAGAGATGAGGTGTGTTTTAATGATAATGGCATATATAATAAATTAAGCCCGAGCAGATTCGTAGATAAAAGCTAAGTTTCTTTGTTATATGATATTCGACGCACTAGTTTTGACGGGATAGTATTGTCAAATAAATCATAGAAAACGCAATGATGTGTAACATATCCATAGCCATAAAAGTTCCTTATATTTCATTATGCATGAGATGAGAATATCCTTTCAAACACCCTGGCTGGCAACTAGCGCTTAGTTTCTCAACCAAAGGCTCATGAAATACTTATTTATATGGCTCTCTACCCGCTAGACTTGACTGCTGATTCGTCTTAATACAGCAATGCAATATTTATTATGTCACCGTGCAAATCCTAAACATCGTAATCATGACGAATGCAGCAGCCACTACAGGTACATTGGTAATTTGTCTATTGAAAGGTCAAGGAAAAACGTTAGCAATTTCAATCGCTTCACATTCTATGATGTTTAACACATTCTTGTGGCCACATAGGGTAAAGTCTAAAGCAGTAAGTGTTTAGAATACGGCATACAATCCTCAACAATATTTTAATATCACAAATACTTTTAAATTCAACGAAGCCTGTCGATTAAAAAAAATCCACAAGAAACATATTCTGTCATCTAAATATTTGCATTTGAAAACTAACATATAATTGTCTGACAGTGCCTATAATCCAAACGTATAGAGACATTGGTACGAGCAGTCGACAGGCGGTGCCGCTTATAGGGGTATAATGGGGTGCAGTGTTGGCAAAAGACTGTTGGAAGCGCACCTGTTGCAGCTGTGATACTTTCAATACTGACAACTCAGCATCAATAAGAATGTAACGATGGCGCGTGTTAATGTAGTTTTCCAAAGATTGTGCCCGCGTCATGCACATCTGAAATATCAGGATAGATGGTATTACTTTGTTTGGTTTCCGTCGTTGCGTCAAAAACCGGTAATTTGACAATGAAAAAGACCACTTTCATTTACCTCAAAACTCCCTTTGATTCTGCTGATTGGTGTTATCTTGAATTTGAAATTTCCAAGTTTGTAGTCCTCCAGGGTTAGAATACAGACCTGTTCGAGAAAGTTAATAAAGAAGCGTCATGAGTATTCCACGAGGTTTATCGTGATAAAACTATTCGATGAAATGCGTCCATGCAGTAAAAAATCAACAAACAACCTGCTGGGTGCTTTCGCCGTTTACAATTGCAGATAATTTTTGCGTGAGACGGTCATTGCTAAACACCAGGGGTGATTGCGATTCAATGAGGTTTTGTTCGGATACACTGTAACCTACTTGGAGAAACAATCCTGAAAACGAAATTGACACCTTTGTAAAAAGACATATTCTGTGATCAACCGAAAAATTAATTGCTACATTTGGTTCAACCTACCTGCTTGGTTATCCATTTGAAGTAATGATTTGGCACACACAATTTCAGAGTGAATGCATCGGCAATGGCCGCGGTGACGTAAGTTGAACAGGGCCCCATGCGCTTGACAATCGACAAATGGTAATAATGTGTTGACCCAATGTATCAATGACCAAAGCTATTCAGTAGTAAATCCCAAAGACAATCGGATAACTGCTGATATACATATCTAATTTAATGAATTTAAAAAAAAATCCTTTTGTTAATCTTGTCAAAATAGACCTTAAAGGTAAAACATGATCATTAATTCGTCTCACTGTAAAGCCGGGGTCCAATTCTGCAAGGGAAAGCCGCTGGGCAATGCATCATGTTGCAAAGGAAACTGCCGGTTACGTTGCAATAACAAAGCTCGGAACAGGCACTGTGGTTGCTGTATTGCTGAAGTTATACAAAACTCTTATTTTCGCTGGGCTGCGTGCCAGATTTGTTCATTATTATATGTGAAGGGCATATATGTATGGTGTAGGGTTGCCTCGATGAGGTCATCCATAATTGATCATATATTAAAATGTCAGGCTTACCCGAGTAATTAACGGTGCCTTCATATAGACAGGTGCATCGTATGATTTTCCGCCTGAACATGCTGGAATAATTTGTTGCAGTCTTTAGTACATTTTACACGGTAAGTATAAACTTAAGGAAATTACCTACCTTACGGCAAATATTCATGAATCAGATCGCCGAAAAATACCAGCCTAGCGCCAACAGTAGTTGTTATTCTGCCACAAGATGTGCTTCGACTGGCCAGTTTTAAACCCTTCAGCGGACGTCAGATTACATAATTATGCTGCATTGACAGATGCATTACTGAAAACACACCAGAATGCCACTTACCTGCCGTGATAATGTTGTCCTGGTTAGGAGCGTGACGTTCTGGTTTAGTAGTCGGTTGGTTGTAAACGGAGTCATACTTCGACTGCACTAGAGTGTCAACATAGCGTAATAATTATCTCAACTCAGTAATTTTACCCTCGGTCATGTTATATCGTTACCCATCGTATCAGTGACTGTTTAAATAGAAGTGCTTATAGACCGTTGTACACTACATTGTGAGACGGATCCTACCTAAGCACGCATTTTCGTACTGCATGCGTCGGCGAGAGTGCTCACAGTTCCCGAAATCAACCTGGGTTGCCGTTGTGCACAAGCAATTGGTGTGGATAATGGTTCCTATTGTAGAAGCATAGGCTGCTTGACATCGATTGGTTTTATGTACACATGCGCCAGTAGTTTCGTTTACTGCGCAGTATTGCTCATAATATTTCCACCGCATGCTGCCAATCGTAAAACGATAAGGGTTTAATGGAGTTCCTAATCCTTGAAATACCGGCATATGGCAGTGTTACTGTCGACAGTAGGTCTAACATTGGATGATGTGAAATAAAACGATTTGAACATACCTGCAGTCAGGATCAGCAAGACATCGCTGCAGCTGCTGTGAGCATACTGGTGGGGGAGTATCCACGATGGAGCAGGTGGTTTGCAAACTCTGCTTTACTGACAGACATAAAGGGCTGCCTGCAGGACACTGACAGTAAAGTAGCCCTAAACTGTAGTCAGGTTTAACCATTAAATAGAATTGTTGAATTGCATAGAGGCAGTCTTTTCGATTGCATCTGGCCAGTGTTCTATTCCAGTGGCATGTTGACATCAGCTCTTGGAGCTTTTGGCTACATACATCACTCTCATGACAGCGCCAAAACGCTGATAAGCAACTTCGTTCTGCAAACATAAACGTTTGTACTTAAGAATTGCAAGCCGTTCTTTGGCAAGTGTTGTAGCTAGAAGGATTTGAAATGTAGCACTTGCTATGAGTATCGACCATGAATCGATTGCAACGATCATGCCCTAATCACCAGAACGTAACAGTACTGACAACAAAGCATGTGAGGGTTAAACACCTGATAAATCTGCGGGGGCGATAGATGGCTGGTGGATTCGAAGCTTGCGCAGCAGCTTGCCATAAGACGCCTCATATGGCAATGTTGATTCCATATAATAAGGCACCCAATCTGCATATTAAAAACTAGCTGGTAAATGTCGCTGTACATTACGACTCAATTACAAACAAAGTTGTATGCCCGTCATGTATGATTGCTTGAATAAAATAGGCTATTGTGAAAATGCAGAAGGTTCGGCTACTTATGTCACCCACGACAAATTATTTTTTGTATCTCTAAAAGAAGCTACCTGTACAAATGTTGTTTGCAAACTGCTCCTGTAACCCATTGCACCTTTCAAGGGTTGGCGAGGCATGCATGGGACAAGGGCAAGTAAAAAGTTCCATCGCGTGCTTGCGCAACTGCTTCAATGCGTTCGCGCATCGCGTCCTATTTTGAAAAAAACAATTATCATGGTTCACAGTTTATCTCAGTTTGCACACAAAATATAAATAGGATTACATATGCAGACGGAAGCTTAAAATCACTACAAGCGTTCTTTTATCCAAAGATAAAATCATCCACATGTGATCACCGTACACGTTTGACGAAGCACATATGTCATCGGTGCTCTCGCATGAAGCGAAATCATGAACAGCTTGGGCACACGGTGGAGTCTGCAAGCATTCCCTCCTCATGCCAATACACGAGGACCGACCCCGCCCCTCCTCGTCCTCCTCTTCATCGGATGGGGCATTAGAGTTATTCTCTGGGAGATTCCCCCCGGGTATCTGACCAGGGTAGGGCGTCACACGCACGGGTATTTGATGCGATGGCCGCCCAAATGTTATGTTGTGAGCTGGGTGACAGGATGCATTACATTATGGAATAGCGTGTGATTGATCATGACTATGCTTCAGCTCAAAACAGCAAATAGATAAAAGCTAGGTCTGAAATCGGACACTACGTATTTGCAATGGATGTCCTTTTATATGGACTGCGCAGAGAGAAAGCATACTAACGAGGCATTGTAATGCAGAGATGATTGAAGATGGTGCGTTGGAGCTCAATGCAATCGCTGGCATCTAGGTCAATCGGATCACATGTGCAGTGGCGAAAATAGGCATTGCGTTGCAACGACGACAACACCGAATGGCAGTGAACGCGCTCTGACGTTTGGCATGTTGTCACTGCAAAATCGTTGCATTAAGTAGGTGCGAGACACATATTCACAAAGTGAATCGGGTTGCATTGCCTTATTGGCTATTGTAATGTAAATAACAATTCCATGACAGTTTATTGGGTCGAGCCCAGCATTAACTTGGCAGCGTTAATCAGGATGGAAAATCGAACAGGGATCAACGCGCTATTAATCGCATTAGCTTCATACGTGATCCTTTAATTACTTGGGTGAAGGCCATGATGAGGTCTACATAATGGAACAAGTGAGACTGAATACGTCCAATAATTCATGAATCCTTGCTCCGAAAGGATCCAATACTGATTAAGCGATTCTGCTCGGGTCACCTTATCTATAGTTTTGATACCTGTTTTATTTGATCCAGCCTGCGGTATTTGGCAGACTACTGAACATCTAGGTCAAAGCTTAATTGTAAACAAAACTTCTAAATTCATTTATGCACTATCATTTGACCCACGCAGGAGAGTTTTTGTGTGAATGGCAATGCCCGTGGTCACTTCATACTCACCGCTTGTATCGCACACTTCTGTCATTGTATCCAGCAATACCTTACACGACGTCTGTCCGAGACAGCGAGCGCGACCTTCTAGACAGCCCATGTCTTCCATATTCTCGATGTATGACGTCGCATAACACACAATGAGAGCCATGACGAATATACCTGAAACATATGAACACGTTAAAGCATCCTTATTTACGATGAATCTGTAACTGCAATCGTTATAAATGCCGCATTTGTGAAGCAGAGCCAGCGGACCACTCTGCACATTTCTATCGCGTACCCGGTCGGTCTCGATACGGCGTGTATAAGCATTAGCTAAAAAAAACCGATTCACTCTCAGTTATCTTTCAGTGCAAGTATGCAGCCATGACACCCAACGTTACCCGTATAAGCGCCAAAATAAGCAGCCACGGTCTGTCTATTTCCACCCCGATCACCTCTACTGAGCCCCCTATACCTCCTTCTTCCTACCCAACTCTCCATTTAAACCCCTGGAAGTCGCATGGGAAATCGGGGCGTTAACAGAACCGCCCACCTATATCAACGCGTAAGCCACCATACTACTACTGCATGATTACAAAAAACTAACGTTCCATTTTATCGTGAAGTACAGTGCTGGTCAAAACTCTATTGCCCCTGAGGCCTTTTACATTGCCATGGTATATATAACAGTAAAGGCTCTGACCACGCGACCTGTGACGCTGCGATTAGTCACACTGTCACGTCAAGTTATATTAGCAGCATACTGGCTTTAACCAGGGCACATATAGCCGACCTTTTACGTGATGGTCTGCGCCGTATGAAGATTGAACCATATGCAACATCCACATATCATATATACAGACAACAGCAATCGCTCAAAACGAGCAAAGATAAGATAACATTGGGGAAACAAAAGCTGGTTTTTTTTCTTGTTTTGCATGTACTTCGCATGATAAATACGGTTTGAAAATAAGATGCCAGTTTATTGTGCTATTTGTGTTATCAGGTGAGTATCAACCTGTGTTGTACATGCCTCATTTATAATGGTCTATATTTTTCTCTTATTCATAAAGGTGATGTCTCCACGATTAAGAAACTGCTCATGTATTGAATCTTTGTCTTAGGCAATGACGTCCATGATGGCGCTCGATTTAAAGACAATAATAACCCGTTAATATACTTCCACCCTATTCCTAGAACCATCTGGTACGTTGACGTTCGGCTGTGTTTGCAATGGCCCAAGTTATTTTATTTTGCTTATTGGAGGGTTTTTCAATTAGTTTCGTGGGTAATGCGAGTCTGCGGACATACAATACACTACTACGATACCAATAGCGCGATATGTAAAAAAATATTTGGAAAAAAGTGTATGCACATGTCTGCATGTGTGCAAGCTGCTAATTGGCTCACACATTGCCATATTGCAGAATGAACCCGCCTGCTGTGGTGGTTAATAGTGTAGCGTGGTTGTCACCTTCAAGGCTTCTACTTGTAGTGAACGATAATGAGCGGGCAATGATTTCCTCGCAATAGACACCGGAGGGTTATTAACGTTGAAGAGAAACTTATACATACAGTCACTGCGAGGAACATGGTAGGAATCGCGATGCGATAATTGTAGGGATTACGATGGGATCACAGAGTGGATAAGGGTGGAGTCACGGTGGGAGAAAGTGACATTTTGTGAGTACCAATCCACAGGAAACATAATACTATAAGAAATCCCATAGGGCCGTGGTAGTAAGTGTGTTAGAAAGCTATAAAAGTAATATAAATGTAAAGGTTGGTAAATGCAATCTGGAGGATAAACGAAATACCGTTAACATAACGAATTCTGGGATAAATTCCTTGTAACGTACTTCGAGCAAAACGCTTTGATTGAAATGTCCAATAATGGATTTTCATCGTGGAACTAATTCATGCGCGTGAATATATGCAAGGAGGAATCCTGACTAGATTGTTTTCCTGGGTCTTAATCATATCAGCAAAAATCAAATGACATCGGGCGTAAGTAATTAACAACCACAAATTATGACCACCAGGCATCAACGCAATAACCGGAAGTCTATGCGCCAACTGAGCGTGACTCGTGAATCGGAAAAAGAACGCGACTCACCAGCGCCAACATGAACCTAATGATCGCGCTTAACTGGCGTTATGGAGGTGCGCAAAAATATGAAGAGGGCCGTAACTGATAATGACGAGGGATCCGAACGACATCTTAGAGCAGTACTATTTTTATCCAAGTGCTAATTGATAAAACAAAAATAGCCCTGTTGCGTTTAAAACCAATCTCTGCTGGCCATGTCTTAGAACGAAATATACACTGCGTACGGTGTTAATAATATTTGTGATACTGTCATCATCTAGCAAGCCATCACCACGATATTTTATGACTCCACGGGGGTATATAATTTCGTGTACATTTACATACTAAGCACAATAGATGATGTTCGGACATTGATGTCTGATCAAAAAGGCGTTGAGCTGGCGCGCGTTTTTACGTGAAGACAGTATGTGATTGTCATTGATACCACGAATTCCTTATAATTTGGGCATTTTTATATTCATTAATAATTTCCCTATCACATAATACAACAATATCTTCTCCAAACTATATACGGCACCCATAGACCTGAGCAGCAAATTGAACTCTATTGAGCATATCGCCACATGAAAGCACTCACCATAGAACATTTTAATGGCCATGGTTGTCAGTGTAATCTCATTTCAGTGAGGCATCGATCTCGATTAGGATGCCAACACGAAAAGTCGTTGAATAGATTCAAAAGCTGTATGCCTCGATCGAACAAATTTCTGCGCCTATCACTTTGCATCTGGTAATCCGAGTCGAGAGCAATTATGCTGTGGAATGTGCGAGCATAGTGAATAGTTTTCTGATTTCCTGTTCTTGGTTCGTATTAATAGTTTATAAGTCTGTTGATTGGCACCAGGTAAATCCGGACACAGGAGCCGAGCGCTCATGGCATTCGAGCGAATTCATTCTCAATGCAAGCTGCTTCCTTCAACCAGCGTCGGCGCTTGTATTTTATAGACACCGAGAGGGCTACTCTGCCTGCAGTCGTCGTCAAGTTACTGAAAACAGCGAGGGTAACAGATGGTTGGCACACGGACGCC
The DNA here is from genome assembly GCA_034190875.2 of Urechis unicinctus. Lineage (NCBI taxonomy): Eukaryota > Metazoa > Annelida > Polychaeta > Xenopneusta > Urechidae > Urechis > Urechis unicinctus. The sequence goes on along the minus strand of CM067358.1, from coordinate 62,653,861 downwards.
GCGCGGCGCGGAGGATAGCTTCCTAGCAGATACAGCGGTAGGTGGGTGGTAGTGACTCGTCAGCAGTCACACGCAAACTGAGAGTAGCTAGTCACTACTCCGGGGGATAAAGGGAGGAGCGAGAATAAATCGATAGAGCTCGACAGGCGGCATGGGGAAGACGAGGGGACGTCGAGCGAATAATAGGTATTGGATATAATGGGTGCGTGAGGCTAAACTAAAGAGTATATGGAGTTGGTAAATGGACAAGCGCTGATGGTTTCGTGAAACGTGTAGCGATTGAAAATAAGTTATCGCTTGAGCAGTTATTCCTTGATCGAAATTTCTTTGCGCTGCAATTACTGGATAAATCAATAGGACCTACGCATGCAAAATGGTGGTCGATAACATATGGAAGAGGCAAACAACATTCAAGCTACAAGGTTACTGTTTCGCAATACTGATGTGCGTCGAAGTATTTAACAAATGTTCCTTCGAAGGTTATAAGTCGTTATAGAGTTCCGTCCGATGGTGGCGTTCTAGCAGAACAGTGTTGATTGTCGTTTTTATTCAGGTGGGCGATTTCGTACACATTAACTATATTGTACACCGACATATTTATGTATGAACTACCAGCCTAATGTGCACGGAAGTTTATGCGGTACTTGGCAATGTCCATATATAACTAATGATTACTAGTTAACTTGGTATCTTTTGAATATGTTGTCTTTACATCTGCGTCCTGGTGGTTCATTTGTGAGCCAATCTTATTATGCAGCGATCAAAGCGTTGCACGATCACCGCTTTGAATATTTTCATGGCGGCGTAATCGGATGGTACATTTACTAATGAGGCAATTTTCTGTAAATGGGCAATTAAAGGGCGCAGGTGTGTGTCCATTCGTTGCATGTAATCGTGTTAACAAATGCCTTGCATGCAGAGACATAGGGGAGCAACTTGATTAATGCGCTACTTAGCATCTGCATTGAGTAAGCAATGGAAGATAAATGCTGCACGGTCACTCCGCCAAGCACACTGAGTGCTCCTTGAATCACCAAGTGTCGGTTTCTCTATAAGCGATTCTGCTCGACGAGGACGCTGATGGCGATTTGAAGCGCAACGAGCATAGGTGCAGCATGGTACACATGGTGCGCCGAAATGTCAAATTCTTAAGTGTAGTGCCATCTGGAGATTAAGTATTGATTGCTCATTGAACAAATATGTAAGTATAATCATTGACATTTGGAATTATTTTATACATTTAGCAGTTATCACAAGAGGGCTTTCGATGTGCCTTTGAGAATGACAAGATGAATCACACACTTACTGAATGTGCCCCAGGCAAAGAAAAATTATTTAAGTAGGACAAGCACGAATTACCTAGCTGGATTATCTCGTCCATTACACATTATTCCACAGCAGTCTCTAGGTTTTGCATTCTATAATGTCCCAACGTTAAGTGTCTGATACTGATAAATATAACAAGTCTAGTAACGACTGCTCTCCGCCCCTTTTTTATTGTCGCCCATTCATGATATCGCGACACTATATGTCTGCCTCACCAAGCAAATGAGGCGCCATCGAGGGTGGGGCCTGGTAGCCCAATTGTCGTCGGTCTACCCATCTGCTTGTTTAGTATGGCTCTCTGAACGTTCGTGGTTGATGGCTATAGATCTAATCGGGTTATTGTTATTCACTGCTTCTACACATTGGTCTTTTATCTTTTTGATAGCAGTTGGCTACATCGGGGTCTACGAATACCGGCAAGCGCTCAGCTCATGAGAATTGACGTTCATACTGACTTCATAATAGCGTTTGCGACGGGACAGAGATCATTATCTTTATTATTGCTTCATGCAGATTTTTAACGTATACTAACGACATCGAGCGAGCCGACAACCTCTTTTCGCCAAACCCGCCCGATCAACCCACCTTCGTATTAGTAAAAAACAGCGCTGATTATTTCATCATCTCATTATTGCCAGAAAAATGATAACAAATCGATTGATATTCATAAAATGACATAGCGGTTACTTGACAAACTAGCGGTGCGCATGTAACGGAATAAGCCATTTTGGTAATGGTTTATGGATCAAACGAATAATGATTAATCAAGTAATTCAACATAATGGCCTCTAACATACCTTAATAGTATGGGATTCTCATTAATATTGTAGCATTTAATAGTGCTATTGTGGAGCAAATGTGATTTGCCATATTTAAGAGCATCAACCTACATAAGCATGCATCAGTACTATATTTATCACGTAGGTCAATCTTCTGATGCCTCTCAGCAGGCAATGTTGTAGAATGTTGTGCTAGAGAGTACTTTGTAAAGCAGTAATCTATCCCAGCTCGATTCAGGCTTCTGATTGCAGCGATACTCTCAATATGACAAAGTACCGAACAAACTAATCTGCTTGAAGACTTTACTCTTGTAAACGAATATGCTGTGATATGCAGTCGCAGCATACGATACATCAGAAGCAAAACTTACAAACAATCAGCAATATCTCTCTCATGATTCATTGATCAAATCGGTTGCGTTGTCAAGTATGCTTGATATATTCTTGTTCAACCACTATAGACCCTGTAGCAAGTTTCATAAACAGACCTTACAAACTACCAAGACTTCATATATATGATGGCGCATCGTGCATAGACTTGGTCAGGGAAAGAATGCCTGGTACCATCAAATCAATGGCTTGCACCGTGGTGGCTGTGTATCCGGATACATTATGACATCATGAATGTTATACATACATGTTCACGCCTTGAGGCCAGATGCGGATGTAGTCCTCAATAGCGCCGGAACCTGCAGGGATTCAAAAAAATGGTTTCCCTTCTTTGGGACGTCTATCTCTACAGGTTTAAGTTGATTGATCGCAAACATTACGAGACACTGATTCTCTGTTCCGGTGTATAATTGGGTTATGCGTTGTAGACACGGCTGACTGAGACTGGGCGTATTTGATGGATGAGACACTTTCTTGTCGGTTCGATTGTGGCCGTCTCAGAATGTTCTGTTGGTTATTCATCATTTTTATCAGCAACTATTATCGTCGTAAACGTATTTTACTGAGATATTCGGTGAGCCATCAACCATTACACGTCAGGCTTTCACAAAGAGCATATGTTCATTCCATGTCCTATCTTTTCTTATATGACGGGAGGAAGTGACGATATGAGGGCTTTATTCTTCTAGGAATATGATGAATAATGTCATTTGGTGGATGTTATGTCCTCGGTGATGAACTGATGCAAAACAGTGGCTCGTTTATCTCAATATAACTTGGATATTGCTACATCATAGAGCGTTTGGAGTGAATCGCAAAGTAAAATTGCTAATTTTGCCAGCTAGCGTTAGAAAACACAGGTGTGCATCAGTCAATACATCGTGCTCCTGGTAAAGATGCCACAGTTGTGGAGCAGCATAATAGCGGACTAATTAACGAACTTCAAACAGGGCGGAAATTATGATCAATCTATGATCTACAAATGTCAGTTATGTCGGACGTACATATGACATTACTATGGAATTGCCCGTTTCAATGAGTTTGCACTGTTAGCACAACGATGATTAAAATATGTGATTGTTGTCATCTATTCCAGACTTATACTGATATACCAATGAAATCTGTTAGACCATTCGCAAAGGGTCCGTGATATATGTTGATTAAAGCGACTGATATAAACCATCAAATAATATTAAATGTTACCTATCGCGACGGCGCACAATTGTTACATATCAAAGACTGTGCAGTCCATGACGTATTGAATTTTCTACGACATAATTTAGTCTTGGTTACCATCGTGTGGGCCCGATTGTATGCTGAGAAATATCGTCTTACCTGCTATATAAACACACGCCATACCCCATAATGCGAGTCAATCAATAATCGTAATGGAATTATACAAATGTTTGTTTTATAATTTTCCATCCACTGCAGGCAGGCGTGCTCTATATAACTATCAGCGTTAGATAAATTTGTATCCGTTGTCACAATTGTCGACGCAGGTATAACAGCCATAACTATCATTGTCACCATGACGGCCACAATCATCAGCGTCACAACACCATTGTACATTGCATAACTTCGTGAACAACTATAGTTACAATTTTTAGTTGAATGGCAGTTTTAACCAATCACGATCGCGTGTGTGCGCCTATTGTATTGCGGTGACATTTTTCAAGGTCAGCTACATTTATGTAAGAATTGCTGTGTTAAAAGGTTACATCGGAATGATATTTGTTATCGGAATAATGTTCGTCAATATTATACTATAAGTCATTGAAACAATATATCGAGGTACAGAAGGTTTTCATGTGCTGTTGATACTTCTGTTGACAGAATCATGAACCTAAGTATTTTTAATCCACAAGAAATGATTTTCGATGTTGAATCCACCCATATGCGCAAGGTTAGCTTTCCAGTGCATGTCATTCGAAACACCCTTTTGCTTAATCGAGTAAGAGCACTAGGTCGGTCTAGTATATGCTACAGCCGCAATCGACCCACCAGTGGAACGGGAATTGCGTACTGGTAACTTTGGTAGCTGTATTTGTCGTGTGCAAGATACATCAGTAGCCTTGTAACCAATTGGCTATAAACTACTCCTCTACCTACATTGCACAAATGAACAATATAGGATAGCGGCATGCTTTTGTTATGATTGTATGTTTGAGAACCGGTGGCTAGATGGCATAAAACGCAGGTCCATCCTACTATGGCCAATATACCTGTGTCGCCAGAAAATGTTAATGATCTATTCACATAAACACGTCTTTCGCAGCAACATCGTCCGCATGCGTGTGACACACAAGGTACATATATAAAGGTGGCGCTTCAGTACGCCATTGGCAAATTCAATCGATCATAACGTACTTCAAGGGTAGCAATCCTTTCGCAACAGCATCTACCAATCTTGCCTTCAAATCAAGTCTTTATACTGTGTCATCAACCAAATATTGGTTTAACTGATTTGTAATTTATCGCGCTTCCCGATGGCGCCTCATTCTATAGTACTGAAATGGATCCGTCTTGTTTTGTACTCATCTTACAGTCCGTGTACCGACAGTAAAACAGCGAATTTCTTTACATCAACACATGGCTGCCAGCATTGATCGTAAGAGCGTGACCGCTTTATTCAGTAAATGAAGTTACACGACGAAATATCAGTGCGATGGTTCCAAACAAAAATACAAAAGTGTTCTTTTTTGGGTTTTTGTGAAAAATGGCATGAAATATTTTGCAAACAATTTTGGCGATTGTGGTTGATAACCTGATGTGCTGGTGTGTAAATCTGTCTTGACCAAGGGAACTGATAAAATTGGGAATGTAAACAAGCTGTGCACCAATCATATAATCCCATATTGTACAATGTCAGTGAATAAAACCATCCGCTGTGCACAACTACAGTTTAATTTAGCACACGACGATTTTAGTGTGAGGATGAGTTAACAGCACAAAAGGTGATGCGAGCATTATGACAATTGTTGGTGCCGTCACTATCCGCCACAACCAGTAATCCCGAATTACAGTAATTAATTACTGTACCACTTACAGCGCGCAGTGGAGCTGCCTCAACCGCATATAGGAACGCACTGTATGGATAAGGAATGTTTAATTACATCAGACAACGTTTAGCCACAGAATGTTTAGTCAGATTTGATGTTGCATTATTCACTGCAGGATGTGGTCAGCTGACGTAACGTAACATTTTCAGCAGCCGCTTTGGTTAGATTGATAATTCCGCACAACCGCTCGTGTAATGTTTCACCTTCTCCGAGCCCTGGCGATGAAATGCAGTCAGCGCAACACTACCACCACGCGTTTCGTGTCAGTAGCGATTAATAGAGTGTACACAAACGAAAATAGAACGAGACTCGTTCATAATGCTACTGCAACAAATGTTTTACTGTCGTGCGCCGTTATTAGCGCCAATAAATCCAATCGTTGCCATGGCAGACGGGGTGGGCATGATATATACTTCTCAATTGGTCCAAGCAATTAGAAGGTTCGCGGTTTGGCTTGCATCAGTATAACCGTTTTCGCATTATATTGTAAGGCAAATTATACATACCAGTTCAACGTAATAGTACATCGGGCTTTTTGCCTTTTCATTGTGCTTCCAGTCTAGTCAATGCCTTAGTGCACAGTCAATCGCTTCGTTATATTTTTAGAGTTAAAACTAATTTAATTATAGGTGATGTGTTCCTTGTTTCGACGTTCCTTCACACTAAAATGCTAATTTGAGAATATCTCGCTTTTTCTGGGGCTGCATAATTCACAGCATCGCAAAGCACTGATATTTGTAATTATGAATGGCAGTTATCCTGACGTATCTCCTATTTAAAAAAAAAGTCTTAGCTCTCGTACAACACGGCATATGAAAGCATGCTGCCGTAAACCATGCGTCTCTAGTTTATATATTCACTGCCAGGGCGACAACGAATATTGTTAACTGTCCTGCACAAACCTGCACTGCAATGGTGACCAGTATCAATGCGCTAATGGTAACTGGCGACAAGAATTCACATCCTCCATCAGAGCAGTTCCTCTAACAGAGGGAACTCCCAGATAGCAGCAGTTCACACTGGTATCATTGATGTGGTCCTATGACATCTGAATGTAACGGTTGAACAGTCGGCTTTTAAATATTGCACCTGTACAAAATCGACACGGCTATTAGTATTCTAATCACATTACTAATGAATCAATGGTGTTACGTCTATGAGTAGTATAGTAGGGAAAGATGTACTTACGACGTGCCCTAAATATATTTCGCGATCGTCAACTAACGCCTCCATGAATAAGCTATCATTGTCGCGGAGTGTATATTGTGGAAATATTGTAATGCCGTAGTTACTAGATAATCATCGAAAACTAGTTAAGTAAATTCAACAATATTTTACACTTGGCTTCTCATCACTAAAATGATTTCCCGGCGGCGCCCGGAAGAAGAGTAACTATAAATAAACAATAAGTGTTCTTCGAAGACATATGCGGTACGATAAAATGGCACAGATTCAGCGGATGATGCCGGAATTCCTAGCTGACCAGTATAACCCGTACTTTGTCCCCGCCTCGACCCTTCACTGATCCCTGCTAAAACACCTCCCTAATCCACACCATAAACGTTTTCGAATCCCAGCCATGAGTCCCCCAACTTAATTGCGGATGGAAGCGAAATTAAATGGTTAACTGACATTTGGCCGTGCAGATGACAGCCTAAAATTAGTGAAATGCACAACAGAATCAGCCGCGTCATAGGATAACATGTTGTGGACCAGTGACACAATTATCTCAACACAAAGAATCATCCAGCCATGACTGGAATGATATCACGTCGACATTGTTAATATATTTGTTGAAGTAATGCAATGCACGCGCTGGGCAAACGCTTGTGACATGTTACCCCAGTACCCGACCAAACGAATGTTGTCTCTGACGCAGACATGCCTGGTGGCCAGCTTTTTTTGTTGTGCCGTGGTTAAAACTGGATGACTCAGTCGATATTCTATGTAGATACAAACCAAGCACTCCTTTACATGTCCCCTTGTTTCATATTTATTCATATCACATCGCAGTGATCTACAGTAATGATTTTGGCCGTCTTCCACTATTGAAGCCAAATGATGGCTGTAACGTGTATTATAGTCCTGCGGCGGCGCCACTTTCGCTCATTTAACGGAAGTACCAGTAGCTTTATAACTTTTCGGCAGACTTGGCCTCGACCGTTTGTCGGGACTAGACCATCAACCCATTCAGGTCGTATAATGCTAAACGAGACTATATACGTTGGATGACTAACCTACATTAATGACAACATTCGAAAATGTGTTGCAATTATTCTCAGTTATTTGGTGCGGACTTGATGTCTCCATTACATTACACGCCGGTTGCCCATTTAACATACGCTGTCAAGGCTACTTCTGGATCATTCGGCATAGGAAAAAGATCTGGGCCAATTATTGCAAATCACGCATGGACACATATAGGCTTTAGCCATATAAATTTGATACCATTCTCTACCTTATGTCTCTTGCTTTGAGATATGATCAAAAGTCTGGTCATGATTTGCCCTGGAATATCTAACCAAGTGTGGCAAAATAATGGAGTGAATCGATCTTTTTATTGTGTTAGCACAAATGGAAACCAAGACAGGCTGCCTCTTAACTACAGAACATTGTTGAGGAATGGCAAACCAAACGGTCTAAGACATAAGTACTGCTAATCGCTCAGATGTTCCTACGAGTCAAAATGCAACAAAATACTCCATGACCGATCAGCTCTTTGTAAATTGCCTGCAGCCAATAGCAGTCCAAGTCATACAACCTTGGAAAATATAACAACATCTTACTTTCTCAGGAATTGAGCAATTAATTTTACAGCTTAAGTAAATCTACGGATGGCCCATAGGAAGGCATTTGGCAGATATATTACATTAAATAACATTCAGGTAGCCCACATTGTATTGTAAATTGGTTTTCATTGCTCGTTTGATATTGCCTTAAAGTTTCCAAAACTTTGAATTTGTCACATGATATCCAAGTGAGGATTTGTGACGCGCATGATATTCGTTACACAATGATGTCCCTGATAGTCATCTGCGCCCAATCGGTCTCATATCTAATCAAGCCGTGTCGAGTATAATCTCTGCGCAGGGTTTTGTATATATCTTAGGCCTAACGAGAAAATGATTGCCCAACAAAATCGATATAATGGATCCGTCAGAACTATCAACTTTTATTTAACTTCCTCAAAGACATTGAGTGCCATAGCCGAATTCGCGCTTTTGCAAAAAAAATAAGAACTTTGTAAAACAAACTGAAGAGCTCCTCCTCAATTGTACTACGTGGCTATGACTCAGTGTAATGTAAAACTGACGTCGCTAACAGTTCGGTTGTGCTCGTCGAATGGTCGGTAGCTACCGAAAGGGCATCACAATGTATGAATTTCTCATATGGTATTTGTTATCTTTGGTCATTGGCCAAGCCTACCAAATCTAAATCGATACTGTAGGATGGACATGCCGTTTATTGTCTATGGAATATCCATCTATGATGAGTTCATCAGTTGACGGACCATGGAGTACCAAAACACCGTGAGATCGACACAGACAGTAAGTTGAACAGGATGTAGGAATGTTCCAAAGTTTGCTTGATCAGCAGCAATATCCGCCAGCACCAATTATTGTTGCATAAAATTCTATACATAGGACATCGGGAAAGCATAGGCACCAATAATCTTCTACGTTTGGATCGATATGGCTGAGCGAGAACAGATCATGTTAATTTGGATGGATGGGCTGTGCCCAGCACCTGCAACATTACGCACGGGATTAGGGTTGCTCGTGGAATCGTAGATAGGAAGGTATTGATGAGACCTTTATACTTGAGGCATTTGCAGATTTATAGTCTTTCCTCCGCAGTCTACCATGGTAGATATCAAGGTTGGCACATTATTGATCGTCATGGCCTCATTAAGTTGACGAGAACACGGTCGGGGCTTTTTTGCCAAAGGACTGATAGCAAAAAATGCCATCAAAACTAGGAATGCATGAAACATTTGTTGTTTGGTAAAGACGCTGTAGTATTCGTTGCATCCAAATGATATTGCCAGTGTTGTATAAGATCTTATTGAGCGATAAACAATCATTTGAGCCACGTTTAATGGTGATACACTTATACTCAATACTATATTCAATAATAATAGAGACAATCATTACTTCTGGCGGAAAGCTCATGGAGATTGCTACTGAATTTTAATATTCAGATTTGTGGTACATTTAAACTTGCTGACCGTAGATATTGATACAATTCGATTGCCATACCTATCCATGTACTGCCAAATTTCATTATTCATAATTACGCCCGCTTCCAAACAATTATCCTGCTTTCCTCCTGAATGGAGAAGCATTGACATGTTAATGTTGGCTGACGTAGGCGCAAGCTAGTGGTCGCTAAAACGTGCTATTTGTGGCAATAAGCCACTGACACACCATAGAAGAAACAGCCTTGCCAGCTTTGCCCTGGCAAGGTGACATAGCTCTTTGCGCCGCCATTATATCTAATGTGACACAGGCACTTTGGTGTCGAATGTAAATGAACCATGCCTGTTGGCTATCAATTGCGACACAAACTTCCGTTGTTTAGCAATATATTCTATTCAATTGTAAAGCAGAAAACATCATTTGATCCCATGGCACTGTGCAGGGTCTGACCAAATGCTGAGTATATTAAAACAACAAAGTGGAAATATCGTTGCCTGCTACAGCCACTTCACACATGTTATGCATATGATGACTTGCGAAATTTCAGATTGGCATCGGCAAAGAAATAGCGAGCCATCTGAGTATATAAAAGCAACACTGTGGAAATATCATTACCTACTATAGCCATTTCACAAATGTAATCCAAATGATGACTTGCAAAATTTCAGAGTGGCATCGGCAATGCTGAAATGATATGGAAATAAAGAGCCTCTTGTGATACTCTAAAGATTGCACCTCAATCAGCCGTGAGTAAGACCCTGTGTAAAGAACTCGCTGAATGTTCCGGCAAACCCCTACCTGTGTTGAAGTAAACGTTATTATAAATATCAGATCTCGCAGCATATATCCCATATTAGGATCTAGAGCATATCGCAATCAGGATTTAGTCTACTTCGTGCACATACAAACAAAGTTGGTAAGGGACCATGTGGGCGATGATATTTTCATAAATCGTTAGTTTATTTCAGCAAATGTTCTCGGTATATATAAGACTGCCTTGCAACGATGAACAAGCTCGGCAAATAAACAGTAACCTCGATCAAGGCCTCCTATTGCCTGATTGCAGACAAAAAAAAACGTCTTCATTACCCGCAATTCATTAAGTCAATAATGTTGATTCTTTTCACTGGAAACCATGTTAGTGTACATAATTAGGCTCTTATGCCCAATTAACATTATCAATGCGTTCGGATCTGCCTGCATTATTACACATTTTTCGGGAATAAATAACGACTCCTACATGTTTTGAGATGTACACCAAAGCATTAATAGTAAGATATAGCCGTATGCTCGGTGCATTTGAAGCACATATTTACCGGAACCGTACCATGTAATCGCTAATTAGCAGGTAATATTCGATTCAAAAATTACGTGAGTGGATATACCATTGTTAAATAGGCTTTTCCGTTCAAATGCAATCAGCAATGTTGATGGGCATAACTACTTATCTGTTTGATCGTTAATTATCATGTCTTTCGCTCTGATCTGCAAGTGTCCTTCAATGTTGAGCATAGTTGGCTGCTCGTGTAAGATTCTTCAGCAAAGTATTGTTTACATCAGGTTTCCTTGCGCTGCATGAGACGGAAAGTAAACTAGATTGGCACAAGCGCCAACGGCATGTCTTCCAACGACAAATGTTATCTCTAAACATAATGAATACTTGACCTATTAGTTCTGCAATTGGGACTGTGATTGCGCCTTGTTTACACAACGTAAGGTTGGTGTTAATGCACCATATGCGCCGCACAAGTTTACAATAGATGTAAGCGAGGGGAGCTGGTAACGCGCACTGTTTTAGGATAGATGTCACAAGCTGCTGCCGCTTAGATGTTTTGACATGACCCCTTAGCAGATGTTATGACATGACCCCTTAGCCAATTCAATGCAAAGCGGAGGGAAGTGATGAATGCCTCTGGTCGATTACGTAAGGTTTGGCCTACTTAGACATTTCCAGCCTGCAGAAAGTCTACTCGCTTTTTTGCTGTGAATGCTTAAAATACTGCTACAATCATAATTATGAGGCCATGTTCTAAATACTGACACAATTATATGTGCGCAAATACAGCCGTTTTAGAGATATCAGCGAGGAGAGAAATCGTAGCAAAAATCGTGTTGGGTGCGTGTCCTAACATTATTCATTTCACCTATATCAACGATTAGATCAAATACACTGACAAAGAGGCATAGCGGCCGTATTGGTACCAATAAGAAAAACGTTTGTAAAGATATCCCGTCAAACTAAGACGTCAGGGATGAAACGTGCAGTGCAATGTGTTGTCAACCCTCG
>CM067358.1:62566818-62636818 GCA_034190875.2 Urechis unicinctus | reverse complement strand
TCTGTCTTTATCGCGTCAAGGGCAACTCACCATGCCGAACGGTATTTTATCGCATGTAGTAATCACAAATCAATCAGATTTTTTGGAGATTGCATAGTGCATATATTTTCCGTTGAGTGACATCACAAATTGCTTAAGGTTTGGATAAGCGATCTCTGCCTATCTTATTGCAAGTGGTGCATCAGAATACCTCGATCATATACACACTTAATGTGTGAAAACCGCTACGATTTAATATCAATTCAGTAGCTGCATCATATTTGAATAAACTAAAACAAGTTAAATTACGAGATTATCGCGTGTGGTATTGTACCCGATGCCCTATGTGATTTATTATGAAGTAAAAACCAGGTGTATTTGAGTTTCCGGTCCAATGATGAAATTCTAGATTAGAGGTGGCACGCTTTGTTGACTTGCAAAAATGAATAATGGATGACACACAAGCTTCCGTAGAGCGCATTTATCGCCGCTAATATGCCATTTCTTTAGGGCCTGCTGGTCACAAACTTATTAATGTTTGGATGAGCAATCAATGCTTAGACCTTTTTATGGCAAGTGCTGCTTCTTAATAGCTATATTTACTTTAACTATTTTGCTGTTAAATTGTTTTGAATCTCTCTTTATCTTATTGCTGCGGAGGCGAGACACTCGACTAAGTAATGATTTTTCGTCATGCAATGTCCATGCCGGCTACATATTAATTTCCCTACGTTCCGTCGCGATTGGCTTTTCTGTGCTCTGACCCCTACGTGAAGGCTTTGGTATACATCTGGACGATGAATAAATTAAACATTTAGTTGTTTTCAGAATTAGACGCTATGGATCGAAACATTACTGAGGGACGATACTGCAGGTCAGTTCTAATTTGGAGTCACACTCGGCAATTGCACACCATCTGAGTTAATTTTGCAAGGGACATAGTGACGCCTTCGAACGAAGAGGCGTGTGGTTCACTTAATTTCACTACTCCTGAATCTAAGCTATTTTTGTTGAAATGCATGGAGATCTAATTTCCATTTCTAAAAGATTACTAGTTCGTATGTTACCGGCGGTCGCACGTATATATATTTTTGATGTTTAGAAAATTGGCAAGTATTTAAGTCATAATATTTAAGATATTGTGATAAATAATTATACGGTTAATAAATAATGTGTTCGGAGGTAACATGAACTACTATATAGGTAAATTATAGCCGAATGCATAAATGTCATATATCAAACAGAAACCGGCTTTTGTTTTAATTATTACATTTTGTGAATTTCGTCAGCAAAATATATGTTTGGATTACCCCTAACAACAGACGTTCATTTCTAGCATGCTCTGAATCAAAATGAGCTAAGGTCGACTATTGGTCAACAGTCCGTTCTTGCTATATCAGTGAAATGGTGGTATAATTTGGGTTTTCAACCGATAGAAATAGATATTTAAACCTATTTAGTTGTTTACTGTAGGCTTCACGTTAAACAGCCGTAGCACAGAGTGCAACTTTCATTTCTGTTTGATGACCAAATTTGTTGATAACTACGATAGATAGACAGGGACCAAATAATGCAAAGCCCCAGCGTAGGCGATGTAGATCCTGACTGGCCTTTATTGGTACTAAGACATCTGGAGGGCGCCACGACTGCAACAACATTCTTAGATTGATGCGTCATTAATTGCGACCACATCAGAATACTGCTGTGATCTGCGAAATTTGTAACGGGAGGGACTATCAATTCGTCCACAGAAGTTGAACAAGGCCACCGACTCGATTCATATAATCAAACTAGCAGTTCGATAACTTGGATCATTCCGCGAGAGAGGAAACAATGGGTCGACTGCGGTAAATATTCTAGATTTTGACAGGGTTATAATATACTTATCAGGTGCTCATGCGCAATTTGAGTTTTGGTCTGAGGGAGCATTTGTTAAGTAAACAAGGACAAGCGAGAAACATGTAGGATGCATTATAACGAAAATTAGCAGTCCACACTGTCAAAACCGTAAACTTTTTGGGATTCAGGATCATTCTTTTTTAACCGCTTACTTGTATGTTGGATAATATGTTATTTATGCAAATAATGATAGAGCGACTAAATTGCTTGCCAGCTAAATTACACTTTTGGATATTTAATACTTATATATTGCAAGATACTTAATTCGATACAACTTCTCTGATATAAGCCCGTTTCGACATTGTTGCTGTAACGATGTCTGCTCAAGGGCGAACCAACCAGCGCTTTTACAATGCGAGCTTCCTGAAGGCACATGAAAGAGTTTATAGCTAGACTAAGAGGGCTTAATGGAGGAGTCTAACCTGTCACACCCGCAGCAAGGCTATCGTAAGCAGGTAATGCGGTCTCGTACGACATGCGGCTTGTGATGAAGAAAGCTGGCCTAATGATTAGGAGAGGCGACTGCGCCCTCAATGCACAAATGACACATGACGAACAGCGCGCCCGTATTTAGGTGGCGTTGGTCATATTTCGTCATCCGAACGAAAGTTGATATTACGTTTGAAACTGTGACGGGAAGTTTTCGGTTCAGGGATTATTTTCCAGTCTGCTTACAATAAAGCAATATTTGGTTATGTTAAACGAAAGAACTCCTGTTGTAAGAAATATACATTCGAAATTTTGTGGTTTGTTATATTAGAAGACTGCATAAATAGAACGAAGAAGCAGTTGATGTTTATCTTTGTGACATGAGGTAGCAGTTGACGGGCAAAGTGCACCATGGCTGCTACACATTATATCCACTGCGAATGAAAAGGTCTTTCAATATTGATACCAGAAGACCTACCAGTGCGCCCATGTGTCGCTGCATTCATGACATAATTTGTATCGATGAATCAGAATGACAGCAGCAACATGTGCAATCAATTAGCCAGACCAACAATCCATCTCTTATCATGAATATGTGCATACACAGTAACACAATCGCGATCGGGAGAGCTTTCAATTCAATATTTGCATTCGATATTATTATACTGTCCTTTACCAGTATGCAGTCTGTGATGAAACTAATTTTGGTGTCCGGTCTTACCTTCAGAGGCACGCTATTACCAATCTTTTCGACATACATAGCGCGTAATGAGCTAATACCAATTGGTGTGAATCGTACTATTACTGTCGGAAACAATTGCACTATAGAATGAAACGGACAGCACCTATTGGCAGGTTAAATTTTCTAGTGCCTTTATAGATTCATGTACGTATTACTCAGCGGCGTAATAGCTTAAAATACCCCAAACAGGTAGCTCCATATACCCTTACGGTTTTGTCTAGTATTCGTACACGTCCTCTTATGCGAAAGCGGATTAGTTAGCAAACGCCAAACATGTTTTCATGCATCGTGGAAATTACAGAAGATCACAATACATCTTGAGTAATTGAGTGCCCATTTAGTTCTGGTAGTTTTGGCGATTAGCGAATACTTAATGCTTGGCTATGGAAGTATTGATATATGATTGGTGCAGCCAGATATCTGGCGTTCATATGACACCCAACCTGCAGTGATTATTGTCAAAGTTAAGTAGTCTGTCAGTGTAATATATCTGCTGAAAAAGACAAGCAATACACAGAACGTCGTTATACGTCCACTTTTTCTTGTGATGCCCACTCCGGCTGAATGGGTTATTATTCTTCGCAGGTTGCCAAATGTATACGCCATGGTAAAATCACTGTGGTTCTTTAGAAGCGTCCAACTTAATTACAAAACTGGATGAATCCTGAGATACAAAGTGAACAACCATCTTTTGCAAATTATACGTGTATTTAGTGGTAGATTGTGACCTTTTAAGAGCGAATGGTAGATCCCTTGTTTACACTGCGTCACTCCGGGGCTGTTAATTAACATTATCAAATAATTGTCTCAAAACACTACTGATTGCTACAAACCTGTTGTTATTACTATAATTAAACGATTTCCTTCAAGTCTTTGGCATAGGTATCTCCGATAAACGCAACATACGTGGTAGAGCATATGCGTGTTCATGCATCCAATTATAAAACGCTGAGATATGAAAAAACAACTCATTGCATGAATTCTTAATGTCATCGGAGCTGATATCCAAATTGTCACTGGTTTTGTAAGGTTTAATGTTTTGCGATGCAGATTCAACTTGTTTAACGGTTATGACATGATCAGAAGTGCATTTGCCCATTTTTGGCATCGTAACAAGTACATCTGTATACAGCGTTAATTTCAAGCTCGTTATATAAAAACATTTTGTCGCATTGCGAGATTTCTTTTTGCAGTCTTGTTTCGGCCTTTAGCATTATATACATATATTCAATTATCCCTGGGGGTTGGCATTTGTTTCCTTGTTTTTAGTGGGTCACTCGGGGATATTGAATTAATAATATCAAGTAATTCACCAAATAACTATTGATTGCTATGGGCATAATATCATCACTGTTATTCAACAATTTCATTTTTTTGGCATAGGTATTCTTAATGTCATCGGTGTTGTCAGGGTAAACGAAGATGATTAGTGAACAATGACAAAAAGTATTGGATTCGCAATTCAAACATTCTATCGTAACACTGCTCATTTTCCTCATACTTATAAACTTGTGTAGCTCCATGTTTGTGTCGAGCATACACAGGGTTATTGCATGCTATAAGATGACATTAGTTGGACAATTTATGATTAGTAAAATACTATTTGTGAGCATCTACAATACTTAGCATTCTTTCGGTGGTGACAATCGTTTAAACTCCTTTGACATCACAACCTCAAACAAGTATTTAGAACAATGTTATTCAACACTACATTCCCCGTTAACTTATAACAGGCTTATTGGTGCGTTGAATCACAATGGACTTACAGAATATCAATGTAATCAGCCAATAGAATCATCTAACAGAATACAAAGGGTACAATATAAAAAATCAATTGATTGTAAAAATTCGGCATAATCAGCCCCGTTTTGTAACCTCCATTCTTTAACCTGTTGGTGTGATCCTGTACGTCAAACATCAAAATCAACGACTGTATGTACGTTAAAGAAAGGTTCCAAAGCTAAGTTGGACGGCACAAGGGTCATGAGCATCACAAATATCTTCATACGTCACCAGCGCGGTATCAACGAGATTCGGAAGTGAAGGTAAGTTTCGGTATTTAAGAAAATTTCTCTTCACGTCCATCCTGTCTCAGCATGGTAACCAGTTATATATGCATATAACAAGGCTGGTAGTGCTTTCAAATTCTTCTAAAATAATAGCGTTTGGGATAGCTTGAAACTCAAAACTCGGCGCTATAGCACTACCCATGCGGGTGATTGCATGCAAAATTTATAGTGGCGTTAAGTGGCCCCATATGCAACTCTGAAAGAGAAAACATGTAAAGACGCCAGCTGTGATGAGCGTGTTGCTTTGTCATGGGGTCCCGTTCAAACACTGATTAAATCGGGTAAGTTCAATTCTTGACCAATCAGAAGACTCCGCATTACGCCGTGCCCCAGGGCGTTAAATCAACAGAACCATGTGCTTTTGTGGATTTCATGGTAGCATCATCTGAATACGCGCGTGTTTTTCTCCCAATTTTAGTCTCACTGTGCAGCTTCCCTGATGGAGCCCTCCTAGCGTAGCTATAGGCACATTGATCACATGACGGAATAAGTGCAGCTTCTAATTACTTTCCGGTGGACACTGATCCAAAAGCTTTTCTAAGCAGAGCAACATAGTACCCTTATGCTACCGCTGAAAAATTGTAGTGATCTACCAGAATGTTATATTAAGCGTCTCTATTTGTGCAACCTTCCATAATCTATATCGGTGATAATGATTACTTGCAACGTAGGGGACAACCCTATTTGTAAAACATTGCTGCTGTTGCTGCTATGAGCCTATGATACATGGGACAAATGGCCTATTTTCCAACAATCCAACGTATTGAAGCGGTTATTATTCCGCATAAAACAATGCACAATACCGATGGTGGCTTTCGGAACACACCGTGCATTCATGATGACAGCCATTAGGCTGTGCTCATTAGATGTAACTAACTATTTATACCCTGCATCGATTCTGCACTGGTAGTCTATATTTACGGTTTTTCCTTCTATATACCCATGCCAAAAAACAGTCAGGGTGAAAATTATTGCAGTAATCATAGCAATTACCCCCACTATTAGGTATAATACGAGCGGTTATCGTTTGCAGTCGCCTTTTGCGTTCACCTGTGTATTTTCTCTACAATTAACCTAACGCTGTAACACAACTGCAATTAGACAAGGATGCAATATCCAATCACATTCTTATGATCATCCGACTAACTGTTCCGACCGTACGAAAAAAACCGTCATTATGATATGTCGTTGTTCTACATATGTTTGTTCTTCAACCGGACCATTTATGTAATGGTAGACTATTGCAGTCCTATGAAAATATTGCTGGCGAACAAAAGTATATTCGCTTTCTTAGCAGATGTGGGTCTGACGTCAAAGGAATGACATCGTTCTATTGGGAACGTGGGAGTGTATTGAAGAATCATTATGGCCTTGGATAACAAATCACCGAGGAAATGGTACGACCGGAGGCAAACATGTTAATAAGAAGGTATTTTATCAAATGTAGCAAGGATCGCCAAGTAATGCCGAGACATACGACATCCTTTGGGCTCGGGCATTCAACCATGACGTTATGTATACATAACTGTCCACGGTTACAATAATATAAATACCATTGGTACGGCCTTGAAATCTCTGGCATTGTTAATGAAAATGAGTTTTTCGCAAAGGGATTTGCTATCTTATGATTCAATCCGTTTATTGTCAGAATTTTAAATCAATAATTATAAGACTCATATGAAGCTCCTCTGATTGTTTTTCTGTGGGCAAGGTACTATTGCAGTCTTGTGACAGTAATTGCTTGCGACTAAAAGTATATTCGCTCTCTTAGAATATATAGGTGTGACGTCAGAGAAATGCCATGATTCTATGGGGATCATGGGAGGCTTACGAAACCTTATGGCCATAGATAACAAATCACCGAGGCAATGGTGCGACCTGAGGCAAACATGCTGATAAGAAGGTACTTTATCAAATGTAGCAAGAATCGCCAAGTACTGTTGAGAAATACGATATCTTTTGGACTCAGACATTCAGCCATGACGTTATGTTAACATAACTGGTAACGGTTACAATAATATAAATACAATTGGTACCGCCTTGAAACCCCTAGCATTGAAATCAATTAATTTGATAACAACCAGTAACAACACATCTAAACGAGTGTTTCACACAGAGATTTGCTATCTTATGAGTCAATCAGTTTCTTACGGGAATGTAAAACGAATTGGGACGGCAGACAGTTCACCAAAGAGTACCACACGCATTTTGGTCGATCAATGCACCGGGTCAAACGGACGTCTCACTGCTGACGCTTATCCATTCTATGTCAATGTGATCAATAATACTGAGCACAAAATATCAAGCTTGCCCCCAACCAGTCATATGGCACATGTTACTAGGACTATTGACAAATATTTTAGTAACAATGTGGACAAGGATAGTACTTTAGATGAAGAAAGCAATATCACAGTGGACAACGGTAACCTCCGTGCTCTGATTGCCTTAGGGGTTAACTCATGTTATAAAATATAAGCGTAATACTTATCCTCGGCTAATACCGAAACGTACACGTCAGTTCTGGCAAACTGCGCAAAAATATCCTCTGATATATTCAAGAATCATTGTATGAATTTTGTTTGCATGCCATTTACTTTTCTGCTTTTTCTCTGTTGCATAAAATGCAGTTCAGTTACAAATGTAGGCTACACACTGATCCCCTTTTTGGCATAGTTGAAATCTGGTTTTATACCATTCAGACTGATCACCGATGAACGCAGTACTGACAGATGTGTTGAAATCACCACTTATATCACAAGGCATTCACCCCGAATGGGTACATGGAGCTGATCACTATACAAAAATCGTGATTGTCTCACCCTCGATAGACTGATAATGTTTACCAAATGCTACCACGAATAACGCAGGCATCATGGGGACACGAAGAGACACGCACCATACTCGGCTCAAGTTCACCTATCTATGTATTTCGCGTTACCGGTCTAGACCTGCAGACTGCAAGCACAGTGTAGATAGCTGGTGGCAGAGACACGACGGACGTTCACTATTTAAAAATATATGCTTACAGTGAAAGTTGTCACACTTTAAAGTTAGTTAAACTTTTAGGTAGTTAACTGTAACGCAATTACGTATTTACTTGCAATAAATGAGCAAGGGTTGACAAACGGTCCCTTGCATCGCATAGATATATAATTAATTTTTTAATCATCCCTCATCATCATGATTTTTTTTTCAATATTTTGACCTATTAATGATTTGCTGTTGACTTGAGTTAAAGATAAAGATGATATAAATACACTGGCTATGGGGACAGAATATAGATTGTTGATAGTCATTGCATCTGAGTGTGTGGCCAAGAACCAATCAAACTGCTAGTAACAAGTATTTTATTTAATATCTATTGATTCCTGAGATATTGAGTGCCAATAGAGCGTACGCAAAAGTATATGCTTAATGGCAATGTGTTTTGGCTGAACGAATTCGACGACGCAGCTAAACTGTGCTGTCGACATTGAGTAACATACAAGTTTAATTGGCGGTGTAAATGGCGGATTGTTAACCATTGTGGTATCGGCTAACGACGCTGCATGTGACATTACTGTACGTCACATGGTGTTACGCTTGAATACACGTCTTCAATTTGAGAGAACATAATGACGCATTCGAATGCTGCTCGCATTAAACCCCACTGACAGACCGTGTTTATTATCGTGAAATACAATCTTGATTATACCGTGTACTTCAGAAACACAATATAATGGAATCTTTACATTGCTATTGGTGCTATCCGTGTGCTTGTTTCCTAACCAAAGGGACCATGTATTGCGGATTCGAGCCCTGAGGTGTAGTGAAAGTACAAAATAACCATGCAACTAGCGAATATGAGTTTCCTAGTGTACTTTCTACGATATAAATTGATTGCAAGTATTCGACCAAAAAGCCGATGTGTGGTCATCTTGCATTATTCGCTGCACTTAAATTAATGGTTGTAGGGTTAACTCGATGCTCTGTGCTTTAACACTGCCCATGCATGTGATTCAATTACGTCATGACAACTGCTTTTAATGTACAATTAAACACGTTGTTTAGAGTGGTAAATTTAAGAAAAGGCGTGGCATTTACATGTTGTGCACACAGGTGCATAGTTTGTCAATAATTACTTGAAACCCTTTGTATGAGGATAGTTGTAGTAATTGTCACAGAGTGTTTGCCGCTAAACCACATGGCGCAGGTGATCTTATGTTCGGGATATGTAACGAAATGAAGATGATATTGACCTGCACTAAAATATGACCAAATGATTAACGATGGCAAGTTCTTATGTTTGTATGGCCCGCCAATCTTCACATGAAACTGGTAAATTGAAGTTTTACCCGCGGTTGATATTCGACGATTGGGATTCTGATTACTAAATAACAAAGTAGATACGAATCGTATTATTCGCAATAAAGAGCAATAATGAACTTTAACAGAGCTGGTGTGGACCACGTGCATCCCATTTCCTTCATTATTGAATGTTAACAGGAAAATTGCCACCAGCTGAAAGAATTTCTGATTATGATCACAGCTCCACTTTTTTTGTGTTGACTGCTTTGAATTATAGTTTAATCGACGCTAAAATTGTATGTAAATGACGATTTCTCACAATATATGATAGAACTATAAAATATGTGAATATATATATATATATAATATATATACATATATATATATATATATATATATATATATATATATATATATATATATATATATATATATATATATATATATATATATAATCTATATATATATATATATATATATATATATATATATATAATATACACATATATATACACATATATATATATATATATATGATATATATAGATATACACACACATCATTGTGTGTGCATATATATATTTAATATATACATGTATATATATATATATATATATATATATATATATATTATATATAAATAATATATATATATATAAATATTATATATATATATATATATATATGTATATATGCATATATATATATACATATATATATATAGCATATATATATATACATATATATATATATATATATATATATATATATATATATATATATATATATATATATATATATATATATATATATATATATATATATATATATATATATATCACGAGCACTGTTGTCATCTTTTTACAATTTAGACGAGCTTCACAAAGCTACCTTACTTCTCAATTATGATTGTGGCATCGTAAGACTGTTTAATTACGGGAAGTGCATTGTGATAATATAGTAACAGGGATGAACAGTGATTGCGTATGATTTTTTAAATATTATGCCCATAGTTCTTTTAGCTGATACAGGAAGTTGTATGCTGAGTTAACTTCGGTTTTGATAGTGTCACATGAGGTCCGTATCTACATGGAATAAGTGATCGATGAAATTTTATCGCGACAGTTTTTTCCAGATATGTCGTGTAGTCCCACTGGGAAGCGCTTATATATCGACGAGCCGTAGATTATCAGTGCTACCTACCCCTGTCTATGTCGCTAAATATGATAACTGACCTCAAAATACAGATAAGCCGTAATATTGTGTATGCCTATCGTAGTATGATCCAAATTAATCATATTAAGGCGGGCTATTGTTGGTGCAAATTAGCATATATACTAATACTCCAGATACACATTATTGGCACATGAATAAAATATTGCGACTACATTTTAACAACAACAAAAATGACAGAAACCGTAATGGACGAGTATGATGCAGTGAACTGCAAAAACCCCCTAAGTGCCATTATCCGCCAACAAACAATAGCTGTACCTGTATCATAATCACTGGGATTTAAGTCCAAAAAGACTGGAAATCCCCGATTCGTGACGCATTACCTGTAGTAAACTGCAATAGATACGACTATATAGCTGGAACATACCATGTAATTGCAGGTTTTTGCTATCGTAAGGCAGTATGATGCTGCGATTTAAAACAACCACACGGTAAGAAGATGTGGGTGAGACGTCCATGCATTGCCACGGCAAATGTCACAATTCTATGGGGACTGAGAGAGGCTAGTGAGATATCTGGGTGGCCGTAGATAACAAATCACAGAGGAGAGGGCATGTCATGAGGCAAACATCTTGACAACGAAACATGTTTGTCAAATTATCCTAACCAGCAAGTGTCGCTTAAAGTTACATTAGCAAACGCCATTCTTTGAACTGTAATTATAACGACTCACAACGCAAATAGAAATATATACAGAAGCTTAACACCACATTAGAAGCGCTGATTTTGATATCCTTCTGCATATGTTTTGGTCGCATAATTACAAATACCAATTTGCGCTGCAATAATTACTTTTCATGCATTCGTGCCAGACATATTATATTTCAGCAACCTCATCAATCAGTATGTAACGGCAGCAACAGCCATATATAGATTTTATGCATCATATATTCATTCGGCAACGATATGATGGGGTAGTGATTGCGCCAGGGATATAATTAAATGGAGGGTAATCTGAGATAATCACCTCCATAAGTACTTCAAGGTTATTAACGTAATGCTTACCATACGGTGCTGTATTGGAACACAGACATTCCAGGGTGTTCAGCAATGTTCAGTAACACACCTGACGTAGTTAACAGGGCTTGGTCCCGATAAGCACCTGGCCCATATGGTTTTATGATAGCAGCACACCACACCAGCGTCTCCCATCAGACACGTTAAGGCGGTGTGTCAAGTAAGATTGCCCACACTCGAGAGCCTCGCGACGGCATAGTTAATCCGACCCAGTAACGGTATCTTTCCACACAAATGTCCGTTGTGATACAGCATGTGCTTTATAGAACTGATAGTGAAGCATGAGTGCATTTTAGGAATTTCTGGTCAAATGATTCGATCATAGCAACAGTACCGAAGAAGATTGCATGTCATAATTATTTCCCGTGAAAGCGCAGACGTACTCATGGTTAGACTGGCCATACGTGCAGTGCCATTAATTATGCGGGATGATTTACATTATAATGGTCTTATTATATAATCACAATATTTTATACATTACCATACTACGTGAGTGATCGGCACTCATTCGGTAAAGCGCTCGTTCTCACTATTTTATACTATTAAATCAGGTATCTCGCCTGTTAAATGTAAGTCTTGGCTAATGTCATTATTCTCGCCATGAGCGTAAGATTCACAGTATTATGCTGTCGTCGATGTTTAGTGCTCTACTCAGTAGATAAGTGAATCATTAAATGTACTACGCTGCAGCTGTGCTGATATATTCATTGACATTCGAGCAGAAATTGTCATAGCTTCAGCTTCTTGCAGAAAAGCGACTCAAATGATTTGACACAATTGCATTAATATTTTCAGTATTTAGTGGCGATTACAGTCTGCCCAAGGACTAACCGGTCTGTATGTATTGAATGCAGAAGTGATTAACATATCATATTTGTGAGTGATCCCCTCATGAATTATGATTAATATTGTGAAAAAAGTGGGACACCTATAGCGTAATTAATAATAAAGCCTACCAACCCAGCTCCTTAATTAGTCGCGCTATTACCCAAGAAGACCAGAGCGTCGTTTGCCATAAGCGTGGTCGGGATTCGGTGACCCGCTAAATAGCCAGTAGACACACGGCCAGATAACGTGTTGGTCCACGGGAGCCGAGGAATAGTTTTCTCCGCACATCCAACCATAGAGTAATAATATAAAGAGGGAACACGCACCCACTTCAGAGATCATGCTGCGCCGGCGCGGTTTGACGCCTGGCAGCCATCGCCGTCGGCAGCGGATGTTTGATGGTTTGTCTCAGCGAGGAAACGGCTCACTCAATCCTATTGCTGTTAAAAATTTTGTATTAGGCCGGCAAACAGTAGCGGATGCTCGTCATTATAGGCTAAGACGCTTCGCCTCTCACATCATCTGTGCTGGTTACTAATCTTGCTCGTTCACAACAGTACATATATATATATATATATATATATATATATATATATATATATATATATATATATATATATATATATATATATATATATATATATATATATATATATATATATATATATATATATATATATATATATATATATATATATATATATATATATATATATATATATATATATATATATATATATATATATATATATATATATATATATATATACAAACAAGTGTTAATACAAGCTACAGGCACCGACACTTTTTCACAGCGGATTGCAATAGCCCCCAAAATATCGCTGAACATCGTTACTGGACGCATCTTGGCTAAGTTTTGTGCAAACGCAGCTGTCTATGTTTCAGGATTAAATTCAGCTATATGTAGACGAATAGCAGCATGTTCAGTTGCGGGGTTTATGTATCTGTGGAATTTAAATTATTGAACAAAGGTTGAATTATTAATACCCCTAATCTAGGAAATGCAATAGTCAATTCCTCGTTTAATCAACTAATTGGGATCAACCCACATATATGAATTTTAACATGTAGTATGGACAAACAGCAAGCTTAACTTGCCTCTTCTCCCTTTGGTGTTCTGATTAAGTACATGGGGTTCCGATTCAAACAGATTTAGACGAGATTTTGATGTAATCAGGCAGTTCAGACACTTACAATATATTAACATTTCTAAAAGGGTAAATTAGCAGTGGTATTTGATTTTGTTACCATTCTACAGTCAGAATTCCAATCATTGATACATTTACCATTTATGTAGCACGAAAGTGTATCTGAGTAAATATACATAATCTATATTCAATGTGAATATAGATATTGATAATTTTACCTGCAAAAATATTTTTTATATTCATTCTAACAGCATTGCATTGACCTAATTCATTCTCAAACTCGTAGATATATTTGTTCATTAGAATAGTTTCCCGTGGAAGGTCCAATACAGCAAAAAAATGTTAAACTCAGCATAAACAAAATGCCGAAACCAGCAATTGTATGATTGGATGATTCTGTGGAAATTAATACCACATTGGTACAACAATATCGGCAGCAGTATGCATCAATCTTGTTTGTCTCAACATCTAATAAACGTTCTGTTATCATGCACAATTATATTTACCCTGTGTTACCGCGACCAGAACAGGCGCCATGGGGACGAGACGCCACTTTCTCGGTACTCAAGTCAAGTTCTCGTATCATGCTAACCACGCTTTTTTGTCTTCTTTAGTGCTGTTACAGATCGCCAGGTTGCAAGCTCTACATTAATAGCTTATGGCGAAGAAACGACGTCCGTGCTCTAGATAGATTTTGTGAATTCATGTTAATTTTGGTTTGCATATACTCATTATAATCACAATGTAGAGATTAGTTAGGGTGTACGATTCGGTTAACATTCCCTTCTTGTTGCGTCAGTGTAATAGGCATATAGTTGACTGTTCAATCGATAGCATATTATGGCATTGTCGATATTTCCGCCTAATCCTACTAACAAGGCGTATGCAACTATTATATTTACCACGTGACACCCTGGTGGCCTCCATATATTTTCTAGCTTCAGCCTCACCGAAACACTGCACCATGTCTTTTGTCAGCCGAATGCATGTTAATTGTGGTTTGCATAGGCTAATCATGACTACAATGTAGAGTTGGCATACTTGAACAGGTAAACAATAGTGTATTTCTTCTCAACATATCAGTTGAGGTGGACGATTCGGTCTACATTCCTTTCGTGTTGCGTCAGTAGAACAGGAATATAGTTGACTTTTCAATCGATAGCAATGTCTTGCATTGTCGATATTTCAGGCTAATCCTACCAACAAGGCGTATGCAACTATTACAATTGCCACGTGGTCTCCATTTATTTTCTAGCGTTAGCCACACCGAAATACAGTGCATCTTGTCCATTGTTAGCCGAATCTCTTTCGTGTATGAATGGTCTTATGTGCTTCAGATTGTGGTGCCCTGATCCACCGTAAATTTTGTCGCCAAAGTAAAATCAATCGCTTAATGAATACACGTTCCCATATGTACGGAATTTATCATAAGTTGGTTCCCATGCATGGGTGTATAAAAATATTTGGCGCGATGGGATGCAAAAAAAGCGAAACCTTGACGTAGGTATCGAATACTTGGCTGCGTGCAATCGAGATAAATCGAGATGACGGGCAAAACTTAATGTTCCTTATCGATGGTGAGACATTTCTTTGAAACACTTTGATATACTGCTGTCTAATGATACATAAGCTGAAACGATGATTAGTTGGGTAGCCATTTTCAAGACGTCAAATGAACTCATGACGAGGCAGCTAACATTTATCTAAGCAGCATCAATTGACATTTACTCTGCACTTGGCCGATTTAGTGCCCCATTAATTCTTATGTAGATATAATGTGGAATTTAATTTTTATTTTTTCAACCACAAAATATAACAAGAGCGCAGGCAGTGGCTTGAAACGATTTATAATATATACTAGAAGATCAGCTAGTGTGCTTATACGTTGTAGCATTTATGGCCCTTGCAAACCAGGAATAAGTGTCTGTGTAGCATCGAAACGCTACTGGGATGGCTTTCAATAATCAGCGTTTTATGTACATTCTTCACTATTAAGCAGGCCCTTAACGAGTGTGCATTTATGGCATCTCTATGACGTGCTAACTTACCTTTATGCATACGCTATTACCGGGTCTATAAGTATATCCAGCGAATGATATTCCAATCCAAATTTATGTCGACTGTAAGGATTGTACAAGTGCCTAGTGCGCAATATATTCATCTACGTATTTGTGAAATGGTTTGGAAAACCGCCAACAGATTGGAACTTAGACCTGATGGTTTCGTCAAATGGTTGATTACATTCCATTACCTTTCAAGCTTATGTGACCGAACAGGTAAGTAATCTTCATTCTTTATTTTGAAACAATTGTTTCCAACATTTCTAGCGTTAAGTAAGTACCGTTACGCTGTTATTGGCTAACAGTACAAAACTAAACGATGCAAGGTGATTATAGAGGGTTGCAAATACATAGTCGGATGGAATCTATCAAAGCAGCAGCTTAATATAGCGATATGTACGGAGTTTATTTTGTGTGGTTGGTTTTTTCCCTTATCAATATAAACAACTAATGGCACCACAATGAATTTAGTAACTTCCTTACTTAAAGTCAAACAGGATGTGGATCGTATATACTGAGCATTGTATACTTAGTCTCGGTTAGCATTCAATGAATGCAATCCTGTTCTATAACCAGCACATTTGACTAGTCTATGGTTATAGCTGCCCTGTGTCAGTAATATATCAAGTGAATAGAAGAGCAGCCTGTTTCTTAGAAAGCGTTATTACGACGCCATAGCAGTATCATTAATTATCACAATTCTATGTGGATCCCGAGAGGTGATGGCGAAATCACCGAGGGTGAAGATTACAAATCGTGATGAAAGTGCAATCCAATGCAGATACTTTGACGAGAGAGTTCATCGCATGACCCAATGCAGCCAGGGTCACCCGATTCCGAGGGAATATTCAGTCGCCTTTTTAGTCACTTTCTCAATATCAGCTTTGTGTAGACATTGCTGACCCTATGTTGAATTCGTCGACTCAAATGGTGACAACCTTCAGACTCAAACGAAAAGAAAGCAGTGGGACAATTTATGTCGATATTCCGAGTCCATGATGTTATTATGTGCTTTTCTTCAGCAAGTCTTTAGATCATAAACGACCAAGGGAGCCGGGCGTAATCCTTACAGTGACTATAACTGTGAACGATGATAACACATGTGGGCTAAGGATTGTAATATTAGTACTAATTCCGAAGCCCTCACTTAGGTTGTACCTGCAGCGAGGTAGTAATTTATTTTCATTTCAATCGAGTTGGGTAAACTGCGCGGGTATTTAATTGTCCACAGTTCTTTTACAAAAATGAGACCATAGGTAAAATGCACTGTGAAGAGTAAAAATGTAATTCTGCTGCCGTGGTAACACTTAGAGATTGATTTTAAAGGAGGTTTTGGTTTAATTTGGAAGCCTTTGGTACCTGAGTAGACAATTTATGTCGGAATGGAGCGCAAATGACATGTCACCGTCATCTGCAGACTTAGAAACAAATCCCCACACCGAAATGTTGAGTCAACCAAGTATCAAACCGCCAGACCTCGTTTATTGATACCGTACAATATTCTAATGTATCGTGACTAATCAACATGCTTATACAATATGGTACTTTCTATTGAGAATGGACATTGTCAGGGCATCAGCTGTTTTGTGGCATGATGTCATGGCCATCGCTTGCGCTACGTCCAGTGTATATCCAGTGGTTCAAACATTGCCTCGCCCCACAGCTTGACGTCGACGTATGTCATTTGGCGTACCGTTTCGACGAGGATGTGATGTGATTCCTGGCTTTAGAATCATCGATAGAAAACCTCAATGTTCATGTAGGACAAGCCTGTCGAAACCAGTAGTCAGAAATTAATCAATACCAGAAATAAGAAATTTGAAGCTCAGGTAGCAATAATCGATCGACAGACAAACAAATAACCTACTGCAATCTGCAGCAAATGCATAATTCTTAACGCACCGCAGTCCATTAATCACATGCTGTTTTTATTTTCATAAAATAGGCGAGTATTTGTTCACGGCAAACTGCTCATTAATAATGCAATCGTGCGAAAATCAACGATATCTATAAATATTTCTCTGTCTGCGTGTTTACTGTTTTGCATCGCATTCAACGAGCAACTAAGCTAACATCAGACGCACATTCAAAGATTGGCCATCGTTTAAGCCATACGAGCACTGCTATCGGGCTATATTCATGTATCGTTGGGGAGTTAGTGAGAGCGAATTTGGAATATAGTTTTGAGTATGTGCGTTGCTAAACATATTGTGCGTGGGTCAGCACTTGCTCTGCCGAGCGAATACCGTTGCGAAAAACGTTATGATGTAAGGCTTACCAAGAGTTAGGTGTTTTTAAGATGAAGATCGATCTCATTTCGCGGGATATACAAACTCACGTAAGCTAACAGTGTCATTCAATAACAGTTCGCACCTCGGCACTCAATTACCGCTGGCCTCATGTGGTACGTGTTCTTGCATTTCCTTTCTAAAGCAAACATATGTCGATCACAAACGTTCCGCCCAACTGCTTGCTGTATGTGCATCTTATCTGACTAGCACTGCTGCTAGACTCTCCAAAAAAACACTGCTGCTAGACTCTCCAAAAAAGCAACCGAACCGTCCTTCAAGGTCAAATGAGGGAAACACAACACTATATGCAGTACTTAGCATTTTAGTCGTTTGAAAAACCTATGCTGTTCATTTCCCCGGCCTTACGTCTTATGTAAGCTTGGGTGTATGTTATATGCATAGTCTTAGGTCCTTACTCTCGAGTTCATCTTTGAATTGTGTCACCATTTGGTCTACTGCGCTGCTGTGATCAGTTATGTAGATAGAGAAAAGAACGGTTCGGGAACCGACCCATGAGGATCACCCCCAAAAACCCTCGTCTAATCTGATTGTATGCCTTATATAATAGCATTCTACTTTCTATTCTGAGTACTTCAGATATCCTTGCTAAAGTGTTGCAATGACCGGCTGCTAAATGTCGGAATTGTACGACTTTGGTTGTTCTCGATCACTATTGCAGAAAAAATAACTGATTCCGATAATCAAAAAAGTAAGGTGTAGAATATTCCAAGCTCAAGTTGGTTCAGATTTATGCTGATCAAAAAAAAATTCGGGATGTGTTTAACAACAGTTGTTCTCTGTTGGTCTGCAGATTGGTTAATACCACGAATTCTAAATTCAACAACGATCACACAAATAACACCAATATATAAGGATTATTATTATTTTCGGTTGAGCTATTCGATGATCGGTAAACTACGCTGCCGATTTTACATCACATATGCGATACACTACTCTACAGATGTTACGACTGGTGTTACCCCTAAAGATTACGTAAACAAGAATACCCCCCCCCCTCTCATTTCAATCCTTAGTATCCTGTCTGATTGTCATCAAAGGATGATAACCTGCAAGTGTCATCTCAGCATCTGCAATATTTCCATGTGGCCAGTGCACAGTTACAGTTACTACATCAGATGCACAAGCACAAACTGCTCCCTAAACTCCGGCATCTTATTTACAATGGCCGGCATTAATTATAAAAAACTGCTATTGGGAATGCCTTTGTTCTCTCCCCGTCACCTTTCCCACTCATAAAAGATCTTACTCCTTTTACTATCTAATCGCCTTTAACAAGCGTGGCAGCTTGGCACGTTACCGACAGATCACTATGCGTTGCTGCCCTACTGTTCTTGCCTACCTCTACCATCTTACTCACCTTATTAGCTTACCAGCTAGCGCGTGGTCCAACTCCGCTTCTCTGCTTTTTCCGCATGTTAACGCAAAGTCCATTTTCGCTCCTTCCCCTTTACTGACACCCACCATTCCCACGTCCCGCCACATCCTGAAGTCACCACACTGGACAATACCATCTTGGACGGTCTTGACCCGCTTGATAGATTTCATACTGGTTGCCTTACCTATATCTGAGTCCTATTTATCGCTCAGCTGCTTTATGGTGCAAAGGAAAAACACAGATTGCCATTAAATGTGTAAAAGTAGATAATTGAATACTCCACCTGCGTATCAAGCACAGTATACCAATCACAAGATGTCCTCCGCATGATGGGAACAGCGATCCACATTGCGCACGGAGCAACATGTTATGGCTCAGTATCCGTTACTTATAGGATACTTCCGTGTTTATTCCTTCTTCTATTTAATGCAATTCAGCAAATATCTTTGAGTAGGGCCTACATCCGTGGATTTGTTTTATCAAATATATTTTTACATGCATTGTCTACTTGCGGACCAGCTTATAAAAACCAGAGGCTAATTAACTAGGCTCGATCTCCTAAACTAAAGGGTTGTGGAGTTGGTAAATGGACCAGCGCGATGGTTTCGTGAAACATGTAGCGATTGAAAATAAGTTCTCGCTTGAGCAGTTATTCCCTGATCAAAATTTCTTTGCGCTGCAATGACTGGATAAATCAATAGGACCTACGCATGCAAACTAGGGGTCGATTACATATGGAAGGGGCAAACAACATTCAAGCTACAAGGTTACTGTTTTGCAATATTGATGTGCGTCGAGGTATTTAACAAATGTTCCTTCGAAGGTTCTAAGTCGTTATAGAGATACGTCCCACGCTAGCGTTATCATAGAACAGTGTGGGATGCATTTGCATTCAGGTAGGCTATTTCATACATATCGACTGTATTGTACACCGACATATATATGTGTGAGCTACCAGCCTAATATGCACGGAAGTCTATGCGGTACATGGCAATGTCCCTATAGCTAATGATTACTAGTCAAATTGGCATCTTTTGAATTTGTTGTCTTTACATCTGCGTCTGGGTGGCTAATTTGGGAGCCAATCTTGTTATGCAGAGATCAAAGCGTTGCACGTTCACCGCTTTGAACATTTTCATGGCGGCGCAATCGGATGGTACATTTACTAATGAGGCAATTTTCTGTAAATGGGCAATTAAAGGGCGCACGTGTGTGTCCATTCGTTGCATGTAATCTTGTTAACAAATGCCTCGTATGCGAGACATAAAGGAGCAACTTGATTAATGTGCTACTTAGCATCTGCATCGAGTTTTCGCAAGAGGACTTTCGATGTGCCTTTGAGCATGACAAGAAGAATCACAAGCCTGCTGAACGTGCCCCAGGTGACAAAAGATTTGCCAATTAGGACATGCACGTATTACTTAGCAGGCGTATCTCGTCCATAACATATAATTCCTCAGCAACATCGAGGTTTTGTATTCTTTTATGTCCCAACGTTAAGTGTCTGATACTGATACATATAACAAGTCTAGTAACGACTGCTCCCCCCCCCTCTTTTATTGTCACCCATTCATGATATCGCGACACTATATGTCTGCCTCACCAAGCAAATGAGGCGCCATCGAGGGTGGGGCCTGGTAGCCCAATTGTCGACGGTCTACCTATCTGCTTGTTTCGTATGGCTCTCTGAACGTTCGTGGTTGATGGCCATAGATCGGGTTATTGTTATTCACTGCTTCTACGCATTGGTCTCTTATCTTTTTGATAGCAGTTGTATACAACGAGCGCTATGAATACTGGCAGGCGCTCAGCTCATGAGAATAGACGTTCATACTGACTTCATAGCGGCGTTTGCGACGGGACAGATATCATTATCTTTGTGATTGCTTCACACAGGTTTTTAATGTGTACTCACGACATTCAGGAATCCTCGCTTCTCCAAACCCACCCGATCACCCCACCTTCGTATTAGTTAACAACAGCTTTGATTATTTCATCATCTCATTATCGCCAGGAAAAATGATAACGAATCGGTTTGTAGTCGTTAAACGACGTAGCGGTTACATGATAATCTAGCGAAGCACATGTAACTGTGTAACGGAATAAAGCACTTTGGTAATGGTTTATTGATCATACGAATTATGATCATGTAATTCAACATTATGGTCTTTAGCATACCTTAATAGTATGGGATTCTCATACATATTGTAGCATATACTAATGCAATCGTGGAGCAAATTTGATTTGCCATGTTTAAGAGCATCAACCTACATGAGTATGCATCAGTACTATATTTAATATGTGGATCAATCTTCTGATGCCTCTCAGCAGATGATATTGTTGGATGTTAGGCTTGAGGGTACTTTGTAAAGCAGTAATCTATCCCAACTCGATTCATACTTCTGATTGTAGCGATACTCTCAATATGACAAAGTATCTAGCAAATTAATCTGCGAATATGCTGTGATATGCAGTTGCAGCATACAGTACATCAGAAGCAAACTATAAGGACTTCCTTACAAACTATAAAGACTTTATATATATGATGGCGCATCGTGGATATAATTGGTCATGAAAAGAATGCCTGGTAAAATCATATCAATGACTTCCGGATACATTATGACATCATGAATGTTATACATACATGTTCGCGCCTTGGGGCTAGATGCGGATGTAGTCCTCAATAGCGAAGAAACCTGGAGGGATTTAAAAAATTCTTGCCTTTCTTTTGGGACGTCTGTCTCTACAGCTTCAAGTTGATTGATCGCAAAAATTACGAGACACTTATTCTCCAGTTCTGCGTATAATTGGGTTATGCGTTGTAGACACGGCTGACTGAGCCTTGGCGTATTTGATGGTTGAGACATGTTCTTGTTGGTTGGATTGTAGCCATATCAGACGTTCTGCTGGTTATTCATCATTTTTATCAGCATCTGATATCATTCTAAGCGTATTTTACTGAGATATTCAGAGAATCATCAACCATTACACCTCAGACCGTCACAAAGAGCATATGTTCATTCCATGTCCTATCTTTTCTTATATGACGGGAGGAAGTGACGGTATGAGGGCTTTATTCTTCTAGGAATATGATGAATAATGTCATTTGATGGATGTTATGTCCTCGGTGATGAACTTATTCAAAACGGTGAGATGCGGTTAAACAGTCGGCTTTCAATAAACTTGGATATTGTTACATCATACGGTGTAGGGAGTGAATCGCCAGGTAACTTGCTAATTTTGTCAGCTATCGTAAAGAAACACAGGTGTGTTTCAGTCAATACCTTGTGCTGCTGACGAAGATGCTACATTTGAGGAGCAGCATGATAGCGGACTAATTAACGGACTTCAAACGGGGCGGAAATTATGATCATTCCATAATCTACAAATGTCAGTTATGTCTGACGTTCATATGACATTACTATGGAATTGCCCGTTTCAAGGTGTTTGCACTGTTAGCACACCGATGATTAAAATATGTAATTGTTGTCATCTATTCCACACTTATACTGATATACCAATGCAGTTTGTTAAGCCATTCGCCAAAGGTCCGTGATTTATGCTATAATGTGCTGTTGATACCTCTGTTGACCTAATCATAAGCTTATGCTTTTTTAATTAACATAGAATGATTTTCCATGTTGCATCAACCAATACGCGTCAGGCTAGCTATCCACTGACTGTCATTCTGTCACCCTTTTGCTCCATCGAGTAGGAACATGTGGCCGGTCTAGTATATGCTACCACTGCAATTGACCAACCAGTGGATCGGGAATTGCATAGTGGTGACTGGCTGTATTTGTCGTGTGCGATACACAGAAGTCTTGTAACCGATTAGCTACAAACCACTCCTCTACCTTAATTGCGCAAATGAACAATATACGACTGCGGCATGCTTTTGTTATGAATGCATGTTTGCAAACAGATGTCCAGATGGCATCGAACGCAGATCCATTCCTACAATGGCCAATATACCTGGGCAGCCAGAAAATGTCCATGTTGATGATGTAGTCACATAAACACGTCTTTCCCAGCAACATCACTGCCTTTGCTTTTGACAAACCACAATGTACATATGTAGAAAAAGGGCGTTTTAGAACGCCATTAGCAAATTCAATCGATCATAACGTACTTCAATGGTATCAAACCCTTTGCGGCAGCATCTACAAATCATACCTTCGAATTACTCCTTATCAAGCCTTTATAATATTGGTTTCACTGATTTGTAATATATCACGCCTTCCGTTGGCGCCTCATTCTATGTTACTGAAATCGATCCGTCGTGTTTTGTACTCATCTTACAGTCCGTCTGCCGACTGTAAAGCAGTGAATATCGTGACATCAACACATGGCTACCAATATTGATCTTAATAGCGTGACCGCATGTCAGTGCATTGGTTCCAGACAATGATACAATATATATCATGGATCAACTATGACGGTGCTCATCAGGTAATATTAGCGTCGCAATTGAATGAATTTCACCCTCTGCACAAGGCATTTATACCACACAAAAGTTCTTTCTGAGGTGAGTTACTTCAATGAAATCGGACATGGAACTCGGTGAGTTGGTTGTATTAACTACGTACACAAACAATTTACAAGGAGACATCTTGCTTTACACAGTACTGAATACCATTTCCAAAAGTCGCGCGATGCTGCGTATTCGTGTCATCATGTTTGTTCAACCCATTATAATCCGCTATTGTACAATGTAAATGAATAAAACCATCTGCTGTGCATAACTACAGCATAATTTAGACGATTTTAGTTTGAGCATTATGACAATTGTTGGTGCCATCTCTATCCTCCACAACCAGTAGTTTCGGATTACAGTAATTGTTTATTATACTACTTACAGCACACCATGGAACTGCCACAACCGCAAATAGTAACGCACTGTTTGGATGAAGAATGATTAATTACATCAGACAACGGTTAGCCACAGAATGTTTATTCGGATTTTATGTTGCAGTATTCACTGCGAGATGCAGTCAGCTGAGGTAGCGTAACATTTTCCGCAGCCGCTTTTGTTCGATTGATAATTGCACATAATAGCGCGTGCAATGCATCATCTTCTCCAAGCTTTTCGTGTCAGAAGCAATTAAGAGAGTGGACACAAGCGAAAATAGAACGAGACTCGTACATAATGCTACTGCATCGTGCGCCGTATTAGCGCCAAGAAATGCAATCGTTGCAATGGCAGAGGGCATAGTCACGATATATACTCTTCACTTGGTCCAAGCAATCAGAGGGTTTGCGGTTTTGACTGCATCAGCATAATCGTGTTTCCATGATATCGTAAAACACATAATACATACCAGTTCAATGTGATAGTACATCGGGCTCTTTTTCACTTCCATTGTGCTTCCAGTCAAATCACTGCCTTAGTGCACGGTCAATCGCATCGTTGTTATCTCTTTCTTCGAGGTGTATTGTATTTTTAGAGATTAAACCCATTCAATCGTCGGTGAATCATCCCTTGTTTCAATGTTTCATTCGCACTCAAATGTTAATTTGAGATTATCTCGCCATAACGGGGCTGCAGAATTCGCAGCATCTTAACGCATTAATATTTGTAATTATGAATTGTGAAATCATGCATCTCTTGATCATGTATTCACTGCCATGACGACAACGAATATTGTAAAGTGTCCCGCACAAACCTGTATTGCAATGGTGATCAGTACCATTGCGTTAACGCTAACTGGCGATTACAATTCACATCCTTTACCAGAGCAGTTCCCCTAAAAGGGGTGCGGTAAAAGAATTGATTCAAGCCATCATCAGACTTCTTTTGAAACTCGCAGATAGCAGCAGTTCACGCAGGTATTATTGATTGATGTGGTCTTAAGACATAAATATGTAACGGTTAAACAGTCGGCTTTCAAATATTGCACCTGTACAAAATCGATACGGCTGTTAGTATACTTATCACATTGTACTGAATCAATGGTGTTACCATATATGAATAGTACAATAGTGAAGGACCTACTTACGACGTGCCCTAAATATATTTGGCAATCGTCAACTTACGCCGGCGTGTATAAGCTATCATTATCTCGCTCTGGTTGACGGAGTGTATATTTTGGTAATATTGCAATGACGTAGTTACTTGATAATCATCGAAGACTAGTATTTTAAGTTCTACAATATTTGACACTTGGCTTCTCATCACTAAAAGGATTTCTCGGTGTTGCCCGGAAGTAGAGTAGCTATAAATAAGCAATAAGAGTTCTTCGAAAAAATACGTGGTAGGATAACTTGGCACAGGTTCAGCAGGTAATATTCCCTGCTGACTAGCATGACCCGTACTATGTTCCCGCCTCGACCCATCACTGATTCCAGCTAAAACCTCCCCGAATCCACACCATAAACGTTTTTGAATCCCGGCCAGGAGTCAACCAACCTAATTGCTGATAAAAGCGAAATTAAATAGTTAACTGACATTAATAGCAGTCCTGTGCCTTACGAATGGCATTGGAATCAAGATTTGGCAGTGCAGATGACAGCCTAGAATTACTGAAATGCACAGCAGAAGCAAAAAAGGGTTGTTAATAATTCTAATGCGTGGAGCAATTAGATAAGGGTCAGGCACAGCCGTATCATAGGATAACATGTTGTGGACCAGTCACACAATTATCTCCACACAAAGAATCATCCTGCTGTGACAGGAATGATTTCACGTCGACATATATTTGCATATATTTGTAAGTAAAGCAATGCTCGCGCTGGGTAAACGCTTATGGCATGTTACCTCTATACACGACCAAACTGATGTTGCCTTTAAAGCAGACATGCATGGTCGCCAGCTGTTTTTGTAATGCCATGGTTAAAACTGGATGACTGAGTCGATATTCTATGTAGATAAATAAAAACAAGCACTTCAATACATGTCCCCTTGTTTCATATTTGTTCATATGACATTGCACTGAGCTACAATAATGATTAGGCCGTTTGCTAATATTCAAGCCGAATGGTAGATGTAACGTGTATTATAGTCCTGCGGCGGCGCCACCTTCGCTCATATAACGGAAGTACCGGTAGGTATATAACCGTAGGGCAGTCGTTTGTCGGGACAAGACTATCAACCGATTCATGTCGTATAATGCTAAACAAGGCTTTAATAATATATATACATTGGATGACTAGCCTACATTAATGACAACTTTCGAAAATGCTTTGCAATTATTCTCAGTTAAGACTGGATGTCTTCATTATATTCCGCGCCGGTTTCCCTTCAAACAAACGCTGTCAAGGTTACTGCAGCCTAGGAAAAAGATCTGGGCCAATTATTGCAAATCGCGTATGAATAGATACGGCGTCTAGCCATATAAACTGAATACCATTCTCTACCTTACGTCTATTTCTTTGACATATGATAAAATCTCTGGTCACGATTTGCCCTGGAATATCTTACCAAGTGTGGCAAAATAAAGCAGTGAATCGATGTTTTTATTGTGTGGAAATGGAAACCACGATAGGCTGCCTCTTAACTTCAGAACATCGTTCAGGAATGGCAAACCAAACGGTTTAAGACACAAGTAACTCAGGTGTTCATACATGTTAGAATTCATCAAACCTACCTGATGGCCGATCAGCTATTTGAAAATTGCCTGCACGCCAATAGCGGTCCCAGGCATACAACCGTGGAAAACATGTCAATATCTTATTTTATCAGGAAATTGAGCAATTAGTTGCACAGCTTGAGTAAATCCACGGATGTCACATAGGAAGGCATTTGGCGGATACATCGCGTGAGATCACGTTGAGGTAGCCCACATTGTATTGTAAATTGATTTCATTGCTCGTTTAATATTGCCGTAAAGGAAGAAAACTTCCATAACTTTGAACTCGTCATATGCTATCCAAGTGAGGATTTGCGACGCGCCATCTCTAATCAAGCCGTGTCTAGTCTAGTCTCTGGGCATGGTTTTGCATATATTTGAGACCTGAAGAGAAAATGAATGCCACAAAAATCGATATAATGAATGTGACAGAATTATCAACTGTTAATTAACTTCATCTAAGACATTGAGTGTCACTGCCGAATTAACGCATCTGCAAAACATAAGAACTTTGTTATAACAAAACATGCAACCAAACTGGAACTCTCCTCTCAAATTGTACTACGTGGCTATGATTTAGTGTAGTGTAGAACTGACGTCGCGATCAGATCGGTTGCGCCCAGCGAATGGTCGGTAACTACGCCTATGGTATTTGTTATCTTTGGTCATTGGCCAATCCTGCCAAAACTAAATCCATACCGTAGGATAGACATACCGTTTGTTGTCTTTGCAATATCCATCTATGATGAATTCATCAATAGACGGACCATTTAGTACCAAAACATCGGGCGATTGACACAGAGAGTAAGGACAACAGGATGTAGGTATGTTCAAAAGTTTGCTTGATCAGCAGAAAATCGCCAGCACCAATTACTATTGCATAAAATTCTATACGCAGGACATCGTGAGAGCATAGGCACCAATAATCCCCTACGTTTGGATCGACATGGCCGAACGAGAACAGATGTTGATTTGGTTCAGGGATGGGCTGCGCGTAGCACCTGCTACATTACGTGGGCTCGTAATGTATGACTGCTATTAAAGCAAGTCACACCTTTTTGGGTTCGTAAAACGCACTGTATTAGCATTTGCTCGGGGAGTTGTTGAGAGGATGGTATTGATGAGACCTTTACACAGGAGGGAAATGGAGATTTATAGCCTTTACTCCACGGTCTACCATGGCAGATATCAAGGTTGGCACATTTTTTATCTCCATAGCCTCAGTAAGCAGACGAGAATGTGGACGGTGCCTTTGCCAAAGGGCTGACAGAAAAAAAAAATCCATCAAAGCTATAAATGCAGGAAACATTATTTGTTTGGTATAGACGCTGTAGTATTTGTTGCATCCAAACGATGATGCCAGTGATGTATAAGACTATATTGAGCGATAAACAATCATTTGAGCCACGTTTAATGGTGATACACTTATACTCAATACTATATTCAATAATAATAGAGACAATCATTACTTCTGGCGGAAAGCTAATGGAGATTGCTAATGATTTTCACTACTTAGATTTGTGATACATTTAAACTTGCGGACCGTAGATATTGACACAATTTGATTGTTATACCTCTGTCACATTTCATTATACATAATTACGTCCGCTTCCAAACAATTATCCTGCTGTTCTCTTGAATAGATAAGCGTTGACATGTTAATGTTGGCTGACGTAGGCGCAATTTGGTGGTCGCTGAAACATGTTATTTGTGGCAATAAGCCACTCTCACACCATTGAATTAACAACCTTGCCAGCTTCGCCCCGGCAAGGTGACAGCTTTTTGTTCCGACATCACACCTCATGTGACACAGGCACTTTGGTGTAGTATGTAAGTGAACCATGCTTATTGGCTATCATTTGTGGAACAAACGTCGGCTGTTTAGCAATATATTCTGTTCAATTGTAAAGCAGAAAACATAATTTGATATCTTGGCACTGTGCAGTTTCTGGCCAAATCATGAGTATATATGAACAACATAATGGAAACATCGTTACCTGCGACAGTCACTTCACAAATGTAATGAATAAGATGACTTGCGAAATTTCTGGCTGGCATCAGCAATGCTGAAATGATATAGAAATAACTAGCCATGTGTGATACTGAGTATATAAACGCAACATTGCTCTCCGTTATACATTCGCAGAACAGCTGTTTAGATCTGTGGTATCTGGCGAAAGTTCGTCACAGGTCTCGGGACTCTCGTTGATATCGTTCT
Source organism: Urechis unicinctus (assembly GCA_034190875.2). Taxonomy (NCBI): domain Eukaryota; kingdom Metazoa; phylum Annelida; class Polychaeta; order Xenopneusta; family Urechidae; genus Urechis; species Urechis unicinctus. The sequence goes on along the minus strand of CM067358.1, from coordinate 62,607,630 downwards.
TATCATTCTTGGAATTTAGTATTATGATTGTCAAAGAAACGTTCAAAAGTACGCAAGCATTAATGCGACATGCTGACCAAATGGGCGCACGCATCGTTTGTTAATAGCATGCATGAATTGCGACTTAAGTTGTCTACTGAGATAATAAAGTAAAAGAGGCCCTCTGCATTTAGTTGGTGAGTTTGCCATCGCCTTCCTGGAGTACAAGAGGAAGCCAACTGCAAATGTACTTAATTGTTAATTTTAATGAGTTCATTGTCATTTAGTAGTGTTATCAATAGCTGCCGAAATGATGGCAACTTCATTGGTCTTAATTATGATGTTATTTTGTAAGATACAGCAGTAGGCTCGGTGCATTTGAAGCACATGATTACCGGGACCATACCATGTAACCGCTAATTAGCGGGTAATATTCGATTACAAAATTATGTGAGTGGATGTACCATTGTCAAATACGATTTCCCGTTCAAATGCAATTCGCAATGTTGATTGGCATAACTAATTTTCTGCTTGATCGTTAATTATCATGTCATAAGCTCTGATCTGCAACGGTTCTTCGATGTTGGGCATAGGTGACTGCTTGTTTAGATTCTGTAGCGAATGATTGTTTGCATCAGGTTAACCTGCACTGTATGAGACAGAAAGTACATAAAAGGGAATCAATCTCGGCAGTCGGGACTAGCAAAATGATACATAACATGTAACATGATCTTGGGTGCGTCTCCTTACAATATTTATTTCGCCTTTATCTACGATTAGATCAAATACACTGCCAAAGAGGCAAACGGCAGTATTGGTACCAATACAAACAACGTTGGTAAAGATATCCCGTCAAACAAAGACGTCGAAAATGCCTAAGAACTTTGCAAAATATCGTGGCGTTCACCGTATGTTTGTGCCTCTGAGCAATATGGTAAACAAAAGATGCATATAAAGCACAATGCAGTTCGTGGCATTTCTCTGGCTTAGTCGTAATATGGTATAAGCGATGTACGCCTAGGAACATTTTACCCTTTGTGACACATTCCGCAAGAGTCAACCAACTGTTAATAATTTAGCTAAATAATCAACCCGCAGCATAAAATATCCGTCAACATCTTAACAATTATAGTCATATATTTAATGAGCGCATTAATGTTGTCATTTGAACCATTATTAGAGAAGCTTCCACAGCGCACAAACTTTCTATTATTAGTAAAAGCATGCAAGCAGACATTTTTGCAAGAAGTGCCGCACGGTATCATCGTTAATTTATTATTGCAGTAACATTGTTAAATACAAAAATAAACGATGTTTCGTTCCTGACAGACACGAGACATATGTCAAGTGTTCGCTGATCTTTATTAATTGACCAATAAGTTTGTTATGCATTTCTTATATTACCCAGTAATATTGACTGAGTTGTTGTCACAGCTAAAACAAATAAAAACACACCCTCAGTGGATGTACCTAGTACAGAAATGATTCTAGCTTAGATATGTGCGTAGATTTAATACTTTGCTATTTATTAAATCAGTGACACTAGACGTTCTCTTTTGACTAAAGCCAGGTAAGCCGTTGTTTATTAACATCAAGCTGTTTGCAAGCGGTGATGTGATGATTCCTAGATGAAGGATTGGAAAATATATTTTTCACTGTAGACAACTCTATACAAATATAAAAATAGAACTTGGTTAAACAGACAAACTCTCGCGTGAACAGACCAGGCAAAGCGGGGAATTAGCCATAGCGTATGCGCATGAAAACGGTGTGGTGGGGTAGAGGTAAAACTGTGATGTCACCCCTAGCCAGGATATGCTGGTATATATCTGCTTGAGTCAGAGGTTCTCAACGATCCTCGTATGCCACCATCGCGATATTGCCAGGCGGTAGAACGAGTCGTGGGATTGTCATTTCGTTTCCGTCCTGGTTTGCCTTTTATTACCACAACATTTATGCTTGCAAAAGCACTCAGCACCTCCCCTAGGCAACGACTGGTTGTCGATGTTGTTCACAAAAGTCAGAACGTACAATTAAAGGATCCTTTTTACATGGGTTAAGGTTACAACACCAAGTACTGATGGAAAAATGCACTTTACCATGGTGCAGTTGTTTCGGCAAGATAGCTCTGGGTGGGGCGGTCCAAAACTTCACTTCACACCGCGCGACCTAGCCATGGCCGATGTATCTCTAGCCATGGCCACAAAGGTTATGCAAATTAAACAAGGATTATACCAGGTGATCAGTAAGTAAGTTTGCAGTTGCCTCTATATCACTACCTGTCAGAGGTGCCCATGTCAACGCCCTTGTGTTCTCTGGTAGCAACTTCTTATTATCTATGTGGAAGCGACCGTAAACGCCATGATATGGCAATCGAGCAGCTTCAGTCTGGGCCAAGAAGTGAACTGAGTGGCTAGACTTCAACAATGAGCATCTCCGCTGCAAGAGACATGCCGTGACAGCGTGAGGTGACTTGCATTATTCGGGGTATGGTACTCATCAGTCAAATTGTGTGCGCTGGCAGCAAGGAAGGCGATCATAAACCTAAAGAACACGGACGACTACTGTTTCTATTAGAGGCTGTTAACCCTGATGGAGGATACAGGCATAGCGTATCCATCACCAGTGTCGCAGCTTGAGAAGGTAGATAGGTATGTACCAAACCTAGCCCTTAACGTCTTTGGCTGGGAAGGAGTCGTTAATATCATAAACTGTACCAGTAAACAGCCTGTTGACATTCCACGTATAAATCTCATGATGATTGAGAAAAATGGTAAATTCAACTACACGCCGATCAATGCTCTGAGTATGCAGTATGATTAGAGTAAGCACAAACAGCACAAGTTCTTCTGTGAGCGATGGCTACATGGTTAAACTTCTGCGAAACTGCTCTAGACGCACAAGCCTGATTACATGGGGGTTAGGGCAGAGAACATATCAACCTTCCAGAACTTGCACAAGCGGCTGGCATCAATGTATGCTATCTACGCCGACTGTGAGGCGATCACGGTAAAACTTCAATGCCCTGCAACTAATTCTACTAAGAGCAACACGCAAAAGACAGAGCAACATGAACCATGGGTTGAGCTTCGTAGTTGTCTGGTGCTATAGTCAGACCGAAACCCTGTGGTGTACAGAGGAAGAAGCAGAAATTCCGACACTGTGGAGAAATTCTTGCGATCCCAGGAAGAGCGCAAGATCAAAGCAGTTCTGTTTAATGCCATGTGGATGACGCGTTATGATTGAAGAGACCGCAAGGTGGCAACCCACAATCATGTGTGTAAAATGGAACTGGGCAGCGCCAGCGTCCGCGACCACCTCCATATAACGGGTAAGTTCAGGGGACCAGACAATAACGCCTGCAACTTGAAGCTGCGGAAAAAGTCCAAAGACAACAGCCGTGCCTTTGTACACAACCTACGGGGCTATGGCTCCGACGGAAAGTAATAATTCATTGACAGTGCACAGTTGCTCCTGACCTCGCTAGAAAAGCTGGTCTCTGCAAACAACCCAAACGCCCTTGCAGTAACAGCCTGACGAAATGAAGCGTCGGCTGCTACTATGCAAGGGAGTGATTTGCTATGAGTTTATGAGCGGCTGGGATAATTTTGAAGCCCAGCTGCCGCCAATTAAAGTGTTCTACAGCAAGATGTCTGAGCGAGGCATATCTGTTGCAGAATATCTGGGGCAAGTTTGGGTGCAGAAATATGGGCAACTACCATGAGCTGTACCTGCGCGAAGATGTGTTTGAGATATTCCGCTAGACCTGCCTGGGCTGGACCCGGCACGCTACATTCAGTACCTTGACGCTAAAAAAAAAAGGCCAGCCTTACTCACTGAGGCAATTAAGGGTGGTTCAGCAGGCTGACCTACAGATACAGGACCATCCCGACAATGCCAAAACCGGATATATACTCGAAGTGGATCAGAACTCCCCTGCAGAGTTACATGCTGATTTTACTGATTATCCACTAGTGCCAGTGCAAATGTCTATCTCTGCAGAAGGATTGGTTCTCAGACTAGCTGAAGAAACTCATAGGGGAGAGCTGCCGAGTGTGAGACGCTGGTGCCCAACCTGCACAACAAAGAGAAGTATGTGACTCACTACAGAAATCTCAAGCTCTACCTATCGCTGGGAATAAGGCTTACTAATATATACCGTGCGCTCATATTCAACCAGAGCCAGTAAATGGAGCCTTACATTCCCATGAACAAAGACCTGCATAATCTTGCCACCAGCGACTTTAGGAAGGAGCAAGCCGATGAACAACTCACAATGGAGAATCTTCCAAGTCGTGTCGACGTTAAAATTGTGCGCTCGGCCGAAAAGATAATCGGTATACGTTACTAAAGTATCATGTAACAATGGTCCAACCAAAATAATATCGTTATATGTTACTAAAGTATCATGTAACAATGGTCCAACCGAAATAATATCGTTATATGTTACTAAAGTATCATGTAACAATGGTCCAACCGAAATAATATCAAACGTTTTGAAGATAAAAGTGCGTTCACTTTATTTTGACATAGTAGTATACGAAGTCTGTGAAAGGTTGGCGATTAAAAAACTACCTTAATGCATACGTGTTTCTAGGTTATTTATTTATTGCTTACCATGCGGTTGCTAATTCAGCAAAACAATGAAGCCTTCATTGCACTGCTCAGTAACACTAGTGACGTATGTAGCTGAGTTTGGTTCCTTTCAGCGTGGGCCCGAAATACTCGCATATCAATTCGATGATGGTTCATTAATGTACGTGTAGCACCATATCCAAACAATCAACCAGGTCCGCAATCTCGTCCTTTCTCGCCCTCCATCAGCACCACTAATGGCAAACCATAATAGGGAAATTGTCTCTAGTATATTGCTTAAAAAACATCACGCATCTTCTCAAGTATTCGTATCTAGCATTATCCATATACAAAAATATACGAGACTGATTAATTTGCTAATGGCGAGAGCGTTCTAAAGCATATAGAGCACCAATTGTGATAGCATAGGTGTTTTAGGTTCGATAATTGTTACTTAGAAGAACGCTGTCTTAATTTCGCGTTAATAAACGTCAGTCATTACACCATTTGCATTCCTTTGATGTATTCTTACCCGTATTACTTATCGCCTCAATGCATTTACTAAACACGTGATTTACACTAATGGTAAATGAACAGTGTTTATATTACTGTTTGATGTTTTGTGCGGTTGCGTGACGACCATCTGCAACTTCCATCCGAATTATGCGCACCATAAGCAGCAGAGTCAATCATATCTGTGTTTATTATTTGACAATAAAAGAGGGCTAATTGCTGTTATGGTGTATCAGAGGCAAATTACGTTGGTGCCAACGATAGCAGAGAAATAAATTAAGTAATTTAATACCGGTTCTGTGTTCTGACTATTCCATCACTACTGTTGTGTTGTGTGACTTGCGTTTAATTCTACGCAGGTGGCCTCTTACTTCAATTGTTCCCACATATGTAGCTTGCTAGTCAGTGACCATGTAACCACGTGATACATAGTCAATATGTGAAAAGCGTCACAACAATCGCTTTAGTGGTATGCCTTGTCTGTCGCTATCATGTCAAGGGCAATTCACCAAGCCGAACGTATTTTAGCGCACGTAGTGATTGCAAACCGATCAGATATTTTTGAGATAGTAAAGCGCATATATTTTCGATTAAGTAACATTACAAATTGCTTAATGTTTGGATAAGTGATCACTACCTATCTTATTAGAAGTGCTGCTTCAGAATAGCTTGATTCACATAAACACTAAATATATGAAAAACCGCTACGATATAAAGCCAAATCAGTAGCTGCATCATATTTTAATTAACATAAAACAAGTTAAATTACCCCAACGCAAGAGTATCATTTATACACCATAGTGCAGTATTAAGTTTCCGGTCATATGATGAAATTCTAGATAAGAGAGGTGGCACACTTTGTTGCAAAAATGAATAATGGATGACACACAAGATTCCGTTGAGCGCATATATTGCCGCTAGTATGACATTACTGTAGGGCCTGTGGGTCACAAACTCATCAATGTTTGGATAAGCGATCAATGCTTAGACCTTTTTATGGCAAGTGCTGCTTCTTAATAGCTATATTCCCTTAAACTCTTTTGCTGATGAATCATAATGAAACCATAGTCGGGTAAAATTTTCTTCGCAAACAAATATAATGTCTATTGATAAGGGCCCTGCAAAACACACGTTAGTGGGATCAATCGGTAACAAATTTTGAAATTAAATTTGCAACCATAGGTATTTCAAATAAGAGTCGAACTTAAATGGTGAAGTGAAGTATTTATTATGAATCACTCTTTACTAATTGCTGTGGAGGCGAGACACTCGACTGAATAATGCTTTTTCGTCATGCAAGGTCCATTCCGGCTGCATGACTATTTCCCTACGTTCCGTCGCAGTTGGCTTTTTTCTGACCCCTACATGAAGGCTTTGGTATCCATCCGGACGATGAATAAATAGAACATTTAGTTGTTTTCAAAATTAGACGCAATGGGACGAAACATTACTGAGGGACGATACTGCAAGTCAGTTCTAGTTTGGAGTCACCCTCGGCAATTGCACACCATCTAATTCATTATTTTATAGATGACATAGTGACGCCTTCGAACAAAGAGACGTGTGGTTAACTTAATTTCATTACTCCTCAATCTAAGTTTTTTTCTGTTGAACTGTATTGTAATCTAATTTCCTTTTTGACAAGATTACTAGTTCGTATGTTACCGGCGTCAACACGTATATATATGTTTGATGTTTAGATAATTGGTAAGGATTGAAGTCATAAGATTTAAGATATTTTGATAAATAATTATACGGTTAATAATGTGTTCGGAGGTAACATGAACTAGTATATACGTAAATTATAGCCGATTGCATAAATGTCATATATATAGCTTGAACCGGTGTTTGTTGTAATTATTATATTGTGTGAATTTCGTCTGCATAATATATGTTTGGATTACCCCAAACCACAGACGTTCTTTTCAAGCATGCTCTTAACCACACTGCCAGTGCTCCACTGCTGCCGTCGCAGTCTAGCTGCTATTCACGTAGCAGCACAATCGACACCAGCCCCTGCCCCCCACCTTCACTCCCAACCAAACACGTAATCTCGAGTGCTTGGACCAAATAATTTTCTGGTAAACAATTGTGGATCTACTTTCAGCAAATGAGCTAGGTCGACTATAAGTCTCCGTTTTGCTATATCATTGGAATGGTGGCATAATTGGTTTTTCAACAGATAGAAATAGATATCGGTTTAGTCTTGATATTCAAACCTTTTCAGTGGTTTTATGTTGGCGACACGTTAAACAGCCGTAGCATAGGGTGCAACTTGCATTTCTGTTCGGTGACAATTTTTGTTGATAACTATAATAAGATAGACATAGACTAAATAATGCTAAGCCCCATTGTGGACAATGTGAATCCTGACAGGCCTTTATTAGTACTATGACATCTGGAAGGGGCCGTGCCTGCAACAACATTCTTAGATTGACGCGTCATTAATTGCGACCACATCAGAACACTTCCGTAATCTGCGGAATTTGTAACGGGAGGAAATACAAATTCATCCAAAAAAGTTGAACTCTGCCACCATTTCATTATACCGGGTATTAGTTTGCTAACTTTGATCATTCCGTGAGAGTAGAAACAGTGGGCCGACTGCAGAAACTATTCTAGATTTTGAAAATATTGACAGGGTTATAGGATACTATTCAGGTGCTCATGCGCAATTTAAGTTTTGGTCTGAGGGAGCAAGTGGTAAGTGAACAAGGCAAAGCGAGAAACATGTAGGATGCATTATGAGACGAAAATGATCTGTCAAAACGATCCAAACCTTTGACTTTTTAGGAATCAGCAACATTCATTATTTACCGCTTAATCGAAGGTTGGATAACATGTTATTTATGCAAATAATGATTGTAGTGGCCAAATCGCATGCCAGTTAGATTACGCTATTAGATATTTGATACGTTTACCTTGCAAGATATAATGCGACACTACTTCTATGAGATAAGCCCGTTTCGACATTGGTGCTGCTAACGATGTTTGCTCAAGTGAAAACCAACCAGCGCTTTTACAATGCGAGCTTCCTGAAGGCACATGAAAGTGTTTATAGATAGGCCAAGAGGGCTTAATCGAAGTGTTTAAGCTGTAACACCCGTAGCAAGGCTATCGTATACAGGTAAGGCGGCCTCGTACGGCATGCGGCTTGTGATGAAGAAAGGTATGGTTATGTTAAACGAAAAAATTCTTGTTGTTGAGAATATACATTCGCAATTGTGTGGTTTGTAATATTAGTGGTTTGCATAAATAGAACGAAGAGGTTGATGTTTATCTTTGCGACATGCGGTACCAGTTGACAGGCACTTTGCACCATGGCTACTGCATATTATTTCTTCAGCGCATGCTGGGTAATCTGTAGGAAAAGGTTTGCTTTTCAATATTTATTCCAGAAGACCTGCTAGTGCGCCTATGTGTCGCTGCTTTCATGACATAATTTGTATCGATCAATCAGAATGACAGCAGCAACATGTGTAATCAATTAGCCAGACCAACAATCCATCTCTTATCATGAATATGTACACAGTAACACAATCGCGATCGGGAGAGCATTCAATTCAATTCTAGCATTCGATATTATTATACTGTCCTTTACCAGTAAGCAGTCTGTAATGGAACTAATTTTAATGTACGGTCTTACCTTTAGAGATCCGCTATTACCATTCTTTTCAGCTTACCCAGCGCGTAATAAGCTAATACCAATTGATGTCAATTGTACTATCACTGTCAGAAACAACTGTACAATAGAATGAAACGCACAGCACCTATTGGCATGATTAATATTTCTAGTGCCTCGATAGGTTCATGTACGCATTACTTTGCGGCTTAATAGCTTCAAATACCCCACACAGGTAACTCAATATGCCCTTACGGTTTCGTCTAGTAATCGTTCACATTCCTCTATAACGAAAGCGGATTAGTTAGCAAACGCCATACATGATTTTATGCATCGTGGAAATAACACAAGGTCACTATATATCTCGGGTTATTGAGTGCCCATTAACTTCTTGCAGTTTTGGCGATTGGCACATACTGAAAAAATAACGTCAAGATGGTATTGAAGCACACTGATGCCTGAAGATTACAAATGTAACTAAGGACCAAAAAAGATTGACATCTGCTTTACTTATACTATTTAGCGCTCTTTCGATTTTGTCATTTGTTTCGACTCCCTTGACGTCAATTTATGTACGTACAGGAGATGTACAAAAGCTGGGTTGGACGACACGAGGGTCATGAGCATCACAAATATCTTCATACGTCATCAAGATACGGAAGTGAAGGAAAGTTTCGGTGGTTCATGTAATTTTCTCTTCACGTCCATCCTGTCTACACATGGTAACCAGTTATATATGCATATAACAAGGCTATTAGTGCTTTCAAATTCTTCTAAAATAATACCGTTAGGGATAGTTCGAAATTCAAATCTCGGCGCTATGACGCTACCCATGCTAGGGATTGCATCAAAAAGTTTATAGCGACGTTAAGAGAGTCCATATGCAACTCCAAAAGAGAAAATATGTGAAAACGCCAGCTGTGATGGACGTGTTGCTTTGTCGTGGTGGCTCTTACAAACACTGGTTAAACCGGGTGAGTTGTATTCTTGACCAATCATAAGACTCTGCACTACGCCGTGCCCCGAGGCGTTAGATCAACAGAACCATGTGCTTTTGTTGATTTCTTGATAGCGTCGCCTGAGTTTTTTCTCTGAGAGAGCCCTCCGTAGCTATAGGCACATTGATCGCATGGCGGAATAAGTGGAACTTCTTATTCTTTTCCGGTGGACACTGATCCAAACGCCTTGCTAAGCAGAGCAACACAGATCCCATATGCTACCGCTGAAAAATGTAATTATCTAGCAGAATATTACATTAAGCGTATCTATTTGTACAACCCCCATAATCTTTATCGGCAATAATGATAACTTGTAACGTAGGGGACAACCCTATTTGTAGAAATTGCTGTTGTTGCTGCCATGACACATTGGACAAATAGCCTATTTTCCAACAATTCAATGTAATGAAGCTGCTATTCGTTTGCATTATAGAATGCACTATACCAATGGTGGGTTTTACAGAACACTGTCACTTAAGATGGGTATTTGTGCATGTATGATGGCAGTATTCTGTGCCCAAAAGCTGTAACTGACTATTAAAACCATGCATCGGTTTTGCACTAGTAGTCCATATATACAGTTTTTCTTCCAATATGCCCATACCAAAAACCAATCAGGGTGAAAGATTTGGCAGTAATCATAGCAATTTCCTCCAACTATTAGGTATAATATGAGCGATTATCGTTTTCAGTTTGCTTTTGCGTTTACCTGTTGTTTTTTTCTTCAAACTTTGTAACGCAGCAAAATCAATTTCAATTGGACAAGATTGCAATTCCCAATTACATTCTTATAATCATCCAACTAACTGTTTAGACCATACGAAACAACCATACATAATGATAAGTCATTGTTTTACATATGTATGTTATTTAACTTGACCATTTATGTCATGGTAGGCTATTGCAGTCTTGTGACAGTAATTGCTTGCGACTAAAGAATTATATTCACTCTCTTAGAATATGTAGGTGTGACGTCAGAGAAATGCCATATATCTATAGGGATCATGGGAGGCTAAAGAAACCTTATGGCCATAGATAACAAATCACTGAGGCAATGGTGCGACCTGAGGCAAACATGCTGATAAGAAGGTACTTTATCAAATGTAGCAAGGATCGCCAAGTATTGCTGAGACATACGACATCCTTTGAACTCAGACATTCAACCATGACGTTATGTACACATAACTGGTAACGGTTACAATAATATAAATACAATTGGTACCGCCTTGAAACCCCTAGCATTGTTAATGAAAATGAAATCAATTAATGTAATAACAACCAGTAATAACACTATTGATAACACATCTAAACGAGGTTTTCACACATATATTTGCTCTCTTATGAGTCAATCAGTTTCTTACGGGAATTTAAAACAATAAGTATAACGGATCACATGAAGCTCCTCTGATAGTTTGTCTGTCTGCCAGGTACTAATTGCCCATTGATAATGAAGGATTTGCGTTTGTTTCAAACCGTTCCCGTTCGGAAATTTTGTTTTTGCATCATTCCTCACAGAAGAATGAAAGCCAGGGTGTAATGCAATTTATGGAGCATCAGTATATACCAACTGCAATGTCTAATAAGCAACAATATTAGGGTTTCGTCCTCGCATCTTGAATTAAAATGATGTCAAAAGTTGCGAAAGTGTCTCATTAATGGAGTACTTTACTGAAATGTATGTGATGCTTGCCGAGCGGTGGCCCATTGAACTGAGTGGTCACGTCGGCATTGCACTATTGAGCAACACGCTAGACGTTCGTATGAGGAATCGGTACCGTTACTCACTACTGTCGATCATATACAACATTTTGTTACACAAGCCAATGACAACTACATGCGACTTTGGTCGGCAGAAAGTTCACCAAAGAGTGTCACGATAGACGGCGAGGAAACAGCGTATCCATTCCATAATAATGTGATCAATAAACATCAAGCTTGCCCCCTCTCCAGTTTTATTGCTAGTGTTACTAAGGTATTGACAAAATAAATTAGAAAACAAAGTGGACAAGGATTGTACTTAAGATGGAGAAGGGAATATCTCAGTCGACAACGGTATCCTCCGTGCTCTGATTGCCTTAGGGGATAACTCATGTGATAAGATATAATAAGGCTAATAACGAAACCAGAAATATGATGTTTACCCAATGGTACCACGAATAACACAGGCAACATAGGGACACAGAGTGGCACGCTCCCCACTCGAGTCAAGTTCACTTCTCAATGTATTTCCCCGTACCGGTCTAGACGTGCAGGCTGCAAGCACTGCATTGATAGTTTGTGGCGGAGACACGACGTACGTTCACTATTAATAACATGAAACACTACTTTGTGAATGCATTCGAATTTTGTAATCACAGGCTTCCGTTTTGCTAACAGTGAACGTGATCACACTTTACAGTTAAAGGTAGTTGACTGTTAAGCAATTACGTTTTACTTGCAATAAATGAGCAAGGGTTGATAAGGCGATTTTAAGGCTTCCCTTGCGTGGCTCAGAGATATAGTTAGCTTTTTAATCATCATTAGTCATCATGATTTCATTTTCCATATTGCTGTTGATTTATTGAGTTAAAGATAAGGATCATGTAAATACCCTGAAACTTAAGTGGTGGGGACAGAACATAGATGTCTGATGCGTGGTTGATTGTCATTGCATCTGCGGGTACAGCCCACAACCAATGAAACTGCTAGTAACAAGTATCGCAATAAATATCTATCGACTCCTGAGATATTCCGTGCTGATACAGCGTACGCAAAAGTATATGCTTAATGTCAATGCGTTTCGACAGAACGAATATAACGACGCTGCTAAATTGTGTTGTCGACATCGAGTAATATACAAGTTTAATTGGTGGTGTAAATGGCGGTGTGATAACCATTGTAGTATCGGCTAACGACGGTGTATGCGACATTACAGTGTGTCAAATGGTGTAACGCTTGAAGATCCGTCTAGTTCCTTATCATTCTTGATGTCTTCAATGTGAGAGAACGTAATGAATGCAGTTCGTATTACAGCACACTGACAGACCGTATTGATTATCGTGAAATACGAACTCGATTATACCGCGTTCCTCAGCCACACAACATTAAGGAATCTTCACATTGCTTTTGTTACTATACGTGTACTCGATCAAAGGTACTATGTACTATTGATTCGGGCGCTAAATTGTCGCGAAAGTACAAAATGTCCATGGAATTGGAGGACATGAGTTTCTTAGTGTACCGTCTACGATATAAATCGATTGCAAGCATTCGACCAAAAAACTGATGTGTGGTCAACTTGCTATGTTTGCTGCATTCGTCACTGAAATTAATGGTTCTAGGGTTAGCTCCAGGCTCTGTGCTTTAACATTGCCCATGCAAGTGATTGAATGACGTCATGACAACTTCTTTAAATGTACATTTAAACACGTTGGTCAAAGTGGTAAATTAAAGAAAAGGGGTAGCATTTACATGATGCGCACACCGGTGCATAGTTTGTCAATAATAAATTGTAACCCCTTGGATCATGATAGTTGTAGTAATTGCTGCAGGGTGTTTGCGGCTAAACCACATGGCGCTTACGTTCGAAAATGTAACGAGCTAGACATTATATTGCTCTGCGTTAGAATATGACCAAATCAATAACGATGGGAACTTCTTAAGTTTGCACGGAGCAAGGAACGCCAATCTTCACAGGAGTTGGTAAATTTAAGTTTTACCGACGGTTAACATCGACGATATATATATATATATATATATATATATATATATATATATATATATATATATATATATAGATATATATAGATATAGATATATAGATATATATATATATAGATATATATATATATATATATATATATATATATATATATATATATATATATATATATATATATATATAGATATATATATATATATATATATATATATATATATATAGACATATACATATATATATTCATTTATATACATATTTTTATAAATATATATAAAATATATATGTGTGTGTGTGCATATATATATTTATATATATATATATATATATATATGCATATATATATATATATATATACATTTAATGTATATATACATAAATAAACATAAATATATATAAATATATATATATATATATTGTTTTAGAAATATTTATATATAATATATATATATATATATATATATATATATATATATATATATATATATATATATATATATATATATATATATATATATATATATTCATTTATGTAGTGATTCCCAACCCCTGCTCTCATTGTATAGTCTAAAAGGTCCATTTGCAGCGTAAATTTCCCTCATCGTACGATCATTCCCGGTATATGTAACTCCGTGCAATTCGCTATTGAGTGGATCTGTTTTCAATCTTTCATAGTGATGTAAATAGCAAAGGGGGTACTGCTTTAACTTAAATTAATACGCTCCATTCTCTCTTTGTTGAAACAATAAACTCTTTAGCTAAGAGGCTACATGCAGTTACGCTTCCATGCATTGCACTTTTTGGGGCTTATGAGTATGTGCTTATTGAGCATCGAAATTGGGTTTTACTATTCACTTTGCTGTGTCCGCTCTATAAACGCCGTACAGCGGAAAAGATTTGGATGGTGAATATATTAAAGATCAAGCTATTCTCAAAATGTGAATTTTAGGGACCGAATTTAAATGACATCACCTCCTACGGGACTGGTTGCTTGGTTAAATTTGGCTTAAGGGCAAACTTCTTCTGCTGTTACATATTGGGATTCAATTCAAATACATCCCTCCAAAGCAACAGTTACTTTATGTCGCAAGAAATATGTTGTTTTTCTCAACGGATTTAGTAGAAGCGCTTTAATATATGGCAGGACTTGACGATTCGTACCTTGTCAGCCATTTTGCTTCTGAACTGTCCAGTGCAACTATTCAACTCATTTACAGTGGTACAATTTCCTCGCCAGAAATAAGGTGTATTTATGGTGTTTTTAATTATATTTAACGAAGGAATGTATCATAAGTAAATAAATACTTTATTCGGCAGCATACATGCACAACTTCGCACGACAGACAGACAAATGCAGTAATTTGACTAGAAGTCAGCCAAATCTAGCTATTGATAAATAAATGCATGACGATATATGTCTGTAGCCATCTATATGACAGGTATTTTCAGTGATTGCGTATGATCTGTAAATATTATACCAATATTACTTTTAGTTGAAACGGGACGGTGTATGCTTAGTTAACTTCGGTTTTGATAGTGTCACATGATGTCCGTATCTACGTGGAATAAGTGATCGACGAAACTTTTATCGCGACAGTTTTTTCTAGATATGTCTTGTAGTTCAAGTCCCACAGGGAAGCGCTTATATATCGACGAGCCGTAGATTATCAGTGCTACCTACCCCTTTCTATCCGGCTGAATATGATTACTTAACTGAAAATACAGATAAGACATATTATTGTGTATGCCTATCGTAGTGTTATCCGAATTTATCTTATCATGGCGGGCTATTGTTGGTCAACTGTCCAGTGTGATGTTTTATGGAACTGACAGCGAAGCTTGAACCATGCGCATTTGAGGAATTTCTGGCCCAATGACTCCATCATAGCAACAGTACCGAAGAAGATTGCATGTCCTAATTATTTCCCCTGAAAGCGCAGGCTTACTAAAGGTAAGACTGGCCCTACCATGCAGTGCCATTAATTATGCGGACTGACATTATAATGACAAGCACAATATGTTCAAAATTACCCACACTTTGCAAGTGATCGGTACTCATTCGGTATAGCGCTCGTTCTCTTTCTATTATACCATTATATTAAATCAGGTATCTAACTGATAACTTCTCGCCTGTGAAATGTAAGTATTGGCTAATGTCATTATTCTCTTCATGGGGCGGGAATATGAGTGATAGTACTTTAGTATTCAAGAGATATCAGGAATGATAGGTGTTTGATATGCTGATAATCGAACCCTAATTATTACATGAGCGTAAGATTCACAGCAGTATGCTGTCATGAATGTTTAATGCTATACTCAGTGGACAAGAGATATATTGAATGTGCTACGTTCCAGCTACGCTGCTATATTCATTGACATTTGAGCAGAAATTGTTACAGCTACAGCTTCCTGCAGCAGACAGCATCAAATGATTGGACACAATTGCATTTATATTTTCATTATTTAGTTGGATTACAGTCTGTTCTGGAACTAGCCGGGATATAAGTATTGTATGTAGAAGTGATTAGCTTATTATCTTTTTGAGTGATCCCCTGATGATATGGGACTAATATTGTGAAAAAGGTGGGACACCTTTAGTCCAATCACTGATAAAGCTTGCTAACGTAGCTACTGGTTAGTAGCGCTATTTCCCAAAGCCTAGAGCGCCGCTAGCCACTAAGGGTGGTCGGGAATCGTAGACCTGCGAAAGAGCCAGTGGCCCTACGGCCAGAAAACTTGTGGGTCCACGGGACCCGAGGATTGGTTTCGTCCGCGCATCCAATAATAGAGTATTAATGTATGGAGGGAGCACGCGCCCACTTCAAAGATCATGTTGCGGCGGCGAGGCAGCCGATGTTTGATGGTTTGTTTCAGCGAATGCACTGCTTCCTTGATCCTAGGACAGCTTATAAAAATGGTACAAGGCCGGCGAGCAGTAGCGGATGCTCGTCATTATAGGCTAGGACACTTCGCCTCATACATCATCCGTGCTGGTTACTACTCTCGATCGTTCACAACAGCGCAGCGGATATAGTCAGCTATTATGGGACAGGTAACTCGAATCTCGTCGTGACGAGCTGCATACAGAGTTAGCCTTGCGCCAAATTGATAGGGTAACAAGCTAATCCGACACTACACTAATTTAATTAAAATATTTTAAACCAACGATAGTTCAGTGTGGTCTCAAAAGGAATAAGTCATTCACGATTGCGTTCTGTTTTGCTGGCATATCGCGCTGGCCAAGTTAATAAGAGGAACTATCTGTTGACCGCAGGTGCACGGTTTCCGGCCGTCGGAAATTTGGCATCGGGAACCGAGCGCCATAGAACAAGCTCAGTCTCACGCCCACTGACCGTATACATTTTATATCCTGTGTATGATGATAATTGAACTTTTGAACGATGAAAGGACAGAGATACGCATCACGGCTCATACATTTCACGCTATCGATTAGGCGTTCAGCCCTTTGGAGCGTCTGAAAATATGCCGTGGATCCTATACTTGATGTTACGCTTCACTGAAGAACGTGTATGCACGGAATATCTCGATGAACTAAACTTTTTGGTCAATTACGACTTATATTGACAAATATAATAAATAGTCAATGAATATATGAGGTATTTGAAATTGATTTATTGTCCATCGTAATATGGCATAATAATTTTGTTGTGTGATGTAATCGTACAGTTTGCTTATACAAGCTACAAGCACAGACACGTTTGCACAGCGAATTTCAATTACCCTTAAATATATCGACGAGCATTTTAACTGGACGCTGACTCATGTTTTGTGTCAAACGCAACTGTCTTTGTTTCAGCAATAATTTGGCCGATATGTACACGAATAGCAGCATGTTCATTTGAGGGGTTTAATTATCTGTTGAGTTTGAATCACTGCACAAAGGTTGAATTATTTATTTCCCTAATCAAGAAAATGCAATATTCAATACATCTTTTAATCAACCAATTTGGATTAACACATATGTATGGATATTAACATGCAGTTTAAACACACAGCATGCTAAACCAGCCCCCTTCTCCATTGGTGTGCTGATTCAGTACATTTTATTATTATTCAAGCAGATTTATAGGAGATTTTAATGTAATTAGGCAATTCAGACACTTACAAGTGGCTAGCTTTTAACCCCACTTAAAATAGATCAATATGTCTAATGTGGTATATTAGCAAGGATATTTGATATTATAATCATTCTGCAGTCAGTTTTCTAACTGATACATTGACTTTTTATGTAGCAGGAAAGTGTATCTGAGTAGATATATGCATAATGTATATTCAATGTGAACAGAAAATTATAGATATTCATAGTTGTACCTGAATATTTTTTTTTATATTCATTCTAACAGCATTGCATTGACATTATCCATCCTCGAACACAACGCTGTCAGTGCCCTGGTCTGACTCGATATGCTGGCATTTAAATATTCCAATTATGCGGAATTCAGACGTATCATCCCCATCGAAATAATTGCGTACTCACCACTAGTCATCCCTCCTCCCCCTGCTCCCAGTCTCCATACGGCAATAATTGCACAGTACAGGAGGCAATGTCTAATGCGACGGGCATCTCATAATGTCGACTTGCAGAACTTGCACAATTGAGAAACCAAGTTTTCTAGTCCTTTTTATCCACAAAAACATGTTTGCTGACGAGACAATAATTTACTTTCTTAACACGCATACACTGCCATTGCCAAACTACATCCACTGCAGTTTAGCTGCCTATTTAGGTAGGATTATTGGCACATACCCCACCTATTATGCAAGCTTGCACCCATTTATATAATACAATTCCAAGTTTACACGATTCTCTAATCACTGTTTCTCTATGTTTATTATAATAGTTTCGCAGGAAGGTCAAATACAGCAAAAAAGCTAGATTCGGCTTATAGTAAGAATGATTACTTATAGATACAGCATTCTAAGAAATGCCGCAACCAATAATTGTATGAGTAAGCCATTCAGTGGAAATTAATACCACATTGGTAAAACGAGATCGGTAGCAGTGTGCATCAATCTTGTTTGTCTCGCCATCTAATAAACGTCCTGTTATCACGCAAAATGGTATTTACCCTGTGTTACCACGTCCAGAACAGGCGCCATGGGGACGAGACGCCAATCTCTCGGTACTCAAGTCAAGTTCCCGTATCAAGCTAACCACACTGCATTGTCTTCCTTGGTGCGGTTACAGATCAGCAGGTTACGAGCGCTACATTGACAGCTTATGGCGAAGAAACGACGACTGTACTCTGTTCAAACAAATCGATACATTTTGTGAATGCATGTTAATTTGCGAGTTGGCCTAGTTGAACAGGTAAACAATTTTGTATTTCCTCTCAGCATATTAGCTGGGGAGGGCAATTCGGCCTACATTCCTTTCGTGCTGCTTCAGTGAAATAGGACACCCTGGTGGTCTCCATTTATTTTCCTGCTTCAGCCGCACCGAAACAAATTGCACCTTGTCCATTGTCACCCAAATCTCTTTCGTATATGAATGGTCATATGTGCTTCAGATTGTGATGCCCTGATCCACCGTAAAATATGTTGCCCCAGTGTCCAATTTTGTAATGAATACAAGTTCCCGTACGTCCGGAATTTACCACAAGTTGGCTCTCATGCATGGGTGTATAAATGTATTTGGCGCGCCCAAGCAATAGAGCTTGGCTAAATAGTAATATAAGATGTTTGAAGCTTTAACGCTGGCCTAGGACATTTCGCGGTGGGATGTGTGTGTGTATGAAGCAGCCTTTATCGTGTGTACATAGGAATGGATGAATATTGATTACATTTACCCAACAACAGTCCTGACCACTTATGTCCTCTGTATTTTGACACTACCCCAGAGACGCGCACCAGCTGCAAGGATAGTAGCTACGACATGAAAGTCATCCTCAACCGGATATGTGCAATGTACGCTCCTTCATCATCAAAAGTGAAAACTTATGATGATGTTATAGCAACGATCTGGTATGCAATACGAACGGCGAAACAGCAAATTGGGAAAACCTCGACGCTGGTATCGTATTCTGGGCTGCTTGCAATCGAGATAAGTCAAGATGATGAGCAAAACTTCATGTTCCTCATCGATGGGTAGCCCTTTTAATGTCTTCAAATGGACTCATGACGAGGCAGCTAACATTTATCTATGCAGCATCAATGGACATTCCCTTTGCACTTGGTCGATGATGCTACAGTGCCTATAAGCTGTGGCATTTATTGCATAGTTTGCATCGATGGATCAGAGAGACAGGTGTAACACTGATATTTGAGAAAAGAGACCATCGCGAATCATGAATAAGTGCATATGTAGTAGCAAAAACGTTACTGGGAGGGCTTTCAATATTCAGGCTTTTATGTACATTCAACACTGTTAAGCAGGCCCTTATGGCATTTATATGACGTGCGATCTTACCTTTATGCATATGCTATAACCTAATTGAAGTCGAATGAAATGATTGTACAATTCAATGACACCTTGTGCGCTATTATATTTATCTGCGTACTTGTGTAATGGTTTGGAAAACCGCGACCAGGCGGTACCTTAGGACTGATTGTTTCGTCAAATGATTGATTACATTCCCCTTCCTTTCAAGCATATGTAAGTGAAAA
Source organism: Urechis unicinctus (assembly GCA_034190875.2). NCBI lineage: Eukaryota > Metazoa > Annelida > Polychaeta > Xenopneusta > Urechidae > Urechis > Urechis unicinctus. The sequence goes on along the minus strand of CM067358.1, from coordinate 62,587,619 downwards.
ATTACGTAACCCTCAATATTTATTTTCAAGTGAGTGCCGTTACGCTGATATGGGCCGACAGTACAAAACGAAATGATGCAAGGTGATTCTAGTGGGTTGCAAATGCATAGTCAGATTTGAATCTATCGAAGCAGTAAGTAAATATCACGATATGTACGGTCGGTTTTTTTCTACATAATCAACTGATGGCGCCACAATGTATCTTCCTTACTTGAAGTCAAGCAGGAGGAGGATAGTGTATACGGAGCATTATATACTTAGTCTTGGCTAGCCTTCAATGAATGCAATCCTTTTCTGTAACCAGCGCATTTGACTAGTATATGGCTATAGCTGCCTTGTGTCAGTAATAACAGCGAATAAAAGAACAGCCTGTTTCTTAGCAAACGTGATTGCGGCGTCAGAGCAGAATCATTAAATATCAAAATTCTATGGAGATCACGAGAGGTGATGGCGAAATCACCGAGAGTAAGAATACGAATCAGGATGAAAGTGCAATTCAATGCAGATACTTTGACGATAGAGTTCATCCCATGACCCAATGCAGCCAGGGTCACCCAATTCCGAGGGAATATTTAGTCGCCTTTTTAATAATTCTCACAATATTAGCTTTATGTAGACATTACTTGACCCCATGTTGAATTTGACGGCTAAAATGGTGACAATCTTCAGACTAAATATTTTACTTCCTCTATTGACTCAAATGATAGGAAAGCTGTATGACAATTTATGTCGAGGCCATGATGTTTTTGTGTGCTTTTCAGCAGCACGTCTTTGGACCATACACGTCCAATGGGAGCCCGACGCATTCCCTACAGCGACTAAAGCTGTGAACAATGATAACATACGTAATCATAGTACTACGTATGAAGCCCTCGTTTCAGTTGTACATGCAGAGAGGTACTAATTTATTTTATTTTCAATCGTATGGGGAAACTATGCGGGTATTTAATTTTCCACAGTTCTTTTACAAAAATGAGACCAAAGCTAAAATGCACCTTGAAGAGTAAAAGTGAATTCCTGCAGCCGTGGTATCAGTTAATAATAAGCCTTTGGTACCTGAGTAGACGCTTTATGCAGGAATGGAGCGCATATGACATTTCACCGTCATATGCAGACTTCGAAACGGATCCCCACAACCATTTATCAAAACGGCAGCCCTCGTTTATGGGTACCGCATAATATTCTAATGTTTCGTGACTAATCCCCATGTTCATACAATATGGTACTTTCTCTTAAAAATGGACATTGTCAGGGCGTCGGTGTCATTTTGCGTACCGTTTCGACGACAATTACATGTGATTCTAGATTTCAGAATCATCGATAGAAAACCAAAATGCTCATGTAGATCACGCCTGTTGAGACCAGGAGTCACTAAAATAGTTCAGGTAGCAATGTTCTATCGACCGACAAGTAAATAACCAACTACAACCTGCAGCAAATGCATCAGTCTTAACGCACCGCAGGCCAATAATCACATGATATTGCCATTTTTATAAAATAGGCGAGCATTTGTTCGCGGCAAATTACTCATTAAAATTGCAATCGTGCACAAATAAACCTCCTACTCGATATCCATAAATACTGCGTGTTTGCTGTTTGCCTCGCATTCAATGAGCGACTACGTTAATATTTGACGCATATTATAGGAATTGCTATCGTTCAAGCCACACGAGCACTGACAACGGATTCTATTCATATATCGTTGAGGTGTTAGTGAGAGCGAATTCGGAATATTGGTTTGAGTATGTGTGTTGCTAAACATATTGGGCGTAGGTCAGCACCTGCTCTGCCCATCGAATACCGTTGCGATAAACGTAATGATTTGAGGCTTGCAAAGAGTGAGGTGCTTTTTAAGATAAGGATCGATCTCATTTTGCGGAATATACGTACTCACATCAGCGGACAGTGTCGTTCAATAACATTTCGCGCCTCGGCACACAATTATCATTGGTCTCATGTGTCACATGTGCATGCATTTCCTTTGTAAAGAAAACATAGATCGATCACAAACGTCCCGCCCAACTTCTTGCTTTATATGCATCTTAGCTAAATAGCACTGCTGCTAGACGCTCCAAAAGAGCAACCGAACAGTCTTTCATGGTCAAATGAGGCAAACACATCGCGAAAATGCGTCTGAAGGTTACGTGAACGCAAGCAATATGCTTTAGCACGGCGTCGAGGCATGCATAATGATAAAACAGACATATATCAGTCATTGTCATCATTGAATAACATTTTCGTACGAATATTTGGCCTTATTTAGCAGTTAGTCGGTTTATCACTGTCAAAATGGCAATCGTCAAGATTTCCTAGCAAACATCGGTCCCGCTTCGTCAGCAAATACTTCGACAATCTTGCTTGTTTCTTTTATGAGACATCATTCGAAAGGAGATAAACCTAAAACCTTCATCCACACTCAGCTCTCTCGTAATTGATAACCTGCTTGCCTAATCAACAGCAAAACGCGCCTACGTTAGAAATATCACACAATTGCGGTGCTTCAGCAACCATTGACTAGGCTTACCCCCAATAAGACTGCTTATGTAAGAATAATCAGAACTTTATTCTGTAATTATGGTTATGTGCTACGACGAAACCCAGTTAAAGCACTCCGTGCTTGCATGACGGCCGCTATTATTGGGTAGAGTTGTAATTGTCCGCTCAATGATCCAAATAATCTTTGGAGGTTTCGGTTGTTAACTTCAAAGAAACTTCCGTTATAGGCTATACTGAAATTTTGAAGGAGTTTGGAACGCGAGGCTGCCTCTCTTTTAGAGTTTCTTGGAAGTGTTTATTGCTGTGCCAATCCATTGCCTGGACAAACAAAGGAGACAGGACCCCTTCACATTAACCAGGAATACAAGCCAATCTGTTGTCATTGCATTCACGATGGATCCATTTCAACAATCCCAAAACATTCCCGTAAGTTTTTGTACAAATAGCTATTTTTGTACCAAGAAACGAAATGACGCATATACTATATATATATATATATATATATATATATATATATATATATATATTATAGAGCATATATATATATATATATATATATATATATATATATATATATATATATATATATATATATAGATATATATATATATTATATATATATATATATATATATATATATATATATATATATATATATATATATATATATATATAGATATATATATATATATATATATATATATATATATATATATGTTTGTGAGTATGTTTGTGACAAACTACTTTCATTCAAAATATATCAGATAGATTCGTTCTGGTGGCACTGAGAAACACTGACGTCCAAGGTCCAGCTTCGATTGCATTCGTTCATTGCGTAGAAACAAACACCTGCACAACTGCAATTGATATTCTGTGTTTGCCTTTCCGGCCTTATCTAAGTTAATTGTGGCACTCCTTCATTATTAAAGACAATGCTAAATCCGACAAAACCATCACAGATTATTGGAACCATTGATATATATAGATATATATATATATATATATATATATATATATATATATATATATATATATATATATATATATATATATATATATATATATATATATATATATATATATATATATATATATATATATATATATATATATATATATATATATACATATATATATATATGTGTATATATATATACATATTCATGTATATGTATATATATGTATATATATATATATATATATATTCATATATATATATATATATATATATATATATATATATATATATATATATATATATATATATATATATATACATTCATTTACATCCATGCGCGCATATATGTTAATATACATATATATATATTATATTTATATATATGTATATATAAACATATTTATTTATGAATATATATATAAACATATTTAGTCATATATATTAAGAGATATATGTTTTTGCATATATATATATGTATATATATATATATATATATATATATATATATATTTAGATATATATATATATATATATATATATACATATATATATGTATATATATATATATATATATATATATATCTAATTACATGTTTAACTTAAATGTATACATATGCAAATATATATATATGCATCATTTTATTTATAAAGAAACCTGAATGCATGCATATATTATATATATAAATATAAAATAAATATATCTATGAATATATATAAACACATGCCTTAATATGTATATAATATTATTCTTAACGCATTATATGTATCAGTATGTTTTTTTTTAAATAATAGATAGAGAGAGATAGAGAGAGAGAGTGATATAGGAATATTTACGTGTGTATATATAATTATACATATATATTTTAGCACGTCTCTATAAATATATTAACATCCATGACCGTATATATCTATCTAGAGATATATATATATATATATATATATATACAGATATATATATATAGATATATATATATATATAGATATGGATATATATATTTATATATGTTTTATATATATGTGATAAGAAGAGATGTATATATAGACATATTTATAATAATATATGTATATATATAGATATCTTTAGAGATATATTTATATAGAGATATATATATATATTATATATATATAGATATCTATATATATATATATATATATATATATATCTATATATATATATATATATCTCTATATATATATCTATCTATATATATATCTCTCTCTCTATCTCTCTATATATATCTCTATATCTATATATCTATATATGCTCTCTGCATCTCACAAATTTTTGTCAGAGTTTCTTATGACATTGTTCACTTTACTTATGGATTCATGGCTATAAAATCGATATGGTGCATATATCAACGAAGAGTTGTATGGTAGCACCCCGCAAGGGTAAAAGCTGAACTCGGCCGACGTCGATGTAATTGATTATCCTGGCGTTCTTTGACGCCGACCTTGACAAATATACTAGGTGATCCGATTTAAGTCCTCATTTTCAATCCCGGAGACGATGATTGTAGTAGGCGGAAATTGAAAATAAAGTGTTTCTGACGTATATGCAAACGTGCAATGTAGGACGTGAGCTGCCTTATATGGTCTCTGGGGCATCACTATGAGCCCCACAGTTATCCTGTGTCAGTAACAAAGCTAATTGTATCAGACTTTATTTCAAACAACATGCTGTCAGTATTAATGTGCATAGTATTGCACCGGAAAGCAAGGCTTTCTCGAGCTATATTTATTATCAAAGAGGGAATTATGTCCATCACTAGGCATACTAGGCACTGCGACGAAGGATATATGCTTAGTCGTGAATTCTAAGCCGTACCTAATGCATCGCTTCAGGGACATGGTGTATTTCATTAGAATAAACTTGTATTCGCGGATGAGACTGCAGGTTATTCAAACGATGAACTAGACAGCATCATTGATGATGATATCATGAAATTTGACCAATATCTTTTTACTGTTGGCGAACTTGTAGCTACATTAGTAAGTAATCATGTGCGGGTCAATCGAAATAGACTTAACTTTCAGAAGCTGTTGTCGATAACATCCACGGGTGTCTTTTTGGCGACGAAGAGTTATACTATTGTGCTTTATGCATAATCAATCAATAATAAGGCTGGCCGCAGCTACAGATGTTGAATATTTGCAGGATTTGATGGAAGATCCTACGGACACAGAAGTCGGAACACACAAGTTTACGAACCGACGTTATATATGTGGTATAATCCAGCAACGGTGTTATAATATATTGCCGGTTCATGTTCCATTACAACAGTGCATATGTTTGTCGTATTTAGTATGTCTGAAAGAAAGAATTTTATGCTGTAAATGATCTTCTTTGGGAGGCAACAATGTGAGTGACTCCGAGCAATGGATACTCAAGAAAGTGGGATCATACACCCTGCGCTCGAGCTTTAGGAGTTTTCAATCCTTGAACTTGCAATCTTCGTTCGTAAGCTTACTCAGACATATAGGCTAAGAGCTTGGGAGCACGCCTTTGCACTCGCTGTAATGTGTCTATGTCACGTTGAAAGAATATTAACCACGTATGAATTGCATATAATAAATGAAGCATTGCAAATGTCATATTTTATATAATAAACGACATTTACTAGAGTGACAATTAAACGTCCGTCTGATCCTCCCGAGGACTATGTTAACCGTGACTGCTACTGCTCTGCACTAGATGCTGCATTGTATTGACTAATCAATTGTGGCCTTTCCTTTGATACGTCATCTACAGTAAATTCGGTATTAAAACCTTGCCCGACTTACATGCAGTACTTAGCATTTTGTAAGTGTACAAAAACATTTGCTAATTATTTCCCCGGCCTAACGTCTTAAGTAAGCTTAGTTGTAGGCTATATGCCTAATTTTAGGTCCTTACTCTGGAGATCAGCTTGGTGTCATCTTTACACATGTTTCACTATTTGGTCAACCGCGCTGTCGTGATCAGTTATGTAGATATGGAAAAGAACGGTTCCGAGAACTGACCCATGAGGATTACCACTAATAACCCTCGTCCAATCTGATTGTATGCCATATATAATAACGTTTTGCCTTCTATTACTGAGCACTTCAGAAATCCACGTTATAATGCTTCCATGATCTGCTGCTAAATGGCTGGATTTTAGGACTTTAGTTTTTCCCGATCACCATTGTTGAATAAATAATTGATTCCGTGGGCTTTGCTATGTCGTGAGTAGATACTGATGCAAAGAAACCATCAGCTGCGTTTCCTTGTCTTCCTAAATGACATTTTTGTTGTCATCATAAGTGGACTTACGTTTCTTTAGTTTTTCAGTCTTGACCTTGCATTGTTGTAAAGTGCGTTTAGGTTTAATTTGATTTGCTATGCTGTTCTCATATGATCAGTTTGCCTGTCTGTTGCACAAATACTTTGCATGCTAGCAATAACATGATGTCTTTATCTTGTTTCGTTCTCCCTCTTGGTTTTGTTATTGAATCATCACGGCTTAATGATATAACGGTGTTTTCTAAATGGTATACCTGTAAATGCATTCCCCGGTTGCTCTTTCTAGAATATTCGCCCAATCAACCTAACTAATATATTCCCTGAGCCCTTAAATTGTACCCTGCGTAAATATGAGATGTTTTTGCTAAATGCCATATGGGGTACGTTTGAAACAGGATCCAATTTTTAAATGGCATGGTCACTAGAACCCAATATGGCTCTGTAGTGTACATTACTATCCGTGTTCTCCTCAGTCAAAAAAGTAAGGTATAGCATATTCCAACCTCTAGTTGGTTTAGACACATGCTGATTAAAAGAGTTCTTCTGGATGCGTTCGTCAAAAGTTGTGCTCTGTGGGTCTGCAGATTTGTTCTGCTAGTATTAATCACGGATGCTACATTCAACAACATCACACATATAACAGCAATGTATAAGGTTTATCAGTATTTTCGGTTAGCTATTGGCTGATCGGTATACTACGCTTCCGTTTTTACACCACGTATGCGATATGGTGTTAATAAACGTCAACAAGAATATCCCCACCTTCTTCCATTCTTAGTATCCTGCCTGATAATCTGCATGTAAGATTTCAGCATCTGCAATATTTCCATGTGTCCAGTGCTCAGATACAGATACTACGTAAGATGCACTGACACAAACTGCTCCCTCAACTCCGGCATTTTCTTCTGGATGTGTTTAACAACAGTTGTGCTCTGTGGGCCTGCAGATTGGTCACCCTAGTTATTACCACGAATTCTAAATTCAACAACGATCACACAAATAACAGCAATGTATAAGGATTATTATTATTTTTGGTTGAGCTATTCGATGATCGGTAAACTACGCTGCCGATTTTACAGCACATATGCGAAACACTACTCTACAAATGTTACGACTGGTGTTACCCCTAAAGATTACGTAAACAAGAATACCCCCACCATTTCAATCCTTAGTATCCTGTCTGATTGTCATCAAAGGATGATAACCTGCAAGTGTGATTTCAGCATCTGCAATATCTCCATGTGTCCAGTGCACAGTTACAGTTACTACATCAGATGCACAAGCACAAACTGCTCCCTAAACTCCGGCATCTAATTTACAATGCCCGGCGTTTAGCATAAAATACCTACAAACTGCTTTAGGGAATGCCCCACCAACTGCCTTTGTTCTACCCTTTCCCACTCATAAAAGGTCTTAATCTTATTAGTATCTAATCGCCTTTGACAGGCGTGTCCGTTTGGCAAGTTACCGACCGAGCTCTATGCGTTGCTTTCCTCCTCTACCATCTTCTTCACCATCTTCTTCACCTTATTAGCTGATCAGCTAGCGTAGTATACCAATCACTAGATGTCCTCCGTACGATGGGAATTTCGATCCACATTGGAAGAGGTGAAATGGAATGATCGATTGCCTATCATGCTGGTTTTTTTATGAATGCCAAGGTTACCACCTATCATAAATTGACGGGTGACGCATTTTATACGGATATTCATAGTCGATTATTAATTTGCCTTCTTTTTAGATTGTATTTCTACTTTCCATTACATATACATTTAATGGAAAATCAATCTGCTCAGTGTGAAATATACCTTATTTGAAAATGGCTAACAACAGATTACTGGCCACTATTCTGCACAGGGGGTTAAGATTTTGACGATAATGAGCAAAATAGTGATAAAGCCAGCGGAGTTCAGGACTATTGGCTAAGATTCAGGGGCTGAAATAACTGCGGCTTTGTATATGAAATCTCGCGTCTATATAGCCCTTAACAATGTCGCAATAGACGTACTGCCAGAGGTCGAGATATGAGCCGAGCTTCTAACTTTAATCAAGAGAACGCATGACCACGTTCTAGATTAATTCTCACATTTTGTTTCAATCACATCACCAAAAGAAGTCGACGGAGCAAGTTATCGAGGGCCGTTCACAAGACTTTGATCAGTAAGTTCTTCTTGAGAAATCGGGAATGCTGCGCGTCCAAGTATGTATAAATATTCTGGTGATTTTGAGAGGGAGGGGCTTCATGAAACTCTATGCGAATGCTGATATTGCTAATAAATGACATTGAGAACCATATTTACATACATATATACTAAATGCGTGTAATATATTATGCAGATTGATCAATGCTATCCTACATAATTAGTTAAATCATTTGGATAGTGTTTTTGTTCGTAACTTATGACTGAAACAGCATTCCTCTGGATTATCACAACAAATGAGATGTGTTAAGCATATTGAGATGTAAATACTGTTTTTTTGTGAATTTTCACAACCGTTATTACCCTCCAGATAATCATGGAGACTGTAGGTATACATTTGGCGGTTGGATCGAAAGACATAATTTGTGAATAGTATGTAATTTCTTTATAGGGGAAGCAAACCACCTGCGGTCGGTTTATGTTAGTGGTAGTTATTAGTCGTGAGCAATAAAATCGCGTCACATCACCTGAATAGGCACCGACGTATACTCCGATCCATGTGCGCATCGTGATCATGTGCATTTGTATTGACTTGTTTGCGGCAATAATAGACCCGGATTATCTCGCGAAAAAAAAACAATTTGTGTTGATTTCTCAAAAGCAGGACCTATTTCATTATTCGTTTGCTGACGAGGCATTTGTGATTTCGTGAAGGGATTTAGGTATGAGATTGATTTTAAAGTTATGTGCCGATACCTTTTAGTGCTTCAAGCTTTTCATTTACTTTTCCAAACTGGTCAATGCCATAATGCCAAGATTTAGAATATCGGTTTCAAACCTCGGGTGCCCCTTCCTATCGAAGTTAAAAAAAACTAGTAGTGTATATGAATAGCAGTTTTACAAAAGACGCTTGTTTCAAAAAGTTTCTAGATTAGTAAATTGTCAAAACATTTAAAAAGGCTTCAGTCACCTTAATTTCCATCACAGGTGGGAATCTTTGCCTACTGCAGGCGTATTTGAAAACATGTCCAGGCCAAAGGTAGTTGATTCTGCGGAAGCTCGAATAGGTTATTTCCGGCAGTCATGTTAAAAAACATAACTGCGCCATTTAATTGTTACCCAGGCTGCAAATATATATTAAATGCCTGTCTTCATCAATGAGGCATTCTCCACCAGATAAGCTCCTTTAAGGCTGATACTGTTTGACAATACTTATGCTCCCATCATCTACGGCAATGTTGAAGCATTATAACCGCTGTAATAATGCCAACAGGTTCTTTGGGAATTAGTGCCGTGTTGTACCAGCGACGTTCATGTCGTGCCTAGCCTTGGCACTACCATCTAGTATGATGGTAGCATTATGTTACATCGGGCAGGATATGCACAATAGCGACACATGTTACGAAGTGAATATTATATGAAATTTCTAGGTATACATTTTTTACCAAATGACAATGATATTAAACAATATATATATTAACTAAATTGATTCAACGGATATTTAGCCATAACAGGCAAAACAATCCGTGGTATCCGTTAAATCAACAGTATATGTTGAAGTAATGAATATATGATCGAATCGATCGCGCCTTTAATTGTGCGCGTGGTTATACGATATACGCTATGATAAACACCCTGAAACACGGGTGGCGTGTAAACATATGTTGTACTATTACTAATAGCTATGAGTTCTTTGGTTTGATATATTTCTTAACATATGTCAATCACTATGAAAAACAAATGCATTACGTCACTCGCACACGTATCTGAAATCATCTTTATATATAATTGCTTTAACCAGTCCCAACGAGAAGTATAGGATCAATATAAACGGTCATTAACCCACATGAGAGGCCTATTTTAATAGTGGCTCCCTTATCTATAATGCAACGATGTACTGCATATAGAAAAAATAGACATATTCCCTCATATGGTTCATAATAAGTATGTCCTGAAATATATGTCGAGCCAGTAATTTATTTGAAAGTCAGTGAACAACCGTAAATTGCTTTGGCATATCACTACAAGGCTTTCATTGGTTGCCTGGCGTCACTGGTCCCATGTGGACTGAGAAAGATAGAAGGTGACAGTTTACGATCCGTTTATCGGTATAACTTGAATATATCATATCTGGTGAGAGTGTAAAAATAAATTGTCATTTATTCATATGAACATCGCAAATGAACTATGAGTACGTTAACTCTCACAGAGACCAGCGAATGGGCAATATCCACAGCGGTTTTTTATTAATAACTACCGGCATTTACGAACCCGGATTGCAATATCGAGTTGTTCTGTGCACAACTTTGTAAACATTGTTATAACGGAACAGCTGAAATATAAAATGATGACAAGCATAAGCGGAACTCACGCATAGGCATGCGTACACTATGCTTTTCCGTTATATATATATATATATATATATATATATATATATATATATATATATATATATATATATATATATATATATATATATATATATATATATATATATATATATATATATATATATATATATATATATATATATATATATATATATCCACAACACAGATTTAGGGCTCTGGTTGAGGACATCGTGTCAAGATGTTTGAAATCCGAAACCAAAGAGGAATTTTAGGACATTGTGGTTGACTTAGACAGTGTTGGTCCATGCTGTGAAAGCCATAGATTAAGTCCTCAGAAGCTACGTGACTTCAGAACTATTGATGTGCAATGTGACATTTCCAATAGACTGCTGCTGGAACTGGATACATTCATTTCCTCAGAGAAGTTATCATATGAACGTTTGTTTTGTGTTGTACAGAAATCAAATTCTGTACCACATTACGCCACCGGCGCACAGAACTCGCAAAAATTCGTACTCAAAGAGGGAAAGTTGGGAAATCAGTTGCGAGAAACCCTGGATCTATGCATACTTTTGGAGTGCAAGATAGCTTTGTTATCTTCGAACACATGTGCACGTAATGGAGAAAAAACACCGGACTCACGATAAAGCAATAATAGCTTAACAAAAAGAAAGATTGGATGCATGTTATGACAGAAATAGGGCAAAAGCTGCTGCTGCATTAAAATTGAAAGAAAGCATCAACAATAGTGTACGAGAACATAATGGTTCTGTAGAACAGCATCTGATGTTAACATGGCAATGGAGGGGTTAACAACTAACAAAGCACAGCAAGCTGTAGTTCGAAGTGAAATATGTTAAAGTTCTGGGTGTGAAGGACAAACGATTGGTTATTGGTGAAAAGAGTATAGAGGCACTAAAAGAAGACTTAAAAGCATTACAGACCACTCTTGCACTGCCTGCAGTTCCAGTCACTCCTGCCCTTCCAATATCACCAACAGTGTTGCCAATGTTAATGCATCTGGTCCCGAACAAATTGGTCCCATCTCTAGAAAAAGAAAATATGCGACAAGCAGCGACAGTGACACTGAAATGAACCAATCGTCTGATTTCGGTAGTTCAGATTATTGGAAAGTTAGGGATATTGTTGAAGAACTTACAAAGTTCCAATATGCTAAGCAGGGTCTGACTGTTGCAGTTGCATATACTGAGCCAGTTGAGCGCTATTTGCTTGGGCAAGTAGTTGACATTGCAGATGGAGACAAGGCCACCATTCAGTTCATGCAAATGGTGTACCAAAAAATTTTCAATGATATTGATGAAATAGAGGCTCGAGTTTGTTTTTGCCTAGGATTTTGATATTATCTCTAGTAGTAGCATAGGCAGGTTGTGGACTGTGACCGAGTTGAACAAAATTTAAAAACTTTATTTGAAATATAAGGGAGAATATTTTGATGTTAAGGTTAAGGGCAGCCATTTAGTGAAATGTAATAAACATGTACACGTGCAATTAGATAATCCATAAGAAAGTTTCATACTTACTTGCAACTTTCTTCAAATTGATGTTTGGCGGTGTAGGAAGTCCTGATAAGTGTTTTCTCGGTGAAAATTTGACGTCCAGATAAAAATAGAAATCCTTGTTTTGAAAAGCCCGTGATGCTGTTTTAGAATGTACAGTTAGATACAAAGAATATGTTCTAAAAAATTTCATTATGATACCTTTTGTAGTTGCAAAATGGTTGGCACGGCAAATTCTATCACTTTTATAACTTTTTTGTATTATGTAAAATCATATACCAAATGCATGCCAATTTCATATACCTCCTTCTGTATTACTTGTAAGTGTACTATGTTTATTGTAAGTTTGTATACTAATAAATACATCCTGAAAATTGCATGCAATTATCTTGCATCAGTAATTTGTTATTATTTTCTGAAGTTAGAAGATTTTCGGCATTTTTTGATTTTTTTTATCGCAGGTCAGTTTTGTCTCTGGGAGGATATTTAGCATATATTTTAAGTCATTTCCCATTAATTGAAGACCCTGAAAAAAAGTAGAGATAGAAACAATCTCCCTCTCATATAGGAAATGTCTAAAAATTGGCATCCAGGAATAATTTGTTCAGTTCAGCACCCTCTCAAATATGCCCGAGGCCATTTGATGTTTCCAGCCCTAATGGTGAGATATTTATTTTTGGCAATTTCAAGGAGCTTTTTTGAAAAAAAGTATGAATCCCATAGCCCTGATAATCCAGATTCTTGTCTAGGGCCCATATCCCAGGAAATTACAATCAAAATAGAGATTGGGGTTCCACCTGCATTTTTGAGTGGTGACAAAAGTGTTTTTTTTTTCCATAATGGGTTTTTTTCCATTTCGGCTTTTTTGCTCAATTTCGAAATTTTATTTCCTATCCGATGAAACACATTAAAACACCATTTATATACCTTGTTTAAATCACTTGGGATAACTAATATCAAGCAGATCCATTTGAAATTGATCAGCGGGAACTACCACAACAGCGTCTTATTTCCACTAGCAGTAATAGACTTTTAAGAGGTCAAATCATGGTGGGTTGCCATATGGACACAATAAGAGATTCCGTACAACTGCTTGTCGATATGATGCTGCAAAATAGGATTCTCTTTCTGTGCGCCAGCTATAGTTGCACATTCTGTTACACAGATAAAATAAACTTGTCAAACTGTATATCAGTCTTACATCATATGAACTAAAGGAAGTCAAAGCAAAACATTACACAACATTAATTCTTACAAACCTGATTATGTTGATCATCAATAAAAGATGTCACATGAATCACTCTCTTGTTATTAAGTAAAGGAAATGAAAACTAATCCACTCTCATGTGGCAAAAACTGAATCTACATTTGAATATAACTAATAGAATATTGGTAGAAACATATTGTAAGCCTGATCTTGTCAATATGCACTTAAACTGCAATTATATAACCAATAACCAACAGCAAACCCATCAATAATTAATGTAACCTTTCTTTAATTGACCACTGATGGCAACTTTAACATTCTTTTTCTGGGTACTGAGATGACAGGTTGTTATGGAGCTGAGCATTGATAAATATACTGGAATTCAATGCTTGGATGCACCCCTGGGTTGGCTTTGGGGCAAATTCCATGGTCACATAAGCCAGCTCTCTTCACCCTAAACCTAAGGTCACACGTACAATTGTGCACATCTGAAAATTAGCATATAGTGAGGATGAGGATATACATATCTGATGTTCATCTGGAATTGATTCTGTCACAAAGCATTCACCAGATGTTCAGAATTAGTCTACAGCCCAGAGAGCATAGTTCAGTTGAAATTAGCTAAAATGGCCACCCGTCATCAGGACAGAAATCCGATGGCTTTTGACACGATTTCTATTAACAATTTATGACAGCATTCATAGCTTTTATAGTTTAACATTGTATTCAATGACACACCAGGGCTGAACAATAACCCCCAAACCCACTTGTCTGGCAATAATAGTCCATCGCCAAGTAGTTATGCAAATAGTTTTAGCATTTAAGCCTAATAATTTAAGTTTTTAAGAAATGATTCACTCAAACACCTATGAGCTATTAATAACGTTTTTCGTGGAACAAGACAAGTCAGAGGTCAAAAGCCATAAAGCTATGAGTTAAAGTTTGCCAGGATATATGGACATGATAATACCCTTGCATGATTTGAGACATCTAGCTTGATACAAGAGGTCAATAGTCATTGAAGCTCTGCTGCTTTTGATATGAGATTTAATAATAAGTTATGACAAATTAAATCATACAACACACCGCGCTGAACACTTATGCCATCAAGAATTAGTCCCCATTGAGTAAATCACTCAGGAACAAAAAGTCATGCAGAGCTGATATATACTTTGTAAGTGATCATCAATATAAACGTGGTTCATGTTTAATATGAGACTGGTATTTCCTATTTGGTTAACATAGCTAATGAGATTATTTTTCAATAATAAGGTCACTTAGGGCTGATATTTTGTTTGTAAGTTACAATCAATATAACCGTGGCTTGCATTATTAAAAAGTTTACAAGCAGACAGATGGACAGGGCAAAGCTGTGCTGAAGAGCATAACTATTAATGGTTACTGCCCAATGGTCCCATAAATATTACCTTATAAGTGGCATGCAACAGGTCAGGGATGGGCAACCAATCAACGTGACCATCAAAGTCATGCATAACCAGTCAGTTTGTTACATCTTGGGAACTGCACTGTCCTAAAAAGGCATCATGTGTAATTCGGGGTTTCAAATATGCTTAATACCACTATCAAAACAAGACCAGATGCACAGATTTTAAGACTAACTGACAGATGACCATAGCATTTATAGCCTATATTTGATAGATTCAAATTTTTTGAATTACAAACATTGAACATTTGGCAACAATTTTAATACCAATACCAGATACCGTCACAAAAGAGAATTTTGACTTCGAAACCTATTTTTGGCTAGCCAACTCAAACCAGCACACAATGTTTTGGATAGCTTCTGTTTAAATCTAAAAGATCACTTTCCTGACTAATTGATGGCAAAAGTGTGACACTGTCCATGACTGAACTATAATAGCACATAATCAAACTTATGTTTTAGTGTATTAGAATGATATATGATATTAGCAGATCATGCTATATTCCAGTCCAATAAAAGTACTTTGAGAGGTAGGTTGAGGGTAACATTACTGACGCAAGTATATATTTCAAGGATGTCGAATGCAAAATATCAATCTTCAACCTTTGAGAAAACAATCACATATGAAAGAGTACAACCTACCCCCTTCCCTCCCCCCTCCACCGCACTACCACCAGGATATTTGTATGATGGACTATGACACTAGCCATCCTAGTGGCTAGTGTTATAGTCCACCACACGACATTGTAAGTTACAGGGCATGAAGTCGGAAGACGAGCGGGATCGATGATCTTGGATCCCATAACTTACTCAACAAGACAATTGGAGCATCTGGGATACTGTAAAACTGGAGCACATGTCCGCTGTCAAGATCAGCAGATACCACAAACGAAAGTACCAGACTGACAGTGGGCGAAATGGCAATGTAAACATCTGACAGATGGTGCAAAAACCGTTCACTAAATGCCTATACGGTTAAATGAACGTTCGGAAATGCAATTTCTAAAGAAAATCAATGGTAATCGGTAGCTCTGTCCAACCAAGCTGCCGGCATCTAGCAACATTAAATGGTATCTGGGTATTATTGGTCGTTGGAATAGTTATCGGTTAGTGAGATTGTGAGCGTCAGAGCCCACGTCCGGAACAGCCCAGTGAAGCTCGCTAACTACTGTAAACTACGGGTATTTCGTAATTTGTCGTACATGAACTTTCTTGCCGCAACAATAACGTTCATTGTCACATGAATGATATTCGATATTTAAATTTTGGAATCATACTGACCAAATAAGAATCAAATGGAAACAGAGCGTGCAAAATGGTCATGGCTGACCGATCGCCTTTGTTTATATTTCCTCGTGTACCGGAAATTTCATTCGGTATGGAAAGCTGGAATTATTACAATCCCAAAATTTACCTTCAGCTTGAGTCCGCGGTTCCGTTCGTGGGGACAATTGGATTTTACGACATGAGCAAACTAATAACATAAAACAATCTGGCTAATTATTCCCTTGTTAAAAACAGTCCATTGATACGATATGATTTTATTTATTACTTGAAACTTTACACATCACAGATCGAGAAAACCGGTATCTCATTTCAGCGAGATTCTCCAAAACTTTTTAATGCTGATCTGCGTCATGAATTCCTATCTTAAGTGCTGCATTTGTTCTTATTTATCTAGATTAAACATCATCAGACGGATATGTATTGAGAAAAAGCACCTAAAAGGAGTTGACAAAGACTTACAACCCCGGATTTCCCAGTAAAATCGCCATCTTTTCAATATCCGTCCGTAAAGATATTTGAGCGTGTGCCGCCCGTTATTCGTTAAACTGCTGATTTCTATATTCATTCAAAATTTGTATGTTTTTCCTCTGAAGAGATAATTAAAATCAAAGAATTGTTCATTTAAGTAAAAAATGTAAATTCAGACAAAGGCATTTAATGCCCAAGAAAGTGAATAGTCAGTCCGAATAAAAAGATTCCAACCTTAGAAGGAGTAGTAGCAATCACAGTTACACTTTGGCGGGGAATCGCAGTTGTATAAGCCTATGAGATGACGCCGACTATTTTGGCCCCATGATCATCGACCAAAATGTAAGTAGGGGCCAGTATATATATATATATATATATATATATATATGATATATATATATATATATATATATATATATATATATATATATATATATATATAAATGATATATATATATATATGTATATACATATATTTATATATATATAAACATATATATTATGCGCATATATATATATATATATATATATATATATATATATATATATATATATATAAATTTATCGTGCGCTATCTTTCGTCCTCAAACTCATTCTGAATGCGTTTCCAAGTCACGACGGGAATACCTGCCTTTTATAACCTTATTACTATCGAATAGCATTTCCCAGATGATTTTGGAATATAGTAATGCAGAAAATAAAAAAATATGTGTGGTTTGCTAGTTGGTCACTCTTTGGATGGACGTCATTTATTTGGTAAATGCAAAGTACCCACAAAATCAATCAGTCAACAGGGGACGGAGACCCCGAAGGGGTTAATATGCCATATGCAATGTACAACAGAAATCTTCACAATTTATATCTTTACCTTATATAAACAATGCAATCAAACAGTACCACGAATACATCGAGCTTTATTTGTGACAGGCATCGCCTATGCGTATTACAAATAAAAAGTGTTCAGAAATAAACAAGTGCAAAACCATCAATCCCCTAAACGCATAATACTTAACATTTTCATGCACAGGGTTAATCCTGATTTCATCGATGAAAAACATACATCTGTAGTGTATATTGTAAAATATGACTGAACATGTCTCTTAAACATATATATTCTTGGATTAATATAGATAATATCTTGGAGATTATTCATAAGCTTTGTTCCCTAGCACGGCAAACTGTTTTTTACTCGATTTGTTTCTCTTTTAAGGCAGGCTTTATAAATTCAATGATCGTGCATTCTGATCATGTTTGGGGCGAATGTAGGGCATGTTTAAAACTGTTTGGTATAAGACAATGTGAGTATTTGCACACATAATTTCAGCATGAACTGAATTTACATAACTTACTTTCATAATCCTGAAAACACATAGCTCGCTTTGGAACATTACCTATAATTCTCGTAATTTTCTCTTGGGATTTACAGAGGCTACACAATTTGGAATCGGCCAAAGTAATATCGCAATGATTAACATGCGGTAGTATCACCAGTTTAATTTTTTGGGGCAGCCACACTGTACGTGCGTGATGTAGTCTGTTAAATTATTTCATTTGATTTTGTTTTGTGTATATTCAGTGGGGCTTTCTAATTTGACGTTTTATCGATTTGGACCATGATAAATTGTGTGCACTCTATTCTTTGCATAATTTCACTATTGCTTTTAACTTCATTTTAAAATTGTTTATGCTTCGACTTGAATATCATATGTTGTGTTTTTGTATTTAGTGATAGATTATTTGTGTTAAACCAATTATTGGTTCGTTATTCATAATAAGTATATTTGCGCTTATATCTGCCCCAGATATGATAACATCTGAATCACCAGCAAATAAGATTAATCTTACTAAGTCAGAAGCTCTAGGTAAACCATTCACACGAAACGGGTCTCCTTAACGGTGCAACATCTTGAGCAGTATGTGATGATTAAGCGTGGCGAACTTATTGACAATGCATACAATACTTGTTTCCTGAGGGCATGCCACACATTATGTAGGCCGATTACGGACATTCGTCTTACCTCTCGGTCAGTACTAAGCAATGCACCTCCCACAAAGCCTCGGAACGCTCACCCGCACGACACGCACCATTCCCACTCCCAATGTTTTTGATGATGATTTCAATCCACATCCCAGCAACGAAATATAGAACCAAACATTTGACCTCAACTATATTGATTATATATTCGTATAATCTTATGCTTGAACAGTATAGTACACTTTAGATTAATTATGGACTTTTTGGAATATCGGTTGTGTTGTGGTATGCAGGCTAGTTAGCGCTTGTACTATGTTCAACAATATTACATGATTAATCAATCCATTGCCCTGAAATGAGTTCCACAGCTTCGTAAAATGCACGCGTGTATTTAACACTACATCGAATGTCATTTTCCGAACCTTTGACAAGAACTTATGTAATTTTCATATTTAAGATTCAACGGGAGTAAAATTAATTGTTGAATGAAGTCAAACCTATCAAAACCAGAATTGATCAAAGGATTATTACCATTAGCGGGATACAAAACCTTATGGTTAATAGTTCCAAGGCCAGGGTAGTGCTCTATTAACCGGCAAACAATTATCTCATCATAATCTGCAGGAAGTGCATCAGACATAATGCACCGCAGGCCATTATTATCTTGCATTTTCTATTTTTATAGAATTGGCGAGTCAAAGGATATTTTTTAATGTGCGGCATGTACTAACTCACATCAGCTAATGGTGTCGTTCAATAACATTTGGCAGCTCGGCGATTAATTACCACTGGCCTTATATGATGCGTGTGCATGCCTTTGCTTTTGAATGGAAACATATATCGATCACAAAAGTCACTCGGAAAATTGCTTGCTTACAATGCATTCGGTTGACACTTGATTGAATAGCACGGTTGCTAGACGTTCCAAAAAGTAGTTCAAGGTCAAACTGTAGTTCAATGTCAAATGACGGAAACACATCGCTATCATGCGTCTCCTAGTTACGTGAGCAAACCAAATACCCTTTGCGCCGCATCAATGCATCTATCATCATAAAACAGGAAGCGATAAATCATTTCCATAATTGACCTGCATTTTGTGAACAATAATTAGGGCTTATTCAGTAGCAGGTCTGTTAATCAATGTCATTTTGGATATCGTCCAACATCCCTATACAAAGTCAGTCCTGCTTAGACAGCCCATACCCTATGCAGTGCTGGCAAGTCACCGCGATTTAAATGTGTATCGCACCCACGCCAAGGGTTCAATTATCACTTTGTATGCAATAAAACTTGCCTAATGTAAACTGTCCGCTACGTATATATACGTATGTATCACGTATTGACCGGTTGTTTTAATGAAGCATTAAGAATTTTTCTTCGTCGACGAATATGCAACAAATTTAATGCAGGAAAATATTCTATCGTAAACATTACGCATGTAATATTTATCTCACATGACGACGTTTGCGTGTCAACACGACACACTTTTTATTTACCGTAGTGTATTAACGGCTTTGTGTTGTCCCTCTGCCAAGAATGAATGAGTTTGAGTTATAAATGTGTATATATTGTATTAATATGTGGTATTTTTGCACAGAAAGCGGACTTGTTGCGCCAAGCAAAACCAATGAAATGCATGAATGGACCTCTGGCACAACGATGTCTTCCGTGAGAGTCAGAGGTATCACTCCA
>CM067358.1:62541818-62561818 GCA_034190875.2 Urechis unicinctus | reverse complement strand
ATATTCTTGCAATCGGGTGGTGGTGAATCCCGTCCCCAGCAAATCTTTGTAACGGTCACTAAGGGATTATAATACGATGAAGACAATTCCCGTTGACAGCTGCCACAAATCTGTCAAAGGTTATCGCAAAGCTGGCTATATAAATGGTGACAGCATGTTCACGCTAATCTCGCTGTCATTGATGGTTATCAGTTACGTGATAAAAACCGCTCCATCCTCGAGCTGCCGTTGATATTTAATGCAACGACTGTTAAGCAAATTCTGCCTCGAAGGTTATTTCGCTGTTTTCAATTCCTAAGCAAAATGCTTCTTATATACGCTCAACCCAAATTTATCGCTCTTCACTCGGGTTTCGTCTCCAATACCCTTTTTTTGGTACTGCATAACACATTCATGGCTCTTCCGGCGGTGGTAATAACACTTCTGCATATGCTGTTCTTTATTCGGACGCATTTTAAAAATGCTATATCTGCCACAACACCCGCTGATGCATGCAGCTAGCCTTAGGAGTAGAAACTACAATATGGGGAATACTTTTACCGACAGCCGCGAGGTAAAGCATATGCTGATCTTATGCCTTCTAAACTCATAGCGAAATGCAGGCAAACAGTTGTAGATATAATTTTCAATAAGCAAATGGGTGATTGCAATAGCCTTAAAATCCCTTAGGCGTAATTAATCGATTGCAGGTCAGTGCGGCCATCGTTAGGTCTTGATCTGATGGGCAAAATAATAACACATTTTGGGGGAAAGGATCTTAACACAATCGCAAGAAGACAGCTAGTGTCCTTCAGCTACCACCTTTCTTTCAGTTTTATTGGGTAATCGCCCTTCTAGCAATGCTCGAAACCTCTACTGTCACGATCATGACTTTATATCAGAATGTTTAAGAAGGTGCCATTTATCCAGGCAGTAGTTAAGCATTCATCTATATCTGCTACCTTTGTGATATTATCTCGCTTTTGAGAGCCATGTGGTATCATTATATTTCCAATTTCAGTCTGTTCCTGCCTTAACCCTACAAAGTACCGCAATAGGCTCCCTCATTAGCGGCCAGACGTTCGAGTCATCGTAGGGGTCATGCGGGTCAGAGAGAGCTGTTACAGCTCGTCATCACGCAGAAATTATCTCTTCTGTTCGTACTAAAACGCCGAACAACATTCTCACCTTTCGGTGTACCTTCATAATATATAACAAATAAAACATTTGGACTTCCTTCGGCCTACTGTTGTTTTCTTGTTGATTCATCTCTCATTGCCCTTGCCTCACATTGCTGTCCCCGGAAGACCCCGGAGCATCCTGGAGGCGCCATCCGTGTAACATTCCCATTGAGAAAACGGACCTCATTACGTAAAGGACATACACGGAGGCAACACGTAGTCAACGCGGATGTGTACGATGCCAGCACAGAGCTGACACGGAAGCCATGGGGCCAGTGTGGTTAATCCAGGTAAAGGCCCCCCGGAAAACGCCGGCAACATTGCGGAGGACCCGACAATAACAGGGAGGACCCCAGCAATACAAGGAAGATCTCGGAACGAACGAACGAGTCAGGAAGACGCAGGAAATAGCACGCGTAACATATATATATTTACATATATATATATATATATATATATATATATATATATATATATATATATATATATATATATATATATATATATATATATATATATATATATATATATATATATATATATATATATATATATATATATATATATATATATATATATATATATATATATATATATATATAGTATAACTGGCCTATAGCCTCTCCATACGCAGCCCTAAAGGTTTTTCTCTATGTAGATGGACCTGTAACTGTTACATAATAGGCCTTCACATCCAATTTATGGCCTGCCATCCTTATAGTATCATTCAATCCAACAAAAACCACATAATCATCCCTTTGGCTTATTATCTGTCTTGCAACAAATACTCGGTAAACATTGTTTTGGGTTATTCTGTCATTAAACAGACAAGCGTTTTCCTACCATTTGTCAGCCTTTCATTTCGTCTTGCTGCTTACTGATTGTTGGATATTTGGCAGTTTTTCTTTGATGGCTTAGACATTTATATCAATCAAGTTTAACAGCTTGCATCAGATTTGCTTTCTCTGATGCTCGAGATAATGCAACACAAACATTCCTGGCATCAGTTAGGGTCTACGCACACACTTCTTTCTCTTAATAATTTTCTCAAAATAGTTGTCTACGAACGACTGTTCTTAGCTTTGCCTTATTGGCTGACAATAACACGGAAATCCTATTCTGAATTATGGAAGATGTTGTTAACACAACTTAACCTGGTTATGCTTGATTGACATCCTTTTGGCTGTCCCGATTCGTCGGAGCTAGTACTACACCGAACGAACGAAATAGTCCGATTGACAAGATTTCTGCCTACTAATCGTCTCATCGGAATCGTCTGCAACACGCCCAGAGATACACTCGTATTGATATGAGATGCACGAAAAAATACTGACATAAGAAACATGATAACGTTGTATTGTTAGCAGAGTATAACACAATTTCGTTTGTCATAAGCTATAGAAATATTTTGACAAATTGCAAAAATAGTTAAGTCTATATGTGTGATGTTACATACGGTAGTACGTTTGCGGACTAAAGAGGCCTTTGTGACACTTGCTTCTTTGTAATTGCGCGCCACACAGTCTTTATTGTTCAGATAGTGCGTTGAGGTTTTGACCGAATGCATTACATGCCTCAATATCTCAAGAGTCTCATTTTGTTTCGGATGGCCTGTAAATCGTGGCGTCAATTGGTAGCAGATGTATGCGAAGCTAACATGTTAGCTTAGGGCTTTCCGACACAAGCTTCAATATTAACCGGGATAGAAGAAGCCGCCAAATATGTTGATCCCTTAGTTGAACGAACAAAATGGTTTTGGGTTAAGCCCAGAAATTCAGGGCGCGCCATTTTTTAAATCCCATTAAGTTCTTATATCCATGTTTAAGTAAAAGTAACTCTGCGGTTGAGGTGAAACTGGATCATTTATGCAACATGACGTTTTAGCCTTCAAAGCTGGGAGCAGTATTTTGAAGATAAATCGATATTGTTATTGATGTGAACAACCCAATGACCATATATATATTCTAATTAATTGCTACATTTTCATTAGGTTAACTTATATTCTTTGAGCTTTGTGGACTTTGCACTAGATGTTCAAGTAAACGCCCAGAAGGAACTATCTTATCCCATTACTAAGTATCTTATATATGTAATGATTATTTGTCTAATGGGATACAATACATCTCATGCGTGTCTATTTGGGCGTCGACACTAATATAGCATTAATTTACTCAAATTCACAAAATAGGAAAAACATGAGTAACTCCCAGGCGACATAGAAGCTGACAGGATGATAACAGATGCAGGACACATCAAATCAATGACACCATTAGACAGGCTGTGTTACCCGACGAAAATACCTACACATTGACACCCAGAGAATAGAAAATTAGAATGGTTTTAACTATATTTCGCCATCCATCATTCATTTCCAACTGGTTCAAGCGAGAACATCTGGTAATTGAATTGATATATATATATACGCGCACACATTCACAAGAATTACGTGGCGTGGGGTCTCCACATTAATTGATATAAAAGCAACAAAGCTCGGGTCTAGCTTGATTATGAAGTACGGCTGCATTGTTGATTTCGATTATTTGATTAAAGGTAATGATATTGTTTGAAGCATTGGTAATAACACAAAGTAGAGGCAAAGGCAAAGTTCTGAAATTGCTTAGCTTGTTGTATATCACAGATAACGAAATGATGGAAGATGTTTTCAGCACAACTTAATTTAATTATGTTTATTTTACATCCTTCTGGCTGCCCCGATTCGTCGCAAGCAAACCACAAATAGTGTTAAACAAAGAAGTTCCACCATCACGTGCCGACTTTCTTGTGTGCCCTGTTTTCTAATTATTTCCATAACTTAACGCAGTCCTCATGTGTTTCCAATTCTGACATTTGGCTGTTCATTTGCTTTATTGCTTGAACTATTATTGTACGCACCAGATCGCCAGGCCCTCATACACACCCACAAACCCACAGAACTAGCTAGATATCTACTTGCTCACCTAGCTTAACACCTAACTACACTCTAGAATACCTACACCCCTACTAACCCACCGACCCATATATTTACCTAGCTGACCTTCATATGTAATGACCTAAATATTTTTTTACTTACCCATCTAGTTTCTTAACAGCACACCTTCCTGTAGATGCATCCAATTTACATGTCTAACCAAAGCGCAGCTGAAACAAACAATACAGAGGAAGAAAATCGGTCTACACTTGTCACCCTCGTAGACATTATCTTGTTATGAACAAATTCCATCATGTTGGCACCTTTTTAATTGATTCTCGTAATCAAATTAAGTAGATCGCTGATATATATTTCTATGAGAAACTATCCCCTTTACAATGAGGAATATTAGTGAAGATACGAACATATGTGCAATTAAATTCTTCCTCATATTGCTGTCATGTTGCCATCTGTTATAAATAGCTCATTACCCCATAGCTAGCTAACTGCAAGACCCAACTTCATGCAACCTTGATGATTATCAGATGAGGACGAAAAGAGTCTCAACATCTGAAAAATGATGTAGATAAGTAAAGATCGACACAGAATCAATGATACCGTTGGTCAACATGTGTTGCCAAATGAAGAAGTATTCATGAAGATTACAAAGAGGATAACAAATCATCATTATCTGTATAACGTTTCGTCTCCAAGCACACAATTTTAACATGGACAGAATTTACTTGTAACTGGCGGGAACGAGAATATGTGTAATCGGAAAAGGCCTCTGACTTATTGGATCAGGAGTGCAATTGATATATCGTTGAAGGTAACACAATGACGATTCATTTACATTAATGCTAGAAAAGATATAATAAAAGAATGTTGTGTAAATATCCGCAGTCTGACGAAAACTGGAAATCGATAGCTGATGTTTAAGTACTTGATTGTGGTCGTGTACAAGTATTGCTGGTAATGCACTTAGGTGAGTTTCGACGCCTCACTGTGTGCTCGTTTCAATAAACGTAATTAACTTAGCTTTAGGCTGCATAGCGATTGAGTCGTAATTACTTTTATATTGGCGTCTAATCCATACCATCGGCAACAAAATATATGCCCAATACCGATTGCATATAATGACTAAGACTACTTCTTTTAATGACGTTTGGCAAAGCGGCTTGGATTTGGACATTGATGCATTGAGTGGGCTAGATAGTTTCGTGCAATTTACACACTTATGTACCGCTACATTTGAATTCCTTTGTAGTCTGTATATCTACAAGACAAAACTGAGTAAAGGCGATAGGAATTGCTTTTGATGCGTAACACCAACGATAGCGTACCGCGGGCATTGCAAGATTCTGGAGCAATTTGAATTGCGCCTTTCCACTTGGACGGTATGTGGTCATTAAGAAAGAAGTCAAGTAGCCGGCAATGTAAAGGCATGATTGAATGTGAGTGGATACAGAAAGGTAACAAAATAGGTCAAATAAATAAAAATAATAATGTACATGCATACGAGCGTTTTTGCGCAGAGATAAAACATTTTCAAAGCTACTTTTTCTGGAATCCATATTCATGCACAAGATTTGCAGGCTTTAAGCAGATCAAGCTTACTGCTATTGTTCTGCTTCTCTTTTGCAGAATACTGTGTGCTCTATGTGATAAGAGCGCCACCTTTACATACGTATGATCTAGCATATAGCAGATTACAATGCCAAGCATGGGGCTGTAGTCACCATGTAGATGCTCCCCAAGGGGTAAGATGGTTGCAATCGGGTAGACTGGGCCAAACTATTCATTAATGAGTCCCCATATTGCCTTACAAAAAGATAAGTCATGTTATAAAAGCAGTTTGTTCACAAGATCACAATGCTAAAGAAGCACCATAACAACTTGCAGGTGTTGCTCCGCTAGACGAGCTAAATACCATATCGAATGCGCACTGAATAGGCTCTATGTATTATTTAACAATAAGAAATGAATTTGTTTTGTATTCGGATATAATGAACGCATTATACTTGGACCTGTTCGTTTAATGACCACATTGTGACAGATTATTATTTTATTTTGGTACACATGTCATTGCTTCCATTGATCGCCTACATTGACACTAAAAACTGCCTGATCTTGTTTTCTTTGCGCATATGCGTGTCTGAACATTATGCAAATATTCGCGAGCAAATCTAGCGGTTTGTGTTACCATTGATGATGTTTGGATCGATCCGTTATTATTGAAACCATCTTTCCCGAGAATATAAAGGCTTGACTGATCTACGTATGCCAAAAGAGCATAGTACCGAATTACTGCAATTGCATAATTATGTATCCTATGACGCTGATGAGATAGAGGGATTGAGACTAAATCTCACAGAGCAAGTTAAAGACAGCTCAGACCGTAGTGTTAATTAATAAACA
Source organism: Urechis unicinctus (assembly GCA_034190875.2). Taxonomy (NCBI): domain Eukaryota; kingdom Metazoa; phylum Annelida; class Polychaeta; order Xenopneusta; family Urechidae; genus Urechis; species Urechis unicinctus. The sequence goes on along the minus strand of CM067358.1, from coordinate 62,555,332 downwards.
CCATAAGCACTCGGTTCCCCATGCAAAATCGTGCCTAGCTTCGGATTATTACACTTAACTCGCAGCATCACGGCTAAATACTTACATAAACTGTTACGTGCATATAAATAAGCGATTGCAAACTGTTATTGACCAATCCCTCATTCGAGTTTTTTAGAGCAAATATTAATTTATCACGTTCCAAGGCTGACTGTACTGCGTATTATGGAGGTTCCGTCACTTAAAAGCAAACTGTATGTGCTTATTTATGTTATCTTCTCTTGGGTAATGGTTTAAACGAGGGCAGCAGTGCGCGTCGATTCGGCTCTAATTCTCTTCAGTCATCGATCGATTATACACTAGAGCTTCATAAGCCATCGGTTCATTATCACTATGACTCACATATAGCAGCATGAAAACACAAATTGTCAGCAACGAGTAATTGTGAATTGGGGATGTTCCTTGTTATGCAATATTGTTATGGTGACAAGTCGTAATGTTTCAACTACAATGACTGCTTGCCATATCGTTTTTATAAATACATTCTGAGAAAGTGCAGCAGTTATATCGCCTGCTGAAGGATAGGTCAGTGCTTGATGCTGCCCAACCCTCTTTGCCACCATTTATTGCAGAATCTGAACAAATACATTGGCTCAATGTATGTGGCTATAATATGACTGACTGTTATGTATTGCGCCTGGTTTATTACCGCGATCTGCCGGTAAAAGAGGATTGTCTTTATCTGGTATGATCCTTGAATAAAGACTATTATATCGAATTGCTGCGAACGCGATTCGTGTCTCTCGTTACAGATTAAAGGTGACGGCAATGTAGAAAATATTATTCACACAGGAGTTTTCGATCACGATGATCAGGTTTGGTCCACATAATAAATAATATAATAACCCAAACCAAGCACCCAAGCTTGCACCTCACCTGGTCATAACACAATGGTGGTTCATTCGTTAGATGTATAGTAAGCGACCATGTTGGACGAATTCGCATATATATATTCGAATACATATATATATATATATATATATATATATATATATATATATATATATATATATATATATATATATATATATATATATATATATATATATATATATATATATATATATATATATATATATATATATCTATATATATATATTATATATATACTTAAGCTTAAATGGGTCGCTGCCATGCCAGGCTTCACTTCAGAAGCACTTCGCTTCCCTTTTTTATAGCGTCATTTCGCTTCTTATTTTTTTACGCCCATGTTAATGACATCATTTACGTTGCTAAGTCTCATTTTGACACATAGTGTACAATGCGGGTGCGATTGCCCGTGCGATGTTTAAAGCTATAGATTCAGCATAAAGAAGTCGACAGCATGTAAACCGCTTTATGACAGTAGGGCTGAAGTAATAGGATACGTATATGAGGTAAGAACTGAAGTTTGCATTAGTGACCTGTTGTGTAACGGAATGTTATTTAAATAAACATATATGGTCACGTGTCAGTGCTCTTGTGTTGCTTTACTTTTTCATTGATATATTGCAGCCGCAGATGGTACCTAGGCCGGTCGAATCTGTATTTGTAGAAAAAAGATTATTGTCTACTACTTCTTCATATTTACCGATGCAAAATAAGCTAGTAGCGCAATGCTGAGGAATGACAAAGGTATTTTCATGCCTTTAAATACCAATCTTTGCAACGCTCGAACGCAGTTTTCCTTTTTAAAGTACTCAGTCGTTACCATTGCCGCAATAACATTCATTGTCTGATCACGTCCTGCGTGGTTTGTGTTTTTAAGCGTACCTTCTACCAGGCCGCGTGCTATCGGGTAGCGTATGACTCGGAAAAAAAAAACGGTACACTTAAGCACTGATAAAGGTTTCCGTATGAACACAATTTTGAAAATGTCAAGCAGGCGAATCCAAACTAAAGTAGCTACACTAATATGCTCTTTGTTCAGCTCATGTACACATTCCTTTTATAGTAATACATGGCTTGAATTACTTGCATAGACATCAGGCAGCCATGCCAATGTCTCTAGATTCTATGGGCAACTGGGGAGCGGGACCATAAAGTAAATACGAAAGTCGCTGCATTTATATTTGCGTACAGGTTTATTCTAGTCTCCCTAATGAGTTGCGGATATCGTGCCCAGGAAGCACCATCCCGTTTTCGGAAGTCCACGCTTCTACGCATGTCAAGTTTGGATCGGTCTTTGTAAATTCCCTTGTGATGCTTTCTCATTTAATCAAATAATGCGGTTGCGCGCTGGCAGCTTCGCTTTACTTAAAGAATCGATGACAATTGCTACAGTAGCGCAGCAAACCGAGATTGGCCAGCCACATCAAATGACATATAGTAGAATAAGGGGTTGGTCGGTTCATAGTTATTTGGCAACCCGACCAATTTATACCTTGTCACTTTTGTTAACTCAAATTCAATTCCAAAAAGCGATTGCAGATTGTCACTTGAAAATTTCACAAATTGACATATCCGTCCAACTTTAACAAATACCACAACCGGTTTTGGCTCCATTTTTGCTGTATTTCCAAATCCATGCGTTATGTGCGTCGACATTGACAGTACTTTCCAAAACGTGTTTGTGTTGTACCAATAATCGAAGTAAGAAGTATCAATAAATGATTATCACAATACTGTCATGATAGAATTTGGTCCAGACCGTGAAGCATAGTTGTAACCATTATTAATTGGCCGAAACAGTTTCAATGAAAGCTCTTTGGGTCAATGTTGTTGGTCGTTATGCATGGAAACGCAGGCCGCTATGTTATATGCCATCTTTTATTATTGGCTCTATTCGGCGATCGCAGAGTTCGATTTCTTTGATGGCGACGCAGAGAACAAAAACGTGTCTCATTTCTACTGAAGCAATCATTTCGAGTCAACTTTAGCAGGAATTCACTATGGTTGCTGCAAAATACAGCAATCATAAAAACTAGCTAGTGCGATATTTCAACATGACCAGCAACAGAAACATTTAAATCTGATCAGATGATCAAGAAAGGAACAAATTGATTGTCAATATATATTAATTTAAAGTCGAATATGTGCATATTTGATACTGCTCGTTTAAAAGATTACCTTCAAAGGTAAGCAGTAACTTATGATGTGCGTTTTTGATTATTTCCGCATAATATTTCGATGTATTTGGCATTTTGTCGTAAAAGTAAAACCGCATTACGATAGATTCTTTTAATAATGCAATGAGTAGTTTTATTATGTTTATAAGTAGCAGCTGAGTCGGCGTAGTTTCACCAGCAAGGTAATGCGGCATATTACGCCTTCAACAACGTTATATTAAATGTTCGCCGCTAAGTGCTTGGTCGATTGCTGCAAGAAGTGGCAGCAGACGCAAATAAGTAATTCGTTTAGTTCGACACAACTGGTATATTACTTGGGACAACATAGACATTTATCTTCTTTCGGGTCAAACCTAAGCGATAAGGGTACGTTTGTGCGATACCCTGTTTAGAGGATCAGTTTGACGTTTATTGGGATTTACCCTGACTAGTATCAATAACTCGTCTACCTTCGATATAATAGGTCAAAGATGCGTATCGAATCAATTAGATCTTCTGACAAGCTGTGCGTCTCGATGAAGACACATGTACATGGTTGACACAGGAAATGGCAGATCATCGTTATGTGTATATTGTTTAAATTTCCAATGCATTACTTCAACTTGGGACTGTTCACTTTGACACAGCTTCAAACGATAATATGTACTTAAAGAAAAACATGTAATATATATATATATATATATATATATAGAGAGAGATAGAGAGATAGATATATATATAGATATATGATAGATAGAGAGAGAGATAGATATATATAGATAGATATATAGATATAGATATAGATATATATATATATATATATATATATAGAGATATATATAGAGAGAGAGATATATATAGATAGATATATATAGATATATCTATATATATATATATATATCTATATATATATATATATATATATATATATATATATATATATATATATATATATATATATATATATATATATATATATATATAACCTCATGCCAGCACTATTAAATGCCAGTTTTTGACCACAAGAACCGAAATAGTTTTTTGTGTGATTATACCAATGGCGTCGTATGAACTCAACATATGGTGCATGATATAGCCACTTGGATTGCACATTAATTGTGTACATACTTACTCGTTTTAACGACACATATTAGCCCTAATGTCTGCCCTGGTTCAATACATTTTTCTACTAGGGGATAAGAATGTAACACTGTTGTCACAAGAAGCAAACAGCACAAGTTCCGACATTGTCCATTTGACATATCGCAGCTTCATGATGCTTTTACGTCGTATATCCAAGTCTAAAGTGACGCTTCAACAGACACCTGCAGTGTCATAATCAGTAGGCATAAACCAAACATTTGTTTAACAACGACATATTACAGATTAATCATTTGTTTTGCATTGGGTATTGGTATGTTGATGACATTACAAAGCAATTACTTGCTATTCCTACATTTTGTGATATATCGAAGAGCTCACAAAGCCGTTAGGGTACTTTGGTGCTCTGCTTCAATTGTCTTTTACACTTTTTTTATCGAGGGTACACGCGCCTAGTAAATGTAGATTTGTTTATGATAAATTTATAGCGATAAATTGATAACGTATATATGTGTAATGTTGCACAAAAAACGGGGACGATGATGACAATTATATCAGAGATGAAAATGACGATAGAGACAAGGCATTTAAATATCCATGCCAACCACGTGATCATAAAATGCCGAGATCAATAAACTGTGCGGTGCTATCAGAGGCAAAGTTCATCTGACCTGCACTATATGCCGACCAGTCAAATGGTTACCATTGATTGATTAAGTTTCAATTTACTGATATTTCTCTTATTTCTTTGTTCTGTCACATACCTATCAACTTCATACAGCACCGATACATAGCCACGACAATCAAGACAATGAAAGAAGCAAGGCATATACGGACAGGATATCGAATGCGGCACGCTAACCCAAACAGCGACATATGCACTTTTGGCTGCTGCAAAAATATGACTGACTGGGTATTAACATTTGAATTCTCAAAGATCCGAGAATAGGCAAGTACTAGCTTTCGATATCCCATTAAATAAATGCTTGAAGAGTTAATCTCATTGCTAAATACATGCGAAAAGATATCATATATGTTGGCAATGGTAGACAAATATCCAAATGGTTTTGAAACAACAAAGTGAGTACTACAGTATTACTTGAAGCAAAGATTAGACCATTACGTCAAGGCCTCAAACATTGCACATGCTACACAGACCGTCGATATTTATTACCGTCATTACCATAATGATATGGCAAACCATCAAGTTAAGCGTTTAACTCTCTGATACAATTTCAAGTGCAACCGAGGACAAACCGGTGCAATAAACAAACCTGCAACGGCACAAGCAGGACACTATCCAAGATGAACAAGCGTACATAGTAAACCTACGATTACACCTTCTTGATGACTCGTGCAGTCCTACACATTATGTAAACTCTTGGGGATATATTTGAAAATTAATTTTATTATAGCGATTGTATTAGACAGAGATATTTGATCACTCATGTTTGTTACTGTTTAAAACCTGTCGGAGATGTCGAAATATATAGTTTATATTGGTCTCACTGCCTCGGGATTTTTCAACGCGTTTTTAGTCATGTATTTGAGTTGGAAGCTACTATGGATAAGGTTAAAAAACAATTAAAAGTAAAATGTACTGAAGCCAGCAGGTATGCTGCAAGAGAGTTATTGTTCTATGTTGTTGCGCAAATTGGCACAGTGTGCATACAACTATCTCGTTTGCTAAAAAATAATATACTTGCAACTATCAAGCAAAACGAAGTGAGCCATTTGATACCATATGCAACGTGGGCGCCATATGGTCGAGACGAATCCCTATCGGCACAGAAAGAAGATCGCATACCATGTCAACAACGCTTTAATATCTGTTTTAGCCCTTCCCCAAATATTGGAAACATTGGCGAAGACATGACCAGTACGTCCGGTATTATCTTCCGCTGCGCTCAGATTGCTATAATTACACATATTCATGAAAAACAATATTACGCGTACGTGTATTACATGTATTTGTAATATACGGTGCGGAAAAGGCTATGAATATTCCCATAATATTTATATCTGTACATTAGGGGAGCGACTGATTGTGGCAGTATGCATACGCGATAGTAGGTTCTTAATATCTACTAAATAATAATGACCATTCGTTTATGCCAAGCGGTCTATTCCAAGTTTCACGCAGTCTTTACGCAACTGGTATATTTATCCACGGACGTTCGTTAATGACCTGGCATACCAAGCATTATTCCGTATTGGATTCCTTAGAGTAATATACTCAAGTGCCAGATAATTGCTGCCATTGGTTACAGCATTCAGAAGACGATGCAAACAGTATTACCTCGCAACGCGCCCTTTACCCGGCCCCAATTAGCAAAGCCAGCGACCTCCGGCGTCGTGTAATTGCGAAACAATTTTAGTTAAACAAGCAATACTGCAAACGTGTTCGTCTATAGAGCCACCCAAGTTGTTGCTGGTACTGTTGCATATGCTTAAAATAATTTGCACACAGACGGAATCGCTAAGTCATGATGCCACGCTTTGAATCGTGGCATGGAACGCAATAAAAGCTAATCGTCAGCAAATATATTTCTTCAATTTAACTTTCATGAATGGTTATATAACTGACGTTCACTATAATTATTAGGACCCTTTCGTACCTACATGTATTATTGTCGTGTATCAGTTATGTGCTCATTATGAATTAGTTAAGTCCAGCCAATTCACTAAGAGCTGCAAGCCAGTTGTATTATTGCGAACACTTCGATTGGTGAAATGTGTTGTTTTGAAAGCAATGCTATTGTCAGAATAACATTAACTGAATTGGAAAATTGGCTTGGTGCTTTAAAATATTGCTGCTGCAAGGAGATTCAGGCGGTTATGGAGCACTGGTAGCTGATGACATAATGATTTACATAAGCATAGTCATGAATATCTCATGTTCAGTATGCTGGTTTCGATTTTATAGGCTGCTAAAATGAGAACGGTAATGAGACGCACTTTGATGTTGAATTGTAACAATCGGTATTCGTCGAATGCCAAAGAGTTGGCGTGTCAGGCTAATAAGGATATAGCACCATCCCTTCTGCATTATTCACATACGTTGTTTGGACTTTATGGATTTAAAGCATTGTTTTGTTGAGTTTTACACTAGCACGCGTTCGTATCCTAATAAACATATCACCAATAAACTATTTATGTGGGCCGAAATTCATAGTATGTGAATGGAATCATGTGTGTTTTCTGCATATACTCTGGTGTCTTAAAGTGACACTTATGGAGATAAAGGAATGTTAATTTTAGATTTCCAGCAGCCTCTCGTCAATCATTCGTTTCCCACCATATTACAAATATTGAAAAAACATCCGTTAGTCATTTACTGTCATTTCCATATTTTTCATCTGTTAGGAAAATTTTAACGGAAATTGTTGAATATCAGTTTACCATAGAGGTGAATGTGTCTTCCTTACATTTTTCGTCGCAATAAATGCAAAGCCATATGTATTGCTCCAGTAAGGCTAAACTTGCCCACTCTTAATTTTATTCCTACGAATTTGTTGCTACATGTTCAAGCGGAATATGGTCAACCGTCAAACTAACATGTGTGGCAAATCTCATTGAATGATTATAAATGCCATAAATGCTGTGTTTATAACTTTTCTAATCCTGGATGTTTTCTAATTTGGTGATTGGCAGTCGATATTTCGAATAGTCAACTTGTTACCCGGTCAAACTACTCTTACATTAACTATCCATAGTCAATTACAATCATCGAACGAATATTTCTTGGACTGTATAAATGGAACTCCTAAAAATATTACTCAATCAAAAGAGCAGATATGATTATAAATTTGTAACAGTGCATGACATTTTTACAGGGCATGATTACTTCCTTGCATCATCGGAACTCAAAAAAATATTTTCCGAAGGTAAATAGTTGCGGGATTGATGACCTAATAGCTTCATAGTGTACGTGCTGATATCAATGGGTTGGCTAAATCAGCTCCGACGTTACTAAGTCTACCTAATTCCGCGCTTAATTGCCTTCAATATTGCAAAAACAGAAATAAGTTCCCTTTTTCTGCTAGATGTACATGTAATTATCATTTCAATGGTGCAAGATTCTAGCAATGTTATCGTGAACATTGAATGTTTGAAACAAGGAAGTATCTTTTGATATTACACTAAACATAATCAAGAATATTGTGTTCAGATAATTGGTTTCAAAAACGGGTTAAAAAAGAAATTATTGGTATTAGTCACCTTGAAAAAGTACATCATACAAATATGATACAAGATAGATGTTATTTCTTTATACAAGTTGTTATATAAAAGCTGCTCCAGAATCTTGCAATTATGCCAAAAAAGTTTTGCTTAGTATATCTGTTGAAGGCGTTTTGATAGATATTGCTCGGTTACATGGATCAGTGATGGTGTGGTCATGTTACGCTCCTGTATTGAATGTGTAAATAGTTTTTTGATTAAGGCAACCGAACAGTGCTGTAGGAAAAAATATGTAAACGTAGAGTTAATTTCAGCCCTGCTTGTATTTTATATAGAGGAAAGGGATTGTCATTGCTGTTTGCTTAATTCATAATCATGATAGTTGACACTTTTTTCGCTATTACTTTAATCTTTAGAAGAATGCTTTCATTGTACTTTTTGCTGACAGATTTGCTTGGAATTCTAATTGACTTGAGTAAAAGCAGTTGTTTCTATTTAATTAATTTAAGGGGATAAAAAATTCCATTTTAGCCGATTCTAAAGAACAACCGTACAGCAGCGATAGATAGAATCGGTTAAATCAGTTAATTTTTGCCCTTGTATAGTTTTGGCTCATTTTGTGAAATCGCCTTCAGTCATTAGTTTGTTGGTAAAATTTGCTTCAGGTTTGGCAATATATCTTCAAGGCGATTTGACTGGCTTGATAACATTTCATGGAGACCTTTTGAGGTTTTGTTTTTAGATTAAGCAGAGGAGGCCGATTCACAGAGTGTTGAATTGCGTTAAAGAAGCAGGCACTTTGTTCGTTTGAGAAGCCCTTGAGGACAATATTTATCGAACAAGAGTTGTCCAATGAGTCGTTGAACTATTTTTCTGCACTTTATAATAATTGAGTATAATATTTCTACTTTAAATATGATCACTACATAATCATTTAGATTCATATATTCTTGCTGGTAGATGTCTGATTCATTACTATTGGTAATTAATTGATATTCAGCTTATCCTACTCGTATCGTATCGTAAGTAGGTTCAGTCGTCTCCCTGTGACAGGGGCGTTAAGGATATATATATAGCATTACATCACTGTCCACAATGAGGTATTGCAACATTAATTGGTGGAAACATTTGCCATGCAAACATATTAGTGTTATAACCTACACCATGCAGAGAAGTTGTCCTGAGACGAATTGTAAACTTTTCACCCGCCATTGTTTTTTTCCCTTTTGCTTTCCTTATGCAGAAGACTATATTGTCAGTAAGTTGATAAAACAGAAATCAACAGTTAAAGATTTTGAAGGGCGAGGAAGGTTCTGATGCGTAGGAAGCACAGCACAAAGTGTCGGTTTCTAAAGATTCGGCTGCTGCTGTGTGACGGGGGTATAATTTGCTGACATTGACGATACCCTCATAGGAGAAACAATATGTACATATCTGGTAAGAATAACATGGTACTCACGATAAAGTGTCTTAAACGTTCTAATTATTGCTGCTGACATGGGAAACATTGGTGAATCGAGTCGATTTATAAAGACTTTATTACAACATGAATCTATATTGATATAATTTTATGATATCGTAATAATTAGTCCTTCGCCAACATTGGTACGTTCGCCAACATTGATACGTCTGATGTGATCATTCATTTTATTTGATGCAGCAATTTGACAATAAATGCTGTTTCTACTACCTCACCGTTTATCATTCGCAAGTGTTCATGAGCCAAGCGGACCAACGGAACACACTACAATATACCAGCAGGTGAACATTGGAGACAGCGCATTGTTGCTGCGGCAGGAACGGTATTCATACGTGCTTGGCTGCGATATAAATAACAATATATTATCTATTACGTTGTGTATAATTCTTCTACTCTGTAAGTATGGCGTCTTTGGAAACTACATGACAATAATGCCATGTTATCTCTGTATTAACTATTATATGCGAAACTAGTAACTGCACCAGGATATATGTCACGTCCTAAAATAATTGGATGCAGTAACAGAGGGAAACACTAACTTTGAGAAATACTTGTCTAGTCGGGCAAGTCCTCCTTATATTTGCTTGTCCGATTGAAAAACCTTCTTGCCCGGTAATAGTGATAAAATTTGGCCGATAGACTAAGCGTAGACTAACGCGGAATTTGCCGGGAATCGCCGATCACGCGCTGAGTTGACGAGTCTTGCTACGCAGTTAGTTTAGATCTTGAGCTCGCATACGGACGATTCGGGTTTTCTTTCTCGGTAAACTGAACAATCGCCGATCGATCTTGATATGCTTCGTTTAAAGACAAAAAAAAATAGAATATGAAAACGTCCCGTCTGGCAAGTTAGATGGCAGCTTCACTTGTCCGACGGCTTCACCTACTTGCCAGGAACAATCGGGCGATAGCTAATGTTTTTCCCTGAGTAATCATGCTTCGCCACATTGATTTCCCATACCCGAAGTCTACTAACACCATCGTGTACAATATATTCGCAATGCACCAAAAAGGCTGATGTAAACACATAAAATGCACTGTTAGTTGATTGATGGCCCACGATGACATGAACATGCCCTGGTTGTAGAAAAATCGTACATGGGTAGATTGTGACTGTTTAAGAGTGAATGGCAGATCGCTTGTTTACAGATCGTCACTCTTAATTAACACTATCAATTAATTTACCCAAAATGCTACTGATTGCCATTGACTCGCTTGACATCGCAACCTCATACAAATATTTTAGACCAATATTATTCAACACTACATTCCCCGTTAACTTATGATAGACTTATTGGTGCGCTGAGCCATAATGCACATACAAAATATCAATGTAATCAGCCTTTAGAAATATCTGTTTAGTACAAATGGTAAAGTCTATGAAACCAATAGATTGTAAATATTCGGTACAATCAGCCCTGTTTTTTGACCATCATTATTTGACCAGTTTTTGTGATCCGGTACGTCAAACATCGAAATCGAATTTCTGTACGTACAGGAGAGGTTCAAAAGCGGGGTTGGACGGCACGAGAGTTACGAGCATCACAAAAATAAATATTCATACACACCAGCGAGTCAACAACGAGATGCGGAAGTTAAGGAAAGTTTCGGTTATTCATGTAATTTTTCTCTTCACGAGCCTCACAAAGCTACCTTACTTCGCAATTGTAAATGCTGTATCGTTTGACTGTTTAATTACGGGAAATGAATTGTAATAACATAACACCAGGGATGTCAGTGATTGCGTATGATCTGTAAATATTTTGCCAATATTACTTTTAGTTCAAACGGGACGGTGTATGCTGAGTTAACTTCGGTTTGTATAGTGTCACATGAGGTATGTATCTACGTGGAATAAGTGATCGACAAAATTGTTATCGCTACAGTCTTTTCGAGATATGTCGTGTAGTTCAAGTACCATCTACCCTGTTTATGCGGCTAAATATGATAACTTAACTACAAATACAGATAAGCCATATTATTGTGTATATCTATCGTAGTTTGATCCAAATTAAATATATCAGAGCGGGCTATTGTTGGTACAAGTTAATAAAATATACTAGTACTCTAGATACGCATTATTGGCACAGAATAAAACATGGCGACTACATTTTAACAACAACAAAAAATGACCGACACTTTAATGAACCAGTATGTGTAGTATACTTCCAAAGAGCCCCATAAGTGCTATTATCCGCCAACAAACCATAGCTGTACCTGTATTGCTTATCCTAATCACTGGGATTTTAGTCCAACAAGACTAAAAATCCCAGATTCGTGACGCATTACCTGTTGTAAACCGCTCTTGACGCGACCATGTTCTATAGCTGGACCATATCATGCAAATGCAGGTTATTGCCGTCTTAAGGTTTACCATGAATTTTCATCAATGTTCAAAGTGGCCATTTAACCTTCATGGTAGATCATGATTACTCAAGGCTGCTTGTTGGACCATTATCAATAAAAATTACGGATAATTCATTAATTAAATGTTGGCTGGCATCATGAATACGCATGGTTATTCATAGTGTGGTTATTCATGAATATTCATTAATATTCCGTTGTAAACATTTAACGTTCATGGTAGTTCACGAATACTCAAGGTTTCCTGTGTGACCATTTTCAATGAACATTACTGATAATTCATGAATTGGGTATTGTGGTGCAACATGAATAAGCATGATTATTCATATTGTTGATAACGATGTATATTCATTAGTATTCAGTAGCAAAAGTGGCCATTTAACGTTCATGGTAGTTCACGAATATCCCTGAATACTTCGATGCATTATGTCGAATATTCAGTACATTTAGTTTTTGAAGTGTCATTAATTTTTCGTGAAACACCATGAATATTTCACGATCAGGAAAGCTAGGAATGATGCTCTATAAAAACAACCACATGGTTAGAAGATGTGGGTGAGACATCAGTGCAATGCAACGGCAAATGTCAGAATTCTGCGGGGATTGAGAGAGGCTAGTGGGATATCTGGGTGGCTGAAGATAACAAATCACAGAAGAGATGGTACGTCATGAGGTAAACATCTTGACAAAGATGTTAATCAATTTATCCAACAAAGCAACTGAGGCTTAAAGTTACATTACCAAACGCCACTCTTAGAACTGTAATTATAACGACTCACGGAGCAAATTAAAATATAAATAACAGCTTAACACCACATTAGAAGCGCTGATTTTGAGATCCTTCTGCATATTTTTCTGTCGCAAAGGTACAAATACCCATTTCCACTGCAATAAATTACTTTTATTAAGCAATCGTGCCAGACAGATTCGCATTTGTGTCAGCAGCCTCATCAATCAGGATGTAACGGCTGCAACAGCCATATATAGATTAGATGCATCATATATTCAGCAACGATATGATTGGGTAGAGATTGCGCCAGGGATATTAATAATCTCCAAATGAAGGTTAATCTGCGATAATCACCTGCAAAAAGTACTTCAAGGTAATTAACATAATGCTTACCATACGGTGCTCTTTTGGAACCAAAACATTCAAGTGTGTTCAGCACTGTTTTGTAACACACCTGACTTGTGCATCTGGGCTTGGTCCCTATCAGCACGTGGTCCATATGGTTTTATGAAAGCAGCACAAAACACACCAGCGCCTCCCATCAAACACATTTAGGCGGTTAATCAAGTAAGATTGCCCACATTCGAGAGTC
>CM067358.1:62494318-62536818 GCA_034190875.2 Urechis unicinctus | reverse complement strand
AGCAGTTGCCTAACTAACCGTTTTATTTCACATCGTTTTCGTCATTGCTGCTCGGACCTATTATTAACATGTTATTCGGCTAATGATTGTTTGTCGTTTCCTACTTGATAAAGATACAGAAAAAAGAGATCAGACAGAGGAAACAACTGAAAGCATCCATGTCGTCGATCAGATGCCACAACAAGGGAACGAACAGCTTTTCACGGCGAAAATTCGCAGCTTTGAAGGATGCGGACGGATGTTGTGCGTTGGCAACATCAACCGCAGTGCGTTCGCCTACCTGGCACAGTGATACAACTATCATATTGGGATGAGTGAAACCTTCACCTGATAGCACCGTCACTTGGCGTTACGTGCTATTCCCAGTCCTCCGTGTAACCAGTCGATATCCATTAGACGACTACAGATGGCGATATATTATCTCAATATATTGGTACTCATTTGTCAAACGTTGTTTATATTGCCGCTGAAATGGGTTTACTTGTTGAAATCAATTTAAGGCAATTTTATCGTTACGAAATCCAACACACATTACGCCACCATCAACAGTATTTGTAAACTTGGACACTTGTTACAAAACTTGTTACATATGAGCATTCTTACAGTTGTAACTGCAACAGGAGGTTGATTAAATCCCTTCATGGAATTGTGCCGCACCTACGCTTTATCTCGAGATTGTTACTCGGGGTTTGCGGGGCAATCCAAAGAGAAAGCACACGTTTTTATTTTCAGCGTTATTTCGTTGGTAAGTAGGGGTTGTATAACATACCTAGCAACAGCAATAATGAGAAGCACACCAATACTTATGTGTTAAAAAAGGATGTAAGTGAGGTACGAAAGGTCTGGGGACAGAATGATAACTGGGGCTGAATGCAACAAACTAATGGAATGGAAGCACACAAAGTGGTTATATTACGAATAATTGATGCCGGGCTGCGGCGAAACATTGATACAACTGGTATGTGATCGCGCATTTGTACTTTCATACCTACACGAGTGGTCTTGTGAGATCGCAGACTGGATATGTTTTCAGTGTGTTTGTTGTGGATGGCAAAATATACTTATTTTATCAGATACATAACATTTGTCACAGAAACTTTCACAGATGCCTTCATTCAATATATTTTATTCGACGGTAGCTCTCCGATGCTAGTTGTGTATTATGTGAGTCAGTAGTCCACCTCTCAGAGGTAATTGACATAATCTTTTTGACATCCTATAGTTGCTATTACAAGGATTTCTAGACAAAGTGACTCTTGATATTTGTAGCCTAACTCTAGACATAGATCCACTGCTGCTCCTAGGGCATTGATATTAGGGCAATGATAACTTCATTGTATTCTTTTTCTACGGTAGGGTAAACTATTGATGGAAACGGGTAAAGGAGTAACTTTAGCTACTGTGCCTCGGAAAAGGCCTCATTGGAGCGCTCCCGATCATTTGATGTCCTAATGTGTAAGACCAATGAATACTGTACTGTCATGATGATCTTATACATATTTTACCGTGTGTTTCGGAGATATACATAAACGAAGACAAGCAACGGCCGACGTTATTAATTTTGTTATTGTTTACATCAACAAATCCCTTGCACACTGAACGTTTATTTCTGGTGACTGACGTGTGGAGAGGTGTCATTCGTGCACAACCAACAAAACCATTCCAAGTTTAATAATACACATGGCCTACAATTAACATTTGTTGAAATGACTCGAATAAAGGCAACTGTGAAAACTACAGATATCACCATGGCTAAGGCACCATTATATTAATATATATATATATATATATATATATATATATATATATACATATATATATATATATATATATATATATATATATATATATATATATATATATATATATATATATATATATATATATATATATATATATATATATATATATATATATATATATATATATATCTATATGTGTGTTTAGGTGTGTTCAACATTCTAATATGTCTGAGGGGTTACCAATTAAAACAAAATGTTGTTACCAGAAGCTGATCAGCATTGCTATCTGTGTTTATATATGGCGGTTGCTATTAATATGTTGTGTATACTTGTTTAACGGTTTGCATGTTTAAAGTCCACAGGAGACATTGACATGATTAAAATGGTTATAAGCCAACGGTGAGTTAGTTTTCATTCACTCAACAGATGTTTTGTACCATTTATTACATAATATTTATATCTGTACATCAGGGGAGAGACTGCTTGTGGCAGTGTGCATCCTAAACGTGGAGATGCATTTGCCTCGACCAGCAGTCCGAAATCATGTTGCCTTTGTGCAATCCATGCAACGCACGTTCCCGCATTCGGTTATGGAGCACCGGTAGCTGATGACATAATGATTTACATAAGCATAGTCATGAATATCTCATGTTCAATATGCTGGTTTCGATTTGATAGGCTGTTAAAAAGATAAACGGTAATGAGGCGCACTTTGATGTTGAATTGTAACAATCGGTATTCGTCCGATGCCAAAGAGGTGGCGTGTCAGGCTAATAAGGATATAGCACCATCTCTTCTGCATTATTCACATGCAAAGAACGTTGTTTAGACTTTATGGATTTGAAGCATTTTTTTTGCGAAGTTTTACACTTGCACGCGTTCGTATCCTGATAAGCATATCACCAATAAAGACGCCAAATTATTGATATAGCCCGAACTCCCTTGCCTGTGAATTGAAATCATGCGTGTTTTCTGCATTATACTGTGGTGTATTAAAGTGACATTAATGATGATAGACGAATGCTAATGTTGATTTCCTGCAGCCAGTCATTCAATCATTCGTTTCCACCATCTTACAAATATTGAAAAAGCCATCCGTTTGTCATTTTCTTTCATCTGCAGGCAAATATAAATGGAAATGCAAACATTCAGGATCTAATTATTGCTGCTAACATGGGATACATTGCTGAATTGAGTCGATTGACAAAGATTTTATCACAACACGAATTGATATTCGAATTACTCGTATTTTTAATAGCTTTACATATTTTTCGGATATAGAACAAAATAGGACTTCGCTGAACCGCTGGTACGTCATACAGACAACATATCATATCCGACATTCTCATCTGCTGTGAACGTCAATTAAATTTGATGCAACAACTTGACATTTAATGCCGCATCTACTTTCTCAGCGTTTATCATTCGCAGGTGTTCATGCGCCAAGCTGACCGATGGAACATACTACAATATACAAGCAAGTGACCATTGAAGACATAATGACAGCGCATAGTCGCAGCGGCAGGAACGGTATACATGCTCGTGCACATTTGTTTGCGTCAACCACGTGCTTGTATGCAATATACATATAACGATATAGTATCTATTACGTTGTGTATCATTTTTTCACTGTGTAAGTATGGTGTCTATTGGAACCAACACAACAATAATGCCATGTGTTCTCCGTATTTGCTTATATATGCGGAACTGCCCCAGCGGTGTGTTATATAGTAACTGCATCAGGATATATGTCACATCCTAAAATGATTGGATGCAGTACTCATGCTTCGCCACATTGTTCGATACCGATTTTTCATACAAAAAGTCTACTTGCACCATCGTGTACGATATATTGGCAATGCACAACAAGGCTGATGTAAACACATAAAAGAAACAATAAACACTCTAGTTAATTCATTAATGTCTCATGTTGTACAAAGCTCGTACATGCGGCCATGGGAACCGCGACAGTACGGCGTTGTGATCTTATCAATACATGATACGAGCGTTTCGTAAACAGATTGTCAATGGTTAATATACATATTCCAAGGCGTTGCTAGTGTTATTGTGCAATATGTAATATACATAACTAAATATAGATGATGAAATGAACAATGTGATGTGATGCATTAAATGATAGACAGCTAAATGCCCTTACATTTGGGACGGAAGGCAGTGCTATCCATCTCCATCGTTTTAGTATCAATAGTTCCGTTTTAAAAACACTTAGACACGGCCATTGGCGAAATGTTGGGCAAATGTGGCTGGTGATTTTAAACGTTGCCTGTGCCTAGACGCACTTAATGCTGTTGGCATCGCGTGATAATGGACGCCATCGGAAACTGATGGTCCGCATCAAATGAATGATATGCTCATACAAATGTCGTAAGACAACTAATTTAGTAACTCAATTTAAGCAGGACAAGCCTGCGCATTATGCAATAATCGGCTATACTTCTCGGCTCATATGAGCATACCCGAGTTACCATGTGATGTCATGGATCATTGTCTAATGTTGTGCATTGTTTACATATAGGAAACATGTTGCAAGGTCAGGCATTTAAGTGTCAACAGTGTAACTAACCACATTGTGTAACTAACCACATTGTGTAACTAACCACATTGTGTAACTAACCACATTGTATAGCGCATAACCACATGCGCCATAATGGAATGAGATATAATTTGAAAACCCGTTCGCATCTGAGCCAGCAAGTGACTAAATAATTTCGTGCTCTTGCTGGTGTGCAAATATTCCACCTAATAGTTTATTGCTATTGTTAGTCACATTGCCAATAAATGAGGGTTGTTGTTTGATAAAATTTGTTTTGGGCTTAGATGCCCGTTATAGCATCATCGTATCTATGAACTATGTATCCATCCAATGGTCCTAATGCACAGAATAACACAGCAGTTCCTGCATTTATTTTGCGTACTATCACTCCCTTGGCTGAGCAAGAGAATCGTTTAACTTTGATGTATCACATCCGTGTGTTTAAGAGTGACATACTGTAATTTCCAACCGCCTAGAGTAAATTATGCGTCAACAATAAACACATAAAAAATGCATCCATCAAGAGGAAGTCATGGGCATAACAATAGCTTGCATCGATAACTAGGGAGCGGAAGCATATAATCAATACAATATATATATATATATATATATATATATATATATATATATATATATATATATATATATATATATATATATATATATATATATATATATATATATATATATATACATATATATACCGCATATATATATATATATATATATATATATATATATATATATATATATATATATACATATATAGCACATATAAATATATATATATAAATATATATATACAAGTATTTTTATGTGTTTGCATATATATATATATGTGTATATATATTTATATATATATATATGTGGATATATATTTATATATAAATATATTTGTATATATATATACATATATATATATATGTATATATACACATATATACACATTTATATATTTATATATATTTATATATAAGTATATATGTATATATACATATACATATATATATATATATATATATATATATGTACTGAAATATATCTATATCTCTATTTATATATGTGTATATATATATGTATATATATATATATATATATATATATATATATATATATATATACACGCATATATATATATATATATACACACACATATATATATATATATACATTTATATATATGTATATATATATATGTTTATATACATGTATATATACATGTATGCATATATTACATTGGCGTTCACAGCTGATATCGATGGAGTTAAGGGAGTCTTTATGCTATTACTACGCTTATAGGCATATCAATCACAAGTTTATCAATGGCAACGACATGCTATACTGATTACATTCCCGGAAATTAACACTGATCATACCTCAGTTAACAATATTCGCTGAAATACTCTATTGACCTAATTCACAGGAACAGAACGCAAGCTATTTCCGTGGTAAATGTTACGTATATCAGGTTAATAAAAATATTGCTAATGCTCATAGCAACCATTTGCTAGTTACGCATGGAAGTGAAGGAAGGCTTCAGCTCGATATATCGACATCGTAATTTGACTCATGATCTGTACTGGCATTTCAATATAATAACAAGTTTCTATATTTCGCGTAAGGCGTAACAGTATATTGAGCAATAGGAAGCACCCCAATTCAATAATGTCGGGCTGCATGGATACGCAGCAACATTTGGCGCCATGCGGCGAACTCACCGATGGATCTATACATATGCACACACCCACACACTCGCACACACACACACACACACACACACACACACACACACACACACACACACACACACACACACACACACACACACACACACACACACACACACACACACACACACACACACACACACACACACACACACACACACACACAAACACACACACACATACACACACACACACACACAAATATACATATAAATAGAGAGGGTGAGAGAGAGAAAGAGAGAGAGATCAAGAACGGAGCAACAATTGTCCATTGACGGTGCATGTGTGTAGCTGTGACAACATTTCTAAACCACTTCGACTTAGCGCTACCTCATTCAGCACATCTAAAATTAATGAAAGTGGACAAGGGGCATACCCGGCTTGGGGCAAGAGTTATGATAAGAGAGAGAGATAGAGCAATGGAAATCGAGGGAACCAGAATCATGTCGATGGAGAAATAGAGAGATAGATTGCATCGCAACTTCGATGTGTCATAATGTGCGCGTGAAACACACAAGCCTTTGTTTTGCAAAAGTACCGGATATTAAGTCCATGTAGGTTTGCCTCGTGTGATATATACGATACATGTATTGAATGAGAAGGGATAAAAGCCCATCGCGCTATGGCCGCGAATATACATTGCTAATGTGATTATTAGTCAGCATTATGCTGCTTGGTGGCTTTGAGCCGATTTTTGTATTACTCCTAGAGGCTTGTAGTAGAAAACGTGTTAAACATGATCAAGAACGTCTTTGAGTATAATATACTTCACATTGCCGTCGCCTGTAAACCCAGTGTCGAGGATAGCGTTCCCAGCATATAGTCACTCGGGGATAATAACAAAAATGGAAAAAATGCTGTTTTGAGAGTCTGATGGCCGATATAAATCAGACGCGCTACAACACCGGAGACAGCCTTATCATAGTGTGTTTATCAGATAAAAAATCGACCATCTAAAACGCAAACTACTCTATTATTCAGCCTGTGATATCAATATCTTTTCTTCCGTCACCGTATATGTTTAAACATGCCTTGCTGCATACAACCAACGTTGTTAATGTTGCTTCTGTTACTCTACAGTTTAATAAATCACGGTTGTTCCATCCTGACAAACCGATTACTTCCAGATTTGTGTATTCGTGTTACCCTAAAGGAGACATATTGCAAGGAAAAATTACTTATGACGTCTAAGTTTGATACGAGGTCGACGACAACTTCGTTGTTTTTTCGCGTCGACCGTTAAAAAATATATCTGTATGTTACATATTGGTTCCTATCATAATACACATTGGCTGGTTGATCAAAAGAAGCAATTGATAGTGTCATTGTTGATAGCGTAGATACATATCATCGTCGGATTGTTGCCGCACATATAATCGCTTATGGTGAACAGACCAATCAAGTTGTCCAGCATCACGATTCCGCCTGATTAATGCAGTTACCAGTATAAGCTTTGCCTGACGTAAATGCAATGCGACATGAACAATATCATTGATTAGAGGCAAGACATCGTCATCCCGCCACACGTCAGACACTGCTCTCAATTATTGGCTGCTCTTGTTTATCTCTATAATTGCGCTATTTAAGAGAGCTGCTGTCGGAGGCGTGGCGTATCATTCCGCAAACGTTAGACTGTGGTGGTAAATTTCGGAAATACTACTTCAATATTCTAGAATAGTGGAAACGATATCTATGCAGCGTACTCGCGCGTATTAGATTGTGTTGATTGTTGGGCATTATCTCACACTTGCGTCCTCCAAAATGCGATGCTGAGATGGTAATAACTCGGTTTATGCTGGCATTATTGGAGGAAAAGATCAGATTATAAAGCGGTTGCGGGAGGTCAGATAAGTTAAAGCCAAAATACATTGGCAGTTTCATTTCTGGGTATCACACGAAAATTTGAGAAACTTTCCTGACGGTGGAAGATAATGTTAATTACGCGATGATGTTTGACCCAGGTAACAGTCACATCAGTTTGCAAATGTTACTTATCACCGCTTCAAGTTAACTAACGACTGCATGCAACAAGTACATACCGTAGTAGGCTTTAACTTACAGCTATTGTGTGTGCAAACTGTCTTGAACACGCTCTTCAATATCGTATAGAATGTCATTCTGCTAATGTCTAGCAACATGAAAGCCGTGATGCTAATTATAACTATATACCATCTTATCTATAAAGGGGCCTCCTCTCTCATACCTTTGCATGATTCTATGCTGTTTAAAAATGCATGCAACAAGTTTTCATATGGAGTTGCCCAGCACTAGCTGTTTATTGTCACTATTTCATGTTTGCAAACAAACAGAAACGTTTGCCCTTGATCAGGAAACAACATACGTTTTCGCTATGTTAATGTCATCTAAAGGGAGCTCCGATGTCGTGTCGTCTTCATCAGAAATATATGTGGCACTTCCATTGCAACGTATTGGAGCTGACTTAACATTGGTTTGCATGACACGCGAACCTATTTTGAAGTACAACATGCGAGTAAAAGTCCAAATTAAGAACCCCAAAGTAGTTTTATTGTTAATTGTAACATATATCTTGGATTGTGATATGCCAAACCATAGTTATCTGCAACGTAGAAGCTGATTGAACGCCGTATAATGTACATAGGGCAGATGCATAATTTAACCAAGGTACCACAACACAATCGGTTGAGGCATATTAAGTGCAATGCCCTGGGGTCTACAATCCGCATAAATCACAAAACTAAATGTACTTTAATACTGCGAATCCGTCGCAGGAGCATTTTTGTGTGGCCTGTTATCCTCAAGAAAGTCAATGTCTATTCCCCCGTAAACCTAAACACACTGATCAGATCCGACAAACCTACCCTGCAGATGTATCTATCAATTCAGCATGGATAATAGGCCATGAAAGATATCTCTTCAAATAAGCAGCAGTTGACACAAATATTCGTCAAGCATTCGTCTGGTGCTTTGCGCGGTATGCAGAGCGCAAATTCCGATGGGACGGGGTTGATGCACTTTATTTTGTTCATGGCTGACACTTTTCGTCATCTTAGGGGAATGAAACGGATAAATTTGAATCGATGATATCCCTAAAGAGCATATGTAACCAATCAATCCGCTTGTATTTCATTTTCATGTTGTTATGACTCGCTGTGCATTAGGCTCTTTTAGTTGAAAAAAGTTATGTTGGTACCATAAGTAGGTTACTTTTGAAATCTCACGGTGTACGTAACTAACGTCAACAAATTGGCGCTGGCCTGGGAATTTATTCCGTGCAGTCTTACCTAGAAAACATTGTCTAACGGCATTTCACAGTGCTGAACCGACTGTACAGCTTAAACAGGAATGCAATACATACTCTGCTGCACAGTTCGAAAACTTATTGTAGCATGTGCATATAATACGCTAAAAAAGGTGCACATTATTATGTTATATCAATATTGTTCACTATTAATGCAGTGAGTGAGCGAGTACGCGGGGCATTCATGATCAATTTAAATAATGAATATATACAGGTAGTTTTTCATAACACGTACATGTGTGTATGCTTGTATGCGCGCATGTATATATGTATGCATGAATATATTTATGCATGTATGTATTTATGCATGTATGTATGTATGTTTATATGTATGTATATATATGTATGTATATATATATAAGCATGCGCGCATGTATGAATGTATGTATGTATGTATGTATGTATGTATGTATGTATGTATGTATGTATGTATGTATGTATGTATGTATGTATGTATGTATGTATGTATGTATGTATGTATGTATGTATGTATGTATGTATGTATGTATGTATGTATGTATGTATGTATGTATGTATGTAGGTATGTATGTATGTATGTATGCATGTATGTATGTATGTATGTATGTATGTATGTATGTATGTATGTATGTATGTATGTATGTGTATGTATGTATGTATGTATGTATGTATGTATGTGTATGTATGTATGTATGTATGTATGTATGTATGTATGTATGTATGTATGTATGTATGTATGTATGTATGTATGTATGTATGTATGTATGTATGTATGTATGTATGTATGTTTGTATGAATGTATGTATTTATGTATGTATGTACGTATGTATATGTGTATGTGTGTATGTAATCATGTTTGTATGTATATGTGTATGTGTGTATGTACGTTCGTATTTTATATGTATGTATACATATATATATATAGATAATATATATATATATATATATATATATATATATATATATATATATGTATGTATGTATGTATGTATGTATGTATGTATGTATGTATGTATGTATGTATGTATGTATGTATGTATGTATGTATGTATGTATATGTATGTATGTATGTATGTATGTATGTATGTATGTATGTATGTATGTATGTATGTATGTATGTATGTATATGTATGTATGTATATCTATGTATGTATGTATGTATCTATGTATGTATGTATGTATATGTATGTATGTATGTATGTATGTATGTATGTCTGTATGTATGTATGTATGTATGTATGTATGTATGTATGTATGTATGTATGTATGTATGTATGTATGTATTCTGTATATGTATGTATGTATGTATGTATGTATGTATGTATGTATGTATGTATATGTATGTATGTATGTGTATGTATGTATGTATGTATGTCTGTATGTATGTGTATGTATTGTATGTATGTCTGTGTATGTATGTATGTATGTGTGTATGTATGTATGTATGTATGTATGTATGTATGTATGTATGTATGTATGTATGTATGTATGTATGTCTGTATGTATGTATGTATGATGTGTCTGTATGTATGTATGTATGTATGTATGTATGTATGTATGTCTATGTCTATGTCTGTATGTCTGTATGTGTCTGTATGTATGTCTGTATGTGTCTGTCTGTATGTATGTCTGTCTGTGTCTGTCTGTGTGTCTGTATGTGTGTATGTATGTCTGTCTGTCTGTCTGTATGTTGTATGTCTGTCTGTATGTATGTATGTATGTATGTCTGTATGTCTGTATGTCTGTATGTCTGTCTGTATGTCTGTGTCTGTATGTGTCTGTATGTCTGTGTATGTATGTATGTATGTATGAAGTATGTAGTTGTTACCTGGTAGTTTTACCTGGTATAGGGGGCGTTCGTTGTATCGATAATACAAACAACCCAATGTAAGGTAAGCGGCTGTAATTGGAACATGCTACGACTCTTTTAGATCAGAAATCTGGCTCACAATTGTGTAAAATGTCTCTATCAAGGTTTGAGGGGCTGGGCATAAGAGAGTATGTTTCCTTGTTCATATAACAGGATCAGGAAAAAATATTTTACTTATGCGGCACAGGATTCTTGGCTTGGTATAACGAATCACATCGAATGATGTCTATCATTGTGGTACAACAATGTCGAACTTCTTTAACGAGACCAACATGACAACTGACAGATATTCGGTCATCCACAAAATGGCCGAGAGGCGATTTTTATCTATCACATTGGAGTAACACAAGCAATAGATTTTCAATGCAACATTGCAAAGGCAGTGAAATATGCAATTTTAGAAATGGATGTAACTTTAAGATAGGATGACGAGTATGATATGACTTGATTGCGAGAAACACGGCTATTTCGAGATAAAATTGTTGATCCACGGTGTCCGGTTTCCAAAGGACCATTACTTATGTTGATATGTCAATACAATGTTTGACGGATAAGCAAAGTTATATGCCTCATTGAAGGTAATCAGTATTTGTTCCGCTAATGAGTTTCTTAGGAGCGTGTTGTTGACAGGTTTGTTAATATATTGATTAAAAAAACTAACATTCGTTTATTGCAGTAGTCTGCAAACCTCATACTGTCCATTTGGATAATGAAGTGCATTCCACTCCCGAAATCGACTTTAATCGGATATGTAACAACTATGTTCAGTTTAAGAATATATTGAAGTTCACGAAATACTGGCGCACAAAAGGGGCGATATTGTATTGTATGAGAGGATAAGAGAGAGATGAACACTGTTGTTAACTATTTAACAAGTTATCTCTACCCGCCTTATAATGTTGATCATTAACAAGAAAAGTGAATAAACAAAAGTAAGGGCCACGCAGTTTAAAATGTTTCATAAGGACCAAGCTTCTTGTAAATACAAGCTATGATTAGAGTTTCTGCCACATTTAATTGCTTTGTGCCTGCCACCTTAAATCTTATGCTACATCCTAATGTGTAATTACAGCTGAGTAAATCAATAATCATTTAATACCTCTTACAGCGATGTATGTCTGTTATATCCCATTTGAAACGTATTCTTCCTATGCAAACGTATTTGGCCCAACAAAAGACGCTTTACTGCAGCTCTTGTGTGATATTGAAAACGTATTTGGACGATTGTTTAGCTAAACATGACATTAACGTCATCCCTACTTGATATTGCCATTTCATATGATAGAGCGATTGTTTACTTTATCTATAGTAGTGGGGCTCAGAAACAGACGAAAGAGGCTCTGAAATATACAAAATATCCCTTCGACGGTTTTTGCTATGCTATCATCGATATTTGGTGGCACATCGAAATAACTGATGTATTGAAAAGGTTATTGTTGCAGTCGTGTGATAATATGGCGATATCACAGCTTAGTTTTGAAACCCAAAATTTAAGTTCAAAAATAAACCTCATCCTTACAAGTTATCGGATTGAATAGCTTTCGGTTGTAAAGCTACAGATTAAGCGCATTGCTAAAGAAACATCACTTTAAACAACATTGAAGTACACGGTACTCCTATATGATTTTTGCACCTACGCTTCACAACATTCGGTGCGCGCAAACCGGAAATGCATATACACATAAACACGAAGAAAGTATAAATATATGGCAGGAGGCTGGTAACATTCATGCAGACAGTAGCAATTAACTGGTCATTACGACACAGTCACTATAATGCTAATGACCTTATCATTAGATAGATATTAGCTGAGTACAGCAGGCAACATTTGTTCATCCCATTGACATTGATATAAATTGTATGAACAGACAATCTAACCCTTTTTCTCGTGTGATAGATATTGATACCTTTTTTGTGCATGCAGTAGGAATGTAGGCTCGCGTTTGAATTAACATGCAAGCGATAAACTATTGCACTTCTCATGCGATATACGTTTCGTCTGCAGCCATAGATTTCGTGCCGAGTACGACACACTATCAGGGGATTATAACTGCGTTAATTTGACTTACCACAGCAAGCGAAGAGTGGTTGTTCGTTAGGGTGAATAAAGCACCCAAATATCTGTGTGCATATAGCCACCGCACACCCTGACACTTACATGCATATTAAGGTGGGTATGGTTTTACCAAAACTTATATGATGTCGCTGTATTTGCCTTTCGTTTAATGGTAATACATTCATTAGAAAAATGTAAGGTCTGCAGTGCTAACATATTCCGTGACATGGCATGGGAGCAGAAGCAGTTCTTGCCATGTCGTCTAACGTTATGTTAGCTAATAAAGTAATGTTTGAGACTTCAATTCTTATCAGATCCTTGCAAAAGACACATCAATGGTTACTATCTACTAATCGCGACACGCCAAGAAACGAGAGAAGATATTCTTAGCTAAGCTTCTGCGAAGGCGCTCGTTTTACCATGTCTGCGTTACTGTGAATAGAAATGGTTCCCTCTCTATGCCACGTGCGTTTTCAGGCAGATAAGCAAATATCTAACAAACAGTTTTACATTTAACTATAAATCTACATCGTCGTAATGACCGTTTAACAGCTATTATCTGCCTGGACGGAGACAGCTACCCATCGTATATTTGTATACAGTTTTTCTTAGCTCAAGTAAACATCGTTAACAAATTCCATGCTTGCTTGCAGTGAATTGTGAGGCCGCTATGAAAACATCAGACGGCAGGTTGTCGCAATTACACGCCTACAGTAGTGTCAGTTGATGAATATGTTTGTTTGAATGCTAGAACGAGCTAAGAGAGTATATTCACATATATGCTGCCAAAAACTGATTCCCTTATGTGCAGCATTTACATCGTAAACAGTTCGAGGTCTTGTATTCTCCTTCTTTTAAGCCGTAATTCTCGTTGTTAAATTGAAAACACACCTCTTTTGTGATCGCCCTCCATCCGCTAAACCCCTCGTAAACTCTGTACATCTTGCGTCTTTACACCTCGTTGTCTTCACGGTACCCTTATACAATCCCACTCTTCAATATCGACCTTCCCCACACTACCACCCCTCCCTCTGTGCACACCTTATATCGCTACGCGCATCGTATCTACACAGACACTACTACTCTACGGACCTCTCATAGCAACACACCACCAATCTATAGAACCCCCCCCCCCCTACATTTTTGGCACAAGTAACACCTCTATGCATCGCCAATGTCACCTCTCTCATGTATTGCTCACCTACGCGCCCCTCCGATCGCCAACACATCACTAATCCTCCGCACGCCTCCTATTTCACCATCTTTCCACCTTCTACATCCCACCAATCCTCTTTACGACTATTTCTCCATCCCAACACCTTGTACACCCAACCAATCCATTATACACGCCACCTATTTATCCATATTGTCACCTTCTACACCCCACCAATCCACTACCCGCCTCCTATTTTTCCATATCGTCACCTTCTACACCCCGCCCATCCTCTACACGACTCTTATTTCTCCAGCTCGCCATCTTCTACTCTCCTCCCATCTTCTACACCTCTGCTATTTCTTCATCTACCCCACTTTCTAAACCCTAACCATCCTCTACACGCCTCGTATTTCTCCATCTCGTCACCTTTTACACACTGCCCATCCTCTGCACACCTCTTGTTTCTCCACTCCTGTTTTTATACACAATCCGTCCTCTATTTCTCCATCTCTCCGCCTTCAACACCATACCAATCCTCTACACGTCTCGTGTTTCTCCATCCCTCCCTCCGCCTTCTGTACCTCTACTATCCCTACACGCCTCCTATATTCCGACCTATTTACCTTCCACACCTAGCCTATCCCATACACGCTTCCAATTTCTTCACCCAACTATATTCTGCTCCACTCTAACCCCATGCCTGCCTACCCCATCCACGCCTCTTCCGCTCTGTCGCTCCACAACGTCCATCCTCAACAACTCCACCTCTCCCTAAGATCTTCTTTATGCATCTCATATCTCACTGAGCTTTAATTGCTGTCTTTTTTCATCAAGGCCTACTTCCACAATAGGGGCCGTGTTATTTGATTACCCTTACTTCTTGAAGTTCAATTCAAGTTCTTCCACGCTGGCGCACAAAAGGAGCGATATTGTATTGTATGAGAGGATAAGAGAGAGATGAACACTGTTGTTAACTATTTAACAAGTTATCTCTACCCGCCTTATAATGTTGATCATTAACAAGAAAAGTGAATAAACAAAAGTAAGGGCCACGCAGTTTTAAAATGTTTCATAAGGACCAAGCTTCTTGTAAATACAAGCTATGATTAGAGTTTCTGCCACATTTAATCGCTTTGTGCCTGCCACCTTAAATCTTATGCTACATCCTAATGTGTAATTACAGCTGAGTAAATCAATAATCATTTAATACCTCTTACAGCGATGTATGTCTGTTATATCCCATTTGAAACGCATTCTTCCTATGCAAACGTATTTGGCCCAACAAAAGACGCTTTACTGCAGCTCTTGTGTGATATTGAAAACGTATTTGGACGATTGTTTAGCTAAACATGACATTAACGTCATCCCTACTTGATATTGCCCTTTCATATGATAGAGCGATTGTTTACTTTATCTATAGTAGTGGGGCTCAGAAACAGACGAAAGAGGCTCTTACAATGTACAAACACCCCATCGAGGAATATTGCTATGCTATCATCGATATTAGGTGGCACATCGAAATAACTGATGTATTGAAAAGGTTATTGTTGCAGTCGTGTGATAATATGGCGATATCACAGCTTAGTTTTGAAACCCAAAATTTAAGTTCAAAAATAAACCTCATCCTTACAAGTTATCGGATTGAATAGCTTTCGGTTGTAAAGCTACAGATTAAGCGCATTGCTAAAGAAACATCACTTTAAACAACATTGAAGTACACGGTACTCCTATATGATTTTTGCACCTACGCTTCACAACATTCGGTGCGCGCAAACCGGAAATGCATATACACATAAACACGAAGAAAGTATAAATATATGGCAGGAGGCTGGTAACATTCATGCAGACAGTAGCAATTAACTGGTCATTACGACACAGTCACTATAATGCTAATGACCTTATCATTAGATAGATATTAGCTGAGTTCAGCAGGCAACATTTGTTCATCCCATTGACATTGATATAAATTGTATGAACAGACAATCTAACCCTTTTTCTCGTGTGATAGATATTGATACCTTTTTTGTGCATGCAGTAGGAATGTAGGCTCGCGTTTGAATTAACATGCAAGCGATAAACTATTGCACTTGTCATGCGATATACGTTTCTTCTGCAGCCATAGATTTCGTGCCGAGTACGACACACTATCAGGGATTATAACTGCGTTAATTTGACTTACCACAGCAAGCGAAGAGTGGTTGTTCGTTAGGGTGAATAAAGCACCCAAATATCTGTGTGCATATAGCCACCGCACACCCTGACACTTACATGCATATTAAGGTGGGTATGGTT
Organism: Urechis unicinctus; assembly: GCA_034190875.2. NCBI lineage: Eukaryota > Metazoa > Annelida > Polychaeta > Xenopneusta > Urechidae > Urechis > Urechis unicinctus. The sequence continues at coordinate 62,520,162 of CM067358.1, read as the reverse complement.
TTACCAAAACTTATATGATGTCGCTGTATTTGCCTTTCGTTTAAATGTAATACATTCATTAGAAAAATGTAAGGTCTGCAGTGCTAACATATTCCGTGACATGGCATGGGAGCAGAAGCAGTTCTTGCCATGTCGTCTAACGTTATGTTAGCTAATAAAGTAATGTTTAATTCTGATCAGATCCTTGCAAAAGACACATCAATGGTTACTATCTACTAATCGCGACACGCCAAGAAACGAGAGAAGATATTCTTAGCTAAGCTTCTGCGAAGGCGCTCGTTTTACCATGTCTGCGTTACTGTGAATAGAAATGGTTCCCTCTCTATGCCACGTGCGTTTTCAGGCAGATAAGCAAATATCTAACAAACAGTTTTACATTTAACTATAAATATACATCGTCGTAATGACCGTTTAACAGCTATTATCTGCCTGGACGGAGACAGCTACCCATCGTATATTTGTATACAGTTTTTCTTAGCTCAAGTAAACATCGTTAACAAATTCCATGCTTGCTTGCAGTGAATTGTGAGGCCGCTATGAAAACATCAGACGGCAGGTTGTCGCAATTACACGCCTACAGGAGTGTCAGTTGATGAATATGTTTGTTTGAATGCTAGAACGAGCTAAGAGAGTATATTCACATATATGCTGCCAAAAACTGATTCCCTTATGTGCAGCATTTACATCGTAAACAGTTCGAGGTCTTGTATTCTCCTTCTTTTAAGCCGTAATTCTCGTTGTTAAATTGAAAACACACCTCTTTTGTGATCGCCCTCCATCCGCTAAACCCCTCGTAAACTCTGTACATCTTGCGTCTTTACACCTCCGTTGTCTTCACGGTACCCTTATACAACCCCACTCTTCAATATCGACCTTCCCCACACTACCCACCCCTCCCTCTGTGCACACCTTATATCGCTACGCGCATCGTATCTACACAGACCTACTCTACGGACCTCTCATAGCAACACACCACCAATCTATAGAGCCCCCCACCCCTACATTTTTGACACAAGTAACACCTCTATGCATCGCCAATGTCACCTCTCTCATGTATTGCTCACCTACGCGCCCCTCCGATCGCCAACACATCACTAATCCTCTGCACGCCTCCTATTTCACCATCTTTCCACCTTCTACATCCCACCAATCCTCTTTACGACTATTTCTCCATCCCAACACCTTGTACACCCAACCAATCCATTATACACGCCACCTATTTATCCATATTGTCACCTTCTACACCCCACCAATCCACTACCCGCCTCCTATTTTTCCATATCGTCACCTTCTACACCCCGCCCATCCTCTACACGACTCTTATTTCTCCAGCTCGCCATCTTCTACTCTCCACCCAGCTTCTACACCTCTGCTATTTCTTCATCTACCACACCTTCTAAACCCTAACCATCCTCTACACGCCTCGTATTTCTCCATCTCGTCACCTTTTACACACTGCCCATCCTCTGCACACCTCTTGTTTCTCCACTCCTGTTTTTATACACAATCCGTCCTCTATTTCTCCATCTCTCCGCCTTCAACACCATACCAATCCTCCACACGTCTCGTGTTTCTCCATCCCTCCGCCTTCTGTACCTCTACTATCCCTACACGCCTCCTATATTCCGACCTATTTACCTTCCACACCTAGCCTATCCCATACACGCTTCCAATTTCTTCACCCAACTATATTCTGCTCCACTCTAACCCCATGCCTGCCTACCCCATCCACGCCTCTTCCGCTCTGTCGCTCCACAACGTCCATCCTCAACAACTCCACCTCTCCCTAAGATCTTCTTTATGCATCTCATATCTCACTGAGCTTTAATTGCTGTCTTTTTTCATCAAGGCCTACTTCCACAATAGGGGCCGTGTTATTTGATTACCCTTACTTCTTGAAGTTCAATTCAAGTTCTTCCACGCTGGCGCACAAAAGGAGCGATATTGTATTGTATGAGAGGATAAGAGAGAGATGAACACTGTTGTTAACTATTTAACAAGTTATCTCTACCCGCCTTATAATGTTGATCATTAACAAGAAAAGTGAATAAACAAAAGTAAGGGCCACGCAGTTTAAAATGTTTCATAAGGACCAAGCTTCTTGTAAATACAAGCTATGATTAGAGTTTCTGCCACATTTAATCGCTTTGTGCCTGCCACCTTAAATCTTATGCTACATCCTAATGTGTAATTACAGCTGAGTAAATCAATAATCATTTAATACCTCTTACAGCGATGTATGTCTGTTATATCCCATTTGAAACGCATTCTTCCTATGCAAACGTATTTGGCCCAACAAAAGACGCTTTACTGCAGCTCTTGTGTGATATTGAAAACGTATTTGGACGATTGTTTAGCTAAACATGACATTAACGTCATCCCTACTTGATATTGCCCTTTCATATGATAGAGCGATTGTTTACTTTATCTATAGTAGTGGGGCTCAGAAACAGACGAAAGAGGCTCTGAAATATACAAAATATCCCTTCGACGGTTTTTGCTATGCTATCATCGATATTTGGTGGCACATCGAAATAACTGATGTATTGAAAAGGTTATTGTTGCAGTCGTGTGATAATATGGCGATATCACAGCTTAGTTTTGAAACCCAAAATTTAAGTTCAAAAATAAACCTCATCCTTACAAGTTATCGGATTGAATAGCTTTCGGTTGTAAAGCTACAGATTAAGCGCATTGCTAAAGAAACATCACTTTAAACAACATTGAAGTACACGGTACTCCTATATGATTTTTGCACCTACGCTTCACAACATTCGGTGCGCGCAAACCGGAAATGCATATACACATAAACACGAAGAAAGTATAAATATATGGCAGGAGGCTGGTAACATTCATGCAGACAGTAGCAATTAACTGGTCATTACGACACAGTCACTATAATGCTAATGACCTTATCATTAGATAGATATTAGCTGAGTTCAGCAGGCAACATTTGTTCATCCCATTGACATTGATATAAATTGTATGAACAGACAATCTAACCCTTTTTCTCGTGTGATAGATATTGATATCTTTTTTGTGCATGCAGTAGGAATGTAGGCTCGCGTTTGAATTAACATGCAAGCGATAAACTATTGCACTTCTCATGCGATATACGTTTCGTCTGCAGCCATAGATTTCGTGCCGAGTACGACACACTATCAGGGATTATAACTGCGTTAATTTGACTTACCACAGCAAGCGAAGAGTGGTTGTTCGTTAGGGTGAATAAAGCACCCAAATATCTGTGTGCATATAGCCACCGCACACCCTGACACTTACATGCATATTAAGGTGGGTATGGTTTTACCAAAACTTATATGATGTCGCTGTATTTGCCTTTCGTTTAATGGTAATACATTCATTATTAGAAAAATGTAAGGTCTGCAGTGCTAACATATTCCGTGACATGGCATGGGAGCAGAAGCAGTTCTTGCCATGTCGTCTAACGTTATGTTAGCTAATAAAGTAATGTTTAATTCTGATCAGATCCTTGCAAAAGACACATCAATGGTTACTATCTACTAATCGCGACACGCCAAGAAACGAGAGAAGATATTCTTAGCTAAGCTTCTGCGAAGGCGCTCGTTTTACCATGTCTGCGTTACTGTGAATAGAAATGGTTCCCTCTCTATGCCACGTGCGTTTTCAGGCAGATAAGCAAATATCTAACAAACAGTTTTACATTTAACTATAAATATACATCGTCGTAATGACCGTTTTAACAGCTATTATCTGCCTGGACGGAGACAGCTACCCATCGTATATTTGTATACAGTTTTTCTTAGCTCAAGTAAACATCGTTAACAAATTCCATGCTTGCTTGCAGTGAATTGTGAGGCCGCTATGAAAACATCAGACGGCAGGTTGTCGCAATTACACGCCTACAGGAGTGTCAGTTGATGAATATGTTTGTTTGAATGCTAGAACGAGCTAAGAGAGTATATTCACATATATGCTGCCAAAAACTGATTCCCTTATGTGCAGCATTTACATCGTAAACAGTTCGAGGTCTTGTATTCTCCTTCTTTTAAGCCGTAATTCTCGTTGTTAAATTGAAAACACACCTCTTTTGTGATCGCCCTCCATCCGCTAAACCCCTCGTAAACTCTGTACATCTTGCGTCTTTACACCTCCGTTGTCTTCACGGTACCCTTATACAACCCCACTCTTCAATATCGACCTTCCCCACACTACCACCCCTCCCTCTGTGCACACCTTATATCGCTACGCGCATCGTATCTACACAGACCTACTCTACGGACCTCTCATAGCAACACACCACCAATCTATAGAGCCCCCCACCCCTACATTTTTGACACAAGTAACACCTCTATGCATCGCCAATGTCACCTCTCTCATGTATTGCTCACCTACGCGCCCCTCCGATCGCCAACACATCACTAATCCTCCGCACGCCTCCTATTTCACCATCTTTCCACCTTCTACATCCCACCAATCCTCTTTACGACTATTTCTCCATCCCAACACCTTGTACACCCAACCAATCCATTATACACGCCACCTATTTATCCATATTGTCACCTTCTACACCCCACCAATCCACTACCCGCCTCCTATTTTTTCCATCTCGTTACCTTCTACACCCCACCCATCCTCTACACGTCTCCTATTTCTCCACCTCGCCATCTTCTACTCTCCACCCAGCTTCTACACCTCTGCTATTTCTTCATCTACCACACCTTCTAAACCCTAACCATCCTCTACACGCCTCGTATTTCTCCATCTCGTCACCTTTTACACACTGCCCATCCTCTGCACACCTCTTGTTTCTCCACACCTGTTTTTATACACAATCCGTCCTCTATTTCTCCATCTCTCCGCCTTCAACACCATACCAATCCTCCACACGTCTCGTGTTTCTCCATCCCTCCGCCTTCTGTACCTCTACTATCCCTACACGCCTCCTATATTCCGACCTATTTACCTTCCACACCTAGCCTATCCCATACACGCTTCCAATTTTTCCACCCAACTATATTCTGCTCCACTCTAACCCCATGCCTGCCTACCCCATCCACGCCTCTTCCGCTCTGTCGCTCCACAACGTCCATCCTCAACAACTCCACCTCTCCCTAAGATCTTCTTTATGCATCTCATATCTCACTGAGCTGTAATTGCTGTCTTTTTTCATCAAGGCCTACTTCCACAATAGGGGCCGTGTTATTTGCTTACCCTTACTTCTTGAAGTTCAATTCAAGTTCTTCCACGCGTGCATATTTGTATGTACTTAACTCGCGTTTCGAAACCAATAATTCCCTGCTCGGAACATTACCGCCGATTCTTGATATTTCTCTTTAACGCAGTACTCAATAACGAAATTCAAAAGCTCATTTGCACAATCCTGAAGATTGTTGGATTTAAAACTCAATGACACACACTGCTATTTGCCGTGACCACTCAAGCGACAAGCAAAGTGTTTTAATAATGCAATGATTTTGAGGCCTCGTTATGTTGTTTACTCATAGTCTAGACTTATTGGACCAGGTTCATCGGTCTGCAAAGCCTTGTGTTGTAGCATCCGTTTGGCATGGCATCAGGGATAGTATATATAAGCCACTGCGTATATCTTGGAATGCATTGGAACAACATGGATGGTGCGATATACTATGCCATACTATATATATTTGCAGCTGCGGGAAATATTGACGGTAATGTATTAACATTTACCATATTTAACTTGATCGTGATAAATGATATTGCCGTTCTTGATTCTATAAATTAAACTAACATGAACGCGACATTTCACTCGCCCTGTGCCATGGAACTGACAAGTATTTTGGTGCAGAACTGAAAAAAACCCGCAAAGCCAGGGCTGTGTATTAGGAGGACATGAGTCTATTTCTAAACTTAAAACTACAATTTGCCGTAAGATATATTTGTATTGAAGAAACAACGATAAATGTTGATGTTAAGACAATTTAATTTTTCATGAGACAGAACAAATATCCATTGGTATTAAAGTTGAGACACAATCCCAAGACAGCCTTCGGAGTGATAAAAGACAAAAGTGTTTTTTTACACGGCAAGTCGTATCGGGTTTTTTTTCCTGTATATCAGATATACACGTGTCTAATGCAATTTAACATATCATTATAAAACAATAAGACCATTGCCAGCTTACCCATTTACTGCTGTTCTATTAGTTCCATTAACTTTTCTTCTTGCTCTGTGGACCAGTCTGACTTTTGAGAACACATGTCCCACTATCAGACTCTTTTCAGCATTTTAGTATGGAATATGGGTCGGATTGCGGGATTACAGACCTCAGACTACACTTACAATGGGCATGATGGAGGTAGTGAGATGGGGGGGGGGGGTCGTAAAGTTATATATTGGACAAGAGGGTTAGATACTTTTCCTTAATGCACAATTCACACGCAGAATGAACTCCTAATATGGAGCTTAGTGTTACAAAAGCGCTCCGTCAAGTAGGTCGTATCCAAATGTTTCGGCAGTCAAACTCGAACGCAAACAATTCGCAGACGACAAAACAGTCCTTATACAACCGACTCCGGTATACACTTATGCCCAGCGTCTCCCTGAAACACGCTTCCAACTCACAAACAACCGCTGTGGCAGTAATCGCTTCTGCATTATATTTCAGCCTGTATATTTGGTAAGACACCTGAATGCATATTCCAATGCCATTGTGCATTGAATGCGAATTGTGACCCTGTAACTGGTGCATGCCCTGGTCAATGTGAATCTAACTTGCCACAACCGCCCGCTGATCCTGGGCGCTTCACGTGGGAGGGAGCTGCATGCCAAACAGGCAAGTTTCCTAACAGATTGCTAAATTTGATTTCCCTAGAGCTGCTTCAATAATGTTGCAGCTCGAGCCATTATAGTCGATCATCTAGCGTTATTACAATCAGAACAATCTAGCTCGACGATGTGTATCGCAGGGAACGTTGCCATTGGGAAAACAACATACCAACGCTTGGAATACTACGTCGACCATCTTTCGCCATTGGGCAATGATGGCATCCTCAACCCTTCCACTGATTCAAACAACGGACATTGTTCTTATGCATATACGCGTAGTGACGAACAGGCGTGGTGGAGGGTGGACCTTCAGGTCACTCATGTCGTCCAGAGTGTAACTCTTTTCAACACATATAGAAGTTCTTGTGAGTACCTTACATCTAGTATTAACTTGTGAAGGGATATACAACAAGATAAGCCGAAAATGATTTCGTTGTTAGATCATTCAAATAATGAGTACCCTTTTCCGTTCCAATGTGGCTGGGAATGAATGCTACTTTCTGTTTGTAGCCGGTGCACGCATGGAGCAGATTGTGGTAGGGGTTGGCAATGGTACGAATGTGCTGACCCATGGGGTGTGTGGTACTCGTGGCTCACCATCTGTGGCTTTAGGGGGCGATGTGACGTTGACATGCACTTCTCCCCTTTATGGCCGCTATGTCAGTGTCCGTAAGAATAGGCGGCGAGAAACCTTACCTACTCACCTTGTGTGAGGTGGTTGTCTGGGGCCATGTGGCTATCATTTCGAGTAAGTTAAGCGTCCTGGGATACATTATTTGATTGTTCTATTGCGCTGTTGAAGATTATTGACACTTATGTTGTGCGTACAGTACGAATTCACTGCATATAAAGAGGGTCGTTGGTATTTCATATCACATGTTTACATATAAATAATCAGTTCAGTGCTTCGTTCAGTATAACAATAAAAACAGCCGGATTTAGACGCTTAACAGTGCTCATGAGTGATACTTAAGCCGAAAGGTACGCATGCAGATTGCTCCAGATGCAGTTTTGGAGCAGCTTGTGATCACATATTGGGATGCAGGAAGTGTGATCCAGGATTTCAATCTGTGTTCTGCATGGAAAGTAAGCATCATCGCATGGTTCGTTACTCTGCTAGCTTGTACTGGATTTTCTAATCAAGCATTTAACACAGCAAACCGATGTGGAGGTGTAATAATAGGTAACATAATTATCAATTTATGCTCCCAGTGTGCAACCCAGGTACATATGGGGATGACTGTGCGTTAACATGCACCAACCACCATTGCATTGATGGTCATTTCGTATGTGACGCTGTTGATGGCACTTGTCCCAATGGCTGCGAACAATGGTATATTGGATCCCAATGCACCACGCTGATAAGTGAGTTACCATGCTTTGCTTTGAGCGACCATATATGTAACACATAAATTATCTTCACTTTTCGAGAACATTAATGGTTTTGGCTTTACAGACTTACCCCAATTTAACACGTCGGGCAATATCACTGTCACCGCGGAGACAAGTGCCTCGATGCAAGTTATTTGGGAATCGGCACATGGCATAACTTCGTCTCTGGTTGGCCATTATGGGTACATAATTGACTTCAAGACAGCAACAGAAGATGAATTTGCTGCTGGTTTAGACGCACGCCACATTGATACTCAAACTTATCATAGCGCAGTGTTAAGTGGCTTACTACACAACACCGAGTATGAGCTAAGAATCCGATCGTTCCGACGGCAAGATTCTGTGTTGGAGGCGTTAGATCTGCCGATGGGCATCGCGAAGGCCACTACCCTTTGCAAAGGTGTGTATATTGCCGAGGTCGGCTACATTTGATTAAGAGTTAGCATAACATGAACAATTGAACTAGCCTTCTGTTGCACAGGTCCTGATGGTGCCACCGATGTCAGTCTAAATTCCGTCCGATTTCACATCAGTGTACAATGGCAGGTACAGTGTCAAGTTGTAGGAACATCCTAAAAACACTGATAATATTTGAGATGCGTTTAATATGATATAGCATGTGGCTACAGCTGGGGTCTTCAGGTTGTAACAGCATTAAATCGGTTAAGCTGCTGTTCAAGAAACAAGGTATTGGGCCTTGGAAGACGATAGGTATATCTGACCCATGGTCCACCACTAGCTTTACAATTAGAGACCTGGAAGACGTTGGCCGATATGAAATTAAAATTAAAGTCAGGAACGACGGCGACCTTGTTCATGAAACACGCGTACACGAAGTAGACATAGAGCCACCAGGTCAGTTCTCTTGAGGCGAGGTTTGAAAATAACATCGAATTAAGATCGTTATCACATATCGCATAAAATTGAAGATTATTTCTTGTCTTATTTAAAGCTGATACAGAGAGCATGCTGCCTATTGTGCTCGGTGCCCTACTGGGTGTCTCGGTCCTTTGGAGCACAGCAGTGTCAGTGCACCTAATCAGTAGCCGTGCTGGATCATCAGGTAAAATGCGTACCAAGCTAACAGCATCACAGAACGCTAACGTTAGGTCTACCCCAAGAGCCTGGGAGGAGCCGTAGTTAGTATAGTCCCGTTAATGAAGCAATGGGCAGCCCAACGACCATTGGAAGTGTACATATTGTATTCAACCCAACGCCCCAAAAAAAAAATTCTTGAAGAACGTATATAACAATCCGCATAATTGTTACACACTGATCGTCGATGACGTCATAATGAAGACACAAGCCGGGCTTAAATGATTGGATAAAAGAGACTTAGCAACGCTATTTGTATTTGTGGTGACGGTTGTGGTGATATAAATGATGCTGATGATAACGATTATGATAATGATGAACGTGAAGATAGTGATTTTAATGATAAAGTTAATGATGATGATGATGATGATGATGATGATGATGATGATGATGATGATGATAATGATGGTTATGCGACGATATGTGGAATTCGCAGTATTAAGTATACTGTAGAATTTATAGTACTGTAACTACAACTCACAGTTGCGCACATCATAACCACAATAGTCGTTAGACCATCAAAATGTAAACCGGCTACTAAAAAAATGTTCCTCAAAACTATTGGGCAACTGATGCTGATATTTTAAAATGCGCTTTGCTGTCGTAGAGATTTAGGTTCCTTCATATAAAGGGTAGCATTCTTTTTGGTTGGAGCACTACTCAAAACCACTGTATCTAAATAATATATACAATTTGACAATAAAGAAGGTTGAGTGTTTCAACTGATCAAATTTACACCTCGTTTCGACAAATATATGATATTAACGGTTTCAGTGGCTGTTTCTTGTATTTGGCAAAATAAATTTATTGCTCCCACATTAAAACTTTAATTCATGCTGCACTTTTGTTCAAATCTTGGATTAACACTCTCTGATAAACATCCAAGTCTATTAAATGCATTTATGGTGACGACCGTATCTTCGTGGGGGTATATGACGATTACCTTATTGACGAACAAGTATTGGTGAAGCAAATTGGAATATGTAGATGCATATTGATGTTATTTCAATCCGATTCTGTTGTCAATGGTAAAGAACAACATGGCATTTATAGTTTTTACCTACTCATGTAATGTGCGTGTGCAATGCAGTCTTAGCTTCTACTATTCCCTACACACATCGTGAATGTACATGTTGGTTGTAAGTAACACCACTACTCAGCGGGTATTAGTCCGCAACAAACCAGAGCAGTTCACAGCAAATGTAGTTTCTGAAAGAGTCGGAAAAACAACACACAGACAATGCAACCACTGCACAGCATGAGAACCGATTTTCGATGGCCAATATTGGCGGACCTATGCTTAAACATGATAGGCAGCATACATAAATTAATGGTTATATATATATATATATATATATATACATATATATATATATATATTATATATATATATATATATATATATATATATATATATATATATATATATATATATATATATATATATATATATATATATATATATATATATATATATATATATATTTATTTAACTAATGTCTTCAGCCTATCAGGACGCATGCAACATGACTGATACGGATATGCTTACGAGTGGTCTTATATTTGACCAATCGGTCATGGTAAGCCTGTCGATTCTTTGTTAGGCGTTTCAGCCTACCAGGGTTACAGTATCGACATCGCATGTCTCACCGTGTTACCTTGTTTGAGCATATGCAGGACAGCTGACTGACCATTTTTACGACTTTTCGTAGGCGATATTCTGCTACAGTGTCCAGTGACTGTGCAATAGTCACAATAGAATTGGTTTTGGTTGCCATTGTCGTCTTTAATGCTCATGCATGGGCAGCTTGGAGAGTACTGCCCCTCGACTGCTACCAGCCCTATATATATTGTTGATTGCTTTAAAAATGTCAGGGTGATAATGCTTGCCAAAAAAGGTATTGCAGGGTAGACGTACATGTGCCTGTCTTTGGGTCCAAATTAGGCAATGTATTACGGTCAAACATGTTCGAATCAAATTGTGCCTGATTTCTGAGTGGATGGATCAAATCGAAATCAACCCGTGTTCGAATTCTATTGGAGGTTAGGCAATAATGATGGCCGGTAATTAAGGATGATTCGTGATCGACGCTTGGTCGGTTATATTAATTGCGACAGACCATACAAGATTAATTGTAAATTACGTTATTGAATTTGAATTAAATGTACGTAATAAAGTTTTCGCCAACAATTAATTTTGGAGGTCACCTTAACTAACCGAGAAAATAGTTCTTGCTCATTTACAAAAAATGCGAGTGAACCAAAGTAAAGGGCCAAGCAGTATAAAATTTTTCATGAAGACCTTAGAAATACAAGCTATGATAAGAGTTTCTGCCAAATTTAATCGTTTTGTGCCTGTCACCTTAAAACTTATACTACATCCTAATGAGAAGTTACAGCAGAATAAATCAATAATCATTTTATGCCCCCCACAGCGATGTAGGCGTTTTATGTCTGTTATATCCCATTTGAAACGCATTCTTTCTATGCAAACGCATTTGGCCCAACAAAAGGCGCTTTACTGCAGCTCTTGTGTGATATTGAAAAGTTTTTGCACGATTGTTTAATTAAACATGACATTAACGTCATCCCTACTTGATATTGCCCTTTCATATGATAGAGCGATTGTTTACTTTATCTATAGTAGTGGGGCTCAGAAACAGACGAAAGAGGCTCTGAAATATACAAAATATCCCTTCGACGGTTTTTGCAATGCTATCGTCGATATTTGGTGGCATATTGAATAGCTGATGTATTGAAAAGGTTATTGTTGCAGTCGTGTGATAATATGGCGTTATCATAGCTAAGTTTTGAAACCAACAAGTTATGTTCGAAAATAAACCTCATCCTGATAAGTTATCCGATTGAATAGTTTGGGAAATTGGCTCTTGCACAATCTCAGCACAGCAGAACCTTCATATTATGCTAACTTCCGATTCGAAAAATGTTCCTTCTTTATCCAGCCGAACATCCGACGATACGAACCTCGAGCAGTTTCAGGTGGTATTGCTAAAGGTTAAGTGCATTGCTACTTGCTTGCGTTAACGGAACATACCTTTAAACAATATAGACGTACACGGTACTCCTATATGATGTTTACATATACGCTTCACAAAATTCGGTAGGAGCATACCGGAAACACACAAACACGAAGAAAGTATAAATATATGGCAGGGAGCTGGTTCCGTTTATGCAGACAGTAGCAATCAAATGGTCACTACTACACAGTCATTATAATGGTAAGGACCTTAGCAGTTCAGCAGGCAACATTTGTTCAGCCCATTGACATTGATATAAATTGTATGAACAGACAATCTAACCATGTTTCTCGTGTGATAGTAATTGATATCTTTTTCGTGCATGTAGAAAGAACGTCAGCTCGCGTTTGATTTAACGCGATATATGTTTCTTTTGTTGCTATAGATTTACTGCCGAGTACGACTCACTATCAAGGATTATAACTGCGTTAATTTGACTTACCACAGCAAGCGAAGAGTGTTTGTTTGTTCGAGAGATTAAAGCACTCAAATATCTGTGTTTATATAGCCACCGCACACCCTTACATTTCATGAGTATTAAGGTGCGCATGGTTTTACCAACACTTGATGTCGCTGTATTTAGCTTTCGTTTAAAGGTAATACATTAATTACAAAAAGGTAAGGTCTGCAATGCTTACATATTCCGTGACATGGTATGGGAGCAGAAGCAGTTCTTGCCATGTCGACTAATGTAATGTTAGCTAATAAAATAATGTTTTAGACTTTAATTCTTACCAGATTCTTGCAAAAGACACATCAATGCTTACTATCTACTAACAGCGACACGCCAAGATACCAGAGTAGATATTCACTTAGCTAAGCTTCTGCGAAGGCGCTCGTTCTACAATGTCTGCGTTACTGTGAATAGAAATGGTCACGCGCGTTCTTTAGGCAGATAAGCAAATATCTAACAAACAGTTTTACATTTAACTATAAATCTACATCGTCGTAATGACCGTTTAACAGCTATTATCTGCCTGGACGGAGACAACTCCTCGTCGTATATTTGTATACAGTTTTTATTAGCTTAAGTAAACATCGTTTACAGATTCCATGCTTGCGGTGATTTGTGAGGCCGCTATGAAAACATAAGATGGCAGGTTGTCGCATTTACACGCCTACAAGAGTGTCAGTTGATGAATATGTTTGTTTGAATGCTAGAACGAGCATTTACATCGTAAACAGTTCGAGGTCTTGTATTCTACTTCTTTTAAGCCATAATTCTCGTTGTTAAATTGAAAGCACATCTCTTTTGTGATCGCCCTCCATCCGCTAAACCCCTCGTAAACTCTGTACATCTTGCGTCTTTACACCTCCGTTGTCTTCACGGTACCCTTATACAACCCCACTCTTCAATATCGACCTTCCCCACACTCTACCACCCCTCCCTCTGTGCACACCTCATATCGCTACGCGCATCGTATCTACACAGACCTACTCTACGGACCTCTCATAGCAACACACCACAAATCTTTAGAACCCCCCCCCCCTACATTTTTGACACAAGTAACACCTCTATGCATCGCCAATGTCGCCTCTCTCATGTTTTGCTCACCTTCGCGCCCCTCCGATCGCCAACACATCACTAATCCTCCGCACGCCTCCTATTTCTCCACCTTTCTCCCACCATCTCTCTTCACTCTCTCTACATCACACCAATCCTCTACACGTCTCGTGTTTCTACACCCCACCATCCCTCCGCTATTTTCATATGTCACCTTCTACACCCCGCCCATCCCTACACGACTCTTATTTCTCCAGCTCGCCCTTCCTATATTACACCTCGACCTTCTCCCCACATTTACCCTAACCATCCCTACACTCGTATTTCTCCATCCATCTCGCCTTTTATGCCCATCCTCTGCACACCTCTTGCCTCCTGTTTTATACATTTCATCTCTCCGCCCAACACGATATATTCTGCTCCACTCTAACCACATGCCTGCCTACCCCCCTCCACGCCCTCTTCCGCTCTGTCGCTCCACAACGTCCATCCTCAACACCTCCACCTCTCCTTACGATCTTCTTTACGCATCTCATATCTCACTGAGCTGTAATTGCTGTCTTTTTTCATCAAGGCCTACTTCCACAATAGGGGCCGTGTTATTTGCTTACCCTTACTTCTTGAAGTTCAATTCAAGTTCTTCCACGCGTGCATATTTGTATGTACTTAACTCGCGTTTCGAAACCAATAATTCCCTGCTCGGGACATTACCGCCGATTCTTGATATTTCATTTTAACGCAGTACTCAATAACGAAATTCAAAAGCTCATTTGCGCAATCCTGAAGATTGTTGAATTTAAAACTCAAGGACACACACTGCTATTTGCCGTGACCACTCAAGCGACAAGCAAAGTGTTTTAATAATGCAATGATTTTGAGGCCTCGTTATGTTGTTTACTCATAGTCTAGACTTATTGGACCAGGTTCATCGATCTGCAAAGCCTTGTGTTGTAGCATCCGTTTGGCACGGCATCAGGGATAGTATATATAAGCCACTGCGTATATCTTGGAATGCATTGGAACAACATGGATGGTGCGATATACTATACTATACTATATGTATTTGCAACTGCGGGAAATATTGACGGTAATGTATTAACATTTAACATATTTAACTTGATCGTGATAAATGATATTGCCGTTCTTGATTCTATAAATTAAACTAACATGAACGCGACATTTCACTCGCCCTGTGCCATGGAACTGACAAGTATTTTGGTGCAGAACTGAAAAAAACCGCAAAGCCAGGGCTGTGTATTAGGAGGACATGAGTCTATTTCTAAACTTAAAACTACAATTTGCCGTAAGATATATTTGTATTGAAGAAACATCTTACGATAAATGTTGATGTTACGACAATTTAATTTTTCATGAGACTGAACAAATATCGATTGGTATTAAAGTTGAGACACAATCTTAAGACAGCCTTCGGAGTGATAAAAAACAAAAGTGGTTTTTTACACGGCAAGTCGTGTCGGGGTTTTTTCCTGTATATCAGATATACACGTGTCTAATGCAATTTAACATATCATTATAAAACAATAAGACCATTGCCAGCTTACCCATTTACTGCTGTTCTATTAGTGTCATTAACTTTTCGTCCTGCTCTGTGGACCAGTCTGACTTTTGAGAACAAATGTCCCACTATCAGACTCTTTTCAGCATTTTAGTATGGAATATGGGTCGGATTGCGGGATTACAGCACGTATATACGTGGAGCCTTGACCTCAGACTACACTTATAATGGGCATGATGGAGGTAGTGAGCGGGGGGGGGGGGTATTGGGGAACAGGGTTAGATACTTTTCCTTAATGCACAATTCACACGCAGAATGCACTCCTAATATGGAGCTTAGTGTTACAAAAGCGCTCCGTCAAGTAGGTCGTATCCAAATGTTTCGGCAGTCAAACTCGAACGCAAACAATTCGCAGACGACAAAACAGTCCTTATACAACCGACTCCGGTATACACTTATGCCCAGCGTCTCCCTGAAACACGCTTCCAACTCACAAACAACCGCTGTGGCAGTAATCTCTTCTGCATTATATTTCAGCCTGTATATTTGGTAAGACACCTGAATGCATATTCCAATGCCATTGTGCATTGAATGCGAATTGTGACCCTGTAACTGGTGCATGCCCTGGTCAATGTGAATCTAACTTGCCACAACCGCCCGCTGATCCTGGGCGCTTCACGTGGGAGGGAGCTGCATGCCAAACAGGCAAGTTTCCTAACAGATTGCTAAATTTGATTTCCCTAGAGCTGCTTCAATAATGTTGCAGCTCGAGCCATTATAGTCGATCATCTAGCGTTATTACAATCAGAACAATCTAGCTCGACGATGTGTATCGCAGGGAACGTTGCCATTGGGAAAACAACATACCAACGCTTGGAATACTACGTCGACCATCTTTCGCCATTGGGCAATGATGGCATCCTCAACCCTTCCACTGATTCAAACAACGGACATTGTTCTTATGCATATACGCGTGGTGACGAACAGGCGTGGTGGAGGGTGGACCTTCAGGTCACTCATGTCGTCCAGAGTGTAACTCTTTTCAACACATATAGAAGTTCTTGTGAGTACCTTACATCTAGTATTAACTTGTGAAGGGATATACTAATAGATAAGCCGAAAATTATTTCGTTGTTAGATCATTCAAATAATGAGTACCCTTTTCCGTTCCAATGTGGCTGGGAATGAATGCTACTTTTTGTTTGTAGCCGGTGCACGCATGGAGCAGATTGTGGTAGGGGTTGGCAATGGTACGAATGTGCTGACCCATGGGGTGTGTGGTACTCATGGCTCACCATCTGTGGCTTTAGGGGGCGATGTGACGTTGACATGCACTTCTCCCCTTTATGGCCGCTATGTCAGTGTCCGGAGAATAGGCGGCGAGAAACCTTACAGACTCACCTTGTGTGAGGTGGTTGTCTGGGGCCATGTGGCTATCATTTCGAGTAAGTTAAGCGTCCTGGGATACATTATTTGATTGTTCTATTGCGCTGTTGAAGATTATTGGCACTTGTGTTGTGCGAATTCACTGCATATAAAGAGGGTCGTTGGTATTTCATATCACATGCTTACATATAAATAATCAGTTCAGTGCTTCGTTCAGCATAGCAATAAAAACAGCCGGATTTAGACGCTTAACAGTGCTCATGAGTGATACTTAAGCTGAAAGGTACGCATGCAGATTGCTCCAGATGCAGTTTTGGAGCTGCTTGTGATCACATATTGGGATGCAGGAAGTGTGATCCAGGATTTCAATCTGTGTTCTGCATGGAAAGTAAGCATCATCGCATGGTTCGTTACTCTGCTAGCTCGTACTGGATTTTCTGATCAAGCATTTAACACAGCAAACCGATGTGGAGGTGTAATAATAGGTAACATAATTATCAATTTATGCTCCGAGTGTGCAACCCAGGTACATATGGGGATGACTGTGCGTTAACATGCACCAACCACCATTGCATTGGTGGTCATTTCGTATGTGACGCTGTTGATGGCACTTGTCCCAATGGCTGCGAACAATGGTATATTGGATCCAATGCACCACGCTGATAAGTGAGTTACCATGCTTTGCTTTGAGCGACCATATGTGTAACACATAAATTATCTTCACTTTTCGAGAACATTAATGCTTGTGGCTTTACAGACTTACCCCAATTTAACACGTCGGGCAATATCACTGTCACCGCGGAGACAAGTGCCTCGATGCAAGTTATTTGGGAATCGGCACATGGCATAACTTCGTCTCTGGTTGGCCATTATGGGTACATAATTGACTACAAGACAGCAACAGAAGATGAATTTGCTGCTGGTTTAGACGCACGCCACATTGATACTCAAGCTTATCATAGCGCAGTGTTAAGTGGCTTACAACACAACACCGAGTATGAGCTAAGAATCCGATCGTTCCGACGGCAAGATTCTGTGTTGGAGGCGTTAGATCTGCCGATGGGCATCGCGAAGGCCACTACCCTTTGCAAAGGTGTGTATATTGCCGAGGTCGGCTACATTTGATTAAGAGTTAGCATAACATGAACAATTGAACTAGCCTTCTGTTGCACAGGTCCTGATGGTGCCACCGATGTCAGTCTAAATTCCGTCCGATTTCACATCAGTGTACAATGGCAGGTACAGTGTCAAGTTGTAGGAACATCCTAAAAACCCTGACAATATTTGAGATGCGTTTAATATGATATAGCATGTGGCTACAGCTGGGGTCTTCAGGTTGTAACAGCATTAAATCGGTTAAGCTGCTCTTCAAGAAACAAGGTATTGGGCCTTGGAAGACGATAGGTATATCTGACCCATGGTCCACCACTAGCTTTACAATTAGAGACCTGGAAGACGTTGGCCGATATGAAATTAAAATTAAAGTCAGGAACGACGGCGACCTTGTTCATGAAACACGCGTACACGAAGTAGACATAGAGCCACCAGGTCAGTTCTCTTGAGGCGAGGTTTGAAAATACCATCGAATTAAGATCGTTATCATGTATCGCATAAAATTGAGGATTATTTCTTGTCTTACTTTAAGCTGATACAGAGAGCATGCTGCCTATTGTGCTCGGTGCCCTACTGGGTGTCTCGGTTCTTTGGAGCACAGCAGTGTCAGTGCACCTGCTCAGTAGCCGTGCTAGATCATCGGGTAAAATGCGTACTAAGTTAACTCCATCAACGAACGGTAACGTTAGGTCTACCCCAAGAGCCTGGGAGGAGCCGTAGGTAGTATAGTCCCGTTAATAAAGCAATGGGCAGCATCAACGACCATTAGAATTTCGTATAAGTGAACATATTGTATTCAACCCAACGCCCAAAAATATTATCTTGAAGAAAGTACATAACAATTCGCATAATTTGTACACACAGATCGTCGATGACGTCATGCTGAAGACGCAAAGCCGGGATTAAATGAAAGGATAAAGGAGACTTAGTGACGCCATTTGTATTTGTGGTGACGGTTATGGTGATATAAATTATGCTGATGATAATGATTATAATAATGATGATGGTGACGATAATGATTTTAATGATGAAGTTAATGATGATGATGATGATGATAATGATGATGATGATGATGGTTATGCGACGATTGTAGAATTAGCAGTATTAAGCATACTGCAGAATTTATAGTACTATAACTACAACTCACAGTTGCGCACATCGTAACCACAACAGTCACTTGGCGTTTGACCATCAAAATGTAAACCGGCTAATAAAAAAAAATGTTCCTCAGAACTATTGGTCAAATGATGCTGATATCTTAAAATGCGCTTCGTTGTCGTAGAGATTTAGGTTCCTTCATAAAAATGGTATTATTCATTTTGGTTGGAGCACTACTCAAAACCACTGTATCTAAATAATATATACAATTTGACAATAAAGAAGGTTGAGTGTTTCAACTTATCAAATTGACACCTCGTTGGTCTTATAATTGACCAATGGGTCATGGTAAGCTTGTCGATTCTTTGTCAGGCGTTTCAGTCTATCAGGGTTAGAGTATCGACATCGCATGTCTCACCATCTTACCTTGCTTGAGCATATGCGAGACAACTGACTGATCATTTTTACGACTCTTCGTAGGAGATAAGTTACTACAGTGTCCAGTGACTGTGCAATAGTCATAACAGAATTGGTTTTGGTTGTAATTGTCGTCTTTAATGCTCATGCATGGGCAGCTTGGAGGGTACTGCCCCTCGACTGCTACCAGCCCTATATATATTGTTGATTGTTTTAAAAATGTCAGGGTAGATAATGTGCCTTCTTTGTCGAATTAGGTATTGCAGAGAGTTAGGTGTCACGTACATAGTGCTGGCATGTCTTTGGGTCATGTAGGAGTTTAACCCACGAACACCGTCAGATATGGGGCGAATTATTTAAATGAGGCAATATATTACGGCCAAACATGTTCGAATCAAATTGTGCTTGAGTTCTGAGTGGATGGATCAAATCAAAATCAACCCCTGTTCGAATTCTATTGGAGGTTAGGCAATTATTTTGGCCGGTAATTAAGGATGATTCGTGATCGACGATTTGTCGATTATATTAATTGCGACAGACCATTAAAGTTCAATTGTAAAATACATTATTGAATTTGAAATATATGTACGCAATAAAGTTTTCGACATATTTTCGAGCGTATTATTTAACTACTGCGGCAGGTGTTGCCCCAGCAGTTCTTTGATTTTGGTTTGAATGGTTGTTGTGTGACATTTGGCTTTAGTTTGAATGGTTATTGTGTGACATTTGGTTTTGGTTTGAATGGTTGTTGTGTGATATGTGGTTTTAGTTTGAATGGTTGTTGTGTGACCTGGCGTAGTTGAAAATTGGACGCATACATGCATTCTCGCCAATCTGTTTTTCTGCGGTGTCTGAAGAAGCCTCTATATGCTGTACGGTGTCTTTAAGCGCTCGCTTGTGTCCATTGAAGCATGGATCAAGTTAAGTGCACGCGACTAAAGATCACTTAATATATGGTTTAGGCTTGGTTTCATTAAATAACCCAGATATAAATTACACAATGAGGATTTCCAATCATATATCCAATCCTAACTGCCAAAATTTGCTTTTTGGTGGCTTGTCTGGTAGGCGATGACCATATCAAAGGTTAGCACTCATGGTTCGACGCAGAGAGATATCACATCAAATGTGGTTCCATTCATAGAAACAAAAGGTCATCTGGGCTGATAGGTAAACGATCCAAAAACATGGAAATGAGTTTTATAATAATGCGAGCGTTCTGCATAACGACCATCATGAAAATGCTCAAACAATGCGCATATATTTGATAATATACTCATTGTCGTAGCTCCACGCGGCAACACCCCAGATCAATAATCTCCGACATTCAATCTCCGACATTCATGCAGCAAATACAGCTTATATACAACAAATATGATAAGATCAGGGTATGTAAGTTTGTATTAAATAGCATCCAGGATTATGATCTAGGAATGTAGTTTGATTCGTGGCAATACATTAGTACTATAGCCTTTCATTTGTATTCCATTGCAGCTACGAATCCATCCGTATTTGTCTGATATTCAAGATTTCGCCGCCCTTGACTCTGCACATCATTATAGAGGTCATTATACATGCGTGCTCGGTCTACTCTGATAGATGATTAATGTCACTATTGAAGCCATTCGGCGAATCGATCGCCGAATGTGGTTGCAAATAGAGTGTCAATGAGTCGAAGCAATGTATTACAGGTTGTAAAGTTGATCTATCTGTGGCATGTCAACGTATCTCTTGGTTGATAATAACAATGCAACGGAAATGCAGAATGATCTCTGGTTTTGGCATGGGACAATTGCTACAGCCCCTTGATATTGGATGGTTAACGTCCACTTCCACTATAATTTTGTTTAAATCTACAGGGTGTAGTGAGGAATATGCTGGCGACATGCATTTGACTATGTCTTGCTGTAAGCACGAGAGGCGTCAATCTCTAAATGTAATCTCTTTCTTACACATCTAACAGCCACGTGTAATAATCGTTGATGCGTTGGTCACTGTTGATTAACTGACAATCTCTTTGTAAAACCATTAGTATACATTTTTGTGGGCATAAATAAAGCAAATAAAAAATACAAAAGGTTCTTGACAAGCTAGACAGCCAACGACGTATTTTTTCCCCCTTCCAGCAGACAGAATTCTGCATCATATGTAAAGGACCGTGATCTATTAATGGTCGGGTTCAGTTTTTTTCTTATATACACTAATCTAAGT
The DNA here is from genome assembly GCA_034190875.2 of Urechis unicinctus. NCBI lineage: Eukaryota > Metazoa > Annelida > Polychaeta > Xenopneusta > Urechidae > Urechis > Urechis unicinctus. The sequence goes on along the minus strand of CM067358.1, from coordinate 62,498,603 downwards.
ACATGATGGAAGTTAATACCATCGAGGTTTAGATCTCCAACCATCAATTTATTAGTATTTGCTGAGATCAGATTTGGAACGCCAATGGAATTGATGCATATTATGGATACATATTGAACCTACCCCACCCTCCCATCCCCACTCTTATACAGATTGTGCCAAAATTAATATGAAATATAAGGTAACTTCAGAATATCTCTTTTGACCATTTTTTTCTTGCCAATTTTAGCGAGTAATTGTCTCCCGATCTTACTCGAACAATGCTCTCTATGAAAGGGCAGGATCGATTGAGTACACTCGCACTGATACATCATAAAGCGCGTGCTGAGGAGCTATCACTGCATATTCAGCTATAGATACTACATACATACTTGTCATAGAGAATTTTATATGAAAGCAGTCTTGTTTTAGACAACGTGATGGCGCAAAGGTTGACGAAGATGACTAGGCTTCTGGGGCACGACCCACGTAAGTTTTGCTGCACTGTAAACGATGACTAAACCTGTCGTAGGCTCTGAAACCTATACTAACGAACGGCACTCCTACGAAGTGCAACTGAACCACCAGTTCAAGAAACGAGTGTGTTTGCTTGCCACACAACAGCTTTGAATTAATATTATCCGATTTTAAAAAGAAATATGTGTCAAACTGTTCGTGACTTATATGGTTCGACAAATAGTTCGGACATTTTAGTATATCTATGCATATAAAAACAATTATAAGGGGGTCAGGTACGACCACTGATATAACAATATTTATTCAGAACAAGCATGGTTCGTTCATGTTTATGCACCCCGTTTGTTACATCTAAGGACCTGTGTCACAAACCGTCTCTCAATGGCCGTTTTGTCGTTTCGTCTTGTTATGTGATTAGAATATTGATTAATTGAGAAGTTTAGGTTGATCTGAATGTTGATATTTCTGTCAAGGACGCTCGATGGTGGATGGCTAGGTACGATGCGGCCATCTTTCTATTAAATCATAATATATGAATGCTACCAAAACGTGACTCGCGCACGTGCTATAGTTGAGCGCTAACCCTTGTTGGTTAGATTGTAATACAGTTGCCAGATAATACTGCCGTACACACTTGCCAACAATCAGGTCTTCAATAGAGTTGTTTTATCACCCGGTAATTATTTTCGTCAGATATAACGTTGGAGTATCCCTGACGTACCAGTCTCGTATTTTCAGGGCAACGGCCAACACATCCATTATGATTGTTGCGTCCACCTCGCTGTCATATCGGGATTTATTGCCTTATATATTACTTCGATGCAATTCATTGGGTCAGTTTGAATCACAACATTGACGGCCTGTAACTTCATCAGCTTGCGGTCACAATTTTGGTTTTGGCTGCGGTATGAAATCCATTTGCTTCATGGCTTATTGAATTGGTGTTGTAAAAATTCGAGCAGCATGTATTATGCGGTACATAATTAACGAAGTGCAATAAACCAAGTTCTATAAAACTGCAGTTTGAGGAAGAGAACTGTAACGGCTCAAAAAGTCAATAGGATGTTTAGCTCAATGCGCCCGAGATTATCATTTCAGAACTGCCAGGAAAAATGGGGTATCATTGCCGGATGATGAGTTGATGGATCGCTGATTACCTAGATTGACGTTTAGTCACGAGAAAATATCAATAATTGCTCTCTCAAATCAATCACAATCACTGAATGCTAACCGACCTAGTTCATGGTCGATTGCATCCTGATTGCCTCATTTTTCGGCAGGAAGCGAAGTATAAACGAGTTAATAGCTACGCTAAGAGGGCTCACTTCGAGTGGCTCTGCGGTGATCGCTTCCCTAATTTTACTACATTGCAATCGTAAGGTGTTGCTACCGTGACACAAACAAAAGCACATGGGAATACTGTGCTGATGTCACTGCCATTGATGAGAGCGGGACAAATGTCGTGTTGTAGACCCTTACCGCTGCCAAAAGATGTCGCGCAATAGTCTTATGAATAGCGAAATAGTAAGTTCACTATTTCATTAATGTCAACTTGATAAATTACCCGGTCTGGGGTACTCCTATAGAAAAATGTCCACACTGTGCATGGTGGTTTTAGATTATCAATAACTGTCTGAAGCTAGGGGACAGACCTGGGGTCGACATTTACTTTTTTGGCATGTCAGGGAGATGTGAAGGTCGAGAGCGAAGAGTTCATAGCTACACTAAGCTGCGTGACGAATATAAAATTACACGAAAGACGCCCCGGACATCAGGCGACGATACCATGAAATCAACAAAAGCACATGGGACTGTTGATCCAACGTCTTGGGGCTTGGCGGCTGTTTAAAATATGGAGTCATCTGATTGATCGAGGCGACTACAGCTCCAAATTAAACAAATCATTCCACGTGGTTTTAAGAGACGCTATATCAAGACGCCAGGACAATAACGCTTCGGGGCTAACGAGTGGCGTCTTCACATATTTCCTCGGGCGGAAGACTCGAGTGAGCGCTTTTAGCGAAGCTTTAAACTCTTTGGTATCAAGGCAATTGTTAAATAGGCATTCCTACCGTTTATCCGCATGGTTCGGTCAATCTATCCCATATTTTTCTTATGTCGACTTTGTAAGCCGCAGTATTAGCATAATTATGTATTACATAAACACATGATCTTGTCTTCTTAATACGTGATACCATATTTTGTTCTAACATAGAGGTCTAGAATAACATTTGATAATGTAACCGAGGTACGTTTCTTAGCTGCGTCCTCGATATTCCAATCTCATTCAGTTTCTATCAAGCTCAGGTAGGTTGGCATCTTTTGCACACATCCAGAGGAGAGGCTTAATTGAAAACATACCGTTTTCCTTTATAAAAGCAGTAAACATTAACACACGATTATTTATTTTTGTCAAGTAAACTGTGATATGAAAAGAATCACATTACTTAATCTACGTATGCGTCAGATGAAATGGGTTGTGGGACATTTTGCAACGAGTTTATTCCTCATATAAAGAATTACTGCAAATCCTCTGCGTACAGTTACACGTGTCCCGGCGCAGTGCTGAAGCTACATGTTGATGGTACCTTCGGTATATCATATGCTTTTTGCTCAACTTTCTACAAAAAGTTAGACCATTTACGCTAAGGAATAATCGCGTAAGCAATCACTGGGTGACATTGCAAGTCCGTCAGCACTGGGCTAGAACGCCATTATATCTTTACCTTACATATTTATCAAATAGGGCAAGTCAATGACCTGCACGTGTGTTGTCAATTACAAGATAAGAGAGGTAAAATGTGTTATCATCGAGGATTTAAGTGAACAAATCTTTACAAGTTGTCTTGTATATTGACAATCCTATAATGTGTTATATTTGTTGAATAACATTCAAGTAAATCGGTTGTACCCGTTTAGTACACTTATACGTCAATAACGGAAAACGGGCCGCTGATATCCAAAGTAAAATGTATTCATTTACAGGCCTACAACGTGATGCCAGTTCATTAACTCATGCTGCTTCATCCGACTCATGGAAACCTATGACGTAATAAATAATGCCGAAACAGTTGATCGATCACTAAATTTGTAACGCTATTGTAGATTATATACTCAATTTGAAACGAATCGTGTTCACAAATATGGGCTGACATCGACGAATGGAGGGTGTAGTATTTACAATAGAGGTTCTGGTCCACCTCGTTTTATTCAAATATCTGGCATCAGTTCTGCTTATACAGGATTTTAAATTTTTACTTCTTGTGTTATCTTAAATGACCCCCAACAGGGTAAAAGCAGGTCTGGGCCGACGTCAACGGGCCCGACCCGCCTCGGTAGTTGGCCGGTTAATAAACATGACCATATGCTAAGGTGTCTAGGCCGTTTGCAGCTATCCACCGCTTTGATTCAAACGTGGAGAGTGACACATTGTTGACACGCTGACCATATATATTATGACCTTCTATGTGCAGCATGTTCATACCATAACAGAACTGATTCTTTGTGAACAGAGACTCACAAGCTCGTGACTGGGTGGGATGGTGTCTTCAAAACTATATTTTTAAAGTTCAAGTTTCATTAGCATGGAAATTACGGACTTACATGACAAGAAAGCGCTCCCACGTGTTCTGAATCTGATTTGGTCAGCTGTAGTCAAAACGTGAGTTTTGCTAGATATTCGGTTGCCAACTTGATCATTCTTTTGGTTTGGTCTCAAAATAACTGGCTTGTTGGCCACGATATACACCAATTGTTACACCCTAAAGGGCAGGCCATCCACTCAGACTTGTTGATAGCCCCAAACGCAATTGAAAATTTCGTAAATTCA
>CM067358.1:62404708-62489818 GCA_034190875.2 Urechis unicinctus | reverse complement strand
TGCTGATTTGGTAGGCTGATTAACATTTTAACGCTCATTAACATGCTTAACATGGTTGTCACTTTGACTAACCCAAACATACATTACGAAGAAACGCGTGCTAATTGAATTTCGTTATCGATGGCCAAATAATATCATTAAAAGTTAGACAGTTTTTGAATACACCATACGACAGCCTGGGTCAAAGGACGCTACCTGTGCATAATCCATCTGTAGCATATATGCACCAAATAGCTGCTCAATCAAAAAAAATCGAGCATTACTAATTAAGCGCACGCCAAGGATGGTCTCGTTGAGTTTACAGCCAATATGTTGTGATTCAATACATCCTGACACCCTGATTAGCAGCGACAAATATTAGGTATCTTTAACACCACAACAATTAACCCTGCAAGCCAACCTATGCGACTAGAAGAAGTTTTCGTTACAATGGAATTCAAGGATTCACAAAAATTGCTCGATAATTATGATAGCGCTGCACTGTACAATGGTTGACCATCTGTTTTCAATAAAGATCAAGGATGTGATCAAAGACCTTCTTCTGCCGTAAAGTAACGTAGAGGCTCCAGACACATGAATATGTCAACGTGTAATGCCAAACACCGATCATTCCCTACGGATGTAAATATCAGTAAGTTGGTACTCCATTTCACCAGCACCAATGACAAAACTTTCTTAAGTAAGATTGATTGGAACATAAATATAATAATGACCGCATTACGGAAAATAACAAGCAGTGGACTTAAATTTGGCTATTCCTCAAGCATCTCCCACATTAATATTTTATAGCGACTCGTAATATATCATAAAGGTTATGCGACTTGCAAATAAACAGAACACCGTTGGCCTTCGTCGTTTGCCAATGAGCTTTTCGTCTACATATTCAGTTAAGTCTTTGTGTTAGTTGAGCCAAAGTCAGTCTGCCAATAATATGATGAGTAATACCGTTTGTAACAATACGTTCCATAAGACAGACTTCTATCCAAATTTGAATTTGCAAACTGGAGATGAATGTTGAATTAAGTGTCAATATTTTGCGACCAACTGTGCTTCGTTATCAATTGAAATTACGGAAATTGGGGCAATCCACGGTTTACGCATACATTGTCAGCCAAAATTAGTTTATGATTATATGGTTTCGAGATGGATTCGTGATGACAAAAACGCACGACACAAAGTACGAGCACTGGTTACATTGCATTCTTTTATTTTGTGAGAGTGGCGAGATTGGTCCAAAATACGATAATTAAGTGCCAGTCTATTCTACAAAGAATAATTTCCTTAACGACATGAGGGCAATTGTACCAAGCAACTAATTATACAAATCATAGTAGCAATATTACAGTATTGGCTTCAAATCGGCTGTAATTGGCCTTTTTTAAAGTTAGATATCTAAATTATTTATTATTTTTAGGGGTATGCATGCAAAGCTATTCTTTAATTGCCACACCTCCAGAATGTACGTCTTTACTTAGGAAAATTAGTTATCTGTTTTTTACGCCAGCATGTGCTACTTCTGTCATAATTGTATTATTGTGAGATTATACTAAAATGACAGGTTTTAAGCTGCATCCAGAGATAGTGTATTGCGATGGAGAGATGGCAACACGTACTCAAACAGCAACTTGCAGTCAGCGCGCGGACATATTAATATTCTATTGTACTAGCCTGGAAATTGACGCATAAGACATTTAGTTAATCGGACGACATTAATAACCTGATATGTGTTAAACGTCAAAGATTAATGACTTGACGTCTTATGGCTAACGCCTATGTTATTATATCCCCAATATCATGTATAAATTCACTGTGTTGTAAATTGCCAGCGTGCAGATTTATCATATCATCTGTTACATTACGAAATAAGTATCTAATTTCTATAAAAAACCTTGTTCAACTAGACAGCAGATACCGCTAAGATACTACTTTTCAAATTCCGTATATATCACCAGCTCAGAGCGTTAACGGTGACATTGGAGGCAAAGGGTGCGTGTTCATTCCACAAGCCTACTGCCGTTCTGGTTAAGTTGATGGCACAAAATTCCTTATATGCCGACCATTCTGCTAAAGCAGCGATATGCATATACGCATGAAATCCCCCCCCACACCTCTCCGCGCCAAACGCCAAAGAAACATGTTATATCTATTAATGTCACGTGGCAAAACGTAGTCATTTTTATGCTGATTATGGACGTTGGCATATAATGGCTGACATCAGCTAGCTACAGCAACAATCGTTTCTTGCTATATGTTTTTCCAACGCTAGGTGTTATCAATCTTGAGCATAGTCATTTATCACCATTACTGTCGCTCCAGGAAGCAGTCCCAGCAACATTTATATCAGCGCAAGGAATTACTCGTTTTGAACCCCGTATTTGCTTTTAGCGCTACATAAATAACTTAAATGTTTAGAAGTTGTGGAGCCAGGTGCATTAACTGTTAACCAGGACTACCTTGGGGAGCTATGGAGAAATGTTGAAGAATTAAATATACGATGTGCAATGCTATGCTATATATATCATGCCTATGGTGTCACAAAAGAAAATTGAAAATTTATTGCATGTGTAGCCGGGAAAGCGGGGCATGAATATGTGTTTGCTATATTGATGCATATTTAGCACATATGACGAAGACCACGCACACGCAAACTACCACAGTTACATGTGAATCGTGGAGAACACGATGAATGCCCATGTTTGATGCCACTTCTCACTTCCACAAATCATCGGACATAAGCGTTGGTCAGTCAATTCCATATTACCTTCTCGATTTATATGCGCACAGGCTATACTCCCACAGTATCAGTTTAACCATTAGTAACAGTGGAAAAACAAAAATCCTTATGCTACCCTAACAGCAGGTATCAAAACATGTAATGAATGTTGTTTAAATTAGCATCAGCCATAAAAGATGCAAAATACATGTTATTAACAAACAAGTGCCATAGCAACAATATCCGGATATCCGGACTTTTCCGTAACAAATCCATTCAGTTCAAGCATAAATATTGTCGCCTGGGAAAGGTTCAAATGTTAAATGAAAAGCTTCCAACATTATGGCACATGATTATGAAGATATTTTTGCGTGAGTAATTAATACAATAATATATAACATATATTTGCCATATGTGATTTCCTCAAACACATCGAATACTAGTACGCGCAGTTTAAGCTACTAACTAACTAACTAACTAACTAACTAAACGTAGGTTAAATACATGTCGTAAGTTGTGATATGAGGCATGGTTGGAGTTTTACACGGCCGGATTTAGTGCCAGACGCATATCACATACCACGATATTTTTCATCGACTCTTGAATTAACCTAATAAATATTCTTGCTTCGAATATTCTTCGGAAAATAATTTTACTTTGTTTTTCTTTAAATATAACAAATCAACAGTTTATATGATCGTCCATGTTATTTCGATGTGTATGCTCATCGATAAAGAACACATCGATCATGATAAATCTTTCAAATGTATTTACATTAACCCAAATAAACTTAGAGGTTCGGGTTATTCTACAGAGAGAGAGAAAGAGAAAGAGAGAGAGAGAGAGAGAGAGAGAGAGAGAGAGAGAGAGAGAGAGAGAGAGAGAGAGAGAGAGAGAGAGAGAGAGAGAGAGAGAGAGAGCGGTGAGTAGGTCAATCTTCATTAACTGAATCCTGGAGATTACTTTGTTTACTTCCTAGCATCGCACTTAGAGAATAATCGTAGTATCTAATTTGAGTATAGACATTCAGTATGGCTAATGTCATTTCACCAGCATAGCAGTGTTATTATTAATGAGAAATATGCGGTCTGAGGCAAAGACTTTTGCTTACTATCTAAATATATAATATCATATATTACGTACCCAGGGACAAATGTTATCATAATATCTGTCACTTTGATTAAAGTAGTAAATCCTATGGATGGTACAATTCAATAGGTAGAGAATGTGAGAGAGAAGAGAGATAGATAAAGAGCGAGGGTATAGAGAGAAAGAGAGAGACGTGAATAGGTCACTCTTCATTAACTGAATCCTGCAGGTTATATTGTATACAATCTAGCATCGCTCTCAGAGAATAATCGTAGTATCCAATTTGAGCATAGACATTCATTATGGTTGGTGACGGTCAGCATAGTCCGCATTCATCAGCATAGCAGTGCTATTATTAATTAGAAATATACGGTCTTAGGCAGAGCCTTTTACTTACTATCTGAATATGTAAGATCATAAATACGTATCCAGACCGTTTCGATTGACCGATAATAGGTAAGAGACACTAGTTCTGCCATTTCTAACAAATGGTGATACGATCGCAACGCGCTAGCACACCAGGCATTGCTCATAATTGAGAGCTTGGGTTAATTAGAAATTGATGATTGGTTAACCAGTGACTATTTTTTTCTCTTTACCCGGGCCTTGCCTGCCTAGCCAGCCATGCGATTAGTCAGTTCGTCCAGAGCTTAACCTACACAATCAACAAATGTGGTTCAATCGATGGTCGCGTTTCCTAACTGATTCTGACTGTTCAAGCATTTACAAATAGCAAATTGCCATATGTGACGATGCAAAGATTTACTCTTGACAACTCGATTCTCTTAGTGTCATTGGTAGGTCGCAATCGTGCATTAGAGCGAGAACCTTCATTGCAGTCGAAGAAAGCTTGCTAAAACATGAAACCAATACATACGCGTTCATTGTTCAGGCAAGGTGCGACCGTCCATAAGTTTGTTTGTCTCACAATAACCCTACATATGTCGCTAACACTGACGGAGAGTAATTAGATAAGTGCAGGGTTGAGCATCTTTTCCACATCATGCACTGACCATCAAGGTACAGCCGTGTCGCAAATTTGATGATATAAATGAACATATTTCAATTATAGCTTGGCTGCCAAGTTAAAAAAACATAAAATAATGTGCTTTATTTACTATCATCCTTATATTAACAACAACAATCCGCTTGGTCGATACTGGTGTTGCGAGCAAATTATGTATGTGTCGAAAAGATGGATAGGCTAGGCTTTGTGTCTCGGTATTGTCAAGGTGCAAAGATAATACACTACAGTTTAACTAATTTTGCCTGCCAGACGCTCTACAATGAACACATTTGAGGGGAAAAGCATTAACTATCGATTGTGATTGCAAGATAAATGCGACAAACGTTTGCTTTATGTGACGGTAGTTTCCTGATACTGCATAGATTGGTTGCATTTCATTTTCCTGTAACCAATTAATTATGGGTCGGAGGAGTTTGTCTTTATTGAACTTGGAGTAGATGGGCTGGAATTACATAGCTGCTAATGGCAGCAATTCCAACTGCGTACAAAACATAGCCTCTCTGCGCCTGAATGATAAGAGGACCACACTGTTACTTTTGGCCTGTGGATGGTAGCAAAAAGTTGATAATAACGGCATTATACTATAGCGGGTGTCGCGAAAATCTGCATTTTGCAAGGTGTTATTAAATTGTTGCAGGAATATTCAGTGTTAGAAAGTGATATAGCACATTATTGTAAAACTAATCCGATAAAACAATTAGACCTTCACAATATCGCCCGAATATATATATATATATATATATGTATATATATAAATATATATTTACGGGCATAGCTATAACTTTGAAATACACCGGAAAGGTCCATTTGAGTACAACATGTTTATATATGTTGGAAGCGATATCGAATCGCGTATCCATAATTTACTATTTCAAAGTGTGGCTAGCAAAATATTGAGGGCCACTTATTGCATGCAAAGCTTTGGACGGTGATTTATGATAATAATGTGAGGTTTGGTAAATGAAGGGATTTAAGTAGAACTGGCGATGGTAGCAGCAAGTATGCAATAGGCATTGGTCAGAACATTCCAATATATGAACCATAGTCTGCTCACTAAGCCCATTGGGCGATATTGCCATGCATATGCTTTGGACTACTGCATGATGGTACTGTCGAAATGAGTATGACGTCTATGTCATATCTGCCATTGACTATTCCAATTTAGCTTAGTTCTAGCAAAACACGTTATTATAAAGTATTGTTGTGCACTAGAGTTTACGACGACAGGATGAAACAAGAAACATATGATTAATAGTTGAACGTGCTTTTCAAGTTGTCATATGTGCGATTCAATCATTTTCCGCTTAATAAGTTATGCTACAGCATTTTGTACATACTGCAGTGTAAAGCAGCACGGTTAAATACGAAACCCCGGATTCCCAATGGTTGGCATTAGGTGCATAAAAATGAGTCTACTGATTGTGGCCACAGAACGTACTTGGATGCATCGGCAGGGTATTGTACGCTAAGATAAGCAACAGGTCCTACACTTGACCCATCGTTCAACTTGATCTATACAAGAAGCAAATCATATTGATTCCTTTCTACCGCTTTAAGCATATGACCATCATCTACCTTACTATTGACTGTAGAAACTATACATATGGCAAACTACATACCTTGAATAGGTTGACAACAAATTTAGTGTATATTCTTGATGTGTAGACACCATACTAAGCAGATGAAACGGTGGTGCAATAATACAGTGGCATATTAAACACTATAATCACATATATATGCAATAGCATCTGCCGTAATCCAACAACGCCTTACTGGGAGTGAGATTATCTCGAGCATATAATAACAGTACAGTCAAATGAAAAATATGTAAAGTCGGATTATACATATACTAAACTTTCTTGAGTCATGCTTGGGTCATATTTGCGATGATTAATCTCCATGGGATATATTTAATTGCGCTTCTTATTGTAGTGCGTTTGAAACTTATGCCCGTATAGGATGCGCATGGTGCGTTTTTATGTTATTCAGCATAGGCCTTTCATTTGCGAACTACAGACACCCTTTCTTGGGCATACTAATTTACTTGTATGGACACATAAACGCACAATGGCGAAAAGTGTGTATTTCAGTGCAGAAGATCGGAAGAAGTTTTGCAAGTGTTGTTTTTTATGTTGTATACTTTAACATATGCGTACGTTTCTTAATTATATATCGGATATGACTATATGTAGGCTTTTCGAACGTTATATTCTTCACCTTTAACCCATGAAAGCTAGTCAGCAATTATGCTGTTATCTAATGTAGTAATGGTATGAAACATTTCTCAACGGCAATATTGCTTCCTTCCCTTAATCTTTTCGTTGTCTGTGAATTGACTAGCACTTGACTATTGTAGTCTAGAGGGCGTAGGCAGGTTATGTTTTCGCTAACAAAATGTAAGAGGGCGTTTACGGCACAGTAATGGCGTGATTCTATTGCTTATTACATATTCTTAAACTGCATGAACAGCAGCATTACTTCTGCATCGCAGTGCCTAATGTCTGTCAAACCACGTTTATGTACTGTGCCCAATTATACTATTTCAGTCAGGAAATTACCTATTTTGCGTCTCTGCAGAGACGGATCATTCGTAGTTAATTGATTTTGCATATCAATGACTTTGGCAATACGTATGATTACGATATTCCTCATCATGATGAAGAATATATTTATTGTAATGTGATGACACATCTCAATGATGTGTACACCTTCACTGACATCGAATCAAATCGTGTTGAGGTGCAGAAGAATGCACAGCATACTCTCAATGTCTAGGATATTGTCATACAAATGTGTTCGAACGATTACACACATACATATTTATATGCTGCGGTTATACACACTATCTCGGACAGAATAATGTCATTTTGTTGAAGCCTTATAATTGATTAATTTATATGTTAAATTAGTGACACGCAGTCCCCGTAAGATTTGAGAATAAATGACTGTCGACACGGCACCTAGCGGCTTCGGAATCTAAAGGCTACGACACCTAGTGAGGTGCCGCATATGCTATGTCAAAAAAGAAGACGAAAACAGGAAAGGAATGAAATAATGATACGCTCAAAACAAGAAATATGACCATATCACAAGTAATATATATATACTATATAATATATATATATATATATATATATATATATATATATATATATATATATATATAATATATAGATATATATATGTAGAGAGATTTTATAATATTTTTTTTACATATATATATATATGTATATATACATATATATATATATATATGTATATATATGTATATATATATACATATATAGAGATTTAAAAATATTGATATGTATATATATATATGTATACGTAAATATATGTATGTATATATATATATATATATATATATATATATATGTATATATGTATATATATATATATATAAATATATATATATATATATATATATATATATATACATATATATATATATATAAGATATGTTGACCATAATTGCAAGTAATGAATAAGTTTACTCAGCTTGCGTACCAAGATGTGGATGGGGATGTTGTATAAGTTAGCAGAGGTTTCATAAAGGTATTATTCATTTATCAATGGCGCAATACTATGCGCAAAAAACGCAACAAATAACTGGCGAAGAGTTCTACAGCATACCAATAATTTAATGTCCATCCTTCAATGACAATATGGTAGCTTTTTCATCTTGGAGCTTGATTCACTCACTATTTTGATTCATTTACACTGCTGTTGTCACTTCAATTGAGTTCCACAATCGATCGACACAGCCAATGCGTCTGCAGTATGGCAATTGATAATAAATCCAATTAACCTTTTGTTGACTAGAAGAATCAGCCTGAAAGGAGCCTTTTGATATGAAGCATTATCACTCGCTCACTCATATGTCTGTAATTCAGCCCTACCTATCCATTTGACAAATGTCCTATTGGCAGAACTGTCGCTCAATGATTTGCAATTGTGAGAGCAGCGATGCATGTTACTATGTGTTTAAGACGCGCCGTTGGTCTGAAATGGGTCTGATCATTCAATCATTCTACCTTAATTTGCAAAATTCATGTAGTTATTCAACGCCCATTTGCTGATCAGACAAATAAGTTTCAATTAATGCGCCACGTATCAGGGCACGTTGGCCCCTCAATCTGGCACGAAAAGGTTGGGTTTGGTAGCAAATGCGGAAACGGGTTGTACTCAAGCGTTGTTCGTCAGGTTTCAAGATCAATGCAGTGATCAGAAAAACGTCGGGTTAAATATTAAAATATATATATATATATATATATATATATAGATATATATATATATATATATATATATATATATATATATATATATATATATATATATATATATATATATATATATATATATATATATATATATATATATATATATATATATATATATATATATATATATATATATATATATATATATATATATGCATTTTTGTGAACCGGTGCACAGGTGCAAACGCTTACCAATCGTCCAATCCTTTTCATTACTTTTCATTATAACGAAAGGATTTGACGCTGGCGAAGACGATCATTAACGCTTTATTACAATCGCAATGTATGGCAATATCATGTAATTACAATAAATATAAACATACCACTATTCTAGAAAAAACATTATGTAATAATTATCAAATATATATTCCGTACTTAAAGCCTAGGCCCCATATATAGGCCTTATATATCAACAGAAAATTGGAACTGGTATAGCAGAAGTGACGTATTGCACGTTGCTTGACATTGGTGAATTCCTTTCGCAATTTTGCACCAGACGAACATTGGCAACTGCACAGTCTGACCATTAAACTAACCTGCGCTAGAAATCCGCAGGCCTTGCTCGCTTTCCCGAATAAAGGACAATGTACCGATTTACCATCAGATATATCCGGCCAAGATGTAGCCTCGTACATGTCGAGGTCGGGTTAGTGCATTTACTAGTATCTATTATGTTGATGCACCCAGGACCATCAAAGCAGCATTGTTGTTCGCGAACTAATACGGCGACGGTAGGCGCATTAAAGGTCATTCATCACGACAGCTTCCGCGTGTACAATATGATATTTCACATAACATCGAACTGCGCTGCGTAATTCTCTTATATGCGTGTCAGACACCATTCACTAAACAGGATCATAAGGAGCTATAAGAGTCGTTAGGAGAGGTGATCACTCGTTCGTAGCCTTATTCTCCTATTTGGATATTAATTTTGCAGCTCAGCCACAGGCTCTGCACTCCAAACACCCTCTTTTTGTATATCCTGTTAGAACGTCAGTAAATGACATGTGTGATAAGGGCATCACCATCACCATGTTCTGTTAAGCAATGTCATTTTGAGCTGAATCGATGGTTATTAATGTCATTTCTATCAGTAATTTCACCATACGTTAATTGATGCAAAACATTACAAATTCTTTATCTTTTCTTGCAAAGCTGTAGCGGAAACTCATAATGTAATTAATGTGATCCATGTTGGTTGTGCTCAGTCTGAGAGGTTTAAAAGAGAGATAGGTTTATCAACAGTTTTTTTCAGCAAAGCCATTTTAGTCTGATCGTACAGCTGCATGCAGTTATTAATATCTCAAGACGTCATTCAAACAATTATGCGCATCACAACCACTTTTAAATGTATTAATCTGTTATCTAACTGTTTTCACACCACTGTTATTTTACGTTTTTTGGGGCTGAAATTAAATTATATATATATATATACACATACATATATATATATAAAAAATACACATATGCACATTCATTTATATATATATATGTTCATATATATATATATATATATATATGTATATATATATAAAACCATTTATAAATACACATATGCATATTCATATATATGTATGTGCGTGTAGATAACTGGCAAGGCATTAATTTTTTTGTATATATATATAGGAAGATAAAATATATATATGTTTATGCATACCTATACTATATATATATATATATATAAATAAATATATACATATGCCATATATATATATATATATATATATATATATATATATATATATATATATATATATATTTATTTTTAAACATTCATAAGTATATGTATACATACATAATATAAGCAGATATATATATATAATATGCTTATTTATAGGTATATGAATATGGTTATTTGCTGTAATATAAGATTTGATTGATTTTGACCCACGAATGGTTCGTGTATATTGCAATCACCAATACATATATATATATATATATATATATATATATAGGATATATATATATATATATATATATATATATATATAGATATATATATATCACATATAATATAATACATATATATATATATATATATATATATATATATATATATAGATAATATATATATAGAGAATATATAAATATATATATTTATATATATTAGATATATATGTATATGTATATATATATATATATAGATATTTGTATATATATGCTAGAGATAGTATATATAATAGAGAATATATATACTATATCTATATATATATAGATTTCATAGGTGATATATATATATATGACATATAGAGAGAGATATATATACATACATGATTGATTCTTGACCACCATATCAATCATCTCATACATACATATATATATATATCTATACTATATATATATATATATATATATGATATATATATATATACATCGCTAATCATATATATTATCTATGTATACATCTATATATATAAATATATATATATATATATATATATACATATATATATATATATTATCTATATATATATATATATATATATAGATAGATCTATATATATATATATATATAATAGATATATATATCTATATAGATATGGTATACGTCCCGATTTGTGTGTGACGTTAACAAAGTGAGCCCGTTCACAGAGCTGTTGGGAGTTTTCACTTTGTTGACATTGTATTGGGCTCGGGTAAATACTCGTTTGTGTTCTTGTTTCATTTAACCGAGGGTTGTTTTTAGCTGGCAACGGAAGTAGGAGAAAAGTGGGGTTGGATAGTCTACCACGTTGTAAACTGTTATTGAAGCCAGATACTCTTTTTGCAAAGGCCTCTGCAGTCAGGCAAACTAGAAAGGATGGTGAGATGAGTGACCCCCTTCTACCCCAGCCCGAGAATCGCACACCTGTCTATATCAAGAGAGAGAAGCAGAGGTAGAGACTCGATGACTTTTTGTTGCCTTAATATTAATCAAATAGCCCCTTGTGACTGTTACGAGGATACAATACATTACGACCATGAAGCAAATTCATGGATCTATATAAGTATGATAATTCAGAAGAATGATTCAGCTGAGGCATTTAACGAAGGCAACAATTGTTAAGCATATCCAATGGAATAGACCCAAGGTGTTTGTTTGATTTGTGCATGAATTGTATCCCAAAAGCATCGATATAATTAGTTTTTTTGTTGATATCAGATTGTGGAAGCACATATTGCTAGCTATGACACCGATATGGTTGAAAAATATATATGTCACGTGATATTTACGGAGAGATTGCCAGATAGCTGAACCTAAACAAGACGATTCTGCGAATCGTTCCGTGGATGACTGCACCCAATTGCAATTGATAGAAGCATATCCGTCATACTACCAATATTTGACCCTTACATCACCAGTGCAGGCATATGATGGGAAGAAATTGCTGGAACCAGGTTTGGCTATTTGAGCATTACATTTCATTCAATATTGTAGCAGCACAGGCTGGTAAAGGAATTCTTATCTTCTGCCTAGATATCCCCAGTACCATGGAACAAACCGTTTGCATGTTGTATGCCTGTATCACCTGTAAAATAATAGTGTTGATTTATCCATGCTAAAATGTCATACAGGCTTCAATAAGAATAATGAAATTGTTAATAATGACTGTAAGTCTTTGTACAGATGTATGTGTTATTTAAAAAAAAATATATATGATGGTGTTGTTGTCTGTAGGAGAATAATGCCACTTGCAAGGTCCAAGGGTTCACTCTGATTATTCTGACACCAGGAGGGTAGATTGTGCAACTGGAATGGAGCTATTCTCTAGGGAGATAATGCCTCGAGGATTCTCCACCCAGCAAAGGGAATCTTCCACCTCTCCCATTGGTTGACAGTAGCTAAATAGACACCTGAAGATATTAATGTATGTCAATAGTGATGTCATATTTTATGGCAAATATATTTTAGCTTTGTGCATGCATTAAAACTGAGATGTAACACTGACAATGATACTATAACCTTTATTTTCTTAAGTCGAGTAATGCCTTCATTTATGCCTTCCTTTATGGGCTACCTGATAATCCTACAAGTTAACAGCTACAGCACTTGCTATCCTGTATTTGTTCTTGTTTAGAATCTTTTTATTAGCCTGATAAGGCCTACTTTAGTATTGATTGGCATCTCTATTTGTTAACATCAACTAATTACTTGTAGCTTGTTTACAATTTGTGGCGATGAACTTTTGCACTAACATGATACAACTCTGTAGACATGCTTCCTTACAGCCACTTGATCAGACAACAATTTTTTTTGATTTCGAATGTCGGCTGTCTGATATGCAAGAAAGCTTTGTTATATCCAATTTGCTTTGTGTTGACATGAGTTAAGATTAACTCAAACATTCACGTAACTTAGGTCAATACATGTTTGAACTTATCATATCAATGGATTTATATGAGGTTTGGATTGTTTTCATTAAAACACACAATAAGTGTATGAAAATATGTTCAGTAATAGAGGGTATACATACATTGTTTTTTTTTATTTTAACGTTTAACTTCTCGTGTTATATCCCAACACATATACGATAAATTGTTGCGTAAGTATGATCAGACAAAGCTTACCAAGCATTGTTCTGTAGCCGCACTATGTTCTGGAATGACCCGCGTGAGTGAGACGCCCAGGCGCAGCAGTGGCAACGCCGGCGTCTTTATTCGCTTCATCAGAGACGTCTGAATCGCTTATTTCTGTCGATATAGTTATACTGCTATGGGGTTCGCAGAAGGCTCGTTTGTCAGTTGTGTGGAGAAAACATGCACACGCGCTGGTCAAGTGATTCGTGTTCTTGCGGTACGGAGTTTATCATAAAACCGATTTGCTGCCATTCGACCATTATATTTTGATATGCTCCATCGATAAAACAACTGGGGTCATACAGTCCAGCACGTCTACTGACACTGAAAGTTACTTGTGTGCTCTAACTCTCTACGTCTGTTCTCTTACAATACCCCTAAAGAGGTGTCTGAGACATCACTTTTGCCCTATTCATCTTTCATTCGGCGCTGTCCACATCCCTGATCTGACGAATTCCGCCGTTTAGTTGATCAAATAGTACAGTTTAGCTCTGCTCTTACATTTAAACGATTACATTGTCTCGATCAATTTGCAGTTGTAAAAATAGAGTCGCCTACGCCGCTAGTGGGCTATGCAAATGCACCATGTACAAGACTATTTTGAGGATTAGTATGGTCTCCGCAAAATGCTAGTCGAGTCGCTCAAGGTATATGGTACATGATTATTACATCTACGTCCATTCTGCCCAGCGATACATTTTCATTACATGCAAACTGGAAACGGCACGGTTGCACACCAATGAATATTGAATTAACTAAGACAAACGGCTAAACTAAATGTGCTGAATTTAAGAGTTAGATAATTTAAAAGTAACATATGTTTACTGAGCATTGCAGCGGAAATCTAAGGACTGGTATGCTGCTCGTTATCAATGGTTACCGTTTATGTCACCTAGTAGCGTAAAGGGCAAGTAATGGCAAAATATGAATTTTCGGGATCATATAGAACGCACTCTTTTTCTTGTAAATTTATCATATGGAAGCTCTTTTGTATATGTTATACCAGAGCCCCCCCATGGAGTTGCCCACCCCCCAGGATCCCCCCACGCGTTGACCACGTGATCATGTGACGTGTTTGGACTTGCGCCAGGTAGTGATGCTATGTGTCCACATGATATGATGTAATGCATTGTTAAGATGAGTTGTTGAGTGTTTAAAGGTATTGAGTGGGGTTCTCTAGGAATAACAATGGGTTTAGTAAATATTGTAGTTGAAGGTATCTATTCAAATGATATACCCACGCCACTTGAGAATGGTGTAATCGTTTGGGATCACAATGAACTTGGGAAGACGTGTTTGATATGTTAGTAAATAGGCAAAGTGGCTATTGATGGTTGAGAATAATAATGGGTGTTGAGTATAGCTTGGGTTAGGATTACAAATTGTAACACTAAAGTTGTAAACTGTAACAGATGCGAAATAAGGTTGGATTGAAGAATGTCTGTGAAGTTTGCTATTGATATGTCAAGTAGTGTAAACGACAATTGGGATTAAGAATGTCTGCTAAGTACAACGACAATGAGCCTTTTCCAATGTAATACTTGGGAATAACAATGCGTTGAGAATGTTTTTGAAATTCGCCATGTGTCAGCTGTAACAGATGAATGAAGAAGCTTAACGTGGGAAAGAGGTCGTTTGTGTGATGGAGTACTTATCAATGGGTTAAAAATGTTAACACAATCAACAGTGCCGGCTGTGAAAGCTGTGGTCAATCTCCCCCATACCTAACATGAGGAAAGCTTTCAACATGGAATTTGAAATCCTACAGGCGACGCCTTCTTAATCCTGAATAATTGTCGCCTATAAATATGGTTCCAATCGTTAGTAGTCACCAAAGCTCATCTCACGAAATAGGAATCACTCCTGTACCACATCATCACATCATAGTCGCAAAGAAAATGGACTCATTCAGAAAACCGAAAATACCGTAATAAAATTATATATATATATATATATATATATATATATATATATATATATATATATATATATATATATATATATATATATATATATATATATATATATATATATATATATATATATATATATCTATATATATATATATATATATATATATATATATATATATATATATATCTATATATATCTCTATATATCTATATCTCTATCTCTCTCTCTCTCTCTCTCTCTCTCTCTCTCTCTCTCTCTCTCTATATCTCTCTATATATATATATATATATATATCTATATTTCGTGATCGTGATATGAATATGATTTTTATCATTTTTTTATTGTGTCGCAGAGAGCAAATTTGACTGGTTTAAAATGCCCTGTGACAAAGTGGGTGAAATATACATGCAGCTGCGGTCACAGTATATTGAAAACGGGGGATTGACACCTGAAGAGGCTCTTGTGCTCGAACAAATTTTAACAGTGGGTTTAGTAAAATTGGAGGAAACAGAATACCCTCCTTTTGACTTATACGCACGAGTATTGGATGTGATTACCAAAGAACTGGTTACCTCCACAGAAGTGATAAACTATATAAAAAACCCAGCATTGGTCCCACGATCGATAGCGTTCGATTTGTTAGGACGCTGTCTACGATGGGGAGTGACAAAATTTGAAACGTCGAGCGGTGTTGGAGTAACTACATTTCGGGGGATGACCTCATACGAAATAATGAAATGAAAATCAATAAAAAAAAAAATGTACTAACCACACTGGTATTTTCATGCTTTCTGATGATATTTATATACACTTTAAGCGGCGAAGAGAGATGTGTTCCTAGTTAAGTCGGATTTCGAAATGAGGTTTTTCGTCCCGGAACACGTGGTCGGCCGAATTAAAGCCTTTGCGCACGACCCTTTGCGTAGCTTCACACTTGAATACAGCGTGTGCGAATAAAAGCGTTTGCACACGGTCCGCTGCGTAGTTTCACGGTTGAATGCCGCGTGCTGTAATATAAATGGGGGTGGAAATATAGGAAAAATTCACAATCTGAGTCAGCTATCAGACCCAAGACGATCCAAGATGGAGCCAGCAAGAAAACGCTTTTGTCGTCGTTCGAGTTCATCAGAGTGTAAGCATGAGTTATTCATTTAAATATTATTTATCCTAGTGAATTTAATTCGGAGCGATATCCGATGATAGCTACAACTAAATAAAAAATTTATCTCGAAATAACTGTATTCAGACTAACGATTGTTACCATTTGGCTTCAGTACTTTGGGAGGGTCCAAATGATCAGGAATTGATTACATATATGGCGGGATACGAGCGCGATCAAGGTAAAATATCAGTCGAGGTTTTGACATATTTATATATATATATATATATATATATATATATATATATATATATATATATATATATATATATATATATATATATATATATACTGTCATTAGAAGCAGAATCGTGTTGAATGATATCAAATTCACTATTTATTTTAGTTTTTATTCATTAATCTTTATTTGTGTTAGCTTTGTGGGATAGTGATGTCAAATGACTATGAGTTGTCATGTGTCATGGACGAGTATGCGTTGAACGAAGCGCATCGAGCTCTTGACGAATTAGCTGGCTTTCCCGGTGAAATAGGTATGGATACGATTCATGGATTATTAATTGCGTCTGAACGTGAGCTCAACAAGATATATAAAACAACTATCTACCAACATATTACGATGGAATTTCGGCCTAGCACTATTAATTTCTGTTTGACAGTTGAAGCTAACCAAGCAAACGTGGTAATCGACGACGGTCAGCAAGGCGCCGGGGTAATGGAGAATGAAGATGAACCTGGTATGATCTTTACATATTGTTGCTTGTGATAAATTAGAATCAATGCGGTGATTTGTTTAACTATCTCACTCTCTCTCGCTCTCTTACTTTTCTTTCAGATGCTCTGGCAACCGGAATCGCAGCGCTCGAACTTAGGCACGGCAATGCCATCCGGACTTACGTCCGTATACGACCATTGCAGGATGTCTTTAATTTCGATTTGCGCATTCCGATGCCCATACTGAGAGAGGTCATCTTCGATCAGCAACAAGTGGCCATCAAAATAAATGCCAGCTACGGCTTTATCTTGAGGAATAATGAGAGTGGTGAACTCCGCTACTTTCATTCTTCAATGAATAATGCCCGGCTACTTCCGGCACCGGTCACCGTGAGAAATGCTGATGATTTCGAAGCTTTCGAGAGGAGGCTCGAACAGGGGGATATTCTGACATGGGCCCGCGATCAGCGCCCCAATTCCAAGTGGATGGTTATCAAAGTAACAAACCTGACAGTCTATGTCAGCAAGTTACTAGACCACCCTATTGGTTTTGCCCCTACCAAACTACCTCCTCATATCCGGAACAACAAGGCTATCCTAGGGCTGGTCATGGATATGAATTCGGGGAGACCATACACGGACAGGCTATGTCTGTTTCGTTGTCTGGCCTTGCAGCGTGGGGCCCCGCTTCGAGGATTAGCGAAGTTGACGAAACGGCTTTTTCGAGAGACCTATCCCACGGGGGACATTGAAACGTTCCCCGGTGTTCCATGGGCCGATATCGAAAAAGTGGAGGAGCGTTTCAAAGTTAACATTTTCGTGTACCAATGCACTGAAGAGCAGGTAAGCTGAAATATAAATAATTTAAGTGAAGCTTTACTCAATGAAAGTGTAATTCATAACTGAATATTTTACATGATTGTTTGTTGACAGGTTGCCACACTTGTTAGGCGGTCCCCTACTAACTATGCTGAAGAAATGTACCTCAATTTACACGAGGCGCATTTCAGTTATATTGTGAACCGGGATCGCTATTGCAAGTCTTACGCTTGCACCACATGTGGCAAACTGTGGAAACATGTGGGAATGCTGCATCGGCACCAAACCACATGTATTGCTGAGACAGTGTATCGATATCCAGGTGGGGTCTACCATCCACCACCCACCATTTTCGATGAACTTCGTGACGGTGGGTTTGAAGTGGATGAATCCGCCTATCCCTATCGAGCCACTTATGACTTTGAATGTTATTTTGACAGGTCAGACATACCCACCAACTCGGACAAGGTGATATGGGAGGCTCGTCATGTCCCCTTATCAGTCTCCGTATGTAGTAATGTACCCGGTTTCCAGGAACCGGTTTGCTTTGTTACCGAGGGTGATACGGATGAGTTGGTGTTGCGTATGATGACCCACTTGAAGCAAGTAGCCGACGCTGCTTATATCATCCTACAGGAGAAGCACACCTCCTTACTCCAATGTATGGATGAACAACTACAAGAACAGCTGGTTACCGATCCGGTAACCAAGGGGAAGCATCCACTGGAGCAACTCATAGAAAAGTTTCAGAGCTATTTGATGGAATTACCCGTTATTGGTTTTAATTCCGGAAAATACGACCTGAACGCCATCAAGGTAGCTATCATGCGGTTCTTCACACAATACGAACCAATTAATTTTGTCGTAAAAAAAAATAATAATTTTCTTTGCCTAAAGTCCGACAATTTTAAATTTTTGGATATCTGCAACTATTTGGCACCTGGTTGCAATTACGACAAATATTTAAAAGCGTACCATTGTAGTGTAAACAAAGCATGTTTTCCTTATGAATGGGTCACGTTGGATCGGTTGAACCACAGAGAGCTACCTTCTCACGCTGACTTTTATAGTTCGCTTCGTAATGAAAACATTAGCGAAGCGGACTATATAGAATGTCAGCGTGCATGGGAGTCTGAAGGGATGACCTGCTTCAAGGACTATTTGAAGTATTACAATAATATTGATGTAGTCCCATTTCTAGAGGCCTTGGAAAAGCAAAGTCGATTTTACGAGGAGCGTAATATCGACATGTTTAAACAGGGTATTAGTGTTCCAGGTCTGACATTGAACTACATGTTCCAGGATCTTGATTGCTTCTTCTCATTAGTCGATGGTAAAAATGAGGATCTCTATTGGCTCATCAAAAATAACATTGTAGGTGGGCCATCCATCGTTTTCCATCGATACCATGAAAAGAATGTGACTCGGATCCGACAAGTTCAATATCAGGACCAGGCCAAACTATGCCGTGGTATAGTCGGCTATGATGCTAACGCCTTGTATCTTTACGCCTTGGCTCAAGAAATGCCCAGCGGTCACCCAGTCAGAAGAGTTGCTCCAGATTTTGCACCTATCACAACAGATCGCCGCCATGTAGCATTGGAGTGGTTGGATTTTGTGGCTCACACTGACCGCATTCACATCCGTCACCAACGCAATCATTTTGAGAAGCGTTTTGGTGCGCGACGGTTGCCTGTAGACGGTTGGTGTGTCCAAAACCAAACCATTTACCAATTTCACGGTTGTTACTGGCATGGGCACCCCTGCACTGGCAAGACACACAATGTCACCCGAGATAAAGCTATGGCAGACTTGTTGATGGAGACCCGTCAAAACACGGCTTACTTGAGAAAATTGGGTTATACTGTGGTGGAGCAGTGGGAGTGTGAATGGCGAAACCAAAAGCGACAAAGTCCCTTGGTGAAAGCCTTCATTAACACCTTACCAACCCCACCTCTACCTGCAATGACCCAAGAGGAAATTCTCAGCCGTGTCAGAGATGGGTCTTTCTTTGGGATGGTGGAAGTGGATCTTCATGTCCCAGATCATTTGAAAGACCACTTCCAAGAAATGACACCCATTTTCAAAAAAAATCAACATCTGCCGTGAGGATATCGGACCTGTCATGGGCGCGTATGCAGAACAACATAAAATAATGACGGTAAAACCCTTTCCGTTGCGAATGATGTATTTATTTATTTTTATTCAAAGAAAGTGCTATAATATCTTAAACTGTACTTTCTCATATCTGGTGATTTTACGTCTTGATGTGTCACAGCAACCATGGAGGTCTTTAATCGGTAGTTACCGAGGCGAAAAGCTATTACTGGCCACTCCGCTATTAAAATGGTATCTAAACCATGGTTTGGTAGTCACACGAATCTACCAAACTGTGGAGTATGAACCAAAGGCCTGCTTTCGTCAATTTGCCGACCGTGTGTCAAATGCTAGGTAAGATTTATTTATTTAATCATTTATTTATTTATTTATTTTTTTTTTAATTTATTTATTAATTATTTCATGAACATTTATCGGAGTATTATAATTTTTTTTTTTTTATATTTATATTTTATTTTTAGTTTTTTTTTTTTTTTTTTTCTTAATTTATTAATAATTTCATGAACATATATCTGATTATTTTTTATTTATATATTCATAATTTTTTTTTTTTTTTTTATTATCATTAGCTTATAGCGAATTATTATTATTTTTTATTTATGTAGTACCTATCAAACCTTTTTATTATTTTTCTTCATTGTGTGTCTTTGTAGGCGTACCGGGGATGCCGATCCCAACCAAGCTATAGTAGCAGATACCATGAAACTTCTTGGTAATTCGGGTTATGGACGCACGGTTACAAACCAAACCAAACATCGAAAAGTAAAGTATGTGGATGAGCGTGGTGCAGCCAAACTTATTAACGATAAAACGTTTCGCACCTTAAACGAACTAGATGAATCCACATACGAGGTCGAAATGGCCAAAGCTTCAATATCGTTAAACTTACCGCATCAAATTGGTTTCTTCGTGTACCAATATGCAAAGTTGAGGATGTTGGAGTTTTACTTTGAATTTGTTGCTAAATATGTGGATAGGTGTGATTTCGAGTATTGTGAAATGGATACCGACTCTGCCTATTTTGCCGTTTCCGGTCGATGTTTGGAAGAGGTGGTCAAACCTGACTTGCGAGAGGCCTTTTACCGTGAATGGGATCAATGGATGCCAGCGGTCACTTGTCAGGCTCACCATGAGGAATGGGTGAATGCCAAGTGTAGTGGTCAAGTTTGGGTAGATCAACCGTGCTGTCTCGAGCGTCAAAAATTTGACAAACGAACACCCGGTTTATTCAAAGAAGAATGGTGTGGTGATGGGATTGTCAGTTTGTGTAGCAAAACATACTATTGTTTTGGTCACACTGACAAAACATCTTGCAAGGGGTTGAACAAAAACCAGAATACCCTCAACAAAGACAAGTACTTAAAAGTGTTGAGAGAGCAACAATCAGGGTCAGGTGTTAATCGGGGGTTCCGATGCATGGACAACCAGATGTTCACCTACGCCCAGTCGCGAGCTTCTCTCTCATACTTTTATCCCAAACGGAAAGTCTTGACTGATGGGGTATCAACGCGCCCCTTGCTGATTTAATTATTTACGATGTTTGTTGTAGTGATAAGTTTATTGTTGTCTCAGTTTGAGTGATGTACTTTTAGAAAATGTAAAAACAAAATTCTTTGTTTCCTGATTCATGTTGAAAATGTATTTTACAATCGTGCCAATAAAATGATTGTGTAAACAAGGCCACTACAACAAGAACAATTCGTTTAGTATATTTT
Source organism: Urechis unicinctus (assembly GCA_034190875.2). Classification (NCBI taxonomy): domain Eukaryota; kingdom Metazoa; phylum Annelida; class Polychaeta; order Xenopneusta; family Urechidae; genus Urechis; species Urechis unicinctus. The sequence goes on along the minus strand of CM067358.1, from coordinate 62,467,755 downwards.
ATTAATCAAATCGAATACTATGGTATCATTAGCAACCAATTCCTGCTTAAATATACCCAAGAGTTGTTTCATGGAAACACCTCGACTCCTTAAAAGCAAGTAATACATACAATACAAACCACAGGCACTAGAGTTTAAAGCTTGCACAGTCTGTTGATTAAAGGTCCATGATACACAATGACGCGTGAGAAATCTATGAAACGTAGGCTGGAGAGGTGGTAAACCGAACGAATCAAAATATTCTCCACGACCTTCATGATCGATATAAATAGCCACCCAGTGTTCCCCAGGTTGACTACGGGGTTGGGTGTTACAAATCAGACCACTAGGCTGGACTAGGTTTCGAGGCAATGTATCCAAGGCAAAGACACCTCGAACCATTTGACGAGTATGGGGATCTTGTGCAATCAGGGTCCGCAGTTGATCCGAATCCATGCTTAGGCCGCGTAATCAAATAAAACATTACGAGTTCGATCCACTTGAATCACGTTTTCAAATTCGGCATATACAATTACATTGACGGTATTAGGTAGAGCTTCAGCAAAACGCATTTCCAAGCGGATGTTTCCTTGTTTGATCAAGTTAAAGTTAAAGTGACTACCTCCTTCAGCTAAATCAGGTGTTAGATCAAATGCAAATAAACTATAACCCTTTGGATATTCATGCAACGCAATGTGATTACCCTCGTCTTGATTGGCTTGCCCTGTGCTAATGAATAGATTGGCGTAACTTCGTGTGTATATATGGTTTGCAAAATGGGGTTGTAAGGGTTTGGCAGGGATCTGTTGTCCATCCATATATAATGACAAAAAGTTCATGTTGTAATGCTTGAAATGGAATGGGTTCTTTTGATAGTGACCATTGAAAGCCTCGTTATCTACACACCCCAAAACCAGACGCTTAGGAAGTTGACCCAGAAATAGATTTTCTTGGTTGGCTGTCATATTACCCTGAGGTATAGAAAACACTTTGGTTTCCACACGTCGAATAGGGTATTTGACTGGGTTACGTTCCAAGGCTTTGATATGAGCCAACTGCACTGTTGGATTCAATTTGATTTTGCGTATCAATAGAACCGCAGAGGTCAACACCGTCTTTGGACGAAAGTCGTTCGCAGTCGTTGCCATAAGACTAAAGGGATCGCTGCTTTTCACCAGGCGCACTTTCATATCCACCCCATTCAGCAAATACCGCTCTTGGCAAAACATGTCCAGATGAAGTCGCCCCATCATATCCACCACCCCACTTCCGGCCGCTCGCCTTTGTCGGGTCCCCCACCCTTGATTATCAGCCGTACGGGTGTCCATGTGACCGGCTGTGTCTTTGTGCCATAAAGCTGCCGTCAACTGTGACTCTTTAGCTGCCGGACCGTAACTCAACAAAGTTTCCATGTAGGCCCGATACGGATAAGTGTTGGAGGAGGTAGACACTAGCTTTTCGTTGAGAGTTACATCCACTTGACCAAATAATGAATGTAAATATAGATTAACAGGAGCCACCGGGGCATCCGCCTCTAAATTATCACCATTGGCTTGTACCACCTTGGTCTGGAGGTGTAAATAGGAATTGGCCAGGTCGAGATAATCATCACACGAACCACTGACGCTAAACTCAACAGGACCCGCACCTAGTGCCGAAACCGGGTGATGTTCCACCCAATGACCATGTGCAATACTACTCTGAGTCGGTGGAATACTAAAGAGATCCAATTCACTTTTGGTACAGGGGCACGATTGTGGGTGGACGAGAGCCATCGTTATCCGAATATATCACCTTTCTGCTGTCGTAGCCTTCCACGCTTGGACGGTCTGCCGCGTTTCTTATTCGATGGTCTACCACGTTTGGGTCTGGTGTGACTGCCTCGCGCATGTCGTTTTATAGCTGGAGCCAAATCATCAACAAATTCACTTCCGGTTTGTATCATTCGTCGTTTAGCGGCCGTTTTCAAAGGTCGACCCTTCAATACATCTCCGACCACTCTGGCTCCTGTTTTCATGATACTTTTCTTGACGATGGGTACAGCTTTCCTGGCCAATGAGGGTAGTGTTTGTTTCACTAAAGGCATCACCATACGTGCCAAACCACTAAAAGGCTAACCCAAACCATGACCACGTTGTCGCCTACTCCCCATGAATACGGGGAAACCATTTCCTGCTTGGTGTGTATAATAAGCTATATATGGATCGGCCATATCAAAACAAAGTTTTTCTCTCTTTCCTAAAATGTAACGTCAGTGTCACTTTACCACGTTCAAATGGTATGGGATGGCCAGTATCATCTCTTATATCGATTTCCACAGTGGAAAATGATTTGGTCATTACAGGAGAATAAAATATATGTTCATAGGTCTGGGTCACCATAAGACCTTTGAAGTCATCTTTAAGGGGTATGATACGTAACAGAGGGGCCATCGTGTCGCCTACCACTTGAGGTTGTACTGCACTGCAGTAGACATATAAACCATACAGACCACTGTTCAGATCGACAATATGCTCGCCTACTTGTTCCAAGGCCGTTTGGGTAGTATGGTCAAAACCCAAGATCTGACTCAATTTCTCAGTCAATACCACTATCACATCATCAGTCAATTGAATATAACAGCTTTCTGTATTTGGTGATTGTAACCAAATTGGACTCTAGATTCCCCTAAAACCGTCATTCGGCGATTCAGGGTATCCACCAAGGCTTGTGGACTATTATAATACCCCTTCTTGATATCAGTGTAAGTAGGATGTGCCATTTCACCCCTGTCAGCAAATTGACACATTTCTTCATAATCAGACAAACAAGTAATAACCCCCAAGTCATTAATGTATTCCAGAAATTTTTTATTCACAATAGTCAACCCCACATCGGCACCAATGTTATACCAGCTACGGGGGTACTGTATCTCAGCCAAACCCACTTCCCATTCGCCAACCAAATCGATGGTCTTGGGTAACTGAGTGATATATTTTGTCAGCGTGTTCTCTGGGTGATAGCTCAAGGAGCTATTGCTCGGCAATGTCAAGTTGAATGTCATACTACCGACGTCACTTTATGCTTGAGGGTTGGGTTAGGTAGCATGTATCCTAAACTACTGCTGAGTAAGGCCGTCCATAAATTACTGTCCCCTTTTTCCGCCGATAAATTGTAAATGCTGACGACTATGACCGTATACAGGATGATGATTTGTGCAAAGAACACGATTTCTGCTTTGGGTATGGATTGACCAAAGACTGTCCACACCCGATCGCTCTGATTGTCACGCTGGCTTTCCATGGTATGATGGTGAATCGACGGCAACATCAGTTTTTATAGACTTCCAGTCGATCGACCCAACTGTTGAAACTGCTTGGATACCCCCACCACTTGACAAAGTATTGCTTGCCGTCTTTACGCCTTCTTTCTTTCAACACCTTCTCCACACGATACACGGTTTTATCACCTACTCGTTGAATTTCCGCTTCGTAAAACGTACCCGCCAATACAGTTTGTGTATCGTCCATGAGAGTATAGACATTGGGTATACCAGAGTGAACCTTATGTATGGTAAACAATTCTTCACTCCAATTGGGCAAATACCCCTTTTTAAACTTGCCCCGTTCCTTACTGATGCGGACTCTTTCCCCCATGCTGAATTTAGGTGATTTAGTATCTTTAGACTCGCCGTAAAGCGTTAACCAAGTCTCTTCTTCATTGGTAAGTTTGACCGACTCAGGGGTGCGTTTAATACTTCGATGGTAGCTCCGATTGTATCCTCGGACTAATTGCTGTAGCACCGATAGATAATCCAATGTGTTGTGTTTGGTTAAATAACGCCACATTTTGCTTTTCAACGTACGATTAAAGCGTTCTGCTATACTTGCTTTGGTTTCCGCATTGTGTGTTGTGAAAAAATGAATGTGGTTGGCTTTCAACCACGTCTGAAATTTGCGATTGACAAATTCTGTGCCTTTGTCCGTCTGCAAGCGTTGTGGTTTTCGACCTTGTTTCAATATCAGGTCAAAGGCTGTCACTAGGCTAACACCTGTCTTAGTCTTCAAGGGTACTACCCAGGCATATTTGGAAAACACATCGATGCAAGTCAACAGAAAGGTATGACCTCGGTTGTGTTTGGCCAAGCGTGACACATCGACTAGATCAGCTTGCCATTGATGGTCCATACCACCTACCACCACTCGACGTCTAAGAAATTTTTGTCGTATAGGTTTGTGTAGTGTGTACGCATCTTGTTGAGATAACCACGATGTCACTGAGGATGGTTTCAACTTGGCAGCTTTTGACAAGGTACGTACACCCCCCGAATGCACTGGGTAATTGTGGGTCGTAATACAACTTGTCTAGTTTTCCAACCTCGTCCATGAGTTAGCTGCTACACCTCTGGCTGGTATTTTTCCTCTGGCCACCAAACGTCCAGGTCGAGTTCTTTTATGATCAATCAATCGCTGCACTCGATCTTCCCCATGTTGGATCCACGACCATCGATCTGGATGACCCACCCAATCTTGTGGTACGTTGGTGTCACGCAAGGCTCTACCAAATTCTCGCCAACCATGGGGAGTGAAATTTTTACGACGCCGTAACACATCATTGACTAAATCAGTCATGTTGCTACCATTTACCACCTGCCCTTTAATGACTAATTCTCCGCTGTCATTCCATCCCATTTCAGGGTTTCGTTGGATTCGGTCCATTAACAAGCGTCCTTTAGCCTGGAACTTCCCTGGAATGCTTTTGATAACCTCCACCATCACAGGATCGTTCATCATCTCAGACATCTGCTTAACCACCCCGGGTGGGTCTGCAGCCTCGACTGTTGTTGTGTCATCAGATCTGGATGGACGTGGTGGTGGTGGTGGTGGTGGTGGTGGTGGTGGTGGTGGTGGTGGTGGTGGTGGTGGTGGTGGTGGTGGTGGTAGTGGTTGTGGAGATTTATGCTGTTGGTAATAGTTGCGATGCTTTTGCAATATCTGGTTGTACATTATAACTTTATCCTCATCCGACTTATCACGCTGATTCAATACTTGACGCATCTCATCATCCAAATTCAACAAGGTCGAAGTCGTGGGCGCTTGGTCGTATTGTGAAGCACTCAATACACGAGGATCCACAAGTATCATTTTTCTTTGCCATTATTTCACGATACCACCTAACAACGTTCCCAATAGTGGACCGATAATAGGTGCTAATAGCGCTGGTAAGAAACCACCTTTTTGTAACACACTTTTCTTTTTCGTAATGGTTGTTTTTCGAGTAGTAAGGGTGCGCAGACCTTGCTTGTGTCGGGTTAATTTACGTTTCTGAGTTGGTGTTAAGGGAACGTTCCCTTTTAAGACATTCAAGGCACATTCACAGAGACAGTTGACCAGATCTTTGTCCGATGCTTTCAATAAGCTTTGTTTATGGCTGGTTTTGCCTTGGCCATTACTCGCAATGTATCAGCGTGTCTTTGTAAGCGACCTGTCATCTTAACCCTTGAGAAATCAAATGACAAGTATGAGTCGATTTGTCAATTTATATATATATATATATATATATATATATATATATATATATATATATATATATATATATATATATATATATATATATATATATATATATATATATATATATATATATATATATATATATATATATATATATATATATATATATATATATATATATATATATTTATTTCTGTTCGAGATAAACCGTCTGGTGTGATTGTAGCACATTGGTGCGAAGGCGCAAATGTTCTGGTGTGTCTTGCTTCAGATCCACCAATATATAACCATGTGGTTCACGTGTAGCATCCACAAAAGCCTCTTGAACATACTTGACACGACCGGGGTACATTTGTTTAGCCAAGTTGGTAATTTGCGTTCCATCTCGAGGATTTTTGAATACGAGGAGGTACTGGGCATTCAAACTGATAGTGCGATGATCTTTGCCTTTGTCAAATAAATTCTGCACCAGGTACATGACGCTTATGTTGCGATGGTGACTGCCTTTGGTAAAAAGTTTGGTGATGCGCTGGTCCGTTTCATGCATCAAATCATCGATAATCAATAGCGTGGGTCGACTTCCATCGATATCAAACGATAAACCCTCAACAAATTCGACTTGCTTGAACTTGGTATAAAACGTTTGCCATTCACCATAACACCACACGATGCGTTCAGGGATGGGATCCATATGTAGATTTACATCTTTGATGAACTGGCTGACAAAATAGGTTTTTCCACAACCGGTCGGACCAGCCACAACACATGTAAAGGGATGCTTAAATCTCGGATCCATTATTTTATTTATTTTGTTTTGTTTGTTTGTTACGTGTTGACACCAGGTCGCTTATTTACGAATATGGTTAAAAATCGACAATCAATGTATTTATATAATAATATTTATTTGAAAAGAAACCACTATATTTACTACTCTTCATGGTTCAATACCGCCGGGCGCACGTGATATGGGTATGTCTATCACATCCTCATCTGACAGATCATTATCAGGGTCAGGTAGTAGAGTTACCGGTCGAGGCTGACGTAAATAACTTTCCCGATACTCGCGCAAGGCTTCTATTTTTCTGAGGGCTAATGAATCCATATCAATTTTGTTGGTCCGATTCAATTGTTCTCGCAATTCGGCAACCTCATCCATGCCCTGACGACATAAACGTCTCACTTCATCGTAATCTTCTTTACACCACTGTAAAGCAACTTCCAATCGACCGCAGTTGCGACATTGTAAGTTTACTTGTGCCTGTGTCATGGTCAATGTTCAGCCAAGTGACTGATCGAATTTGGTAAGGATACCGCATTTATCAAACAAGTTAAAGAATGACGTCATCAGTCACGTGATGAACAGGTCCTAACATGCTCCGGTCATTATTCGATACCTCACTCAGTAAACAAGTTACAGAATGACGTCATCAGTCACGTGACGAACAGGTCCTAACACGATCTGGCCATTATTCGACTTCTTCAGCCTCCAAACGTTTGAATTTCTGCACTTGACGTTCCAATAAAAATCTCTTCTGATATAGGGCATGTCGTGTAGCTTTAGCCCAATCCCCATAAACTTCAAACAAACGTTGTCGTGTTGTTATGATCTGTTGATGCGTTGGGTCTTGTTCAAAGTCATCCATCACTTTTAACATATCAATGTATTTTCTCTCCAATACGGTTTGTAGTTCAGTGACGTTACCATCAGGATAAGAATCCATCACTGTAAACACCATTTCTCGCCATGGGTCGGACGTTTTTCTCTTCATTTTTTTTTTGCTTTACTTCTTCACGATTCGTTCATCTCCCAACCTACTACCCCCACTTTTAAGGTTTAGTGAGGTGATGTCCACGCCCACGTGTTCATTCTTTTATCAAAAGCACCAATCAGAGGTCTCCATTAGCTTTAATAAACCATGTAGCGCTGATGTCACCACCAATACTGGTAATCAACCGTTGTATTCGTTATATTACACAACATATCTTACAGAAGCTTTAAGAGAAAACAGAAGGTTTGATATATATATATATATAATATTTTATTGAAGCGATTATAATTGGTGAATCACACGACTTTCAATTTCATTCTTTACAGATATCAACCAAGATTGTCTATAATCAGGGCAAAAAGAATTGACTGGTTTCCGTCCATGAAGGGGCAGGCACAAACAAACCCAAACACGTCGTCCACATATCCATCAATTCCAGATCGTTCACACGCAGCATTGCCTCAGGTAAATACAACTTCACCTGCTCCTCCCGTTCCATCATCAAACACACATCATGCTGTACTTGACTTGGATGGACCACTTGACAACCGTAACAATTTTCTTTAATCACGAGGTTCACCAAGTTTACCAAATGATCCACGTAGACAGTTTTAAGACACTCCTCCAGTAACTCTTGGCGTTGTTTTGTAGCTCCAAATCGATCATTCAACTCCTCCCAACTGGCAACCAGCATGCGCCAAGCAAATCTATCTAAACGCAGTTTTACCTGGTCATGTTTTATTATCACCAGCGGGGACGGGTGTTGAACACTAATAGAAACTTCTACTCCCATGGAAACCTCCCGTTCTTGATGAGTCCCCGCTTCTACCGCGTTTAGGGTCTCTGTTATGGCTGATAACTCATAGCCACCGTACAAAAAGTCTCTCAAATCCAAATCTATCTGTAATTTCCGATCCGTGTCTAGAAGTATAACTCTGTCCTTATTCCACAAGGTCAGCGAAAATTGACAGAAGTCGCGAGTGTAGACTGGAATCACCATCGTTTCAGTTGTCTTCGCCATTTTTCTTTTCTTTCACCTTGTGGTCAACCAGTGGGCAGATGCACAAAACTTGTCACCTCACAGTTATATATCCTGTAGCTGTAAAGCCTCACAGATATGGGGCAATACGTCTTCACTCAATAGCTTATTAAACTCTGCCTCTGTGATTAGCCAACCACCAGGTATTCGTTCCTCCCCTCTGAAATGCTGAACGCCAATCAAATGACGACCAGCAAAATAACGCTTGACCAAGTACTGATCGCCCGCTAAATATACTTTGTTTGCATCTTTCAGACGAGGTGCCTCACTTACAAGGCGGCCAAATAACAGGGCGAAAATCGGGATTAAACGCTTTCTACTCACTCGCTCCACCTCCAAACCTCACATATGGAGCTCCATTCTTACATTTCAACACGCGAATGGTCACGCGAGAGCTCAGTGGTATTGGTGACTCCATAGTGATTGAAAAACGGTCTGATTTCCAGCTCTTTATAAAGCATTCAGCAACGCCTTACATCATATCACATGGTTCACTTTCAACACCACCACCCCTTTCATCTTTACTAACATGTTCAAACACGTCTTCCCAAGTTCATTGTGATCCCAAACGATTACACCATTCTCAAGTGGCGTGGGTATATCATTTGAATAGATACCTTCAACTACAATATTTACTAAACCCATTGTTATTCCTAGAGAACCCCACTCAATACCTTTAAACACTCAACAACTCATCTTAACAATGCATTACATCATATCATGTGGACACATAGCATCACTACCTGGCGCAAGTCCAAACACGTCACATGATCACGTGGTCAACGCGTGGGGGGATCCTGGGGGGTGGGCAACTCCATGGGGGGGCTCTGGTATAACATATACAAAAGTTTTACGTAGTATCCTGTGCGAAGACTACTACTGCTCTAGGCATTTGTAGTTTACTGAACGATCTGATTTTTGGTATTTGGCAATAACAGTACAAGCCACATTATCACAATATCTTTTATTACCGAATGCGTATTGCTCAATAAATTCTATAAATCGGTAATTTGTTTGCTAAAAAGGATGCCAACGTCCTCTTTAGTGCGTATAAGTGTAATAGAACAGCCCGAAATTGTTAAATTACGTTTGTTAAATTACGTTTGGCAGATGGGAAGCAAATGAATTGCTCGCTAAAGGCATATCATATTGTTTTGTTTTCATTGTTATCGTACGCTTACAAAGTTATAGGTTATATAATTTGCGCTGTATTGAGGAATATTTAAGTGATGAATAATTAAGTTTTCTATTATTGTGTATAATTCTCTGCGATATTTCGACCTCGACCTTGTATATATTGTTATGATTACAGCCATAATGTGATTATTTGTAGTTTATCTATGAATCAGATTTAACCTAACCTGTTATGGCCGATGTCGCAGTTGGTACCGTGTTCGTAAGGCATTTAATTAATTTGCTCACAAATGCCCAAAACGTATCAAATTTTATGTCGGATATCCAAAATAATATATCAAGCAGTCTTGTGCAGATACATGCTAGCAAATGCGACAATTATAGCTTTGCAATTTGATAAAAATGATAATGCGCATTAAATGATAATTACAAGTGCCGTCACCTTAAGAGGTATTACCTTAGGGCAAGCAAACAAACGAAATGTTATTCAGCGTTTTTATGAAGCAGCTATGCTAATGTGCCAACATTCATCCCAACCAACTGCAAAAAAAATCTGGTTTCAATATTAGCTTTTATACAAAATGGAGCAAATTTGATAAAATATTAACTTGTTTTACTAGCAGATTGCATTGTCTCCGTTCGTGAACTTTACCGCAGGTGGCTGCAGTTTGGTGTTTTATGGATGCATACTCAATGTAAAAATCATGATTCAATTATTATTCTTTTGAAATGTATATATATATATATTTGGGCGAGTGCGTTGTAGAATTTGATATTTCAAGTTCTATTGTAGCTTTTGTAGAAAACGAAAGTCAATGTGTGAAGATTTGTCATCCACTCAACATGGCATTCAAGGCTTTGTTATATACACTTACATGAATAGAAAATAAGTACCATGGACCACTTGGGGACGGAACGGGAGGGTATTAGAAAAGTGATATATTGTCGTACATTTGACATGCATTTCACACACAGACGAAAACCCGCAATGTTATGGAGTGGGATTGCAACATCAATTTGAGAGACCGTTACCGAATGTTACGGGGTACCTGATCAGATTGACAATAATGTGTACTCACAGTTGTACAGACATATTTACGCTCTAGTGTTGTTTCACCACTGCGTAACAATGGGAATACATTATGTTTTATCATTAATAAATCTAAGTCGAAGCAATGCGGAATAACACAAAACTAATAACAGTTAGCAGAAGGCTTGGATGAAGTACTGATCTCTTGATCGCTGACCTCTATGTTTACCCTCTTGTCTGTGTGGCAACATTCAATCAATATGAAGAATAGGGCCCCTTCACGCCACAAATGATAGCAGCTCTGTTTTACGACCAAAGGGTAATGTTAAATTGGGGCACTGGATGTCTGTTATCGATATATCTTTGTACAATACAGCTGCGTGCAGCAGTCAGCACACTTTAAAGAGGACAACTATCCGGTAAGGCGTTTTGGGGCTTCCACAAAGTCATAATGAATTGAGAAAAAAGAATGGCAAGGTAAAGCAGCTTCATGTTGTTTAGTCAGACTGCACTGTGATAGTAGGACACAACTAAGCACATTTGACAAATGTGCAAGTGCCTTAGCACAAGTGCATTAAAACGACATTTAAAGGTCAGACGGATAATTCCTTATGAAGCTACCTGCCTATATTAATGATTGTCATAGCAATCATCAAGCAGCAATCAAATATGTGTCTCTTAACAGTGTAAAACCTTGTTAGTGTGGGTTGACACAATGACAAGTTACTTAGTTGTACTTGTGGGTTGGGTCGCGCTCCATATTTGAATAGTTGCTTGGCCCTTTAGAATATATGGCGACATATTACAAATTTAGGAACAGTCATCTAATCCTAATCACGATGTAAATAAGAGAGAACTACATTACATGGTCTATCTTGGTGAATGGCCAGCATAGCACAAACAAGCGATTGTTGTTTTTTACATTTAGATATCTGTCAGACTTCATCTCTATTGGTATAATTTATTGACACAGCCTAGCAACCACAAATGCAACGCGCAACGCGCAAAGCAAATGAACCCATTTCACAATTGTGCATTTAACTGCTCCTGTTCAATTGCTCAGATGCAACCAGCATTGGAGCACTGCATAATGCATATGGATACCAAGTGGGCGTTTGTTAACATCGACAGTACGATAGGGGCATAATCTCTAATCACTTGCACTGGTTGTGATTTAATAGATCATCAAGTAACATGTAATCTTCGGATATATCAAGAGCTTTTCCTAACCATTTGATGTATTTAATATCTTTGGACACTTCGCATTTCAGCGGACCTCTCCAATATGGATATCATGCAATATTATTGAAAATTTTCCTATATGAATTGTTGACCATAATACACACACAACATCGTTCGTGGATGTTTATAAACGCAAGTGATATGTATGATATAATTGAGCTTACATTTAAACATTCACTGACATGCAGGATATATCAGTTACAAGCGTTTGCGTAATTTATCGTGTTAAAGTGACATAAAAATGCTTATGTATACCTAATTCTACAAAGGTATTTGTTGGATTGAATGAATGCTTTCATTGCTTATTTTCTACATCATGTGCTGTTGCTTTGTAATTCTGCTCTGTTCTTATTGGTTTAATATGTATCCAATTGATCTTGTATTATAATCGAATCCCTGCTAATATGATGACATGAGTACATGTTAGGTTGACCAAGGACCCGTTAAATATTTTCGTAGGTTAGGATATTTAAATTTGAAAAACATAATATACCACATAGCAACTAGGAAAAGAAGACATCTGCATGTACATACTGCAATCAACTGATGAACCGGACTTATGGTGGTTATGCTCAAAGTGTAGTATTGGTGCTGTATGCTTGCTTCATATTACCCCGATGACCTGTACCAGATGGTATTTAATGACAGCGTTGGATATGCTGCTGTCTACCCATGCTATCCGGTCGTTGATATATATGACCGTAAATCACATTGGATTATGATCATGTTAAGGGTACGTGTTAATCATATTAGATTCAGTATAAATGGCCAATTGAAATTATTTTGACTGCGCCTGTTTAATTGCGATACGAAGACATATTAAATGCAGTCCCATTTCGGACCGGCTTTTCTACGATGTAAAATGTAAATGCGTTTCTCAAATATGAATTGCTGGCATGAGCTTAATATCTACCACGACGCAAAAGAGAACTATGACAATTGTTGCAATAATGTAGCAGAATATATCGTACTCATTGGAAATGTGACTTCAGTATTAATAAGCTCGGTATTGAAAAAGGCCCATACAGTTGATGTTCTGGCAAATGTCGTTTAATATACGCCACAGCTAGTCATGAAGCAACCTAATCTCATTCAAATAGCTTTCGCAGTTGGTATAGGCTAATCATCAATGTTCCATCATAGGAAGCAACCTCTCGGTCAAAATTCCGCGATCGATCAGCTTTGTCAACTGCAATGGTTAGTTATGCCGACTGCAGGCCAATCACAATGTACATTTTCACAGCCTTACAGTTCACCAAAAATTCCCACTAGCATTTATTACGGCCGTTGCATGTACTTCGCGTTAGATGATATAGTTGACCCGCGTTGATCTGTGATTAACATTTGAATCAATTACTTATAATGTTTCAGAAGAATTTATAACCACTGTAGTGGCTATGTTTTGGTATAACTAATATGCCGGGCTCTTGCTAGATGGAGTTATTTTCTTTGTTATTGTGCAAACGTTCCACGTTTTTGTTTCATTATCGGCGAGTTATCAATCTGCACCACTCAAAGAGGATCACAGCCTTTGACACTTTCCTCTGATAATGCAAAGCAACTCGTATTAATCATTGCAGCCGACGAGTGGTAGCTAAACGCCCACGATCGCTCACTCTTCCTTGATTTACGACTCATGCAAACTTTTTAGCATGGATTATATCAGACAACCACAACTAGATATGCAAATTCATGTAATACAGCGGACATTAGCAACACAAATTCATCAGATTAAAGGTCACAGTCACTCCAAAATCACCAAACAGGGATACGCCTATGAACAAAAAGTGTTAGAATAGTTTACTACACTCTTTGGTCGGACAACAAAATAAACTGTGCACTAAAAATACGTTTTGAGTCATAAATTGCATATATATATATATATATATATATATATATATATATATATATATATATATATATATATATATATATATATATATATATATATATATATATATATATATATATATACAACGTAGACAGTAAATGCGTTCTCTCCTCAAATAAGCGCCGTAATCAAAATGGCTCTCCTCAAATAAGCGCCGTAATCAAGGCACCGACACATTAATATGTCGACGTGTAATACCAAACAAGAATAATTCCCTTTGGATGTAAATGTCAGTATGTTGGTTCTCTTCTTCCCCAGCACCAATGACAAAACTTTTTTTAGTGAGATGGATTGTAACATAAATGTAAAAATTGCCGTATTAACAAGGAACTTATATTTGGTTATTCCTCAAGCGTCTCCCATATAAATATTTTATAGCGACTAAAATATATGACACGGATATGTAATGCGCAAGTAAACAGAACACCTTTGGCCTTCGTCGTGGGCTAATGAGCTTTTCGTCTACATATATAGTAAACCCTTCGTTATAGTTGAGCCAAAGTCAGTCTGCAAATATATGATAAGTAAAACCGTTTATAACAATACGTTCCATAAGACAGTTTTCTATCCAAATTTGAATTTGCAAACTTGGGATGTATTTTAATTTCAATAGTTTGCGACGAGCTGTGCTTGAAATTACGGCAATCGGGGTAGGCCACGATTCACACATTCATTGTCAGTCAAATTATGTTCGAGATTCAATTGGTTCGAGGTAGATTCTTAATGACAAAAACGCTCGACACAAGGTACGAGCAGCGGTTACATTGTATTCGTTTATTTTGTGAGAGTGGCGAGATTTGGACCATAATACGATCATCAAGTGCCCGTCTATTCTACAAAGAATAATTTGTTTAACGATGTAAGGGAAATTGTGCAAGGCAATTAATTTTACCAATGATAAGAGCACTGTAATATGATTGGCTTTAAAGCGGATGCCATTGGCTAGTTTTAAAATTAACGGCGAGATTAATAGGTTACACACGCCAGAATGATCTACTTCTGTCCTAATTGTGTTATTGTGAGAAAATATCAATATGACAGGTGTTACAGATCTATAACGTTTGATCGCTTACAGGAGTTCGCTAGCTAAACCATGTTGGCACAAAACGTCTCTTTACTGGGTATGAGAGTCAATAAACAATGTAATGGTGCATTGATAATTATAGGCATATCGCTATTGGCTTTTGTGATATGTAATAAATGCCTTATTAATATTTGATAAATACAATGCTACATTATAATGAAGGCTGTATCTAGTAGTTATTACAATGATGTAACAAATTTGCTATAGAACATCGGATATGATGTAGTATACATTTAACGACATGATCAAGTTAATGTATCAGACATCCATAAGCGCGTTTATTACGGCTTAATTTATCACTCGTCACGTTATTGCTCCCCGTTCGTCAAATAGCCTGCATCGCATGGCAAAATGCGACACTGTATAACCTGTTGATATGCGGTCATTTGCATTAAATGTAGAGGGAATCTAAATCAATTGGTGACTTCCGTAGTATGTCTGTGAGAATATATAATAATCAAACAGAAACCTTTCTTTTATGTTTATTAGAATGGGGCGTGCGATGTTTTGAGCAATGAAGACTTTCATCAGTCTACATTAAGCTTTTCATATCACGAGGCGATGTTATTTTAGAATTTGGTGTCAATCGTCACGATATATTGCCAAATACGCTTCGGTAGTGTGGTGCTAAAATTGCCGCAGTGATAGATTTCAGTGTGCGTCCATGCTCTGTGTCTATTGCGTTCCATCAATCATACTGAGGTAGAAGCTATTCTTGGATCATATTTTTTTTTCTCATCATCATAACATCTACGGTATAACCCCCATGGGACATTTTGAATTTCTATACCGAATATTCTCGGACGAAAATATAACCGCTTAACACTCTATTATGGTTAATTTAAAAACGCTGTTTCATTGGCCATATAAAACCGCTTTGCTTAAAGCATATTTCAGTGTGAACTTATAAATAAACATGATAACAAAAAAAATATTTGATTTATATAAAACCTTTTACAACTAGACTGCAGATATCGAAAATATACTTCTTTGCTAATTCCGTATATATCACTAGTTCAGAGCGTTAAAGTTGACATTAGAGGCCAAATGGACGTGCTCAGTCAACAAGCATACTGCTGTTCTGGTTAAGTTTATGGCACATAATTCAGACCATTCTTCTAAAGTAGCGATATGCATTATATTTTACGCATAAAATTGTAATCACATTTACACTAATTGTGCCACTTCTAATGCCCCCCCCCCCCCTCCACGCCCAACGCCAAAGAAACATGTTATTTGTATTAAAGTCACGTGGCGAAACGTAGTCATTTATTAACTGAATATGATCTTTGGCATATTATGGCTGACATCAGCTAGCCACAACAACAATCGTTTCTTGCTATATATTTTTCCAACGCTATTTGTAATCAATCATGAGCATTGTCATTCATCACCATTATTTCACTGCAGGAAGCAGTCCTAGCAATGTTTGACCCAACGCATGTAATTTCTCGTGAATCGTTTTGAACCTTATATTCGCTTTTAGCGCTACATAACAAAATAACAAAATTTATAGAAGTTATGGAGCCAAGTGCACTAACTGTACACCAGGGTTTTCTTTGGGTAGCGATGACTATGGTGAAATTTTGAAGAATTAAACATACAATGTGCAATACTATACTATATATATCATGCCTATCGTGTCACATAAGCTAGAGAATTTAATATTCATTGCATGTGTAGCTGGAAAAGCAGGGCATCGATATGTGTTTGCTATATTAGTGCCTATTCAGCACATATGACGCAGACCAAGCACACGAATGCTAGCACAGTTATATATGAATCGTGGAGATGAATGCCCATGTTTGATGCCGCTTCTCACTTCCACAAATCATCGGACAGAAGCGTCTGTCAGACAATTCCATGTGACCTTCTGGATTTATATGCGCACAGGCTATGCCATTAAATGTAAATATAGATTCTGCGTATGTGTTTTAGTATGACAGCGATATATAGCAGATCTTTATTTGATATGCGGTCCACATCCTCTGTTAAATATAACGCTTTGTATTTTCTTACTAAGCTTGAGCATATTTCGTGAATGCCATCAAATATCCGTGCCGTATTGAGGTGTCCTTATGTATTGATGATCAGCGGTAACATGCTTGATATTAATGCATATACATGCCATTGCTCTATATTCTTATATCTATCCCATGCGCAAGTCAATTTCGCATGTTCCAGCCAACAGATGTGGGTCTATTGTCCGCCACTCGACGAAGACGAACCATGATCACAATTAATACCTATCCAGCGTAAACGGCCGGGCGCAATTTATGCTCCCTTAGTATTATTTTGAATATTAGTGACAGTTGAAAATAATCTTGTTTGATTATTAAAAGAGCTTTTTGCAACCCTAACCACAAGTATCAAAACATGTAATGAATGTTATTTAAAGTGCCGATTCTGTCTATGTGTCAATTGTACAAGTGCGCGCTTTCTGATCGAAATTCGACTTTAAAGATGAATTCGGCGTATCGAGCCGACAAGCTCATGAATAATTCATCGGCGCCGCGTGACGTCAAGTCCGGGATTGTTTCTGCTGCGAGGCGCAATCTGCCTGCGATTAGCGAGAAATGGCTGCTGGAAATTTGGTTATTTCTTCACTTCAAGGGAGCGACGAAGAGACATGGAATGGCACAGGTCATTCACAAGCTATCGTTACTTCGGCAGAGCAAGTTTTGCCTTACAGATTCGAACCAGAAATGAGCGAATCCGACGTCTGCGATGAGAGAAAAACGACACTGGCGATGTCACTGCTGCGTCTGGATCTCACGCGAGTCATCCTGCCCAGGACATAGGGCTGCTACCGAACAATCCTTGGTAAGCTATGTCTGATTCTGCTTGTGCACCACTTCATCATATATGTGTTGGCATGTAACGAAGTTAATCCATAAATTTCACCAACGAAATATGTAAGCTCTTTTCCTAACAGTAGACTATACTACAGAGCTTTGCAGCAAATAATTCTTCGATATCAGACAGCAGACATGAGATACCACAACGTTTTTATCAAATCAAGTGGTTGCAAGGGTTTATGTTTACAAAGTTGTACCATGTAAATGTAAGTGCTCCTCCACACGAATTGCAAACAAACTAATTTCGGACTGCTGTTAATAAGTAGAGGCCTTATTAAAGGCTGATTACAATATTTTTAAAAGCTGATGTAGATTGATTCTGAGGTAGAATATATGTAGGAGAGCATGTACCAAAGCTGTTTTCTCATAGGATTGTCAGTTAGCCCATAAATGAATGCATATCTGGACTTTAGGAGGTGAAGATTATGGTTTTATATTATCATCCTGGTCAGTGTTACATCAGAGTTTCTATGAATGCAGAGGCTAAAACATATTTGCCATACAATATGTCATCCTTTATTACATACATTAATATTCCCATCATTACATCATGTTACAGGTGTTTTTGTGGCTACTGTCAATCAATGGCAGAGGTGGAAGAATCTGTGTGCTGTGTGGAAATTCCCATTCCCATTGGTGGCATAACCCGGCATCCTGGTTTCAGCCCAATCTGTTTGAACCCTTGGGCCTTGTAAGTGGGATATTTCTCCTACAGACAACAGCACGGGCACATGTCGGATAATGATGTACAAATGTGACAATGTTTTCTATTATTTACACATAAATCTGTACGAAGGCTAGCAGTCATTATTTACGATTTAATTATATTTATTGATACTGGTATGACAAAGAATATTTGAGCATGGTTAAATCAACAATGTCACATGGTTATTTTCAGGCGTTACAGGTATACTGCATACAGGCAGTTTGTTCGCTGGTGCTGGGGACATCTTGGACAAAAGATACGAGTTCCGTTACCATCCTGCGCTGTTACAACAATACGAGATAACTTTCCAGCACCAGACTATCAAGGATTCCTCTACCCTCCACTAACCTAGGACTTGTCTTGATACATGCAGAACCTACTCTTGTGTGCCTCAATGGCTTGTCGTGGATCTGGTCTCATCGCATCTGCATACATTGAAGATGGTTCTTCTGTCTTGGGCAGGGTTGGCTCATAGCAAACCAGCAAGAACTCAGACATACTTTGAAACATAACAGGAATCAAGTCACAGCTTGCACACCAGACTGTTGCTTATAACCTTATACCTCCAAGGTAATGGAATTTGTTGTTGTTTACATTTTATATATCAGTGAAAATATTCACCAAATTTTTGCCTTTGTTGCTACTTTAGTGACAACATGCCCCTGCTTAAACTTGGGGTATCTTAGCTTGAAGACTGGATCCCCAGCTTCTGTTGTCCCCTGTTCTCTGATATCTGTGATACAATGAACCAATTATACGTGACCTACATATATTTGGCATATCAGCACATGTAAACAAATTTAATGACTCGCTAATTTAAAAACAAACACCGCCATGAAGGAGCACTGTAAAAAGCAATATTATATCATAAGAATGATACTTGCCTGGCAACCATACTGTCAACTTAACAAGATAATGGACTATTTATTCAATACCAATACAACAAGAAAGTCATCAAATCTCGTCCGGTGCTTCTCTCTCTTGATAAAGGCAGGTCTGCTTTTCTTGGGCTTGGGTGGGAGGGGTTCACTTGCCTCATTATCCTTTCTTGATTGCTTGACAGCAGAGGCCTTCGCAAAAAGAGTAAGCACAGCAGCTTCCTTCATAACCCGCTTACATCGTGGTATCCAACCAAGCTCTTCTCTGAGTTTCGGTGCCTCCTCAAAACATTCCTCGGGGAAATGATCGAGCACACAAACGAATACTTGCCCGGGCCCGGCCATTTGTCTCGTGATCTTAGTACCTGACCAATCCATTGTTTTTTAAATCGTCCTTACCAGGAAACCTGAAAAAGCTCACGCCGTCCCGACTAGTACGCGAGCAGCCCCTAACACAACAACCATTAAGCATCGCGTTCCGGCGGTCACAAGATGGCTAAAAACGATCCAAAATCCCAAAAACGAGCGACGAACTCCGACAATGTAAACAACGGGGAACTCCGTGCGTCTCTGAGATTAGTATCTGCAACACAAAATGGCAATAATAACCGGATATTTTCTGTAACAAACCCAATTAGTTCAAGCAAGTCATTATATGAAAAACCATAAATACTATGGCACATGATAATGCAATCGTTTGTGCGTGAGTAGTTAATGCAATAATATATCTACTAACTACAATATTAGGCATTGTTGGAGTTTTACAGATGTAAAGCATAAACGCATATGACATACCACGAAACATCTCATCGACTCTTGAATTAACTTAATAAATAATCTTGCTTCTTATATTCTTCAGGACATAATTTTACTTATTTTACTTTTTTTGCTTTAAATATAACAAATCCACAGAATATATGATCGTCCATCATGTGTTTGCTCATCCATAGAAAACACATACACCATGATGAATCATTCAAATGTAATGCGACCGACGCTCGAAATCATTGCTTACTGCTTTTACATAAACCCCAATAAAACCAGGACCATCGTGAGACTGTTCTCTTGCGGTCTTGCTTTTGGTCATGCGATGTTTTTGGACCGCATTGATATTTGATCTGGAAAATTATAAAGTCAATCATTGTTGCAGCAGTCAACACGTTTAGTACTTTTCATTTATTTTATGGTTTGTAAGCGTTTGATCTTGCTGTGAATGGTTGCATGATCATGATCTCGACACTCAATGCGCCATATCATATAAAAACTGGTCGAGCTACCTTTGTGAAAACAGTGAAAAAGAGGTATGTGACTAACGCAGACATATTCAGGGTTAGTAGACAGTTTTTCTACGTTTACCACGTACATTCGGGGTTAAGGCCGGTACTCTTCATCATCATACTAGCTTTGCTTATAAGCAATATTCCAATTATCCCGCTAATGCCAACGTATGATGCGCATAATAGACTGCAGGCATTGTTTTACAAATACATGTGCGCAGGTAGCTCTAGTGATTTTAGATATGTACCTCTTTTTACATCTCTCGAAAAAAACCCGGCTGATGCTGTAGTTCAACACGGTATGACAAATTAGGCGGTAACAGTCATGTACGCACTTCTAGAAAAAAGATACATTACATATATTATCTATCATCAAAACGTACATTTAAACTTTAAAGGAATAGTGCTTCAAATCTTTGCATCATGTTGATTTGTCATTTGGTGTGTTAAGCTCACTCACTCGGGCATCAAAACAATTAACGTGGCCAAAACCTTTCGAATATAGGTAACTATTGTAGTTCGGTGCATTTAAGAACATTCGCATACACTTTGGCATATGCTGCTTGTTGTTACAAATATTTCAAGGACATAGTTTACGACATACCTCTCAGGGGGGCTGAAGTAATATATATTTCTGCTGATAAGCACTTGGTCCTTCCCTTGATGTTCACTAAGAGGTTCGGGTTATTGTACTTCACATCAATCAATCTCTATTTTATTAGCCCCGTAGTTAAACTGTTGTAATGTCCACGAAATAACCACTATCATCGACATGCCACTAATAGGCAGGAACGAACAGGGCTTCTTTTATGGTAGTCGTTAACTTGAAACAAGACACCCATTTTCGGGTGTGCAAAAGTGATGAATAGTGTGCAGCAATATTAGAGGAAATGTTGTCGACTGTCCAAGCATGCTAGATATTAGCGGACACATATTGTGATTGCACGCATCCTAAAGCCGCTTGGTTCCATTATATTAAAACTATAGCATTTATTTTAGGCATATTGCAGGGCATTAGGACAATATGCTCATGGTGTCACGTAATGGCATGTAGTAGTCAATGTTAGCGCCAATCATGTACCCTTGTTTACAGATTAGGATCTTTCTTTATGTACTTGAAATACGACGTCATAGGTACACCGAACGGCCGTGCATCAGCTGACACAAACGTCGCACAATTGCGCATGATGATTTATTTGTACATGTAGGGTGAACGTCTAAGTGCTTGCTTAGAAGGGCTGCATTAACATAATTCGCAAACGGACAAGCGTTTCATAAATATTGGCTTAAAGATTGGTCGCGCTGTGCAGTTTACCGTGGAGTATGAATGTAGACAATATCAGAGAAGAAATAGGACGAATAGCTGAAGTGAAGGTAACAGATTAAGTCAACGAGGGTACGAGGGAGCCGTCGACAATCGGGAAACGCTCTAATTATGTAGCTGTTTATCTATGAGCGAGATGATTCGACAATCCTGCAATGTTGGAAAGCGCAACCTATTTTCTCAGCGCTCATATAACGGCGTCAAAGAACTATTAGAAAAAAATCCAATCATTGTTCCTCAAATAGCGTATGTGCTAGGCTATCCTTATTGTGTTTGCAATTTCCGAGCTAATCACTTACTCGTCATATGTTGATGTGCTTCTTAATTCTTGATTAATGCAATTCTGATATTGGCTGAAAGATTGGTCGCGCTGTGCAGGGCTTTTTAATGGCTGTCGCTAAATTGAAACAAGGCACCCCCTTCTGGGTGTGCAAAAGTGATGAATAGTGTTCAGTTCAGCAATATGATAGGAAATCTTGTCCGTTGTCTATGCGTGTCGATTGTCTTAACATATATATATATATATATATATATATATATATATATATATATATATATATATATATATATATATATATATATATATATATATATATATAGGATATATATCTATATAGAGAGAGAGAGAGAGAGAGCGAGAGAGAGCGAGAGAGAGAGAGAGAGAGAGAGAGAGAGAGAGAGAGAGAGAGAGAGGAGAGAGAGAGAGAGAGAGGAAGAGAGAGAGAGAGAGAGAGAGAGAGAGAGAGAGAGAGAGAGAGAAAAAAGGGGGAGCAGTGAATAGCTCACTCTTCATTAACTGAATCCTAAATATAGTTTTTTGTTACCATTTAGCATCGCACTAAGAGAATAATCGTAGTATACAGTTAGAGCATGGACATTCATCATGGTTTCATCGTCATTTCATTTGCATAGCAGTCGTACTATTAATTATCAATATGCTGTGTAAGGCAAAGGCTTTTACATGCTATCTGAATATATAAGATCGTGAAAACGTACCCAGGATATCATTTCGATGGAACAATTCAATCGAGCCATTTTGACATTTGATATCGCTATTGGAAGCCCAACGTGCTAAACTGTCTTTTCATGATAACGAAAAGTGCCCACTGTCCGTAAGTTCAATCATCGAAGTCACTTGTAACAACTGTCCGATATCGAGTTGCGTGTTTTCAGGTGTATTGCAATGCGCCGGCAGACGGTGCGCCTTTGATAGGAGGCGGAGCTAACATAAGGTATAATCGTTCGCACAGGGAACTAATCAATAAACACTCAATGCAATGATAAATGCGCATTTCTTATGATAGTATTTTATCACATTTACTTATATTGATCTACCTTTCACGGCGTTTATTATGTAAATATATTGCAGCTATGGTAAAATCGATACACAATGATGTTAACTCTTTATTCGGGTATCAGGTGTACTGATGCTAGCCACGCAAACGAGCCAGTTTCGTTAACCAGTAAAGGTTGGTACAATGGAGGAATTTATATTGCTGGCCTACTATAACAATACATTTATCTTTCATCTGGCAGAGAAAAAAGCGGTTGCAAAATTGCTACCCATGTTTGGTGTCGAAAATGTCGATTGACCGATCATAGATAAGAGGCACAAGTGTGCTATTTCTAACTAATGGTGAGACGATTGCAACGCGCTATCACACCGAGCTTTGCTCGTAATGGATGATTGGTTAACCAGTGATTATTTACCTTACCTACTCAACAAGCCTTGCGATTAATCATTTCGATTAATCAGTTGTGACATTGTTAAGATTTACTTTTGACACAATTATTTCCTCAGTGTCATTGATTAGCCGCAATCGTGCATTAAAGCGAGAACCTTCATTACAGTCGGATAAAGCTTGATAGAAAATGGAACCAATTCATACGCGTGTCATTTGTGGACATTGGTCAAGCAAGGTGCGACCGCCAATAAGGTTATTTGTCTCATAACAACCCTAATGACATGTCGCAGACACGGGCGGTGAGTAATTAAATAAGCGTGGTGTGGCGCACCTAATGCGCATCATGCACTGACCATCAAAGTCCAGTCGTGCCACATATCTGATGATTTAAAAGAACCTATTTCATTTATAACTGGGCTGTCAATTTGATGACATAAAATAATGTGCTTTATTTACTATCATCCTGATATTAATAACAACAATCCGCCTGGTCGAAACTGGTGTTACAAACTAATTATATATGTGTCGAATAGATGGATGGGCTGGACCTTGTGCCTCTGTATTGTCAGGGTGCAAAGATAGTACTCTGCAGTTAAACTAATTTAGTCTGCCCGACGCTCTCCAACTGAAACATTTATGGGGATCAGCATTAACTATCGAATGCATTTGCAAGATAAATGCGTCAAACGTTCGTTTCCTGATGCTGCATAGATTGGTTTTATTTTATTTTTCTGTATTCAATTAATTGTGAACCTGAGGTGTGTCTCTATTGCACTTAGAGTGGATGGGTTAGGAATACATAGCTGCTAATGGTAGCGATTCCAGCTGCGTAAAAAATCACATCTTCTCTGCGCCTGAATGATAAGTGGACATAACTGTTACGTTGGGCCTGTGCCGAGTGCCATACGGTTGATAATAACGCCATTATACTATAGCGTGTGTGGCGAATATCTGCATTTTGCGAGGTTTGATTAAATAGTTGCTGGAATATTCGGTGTTCGAAAGATATATTATTAAAAAACTAATCCGGAGTCCAATCAGATTATCATCAACATGATAAAATAGTGAGACTTTCACCAAGGCTTTGGCAGCATAGCGTGCATGTATAAATATATACGGCCATGCCAATCTATATGAAATACACTTGCGCGCGTACGCATGGAAATGTCAATTTGAGTACAACTTGTTTATATATGTTGGAATCGATATCCAAAAGTGTATCACTAATTCACTATTTCAAATTGTGGCCTACAAAATATTGAGGGCCACTTATTGCATGCAAAGCGTTGGACGTTGATTTATGATTATAATATGAAGTTTGGTAAATAAAGGTATTTAAGAAGAACAAGCGATGGTTGCATCAAGTAAGCAACATGCATTGGTCAGGACATTCCAATATATAAAACTATGTCTGCTCACTGAGCCAATTGCACGATATTGCCATACATATGCTTTGGACTACTGCATGATGGCACCGTGGAAATGATTATTGCGGCCATGTCATATTTACCATTGATTATTCCAATTTAGCTCATTTCTAATGTATACGTTCTTCTAAAGTATTGTTGTGCACACGACAGGATAAAATAAGAAACACGTGGTTTATGCTTTAATGTGCTTTGCCAGCAGTCATTTGTGCAATTCAGCTATTTTCCCGGTTAATAAATTACGCAAAAGCTCTTTATGCATACTGCAGTGTGCAACGGGAAGATGAAATACGAAACCCGGGATTCCCAATGGTTTACATTAAGTGCATCACACTGAGTCTATTAGTTGTGGCCACAGATCATACTTGGATGCATCGACAGGGTATTGTACGCTGAGATGAGCAATATGTCGTACACAAAAAGTAAATCATGTTGATCCCTTCGATGGCTCTTCGTATTTGACCATCATTACCTTTCTATTGACTCTGGAAATTATACATATGGCAAACTAGATTTGTTTGTATATATGTATGCATGCATGTGTGTATGTATGTATGTATGTATGTATGTATGTATGTATGTATGTATGTATGTATGTATGTATGTATGTATGTATGTATGTATGTATGTATGTATGTATGTATGTATGTATGTATGTATGTATGTATGTATGTATGTATGTATGTATGTATGTATGTATGTATGTATGTATGTATGTATGTATGTATGTATGTATGTACGCATGCATGCATGCATGCATGCATGTATGTATGTATGTATGTATGTATGTATGTATGTATGTATGTATGTATGTATGTATGTATGTATGTATGTATGTATGTATGCATGCATGCATGCATGCATGCATGCTTGTATGTGTGTGTGTGTGTGTGTGTGTGTGTGTGTGTGTGTGTATGTATGTATGTATGTATGTATGTATGTATGTATGTATGTATGTATGTATGTATGTATGTATGTATGTATGTATGTATGTATGTATGTATGTATGTATGTATGTATGTATTGTATGTATGTATGTATGTATGTATGTATGTATGTATGTATGTATGTATGTATGTATGTATGTATGTATGTATGTATGTATGTATGTATGTATGTATGTATGTATGTATGTATGTATGCATGTAGGTTAGCATGTACATTGCACATTAAATTTCTGTAGATCATTTGTCAATGCACGGTTGGGCCAAACGGTCGTTCTGTACGGGCCACTTATCACCACACGGTCTCGGGTGCCCTTCTGTATTCGTCATTTTAAATAACAAATGGAATCACGGTGAACGCATAATTCTATTGCAGTGAAATCAGTATACTTACTGTGCCATTTCCAACCATCCTTGCGCAAATGTCAAGGTCTATGTGCATATACATTTATCTCCTGCATCACACGAAGGTAGCCTCTTAGAGCGAATCAGTTTCTGCAACAATCAAAGCGAAAAAGTTGCATAATCTTGCGATGCTCACTAGCTATAAACATTATGAAAATCTGTGCAACAATCATCTGGAAATTACAAGCTTCTGTCCAATCTAGTTTTACCGTTTTTCAATCGCCGAGGCATAACATTTTATAATCATTGCGGCAGCAATCTCAGTCACATATCGGCTATCTCAGGCACATTCTTTTACGTCTTAATATTACTCCATTAATTTGGGCCCAGTTGGGTTTTTATAAATATAGTTTCTGCTGCTTTGAATAAACGAGAATATTTGTAAAACATGTTGGCAGGTGGTGAAATTGAATGAATTTTGTTCCGCAATTAGCAGCACAAACGCAAAAGACGATCATTTTTAGCTTAATGAATATTGTCTGTTGTCAATTATTTCCATAATATTTACATGGAACAACTAAAGTATACATAGTCATATACTCCTAGTACCTGGCACAATCAACGACCAATGGCTGTTCTGATTGACGTAGTGATGATAATAAGTCGTGTGATTATATACGGATTGACCAGGCATTAAAAATCCCATGATATGTATTAAAATGTGAAGAAGTCTAATGCCAACTAAACTTGGACACATTTGCATTTAGTTATACAGCATAGACTTTATATTCGCGAACAACCATCACCGTGTCTGCGGCATATGAATCTATCTGTATGGACGCATAAACTAGGAACGGCGTATGTATAATGTCGTAAATTTCTACGTTCCAAAAGATTGACTGACGCAATAAATTGAAAGAAAGCAGCAGTATAATCAATCTTGTTGCATGATACCCAGAACTGTCACAATCCTCCTATTTGTTTCATTGTCTGCTGAAATTAAATCACGCATTATTGGCATGCTTCTCCGATGCAAACAAAAGACACGGAATCCACAAATTGGCTCTTGCTCGTACCTGGCTATGCATTTATATTGAACGATAACTTTGAGAATATGTAACACATGACTCAAGAAGCAGAGTTTGAGTTTGATTGCACTGCAAGCTCGCTTGCAGCCACAATAAATCATATAGTTCTTCGAACCTTTCAAGGTAACATCATTCCATGTGTTAGGTATAAGCACAACTGCTACATGAAGGTTAGTCATTGGCACAGCAGAAATTTCAAGGACAGCCAATCGCTTATTATTGTTGCTACGATCTCATCTTTTCTTTATATTCTCGACCGAGACAGTATTTTAAAATGATTTGCACTGTGATATACGGACAATTTAACTCATTCAAACAAACATTTGTAATAAAGATATTCTATTCATCGCTAACGTCGACCTCATTTTCTTTCCAACTTGTCGAATGTGAATGTCAACGAAATTGCTTGGTTGTTATATGATGCGAGGTATAAATTGTAAGCTCTACTCTTATTATATCGTGATGGCAGTATTCATAATGCTCACGTTTGAGCTCAACTCTCGCCTTATGTTTTTTGTCCGCCATTTGTCGGACTGGTCAATTTACTCCTCAATTTTCTCTTTGCATGGACACATAGCGAGACATTATTGCATTTATGGTCTCATTACTATTTGACAAAATGATGGTGCTTTATTGTGATAAGTAAGGATTTTGGTCGTAACCAAACATCTGGATAAACTTTAAACGGCAATAGTGTTGGGCATCATTGGAGAAGTTTCGTTAAACTTTTCATTAATGTAGCGATCATGAGGTTTGTTCAGCATTTAAAGCATGCATGACAAACCGAGGTGACCTGAAGCTAAAATATTCATCCTATGATTAAACATGTTCTTGTGGTAACATGCACATACATTTACTGTAGCTTATTGATATATTTCTTTGGATCAATAAATATGTCAAATGGAGAATGTTCTTAATAGGGGTTTAATATCAAGAAACAATACGTGCTCCACAATAATTACGGGTGCTTTAGAGGCCACGGTTGTACTTTTGTAGTATATTGATTATATTTTTGATAAAATAACCCGTGTGTTTACAGCCTTAAACCGAAAATATCAAAACTCTTTATGTCGGATGAAAAGAAATACAATAACATCTATGCAGGAGTGGTCTTTAAAATTTCTGTTAATCCTGTGAAGGTGTCAATCACTTCTGCTTCCGGTTGAATGGTTGGTCAAGCACTGTGCTGAAGCAGAAGAATGGCAATACATATGTAAACAGAGTACAGTATTGTATGCAGCAAGTCACAGGTGAAACGTTTGAATTAAATTACTCCAAGTGCAATGAAGTACTTTCAACTGTCAATCTGACTATATTGTTGATAAAAATAACCCATGTGTTCACACGTGTGATTTGTTTTTTCAATTCCGTTTTTTCACTTTACACAAGCCGCCGACGACTGAATATTTTGTGAAGTAACTTTGCCATTACATAAAATATACATTTGGGCAGTGTCAAACTGGTTTATAGTCTGTGTGGTTGACAATAGCGGCTCATAAGGGAAATGTAGGTATTTACGCATGTTAATATTTCATGTTACTCGTTTGTCCGACAATAAAGTTCACTTGATAATATATGCTCATGAACACGCGGATTTTATGAACTAATGGAGATTGGCATATATCATTGACTTCACAGCCCTATCATCAGCAGTTGTTTGAGTTCAACAAGTAAAGTTTTTTGAAGATGCTTGGAAATAGAAAGGGTGCGATGAGTGATAGGTCAGTAGGTCGGAAAAACAAAAAACTTGTCACTCATCATTTATTTATTTGTCCAACCGATTCGGTTTTGAATCCGTCCAGCAAATTGAGCGGCTTCCTAGATTTCTGCTGCTGCAGTATCGTAAGGGTTGCGGGAAACAAATAACACGACGCTAGGTTCAGGTCCGCAGACATATATATTAATTGGTACGCAACGTGGATGCTATTTGCTCTAAGTTGTAGGCTAGTAGGTATTTTACGACTGCCCAGTGAGCCAAGGATCCTTGTTAATAACTGTTCGTCCAGTAAGTCAATCATGACGTATGATGATTTCGGCACAGCAGCTACAATCTTTCACTAACTGCGCAAAACTAATGTATGTGTTCGAAATACTCGTCTTCACAGCAACAGAAGCTCACGATTTAATACCGTCTCATAAAAACGTTGAAGAAAGATATGACAACAACAAGTTTACCTGTTATCCGCGGAAACACATCATGTTTTTGTAAATTCCAGCAATTTTCATTTTCTAACCGCTATATTGTTAACAATAGTCATCAAGTAGTTATGTTATGCTAAAGTGCCATGTCTTACAAGTACAACTTCTTGTTCAGCGTTGTGAAAAACGCGCAATTTTCAGTGAGCTAATGGTTTGTTTGTTGACGTGTTAATTGATATTGTGCATTGGCGATATGTTCTTGTTTAAATCACTTACGGAAATATCATAGATAGTGGAAAGATGCGATATATTTAAAGAACCGTTGATCTGGAATTTATTAAGGACATTGCATACATTAAGCTACCCATTGTATGTTTTAAGTGCTTGTCTAGCAGTCATGTGCATAAAAATTGTACGTTGCGTTTGTGTTCGACAACAATCTGCTATGTAATATTGCGAAACAGCCCCATTTACACATTACCACCTAATTGTGAACATAAATCAGTCAATGCGTTATACATTTCATAGCTTTCTAGAGGCGATGGTCAATGGGGGTCATTTTAAAATTAACACAAATAATGGTCAGGATTGCAGAGTTTGCTTCTATAAAAGCCATGTATTTTTCCTCAAAATTACTTTCTGGTATTACAACATGCTAAAGTATAATTACCTAAATAGCTAAATATCTTTTGCATGCAATTTCAATTATACATGACCAATTTTCGCAGCTGTACTTGACATGACATACTTGAAAAATTAAAGTGTAGATCTATACACCACCCATAATGCACTCACAAGAACTATTAATTACTTACGCTCGCAAATTACTGATTCATGTGTAATCGATCGGCGAAATATTGAACCTGCCTCGCACGGTGTTGTATGATATCGCCTGCTAAAGAAAAAGCTTTATGAAGATATATCGACACAAAAGCATTAATTGCAATAATTGTATGCATGATGCTTATTAATGAATTGCCATTTAGCCATGGTCATATCACTAGGTGTACCATGCTCAATCAAATCAGCCTTTAATGTAATGACGCATTCTTTTAGCAATACTATATGCATTTAAATAAGCGGTCACGCTAGAATGATTTATATCCTTTAATCACCACTACAAATGCGCAACAATGACTGAGCCACAACCAAATGACATGTCTTAATTAGCCCCGCTGCATTCTACTACACGAACATATTGAGACTGTATTGTGTTCAATTATCAAACATTGGTTTAAAAGTGTAAAAGCATGTGCCTGTCCGTTACATGATTAACTGATTTAACTTCCCTCAAAGTCCAATAAACCAATTCATTTATAATCAATTTGTTTTGTCCAAACAATCTTATATTCGCCAAGTGTTAAACGTACCCTATCAATTAATGTTTTAAGATGGTTTTTCTTGTGTCTTCGAAGGCAACGAGCCGAATAATACCATATAACACATTCACGATGAGGCTTCTCTTAATGATACTGGCAAGTACATAATTACCTGAAAATAGTGTTGCTTACAAGTAGAAGACCTGTATAAGCACCGTTTGGATGATTTATTTATATATGATAAAACTTTCGAATGGTTCTTGCGTACGCGTCTCTTTTTACCTGGTTAAACGAATTCTTCTTGGGTAAGTTACAGATTCCGCATGTTCAATAAAAATCATACAGTAGTAGTGGAAACTAAACCGCTTAAATATGGTTTGATAATCTACAATGGTGCCTGGTCATAAAAAAAAAAATTTCAAATGAAGGTTTTAACCCTCAGGTTGGGTTTGTGCGGCTGATCGATATATTGCCTGCCAAAGATAGTAAATAAATAAGTGTATGTCGTTGGCGTTAATTTTCTATGCTGGTTTAACTCAGTTACATATTGTGTAAAATATCGATGTAGTCTCGTTCTCGGCTTGCAACCTTGGAATGAAGCATTTGTTGTTGGGAACATCAACCGTATGTTCATACAAAACGATAAGAGCAAGTAACACCTTCGATTGATATTTTTGTCATTTGGCACTTACAGCCAATGCTTGAATAACATAGCAATATAGATGTTCTTCCGAAGATAAGTCAGCATAAACCTCAATTTAATTATGATCAATGTACCAGCTTTATATAGTAGATGGATACGAAACGTTATGAGTATAATTTGCTTTATAAGCTCATGATAGGTTTAGACGCCAATCCCCAAAACATAAATCCAATCGAAAAGCGCAATAAAAATAGAAGGAGGATTTACTGAAATATAATACCGTTATCATGATGCCAACAGGTGATCTGTTAACGCCAGACTCATTGATATTTGTCTTTTATTGTGACCATCAAACAGATAACGCTCAAAAAAAATTTGTAGTTTACTGAACGGTCTGTTTTTCGGTATTAAAACAATTACAGTAATTTAATATTCACGTTGCCACTGCCGTATTGCGGTGTGTATATTTCTCCGCGATATTTTCGACCTCGCACTTGTACGTATTTTTGTGAGTTATAACTACAAACCACAATGTGATTATAAGTAGCTCATCAATGAATCAGATCTAACATAACCTGTTATGGCCGATGTCGCAGTTGGTACCATGTTTGTAAGACCTTTAATTATTTGCTCATAAATGCCCAAAACTCATCGAATTCTATGTCGGGTATCCAAAGTGATATATTAAGCAGTCTTGTTGAGATATATACTAACGAATGCAGCAATTATAGCTATGCAATTTGATAAAAATGATAATGCGCGTGAAATGTTAATCACAATAGCCGTCACTCAAAAATGTATTCCCAAAGGGCAACCAAACAAACGAACTGTCATACACCGTTTCTAAGAGGCAGGGTTCATTCATGCGATTGACAGCAAGCTAATGTGCTATTCATTCCTACCAACTGCAATAAAAATTAATCATCATGCCATTTCCGCTCTCAATATAAGCTTGTATACAAAATTGCACAATTTCAATGAAAGATTTACTTGTTTTGCTTTACAGATGGTATTGGCTCCATTTATCGTGGAACTGAGATTCATGACGATTCATGACCGTTACCTCAGGTTGCTGCAGCTTTGTGTTAACGGATGCATATTCGATCAATGCAACCTATTAGAATTGTGATTCAGTTTGTTCTCTTTTGCAGTATATATATTTGGACCGGATGTGTTTGTAGAATTGGATATTGCAAGTTCTCTTGCAGAAAACATAAGTCAATGTGTGTAGAGTTGCCATCCCATTAACATGAAAATCAAGGCTTGGTTATATTCACTTATATGAATAGGCAATAAGTACAATGGGACAACTTGGGGATGGAGCAGGGGGGTATAAGCAAAATATATATTGTCGTCGATTTGACATGCATTTCACAGACGAAACCCGCAATGGTATGGAGTGGGATTGTGTATTATACAATCCCATTCCATATCAAATTTTATTGGGTACCCTGATCAATTTGACAATTCAGTATACTCTCATTTGTACAGACATATTTACGTAGCCAAGCGGAATGGCACAAAACTAATAGCAGTTAGCAGAAGGCTTTGATGAAGTACTGATTTCTTGTATCGTTGACCCCTTTTGTCTTGGTTGGAAAATTCAATCCATAGCAAGAATAGGGCACCTTTATGCCAACAATGATAGAAGCTCTGTTTTACTACTACCGACGGGTAATGTTAAATGGCGCCACTTATATGATCGTTATAGCATTGTACAATGCAGCTGCGTGCAGCAGTTCGCACATTTGAAGCCGGTCAAGTATCCGTTTCGGGGCTTCCGCAAAGTCACAATGAATTAAGAAAAGGGAATAGCTAGGTGAAAGCTGCTTCATGCGTTTGTGAGCGGGCTGTACTGTGATCGTTAGAGACAACTACTAAACACATTTGATAAATGTGCAAGTGCCTAACGACAAGTGCATTAAAACGATGTTTAAAGGTCAGACAGACAATTCCTTAGAAAACTGTCATTATAATAATTGGCATAGAAATTATCAAGCAGTAATCAAAAGTGCTTGTAAAAACACCATTAACTATTAGTGTGGGTTGATACAATGACAGGTACATCATCATTTTTTTATTTCCGTTCCTTGGAGTGCGCTCCAAAGTTTACATGGCCCTTTAGAATAAAATGGCGGCATATTGTAAATATAGAAACAGCCATCTAAACCTAATCATGATGTCAATAAAAGAGAACTGCATGAAAGGCCTTTCTTGGTGAATGACCAGCATAGCACAAATAAGCCGATGATTGTTTTTACATTGAAAAAACTTTTCAGACAACATCTCTATTGGTATACTTTATTGACACGGCCTAGCAACCTCAAATGCGCAAACTAAAAGCACAAATGCCCATTTAGCAATCGTATATTTTGCTCCGTTGCTCCCGTTTCATCGCTTGCTCTCAGATGAACCCACATCGGATGAATATGGCGAGCTGCTATGTGGATACCAAGTGGTATGTTTGTTAACATCGACAATCATTTAGGGGCATATGCTCTAAGTACTAGAACTGGTTGTGAGTTAATAGAGGCGTCATCACGAAATATGCAGTCTAAAGAATATAAGAGAAGCTACTCTTAACCATCATGCTTGTCACATTGATGTACATATCTCTGCACACTTCGCGATAAGTGTTATGTGCCTAAGTTACGACCATGCCATTTGCATTTATATTTACCTCACTTGGTATAACATTGCAGAGGAGAACTACGGTGCTGTTTCGCAGATAACATTCTTCTTACATGCATGATACGTTTAAATAATTGCTGTGCAAATGTCATGTAATTTAATGTTATTGACGTTGGTAACATCACATCTGAAATTGTCGTCTTATAAGCTAACGACAAAAGAACCTTATCTGTTTGTGTTGGTGTGTTTGGTGTCGAACAATTCAGCGCTTAGTAATTACCAACATAATCGGTCAAAAGAAATAATCTTCAAACGATTTTTACTCTTTCGCAAAAATGAAATATTATTACGATTTATAATAAACCAATTGCGGGTGCCATGATATACGGAAAATGTTATAGTTTTCAAGGGAAGAGAAAATATCGATCAGAAATATTCAGTGATAATCGGGTACATGCATTCTGTATGGTCAAGATAGAGCGACAGTGTTCGTGCTTATTAGTACAAACACCAATCTGGTCAGTGCTCCATTAACCTATAAACCGTTTGAGTCTGTCGTAAACTGCATGATGGGTGTCGTTTGATAGATGCTGCTGATACAAAATGCTGCCCAATATAGTACAAATATGCGTACATTGTTTTGATATACTGCCGAAAAAGTCTCAATGATAAGGTCAAAAATGCCTATTATTGTTTTCATCTGTCTTCGATCAGAATCTTTACACTTAAACGGATGAGTGTGATGTGACGTTGCTTTCAGTGATATTTTGGAATTCTTGGGTTTTATACGACAGTGCTTTTGCCAAGTTTGGTAACGACGGGACTTTTGGAGCGAATATTGTGATTAACACTTGATGGTAACGAAGCACGCTTGTCGCAGTGGGAGCGACAAATCAACGAGGTAAGGTCAATGCCTATACACAGACATCGTCACCATTTCATACAAGATAGTGATTATATAAATCCACCCATACTTGTGTAATAGCCATTATTATTAAACTCAACTTCATGTAATAAGCTATCTGTGGGAATGATCATTCCGATAAAAGCATTACCTTCACTGCGCCACCCATGGTTTAACAATTTCTAGATCTAGTCAGTGATGCGCCAAATAGCTGAAATAACATACAATCGTTTATTCCGGATTGTATTCCACCGCAAATGAGTTATGTTAACAAGAGTCACCTTTTGCCGTCGTGTCGTTAGGTTAATTAGATGAATAATGTTTAAAATTAAAGCCTTATCGAAATCTTTGCAAACGGAACATTGGAATGCATCAATTTCCACACCTATTGGGATGAATTACATTCTCAGCCTCTGATCTACATCGATATGAACCTGCCAAATAAATATATTGTAACTTAATGCCTGAAATCGATGTAAGTATCATTTATGACAAACAATGTACCATTATAGAACTAATAATATTTTCGGGGGCACAAATAAGAGGCCACTTTGTGTGTGTTTTAACTCGTGGATGTGCACGTCACAAACGCAGCATAAACAAATCAAACGCTAGCTCACCTATTACTATATTAGCAACTGAAAAGCTCAAATCTATGATTGTGGTTAGGATGCAGCTGTTGCATTTAAGAACTTTAAGCAAAACAGGTATGGTATATATATTAATGGTTATATTGTTGAACTGGTCAATTTAGGTGAGTCTATAATTTTATCTATTGTGCGCTCGGCTATCGACAAAAACGCATCATCTTCACTCAACAGGCCCGATGTCACGCAAATAGAACTTAGGCAATCGCCATAACAGCCCATGATTAGGGATATCTTAGTATAATTATCAATTGTGTCACACCTATATATGTGGGCGCCGGGAAGTCTTTCGAAGCATAATCATGATGAAGTGAGGGTTTTGCCACAATGTGTCCCTCTCTAACATTGAATACACTACTTGCACACATACTTCTCCGCAAAGAAATGATAACTGTACATTACTTTCAAGGATTTGCTTTGAGCCGGATTTGTCAATAGACACAAACGATTTTGTGGCAAATTGTGAGATACAAGACAGACTCAATCCGCCAGCGCCGTATTTTAATGAGCTCCCCGATGTTGCCATTTGGGGTTAAGGCCAGTGTACTGTATCATAATAAAACCGGTGCCAAACTTATTAAGGTAACGTATTTGCTGATAACAATGCGACTCCGTCGAGGCACTGACCTTGTGCTCAAAAAGATGAAAGAGAGATCGTGTACACTCAAATGGATGCCGAATTCTATCTGATTCGTTTTCTCAATTTTTGCCTCTTGTGAGAGTCGATTACATCTGAATTTATACAATACGATGTGCGTGTTATATAGCTGTTCTTGGGAACAGTATGACCGACACATTATATAGCATGGTGTACAAGGAATAGCAAGATGTGGTCGTATGGTTATATGAATCATGTATGATGCAGGCTGCTCACAGAGTCACGGTCACTAAAGAGAAAATATCGTCGGCTGCGCTGATGATACACAGGTTACAATTATAACACTACGCCGGACCATATATCGCATTGTTGTACTTGATTGGTTACTCAATCGCTGGCAAACCCTTCGCTCCAATATGTACCCCGTTAGTCGATTGTTCTTTGGGACCTATGAAATAGTATATTGGTCAGCTGATTGGTTTCAGATGGATCATCATAAAGATGCCAATATTATGTTGTTGTCTTGGCAATAACCTCTGTAATCGACGTGTTTACTACCGACTCAAGCAGTCTTGGTCTCTAACGAGACCTCTTCCAATTGCTAGGAAGTCGCGGTGAATAAAATGTGCTTGAGTAAGTGCTCTGGCACTTGAATAATATAAAGACAAGATAGCTAAGAGGTATTGATAGCTGGTAATTCTGAAATCAGCTCTGATCACTTTAAGAATGCCTGTCAAGAATTTTTTTGTTCATATCTCACTGTTGTTTAATGCGATGCTTTCGCATACATATGCTCCACCGGGTATGTTGCATTCACCGCTGATACCTATACCAAAGAATAGAAAAAAATCGTTGAAAATAGTGATAATTACAGGTCCATAGCAATCAGTAGTATTTTGGGAAAAATCACCTGATAATGTTATTTTAACATCCCAGAGTGACGCACTGAAAACAAGCGATCTGCAATTCGTTTCAAACAGTCACACTCTACCACTCAATGCACGATTGTATTGCAAGAGATTGTTGATCACTTTGTAACTCAGGGGTCATCTTGTTTTGTTATTCTATTGGACGCATCTAAAGCATTTGATTGTGTGAACTATGTTTCAAGCAGAAAAGACTGTCCAACAATATGTAAATTACTCAATAATATGTACACACGTCAGAACCTGAAAGTCCGATGGAATGCTTCTAGCTCTAAGCCTTGTATTTGCACGAATGGTGTTAAGCAAGGCGCAGTTCTTTCGCCATTATTATTTAGTGTATATATCAATGAATTACTAAGGCGCCTTCGTGAAGCTAATGTTGGATGTCACATGGGCCATCATTATATGGGTGTTTTGAGTTATGCTGATGATGTGGGCAGTTCAATTCCACAAAAAGCCGGTTGCTTGCATTCAGTGCTTACGACAGTCCAGTATATTTAACATTAAATGGTGAATTAATTGTACAAGAGAAACACGCTGTTCACTTGGGATGTAATATTGGATATTGTGCGAGTTTGATAAATACACAGCGTGCATGTAAGGATTTGATAGCGAAAACGAATATGATTATGTCTCGCTTTGGATACTGCAACTCTGTTATTAGAAACTCACTGTTTGAAGTATACCGTAGAAGTTTTTATGGGTCGGATTATTATAATTGTTATTATTATTATTATTCAATGACGTTGTATGACTGAGAGCCAGTGGGAGCTTATAGGCATATATATATAACGCAATCTGCGCATTGAAAAACGTCAGACGTCCCGTGCTGTGTGATGGTTGTGAAACAGCACTATGTACTGAGACAGAACTAGTTACTTACCCCCAGATAATGATACAATCATGACCCAAAGTGATGTCATACAAAGTATTCAATTTGTTTATAATCATACATGCATCATTGTGTTTGAAAGGGGTTGTATAATGTCGAATATCGTGCTCTAACCTATGGCACAATCTTTCGAATTTCTTTTCATACACATGTTACATATGCATCAATGTCAATGACAGTCAATTACTAATGTACGCAAAGTACATCGGGGACCCGCCGCCTGGGATGCTTACAATGATTTTAACAGCTTGGCCAAGCGCATTTAGCTTATTTACTGTATGAAGTGCATAAGGACAATTTAAATGTCAAAATTATTGTGTAGCATGCTCAGCATGATTAATAAACACATAATTATTCAATTTGTCATCGATCAATTTCGAACCCATGATATATCCAGTGGACCCCTAGATGTTGGACGGGACCCTTGTAATTTATAACCCCAAGGGTACACCCATGAGTCCAAACCAAAGATACAGTTGCAGCGCAGAGTAAGGTATTTAACAGTGACGTATTATGAAGAGGAAAGTGCTCGAATATGAGTGGAAAGGGGGCAGTAGGTACATTGTCCCCTATCAGACGCAATCAACCCTCTCACACCAAATGTTTTATCTTCCCTATGGAAATCAGTCTCTGCAATTTGAATGCGTTCGGCTAAGAGCATCGTTGGCTGTCAAGTAAATGCATATTGAGAGTCCTCTTACGGATCATGCTCACAATGTCTATAAAGTTTAATAACATCATTTTATTACTCATAGCAGCACGTGGTGTTAATAATCGGTACACGTGTTGGGGGCTCATGCTGACGTTCTGTATAACTAGCAATAGATAGTAAATCTACTGTCATACGCGGGAAAAGCCATTTAGACCTTTAGATTTTATCAATATCTTGTTCGGGATACGAAGATCGCTCGTGCACTAAAATTAGTAGTCAGAATAAGAGACTACCGCAAATTTATTGATGGTTCACTTATTATACCTGTAACATGTTGTATACATATATCTGGCGGCGTTATCAGTTTACTTCGACCTCGCATAAATTGATTCAATGTATTTTGTATATAATTTAAAGAGCCCAAGCAACATTATACGATCGTTTGTTGCAATATTACGTTAATAATCAACAGCTTACAGGGATGGACAACATGCTTCATTCTATCCACCAATAATCTTTATGATGACATTGCTCTCACCATATAGGTATATTAAGGCACGAATGTGATGCCGGCTATCTTTGTTAACAAAATACAGCACCTGATAGGTTCAGGTTGTGCACCAATACAAGCTTATCTATGGTTCTTAATTATCCAGGCAGCTTTGCTTCGGCCACATATATCATTTCATTGAGCAGATTCCTATGTGCTTATGTTGTTGCTGTTTGCATAAAATAAGGTTTGACATTATTGATTAGATATCCTAGTACACGTTGAAGCGATCTTTTCGCGACCAAGTGGGTCAGTATATTTAGATTTGACTGGACGCATAATATTTGGCGTAAGTAAGCATAACAGCGGAACAACACCACACAGTTATGTAGACAGGTGATTGTTACAAGTAAAAGGCTAGTTAAGACAAGGGCAGATCCAGAGCGCCTCATATTGGAGGATATGCTCGTGGCCCAAAAACCCTACTGCGTGGATATGGAATTACATATCCGGATATCTTTGATCACACCCTCTTTGTTTCATGCGATCAACAATCATCGTGTCAAACTGACTACAATAATTCCGGCGGTCTGTATAATGCCGGCAAAACCACCGCCTGCCTTGATTGCCTGGGATGTACTCGTCAATAATTAAAGTCATTTGACAGAGTGTGTTAAACACTGATTTTTCAGAAAGTACTCTGGTGAGCCTCTGTCGCGTTGCTACTTCTTTGACACAAGGAAT
Source organism: Urechis unicinctus (assembly GCA_034190875.2). Taxonomy (NCBI): domain Eukaryota; kingdom Metazoa; phylum Annelida; class Polychaeta; order Xenopneusta; family Urechidae; genus Urechis; species Urechis unicinctus. The sequence continues at coordinate 62,427,978 of CM067358.1, read as the reverse complement.
CAGTGCTAAGTCAGAATGAAGCATTAGAGTCATTCAGGTGATAACTTTTGTCTCCGTGCACAAAAGGTAGATGCTAAATATAATGTGACAATACCGACTAAACTAGATAATCGTCAATGTTTCATGTGTTCCCTGTAAACGAATTGCGGATCAAGTGGAGGTTGCATTAAGGCAATGGGTTAGCGAATGAAAAATGCTAAAAATAACCAGTTCAAAACGTGTAATGCATTTTTTTTTTAATTTGATTCCATGTTGCATTTCAGTTTGAATACTATTCAGTAACATATAAGCCGACCTGATAGTTTGTATTCATTTTACGCCATTAACCAAGTATACAAACAAATTTTGCCATGTCTTAGTCATAAGGATATATATGTAATTGTTCCTTATCGATACGTCAGCTCTTTAGCCAGCATGAAATCATAAATACTGCGTGATCCACATCTACCAAAAGTCAAGAGTTTAGGGAATATATTGAAGCTTCATCAGAAAAAATAAGCTTAATATGCGTTTCTGACTTCTTTGCTCGTGTCAATTGATGCATCCTGGCTAAATCCATGATTGTGAATGTCGTAGTTCTACTCAGTGGTTACAAGGGTTGAAATATATGTGGCCGAATATCACAGTTCTGGCACTCGTTGTTAGCAACAAATATGTGATTTGTGTAAAAGAAGCGATCGGAGCTATTATAACATCACAACATTATCCGATTGCAGTTTGATACGAACTGTTTACTAAAAAATAGATATATATATATAAATATATATATACATGCATATATATATATATCTATATATATATGTTCATATATATGTATATATATAAATATGTATGTATATGTGTGTATATATATCTATATATATATCTATAGATATATAGATACAATATATAGAGATACATATATAGATATATATTTAGATGATCTATCATCTGTTTATAGAGAGAGTCTATCCTTTATCTCTCTCTCCCTCTCTCGCTCTCTATATAGAGAGATCTCTAGGAGAGATCTAGAGAGGGACTAGATATCTCCATCTCTAGAGATAGAGAGAGAGGATATATCTCTAGTTCTAGAGACAGACATATAGAGATCTCTAGAGATCTCTCTCTATCTCTCTCTCTCTCTCTCTCTCTTCTCTCTCTCTAGATAGAGATCTCTATCTCTATCTCTCTCTCTCTCTCTATCTCTATCTATATATCTATATAATCTACTCTCTATATCTCTATATAGATCTCTATATATATATAGATCTCTCTATCTCTCTATAAGCTGATGGCTGCTTTTATTGCTTTTGTTGCTCAAAAGAAAAAGACAGGGGTCTCCACTAAATAGCAACTGCCGTAGAATATGTTGAAATATCATATCTGCATGTAGAATGCTATGGCACGCGTTGGATCCTGTTACATAGCGTGCAGTGATTTGATAAACGATTAAAAAATCTTTTCCAGGCGCGATCCTGCTGCATGTAGCGTATCTTGGTGTTTTGTTGATTGAACAGTCAAGTATTGCATTGTCATAAGGCCGTTGCTTTTATGTACCAGTTGCGCACAAACGTTTGCGACGTACGTTACAATGCTCGTCTTCTTGTGGCTATTTAATTATGCATATTCTACCTCAGCATTCAGTAATCGGAATCGGGAGCAAGCTGAATGTTTGATAAACTATCGAAATACATTTGGACAGTATCGTTATGACCATAGAAATACTAACCTTTATGGGTCTGATATGTCATTGTTTTATTCCAAAATAATTTACGTGTCGCGTTTTCCACTTTTACCTTGATTCAATTTGCAAATCCTCGCTCACAGAGCAGGGGCTTTTAAAACCCTTTCTATATCATGACCGAGGAATCGATACAACAAGAGCATTGAATAATACAGGCTAAGCACTGTCAGCCGAATTGTGACAGCAAAGCCTTCCTGGTGGAATGGCTGTTCATGTCATAGTTGATTCAGTTGTCATTCATACAATTAGGTTAGGCACTTTTGTCAAGTGCTTTTCCTTGTTTTATTTATTTTAGTAATGGTTGTCTATGAGTGCTGACATTAGCTAGCCACAACAACAATCGTTTTCTTGCTATACATTTTTCCAACGCTATTTGTAATCAATCTCGAGCATTGTCATTCATCACCATTATTGTCACTCCAGGAAGCAGTCCTAGCAATGTTTGACCAAACGCAAGGAATTTCTCGTGAATGGTTTTGAACTAATATTTGCTTTAGCGCTACATAACAAAAGAACAAAATTTATAGAAGTTGTGGAGCCATAGTGCACTAACTGTACACCAGCGTTTTCTTTGGGTTAGCGATAGACTATGGTGACAATTTTGAAGAATTTAAAAACATACGGATGTGCAATGCTATATATATTAATCATGCCTTATTGTGTCACATAAGGCTAGAGAATTTAATATTCCTTGCAATTGTAGGTGTAGCCGGGAAAGCAGGGCATCGATATGTGTTTCCTAATTAGTGCCTTTTCAGCACAGACCAGCCACCCGAATGCTAGCACAGTATATATAAGAATCGTGGAGATGAAACCTGCCCATGTTTGATGCGCTTCTCACTTCCACAAATCATCGGACATAACCGTCTGTCAGACAATTCCATGTGACCTTCTGGATTTATATGCGCACAGGCTATGCATAAATGTAAAACATAGAACATCTGTGTATGTTGTTTTAGTATGATAATCGATATATTATAGCAGATCTTTATTTGATATGCGGTTCCACATCCTCTGTTAAATATAAACGCTTTGTATTTCTTACTAAGCTTGAGCATATTTCGTGAATGCATCAATTATCCGGGCCGTATTGAGGTGTCCTTATTTATTGATGTTCAGCGGTAACATGCTTATATTATGCATATACATGCCATTGCTCTATATTCTTATATCTATCCCATGCGCAAGTGTCAATTTGATTGGTGTCTTTTCGCATGTTCCCAGCCAAACAGATGTGGGTCTATTGTCCGCCACTCGACGAAGACGAACCATGATCACAATTGATACCTATCCAGCGTAAACGGCCGGGCGCAATTTATGCTCCTTTTGTATTATTTTGAATATTAGTGACAGTTGAAAATAATCTTGTTTGATTATTAAAAGAGCCCTTTGCAACCCTAACCACAGGTATCAAAACATGTAATGAATGTTATTTAAAGTGCCTTTCGCACGAAAAATCATGTCATTTTTTTCGCCAGATAACGGAAATATAACCCAGAGGTACCGATTCTGTCTATGTGTCAAGTGTACGTGCGCTTTCTGATCGAAATTCGACTTTAAGATGAATTTCGGCGTATCGAGCCGACAAGCTCATGAATAATTCATCGGCACCGCGTGACGTCATGTCCGGGAATGTTTCTGCTGCGAGGCGCAATCTGCCTGCGATTAGCGAGAAATGGCTGCTGGAAATTTCGTTATTTCTTCACTTCAAGGAGAGCGACACGAAGAGACATGGAATGGCAACAGGTCATTCACAAGCTATCGTTACTACTTCGGCAGAGCAAGTTTTGCTTACAGATTCGAACCAGAAATGAGCGAATCCGACGTCTGCGATGAGAGAAAAACGACACTGGCGATGTCACTGCTGCGTCTGGATCTCACGCGAGTCATCCTGCCCAGGACATAGGGCTGCTACAGAACAATGCTTGGTAAGCTATGTCTGATTCTGCTTGTGCACCACTTCATCATATATCTGTTGGCGTGTAACGAAGTTAATCCATAAATTTCACCAACGAAATATGTAAGCTCTTTACCTAACAGTAGACTTTACAACAGAGCTTTGCAGCAAATAATTCTTCCATATCAGACAGCAGACATGGGATACCACAAAGTTTTTATCAAATCAAGTGGTTGCAAGGGTTCATGTTTACAAAGTTGTACCATGTAAATGTAAGTGCTCCTCCACACGAATTGCAAACAAACTAATTTCGGACTGCTGTTAATAAATAGAGATCCTCTTTTATTTAAAGTAGGCCTTATTGAAGGCTGATTACAACATTTTTAAAAGCTGATGTTGATTGATTCTGAGGTAGAATATATGTAGGAGAGCATGTACCACGGCTGTTTTCTCATAGGAGTGTCAGTTAGCCTATAAATGAATGCATAACTGGACTTTAGGAGGTGAAGATTATGGTATTATATTATCATCCTGGTCAGTGTTACATCAGAGTTTCTATGAATGCAGAGGCTAAAACATATTTGCCATACAATATGTCATCCTTTATTACATACATTAATATTCCCATCATTACATCATGTTACAGGTGTTTTTGTGGCTACTGTCAATCAATGGCAGAGGTGGAAGAATCTGTGTGCTGTGTGGAAAATTCCCATTTCAGCCCATTGGTGGCATAACCCAGCATCCTGGTTTCAGCCCAATCTGTTTGAACCCTTGGGCCTTGTAAGTGGGATATTTCTCCTACAGACAACAGCACGGGCACATGTCGGATAATGATGTACAAATGTGACAATGTTTTCTATTATTTACACATAAATCTGTACGAAGGCTAGCAGTCATTATTTACGATTTAATTATATTTATTGATACTGGTATGACAAAGAATATTTGAGCATGGTTAAATCAACAATGTCACATGGTTATTTTCAGGCGTTACAGGTATACTGCATACAGGCAGTTTTGTTTCGCTGGTGCTGGGGACATCTTGGACAAAAGATACGAGTTCCGTTACCATCCTGCGCTGTTACAACAATACGAGATAACCTCCCAGCACCAGACTATCAAGGATTCCTCTACCCTCCACTAACCTAGGACTTGTCTTGATACATGCAGAACCTACTCTTGTGTGTGCCTCAATAGCTTGTCGTGGATCTGGTCTCATCGCATCTGCATACATTGGAGATGGTGCTTCTGTCTTGGGCAGGGTTAGCTCATAGCAAACCAGCAAGAACTCAGCCATCAGGCACTGGACATACTTTGAAACATAACAGGAATCAAGTCACAGCTTGCACACCAGACTGTTGCTTAAAACCTTATACCTCCAAGGTAATTGAATTTGTTGTTGTTTACATTTTATATATCAGTGAAAATATTCACCAAATGTTGCCTTTGTTGCTACTTTAGTGACAACATGCCCCTGCTTAAACTTGGGGTATCTTAGCTTGAAGACTGGATCCCCAGCTTCTGTTGTCGCCTGGTCTCTGATATCTGTGATACAATGAACCAATTATACGTGACCTACATATATTTGGCATATCAGCACATGTAAACAAATTTAATGACTCGCTAATTTAAAAACAAACACCGCCATGAAGGAGCACTGTAAAAAGCAATATTATATCATAAGAATGATACTTGCCTGGCAACCATACTGTCAACTTAACAAGATAATGGACTATTTATTCAATACCAATACAACAAGAAAGTCATCAAATCTCGTCCGGTGCTTCTCTCTCTTGATAAAGGCAGGTCTTCTTTTCTTGGGCTGGGGTGGGAGGGGTTCACCTGCCTCACCATCCTTTCTTAATTGCTTGACAGCAGAGGCCTTCGCAAAAAGAGTAAGCGCAGCAGCTTCCTTCATAACCCGCTTACATCGTGGTATCCAACCAAGCTCTTCTCTGAGTTTCGGTGCCTCCTCAAAACATTCCTCGGTGAAATGAACCGAGCACACAAACGAATACTTGCCCGGGCCCGGCCATTTGTCTCGTGATCTTAGTACCTGACCAATCCATTGTTTTTTAAATCGTCCTTACCAGGAAACCTGAACAAGCTCACGCCGTCCCGACTGGTACGCGAGCAGCCCCTAACACAACAACCATTAACCATCGCGTTCAGGCGGTCACAAGATGGCTAAAAACGATCCAAAATCCCAAAAACGAGCGACGAACTCCGACAATGTAAACAACGGGTGAGAACGGCCGTGGTTGACCTAGATAATGGCTGCTGCAACGTTTTGTTGGGCGCGCTAATTTGAACTGAGTTTTTATCAAATTTTGGCCTTAGCTAATCAGATGCGACGGTTATTGGACCGGTTTGAGTTTATTGATCATATTATGAATTGATTTCAGCGAAGTACCTATAACCGTGCGATAGGCACTTTAAATTAGTATCTGCAACACAAAATGGCAATAATAGCCGGATATTTTCTGTCACAAACCCAATTAGTTCAAGCAAGTCATAATATTATATGAAAAACCATAAATACTATGGCACATGATAATGAAATCGTTTGTGCGTGAGTAATTAATGCAATAATATATCATATTATTGCCATATGTGATTTCCTCAAACACATTGAATACTAGAAAGCGGAATTTTAGCTACTAACTACGAACTTACTAACTACAATATTAGGCATTGTTGGAGTTTTACAGATGTAAAGCATAAACGCATATGACATACCACGAAACATCTCATCGACTCTTGAATTAACTTAATAAATAATCTTGCTTCTTATATTCTTCAGGACAGACATAATTTTACTTATTTGCTTTAAATATAACAAATCCATTATGATCGTTTCATTGTTTGCTCATCCAAGAGAAAACACATATGAACAAATCCGACACTCGAAATCATATTACTGTTTTATCCCCAATAAAACCAGCACCATCGTGAGACTGTTCTCTTGCGGTGCTTTTTGTCATGCATGTTTTTGGACCGCATTGATATTTGATCTGGAAAATTATAAAGTCAATCATTCTTGATCAACACGTTTAGTACTTTTCATTTATTTTTGCAAGCGTTTGATCTTGCTGTGAATGGTTGCATGATCATGATCTCGACACTCATGCGCCATATCATACATATAAACTGGTCGAGCTACCTTCGTGAAAACATGAAAAAGAGGTATGTGACTAACGCAGACATATTCAGGGTTACCATCGTGAGACTTACATTCGTTCTCTTCATCATCATACTAGCGGTAAGTAATATACCAATTGCTTTATGATCATAATAGACTGCAGGCATTGGTTTTACAAATACATGTGCGCAGGTCGCTCTCGGATTCCAGATTGATCTTTTTACATCACGATCTGATGTTTAAAATTATGTCTGATATTGTTTAGTTCAATCATTGTGTGCAGCTGTCTGACGTTCAACTTCGCACTCGCTTTTTAAGTACTTTTCATGACGGGCTTCTGATGTTTTTAGATTCACCTCACACTCTGTTTTGTTTAGATCCACATCACGGGCTTTGATGACATCCACTCATGGGCAGTGAATGGTTGATTCAATGATCATGATTTGTTTAGATTCACATCAATGTCGATGTTTTAGATCCGCATTACGGGCTGTCTCAGGCTATTGTTTTAGAACATCCACAATGTTGTTAATATTCGATCACTCGCTGCTGACGTTCATTCAGGTTTAGAATCTTGCTCTTTTTGATGTTGTTGAGATTCACATGACGGGGTCGGATGTGTTTAGATTCAACTCACACTCTGTTTAGTGTGGTTTAGATTCATGTTTAGATTCACATCACGGACTGTCTGATGTTGGGCTGATGCTGTAGTTCAACACGGTATGACAAATTAGGCGGTAACAGTCATGTACGCACTTCTAGAAAAAAGATACATTACATATATTATCTATCATCAAAACGGACACTTGAACTTTAAAGGAATAGTGCTTCGAATCTTTGCATCATATTGATTTGTCATTTGGTGTGTTAAGCTCACTCTCTCGGGCATCGAAACAATTAACGTGGCCAAAACCTTTGGAATATAGGTAACTATTGTAGTTCGGTGCATTTAAGAACATTCGCATACACTTCGGCATATGCTGCTTGTTGTTACAAATATTTCAAGGACATAGTTTACGACATACCTCTCAGGGGGCTGAAGTAATATATATTTCTGCTTATAAGCACTTGGTCCTTCCCTTGATGTTCATTAAGAGGTTCGGGTTATTGTACTTCACATCAATCAATCTCTATTTTATTAGCCCCGTAGTTAAACTGTTGTAATGTCCACGAAATAACCACTATCATCGACATGCAACTAATAGGCAGGAACGAACAGGGCTTCTTTTATGGTAGTCGTTAACTTGAATAAGACACCCATTTTCGGGTGTGCAAAAGTGATGAATAGTGTGCAGCAATATAAGAGGAAATGTTGTCGACTGTCCAAGCATGCTAGATATAAGCGGATACATATTTTGATTGCACGCAGCATAAAGCCGCTTGGTTCCATTGTATTGAAACTATAGTATGTTTATTAGGCATATTGCAGGGCATTAGGACAATATGCTCATGGTGTCCGTAATGGCATGTAGTAGTCAATGTTAGCGCCAATCATGTACCCTTGTTTACAGATTAGGATCTCTCTTAATGTACTTGAAATACGACGTCAAAGGTGCACCGAACGGCCGTGCATCAGCTGACGCAAACGTCGCACAATTGCGCATGATGATTTATTTGTACATGTAGGGTGAACGTCTAAGTGCTTGCTTAGAAGGGCTGCATTCTCAGGAGATAACATAATTCGCAAAAGGACAAGCGTTTCATCAATATTGGCTTAAAGATTGGTCGCGCTGTGCAGTTTACCGTGGAGTATGAATGTAGAAGAAATAGGACGAATAGCTGAAGTGAAGGGATCAGACTAAGTCAACGAGGGTACGAGGGAGCCGTCGACAATCGGGAAACGCTCTAATTATGTAGCTGTTTATCTATGAGCGAGATGATTCGACAATCCTGCAAAGTTAGAAAGCGCAACCTATTTTCTCAGCGCTCATATAACGGCGTCGAAGAACTATTAGAAAAAAATCCAATCATTGTTCCTCAAATAGCGTATGTGCTAGGCTATCCTTATTGTGTTTGCAATTTCCGAGCTAATCACTTACTCGTCATATGTTGATGTGCTTCTTAATTCTTGATTAATGCAATTCTGATATTGGCTGAAAGATTGGTCGCGCTGTGCAGGGCTTTTCAATGGTTGTCGCTAAATTGAAACAAGGCACCCACTTCTGGGTGTACAAAAGTGATGAATAGTGTTCAGTTCAGCAATATGATAGGAAATCTTGTCAGTTGTCTATGCGTGTCGATTGTCTTAACACATACATATATATATATTATATATATATATATATATATATATATATATATATATATATATATATATATATAGATAGAGAGAGAGAGAGAGAGAGAGAGAGAGAGAGAGAGAGAGAGAGAGAGAGAGAGAGAGAGAGAGAGAGAGAGAGAGAGAGAGAGAGAGAGAGAGAGAGAGAGAGAGAGAGAGAGAGAGAGAGAGAGAGAGAGAGAGAGAAAAGGGGGAGCAGTGAATAGTTCACTCTTCATTAACGGAATCCTGAATATAGTTTTTGGTTACAATTTAGCATCGCACTAAGAGAATAATCGTAGTATACAGTTAGAGCATGGACATTCATCATGGTTTCATCAGTCATTTCATCTGCATAGCAGTCGTACTATTATTATCAATATGCTGTGTAAGGCAAAGGCTTTTACATACTATCTGAATATATAAGAACGTGAAAACGTACCCAGGGACAATTGTGATCATAACATCTGTTACTTGGATAAAAGTAGTATATTCATGAACATATCATTTCGATGGTACAATTCAATCGTGCCATTTTGACATTTGATATCTCTATTGGAAGCCCAACGTGCTAAACTGTCTTTTCATGATAACGAAAAAGTGCCCACTGTCCGTAAGTTCAATCATCGAAGTCACTTGTAACAACTGTCCGATATCGAGTTGCGTGTTTTCAGGTGTATTGCAATGCGCCGGCAGACGGTGCGCCTTTGATAGGAGGCGGAGCTAACATAAGGTATAATCGTTCGCACAGGGAACTTATCAATAAACACTCAATGTAATGATGAATGCGCATTTCTTATGATAGTATTTTATCACATTTACTTATATTGATCTACCTTTCACGGCGTTTATTATGTAAATATATTGCAGCTATGGTAATGTCGATACACAATGATGTTAACTCTTCATCCGGGTATCAGGTGTACTGATGTTAGCCACGCAAACGAGCCAGTTTCGTTTACCAGTAAAGGTTGGTACAATGGAGGAATTTATATTGCTGGCCTACTATAACAATACATTTATCTTTCATCTGGCAGAGAAAAAAGCGGTTGCAAAATTGCTACCCATGTTTGGTGTCGAAAATGTCGATTGACCGATCATAGATAAGAGGCACGAGTGTGCTATTTCTAACTAATGGTGAGACGATTGCAACGCGCTATCACACCAAGCTTTGCTCATAATTGATGATTGGTTAACCAGTGATTATTTACCTTACCTACTCAACCAGCCTTGCGATTAATCATTTCGATTAATCAGTTGTGACATTGTTAAGATTTACTTTTGACACAATTATTTCCTCAGTGTCATTGATTAGTCGCAATCGTGCATTAAAGCGAGAACCTTCATTACAGTCGGATAAAGCTTGATAGAAAATGGAACCAATTCATACGCGTGTCATTTGTGAACATTGGTCAAGCAAGGTGCGACCGCCAATAAGGTTATTTGTCTCATAACAACCCTAATAACATGTCGCAGACACGGGCGGTGAGTAATTAAATAAGCGTGGTGTGGCGCACCTAATGCGCATCATGCACTGACCATCAAAGTACAGTCTTGCCACATATCTGATGATTTAAAAGAACCTATTTCATTTATAACTGGGCTGTCAATTTGATGACATAAAATAATGTGCTTTATTTACTATCATCCTGATATTAATAACAACAGTCCGCCTGGTCGAAACTGGTGTTACAAACTAATTACATATGTGTCGAATAGATGGATGGGCTGGACCTTGTGTCTCTGTATTGTCAGGGTGCAAAGATAATGCTCTGCAGTTAAACTAACTTAGTCTGCCCGACGCTCTCCAATTGAAACATTTCTGGGGATCAGCATAAACTATCGATTGCATTTGCAAGATAAATGCGTCAAACGTTCGCTTTATGTGACGGTAGTTTCCTGATGCTGCATAGATTGGTTTTATTTTATTTTTCTGTATTCAATTAATTGTGGACCTGAGGTGTGTCTCTATTGCACTTGGAGTGGATGGGTTAGGAAAACATAGCTGCTAATGGTAGCGATTCCAGCTGCGTAAAAAATCACATCTTCTCTGCGCCTGAATGATAAGTGGACATAACTGTTACGTTGGGCCTGTGCCGAGTGCAATACAGTTGATAAAAACGCCATTATACTATAGCGTGTGTGGCGAATATCTGCATTTTGCGAGGTTTGATTAAATAGTTGCTGGAATATTCGTGTTTGAAAGATATATAGCGAATTATTGTAAAACTAATCCGGAGGCCAATCAGATTATCATCAACATGATAAAACAGTGAGACTTTCACCAAGGCTTTGGCAGCATAGCGTGCATGTATAAATATATACGGGCATGCCAATCTATATGAAATACACTTGCGCGCGTACGCATGGAAATGCCAATTTGAGTACAACATGTTTATATATGTTGGAATCGATATCCAAAAGTGTATCACTAATTCACTATTTCAAATTGTGGCCTACAAAATATTGAGGGCCACTTATTGCATGCAAAGCGTTGGACGTTGATTTATGATTATAATATGAAGTTTGGTAAATAAATGCATTTAAGAAGAACAAGCGATGGTTGCAGCAAGTAAGCAACATGCATTGGTCAGGACATTCCAATATATGAAACTATGTCTGCTCACTAAGCCAATTGCACGATATTTCCATACATATGCTTTGGACTACTGCATGATGGCACCGTGGAAATGATTATTGCGGCCATGTCATATTTACCATTGATTATTCCAACTTAGCTAACTTATAGTGAATACGTTATTCTAAAGTATTGTTGTGCACACGACAGGATAAAATAAGAAACACGTGGTTAATGCTTTAATGTGCTTTGTCAGTAGTTATTTGTGCAATTCAGCTATTTTCCGGTTAATAAATTATGCTAAAGCATTTTGTGCATACTGCAGTGTGCAACGGGAAGATGAAATACGAAACCCGGGATTCCCAATGGTTTACATTAAGTGCATCACAATGAGTCTATTAGTTGTGGCCACAGATCATACTTGGATGCATCGACAGGGTATTGTACGCTGAGATAAGCAATATGTCGTACACAAGAAGTAAATCATATTGATCCCTTCTATGGCTCTTCGCATTTGACCATCATTACCTTTCTTTTGACTCTGGAAATTATACATATGGCAAACTAGATTTGTTTGTATATATGTATGCATGCATGTGTGTATGTATGTATTATGTATGTATGTATGTATGTAATGTATGTATGTATGTATGCATGCATGTATGTATGTATGTATGTATGTATGTATGTATGTATGTATGCATGTACGTATGTATGTATGTATGTATGTATGTATGTATGTATGTATGTATGTATGTATGGTATGTATTATGTATGTATGTATGTATGTATGTACGCATGCATGCATGCATGGCATTATGTATGTATGTAATGTATGTATGTATGTATGTATGTATGTATGTATGTATGTATGTATGTATGTATGTATGTATGCATGCATGCATGCATGCATGCATGCATTGTGTATGTGTGTGTGTGTGTGTGTGTGTGTGTGTGTGTGTATGTATGTATGTATGTATGTATGTATGTATGTATGTATGTATGTATGTATGTATGTATGTATGTATGTATGTATGTATGTATGTATGTATGTATGTATGTCTGTATGTGTATGTATGTATGTATGTATGTATGTATGTATGTATGTATGTATGTATGTATGTATGTATGTATGTTGTATGTATGTATGTATGTATGTATGTATGTATGTATGTATGTATGTATGTATGTATGCATGTAGGTTAGCATGTACATTGCACATTAAATTTCTGTAGATCATTTGTCAATGCACGGTTGGGCCAAACGGTCGTTCTGTACGGGCCACTTATCACCACACGGTCTCGGGTGCCCTTCTGTATTCGTCATTTTAAATAACAAATGGAATACGGTGAACGCATAATTCTATTGCAGTGAAATCAGTATACTGTGCAATTTCCAACCATCCTTGCGCAAATGTCAAGGTCTATGTGCATATATATTTATCTCCTGCATCACACGAAGGACGCCTCTTAGAGCGAATCAGTTTCTGTAACAATCAAAGCGAAAAAGTTGCCTAATCTTGCGATGCTCACTAGCTATAAACATTATGAAAATCTGTGCAACAATCATCTGGAAATTACAAGCTTCTGTCCAATCTAGTTTTACCCGTTTTTCAATCGCCGAGGCATAATCATTGCGGCAGCATCTCAGTCACATATCGGCTATCTCAGGCACATTCTTTTAAGTCTTATCATTACTTCATTAATTTGGGCCCAGCTGGTTTTTTTAAATATAGCTTCTGCTGCTTTGAATAAACGAGAATATTTGTAAATCATGTGGTCAGGTGGTGAAATTGAATGAATTTTGTTCCGCAATTAGAAGCACAAAGGCAAAAGACGATCATTTTTAGCTCAATGAATATTGTCTGTTGTCAATTATTTCCATAATATTTACATGGAACAACTAAAGTATACATAGTTATATACTCCTAGTACCTGGCACAATCAACGACCAATGGCTGTTCTGATTGACGTAGTGATGATAATTGGTCGTGTGATTATATACGGATTGACCAGGCATTAGAAATCCCATGATATGTATTAAAATGTGAAGAAGTCTAATGCCAACTAAACTTGGACTCATTTGCATTTAGTTATTCAGCATAGACTTTATATTCGCGAACAACAAACACCGTGTCTGCGGCATATGAATCTATCTGTATGGACGCATAAACTAGATTGCACTGCAAGCTCGCTTGCAGCCACAATAAATCATATAGTTCTTCGAACCTTTCAAGGTAACATCATTCCATGTGTTAGGTATAAGCACAACTGCTACATGAAGGTTAGTCATTGGCACAGCAGAAATTTCAAGGACAGCCAATCGCTTATTATTGTTGCTACGATCTCATCTTTTCTTTATATTCTCGACCGAGACAGTATTTTAAAATGATTTGCACTGTGATATACGGACAATTTAACTCATTCAAACAAACATTTGTAATAAAGATATTCTATTCATCGCTAACGTCGACCTCATTTTCTTTCCAACTTGTCGAATGTGAATGTCAACGAAATTGCTTGGTTGTTATATGATGCGAGGTATAAATTGTAAGCTCTACTCTTATTATATCGTGATGGCAGTATTCATAATGCTCACGTTTGAGCTCAACTCTCGCCTTATGTTTTGTCCGCCATTTGTCGGACTGGTCAATTTACTCCTCAATTTTCTCTTTGCATGGACACATAGCGAGACATTATTGCATTTATGGTCTCATTACTATTTGACAAAATGATGGTGCTTTATTGTGATAAGTAAGGATTTTGGTCGTAACCAACATCTGGATAAACTTTAAACGGCAATAGTGTTGGGCATCATTGGAGAAGTTTCGTTAAACTTTTCATTAATGTAGCGATCATGAGGTTTGTTCAGCATTTAAAGCATGCATGACAAACCGAGGTGACCTGAAGCTAAAATATTCATCCTATGATTAAACATGTTCTTGTGGTAACATGCACATACATTTACTGTAGCTTATTGATATATTTCTTTGGATCAATAAATATGTCAAATGGAGAATGTTCTTAATAGGGGTTTAATATCAAGAAACAATACGTGCTCCACAATAATTACGGGTGCTTTAGAGGCCACGGTTGTACTTTTGTAGTATATTGATTATATTTTTGATAAAATAACCCGTGTGTTTACAGCCTTAAACCGAAAAATATCAAAACTCTTTATGTCGGATGAAAAGAAATACAATAACATCTATGCAGGAGTGGTCTTTAAAATTTCTGTTAATCCTGTGAAGGTGTCAATCACTTCTGCTTCCGGTTGAATGGTTGGTCAAGCACTGTGCTGAAGCAGAAGAATGGCAATACATATGTAAACAGAGTACAGTATTGTATGCAGCAAGTCACAGGTGAAACGTTTGAATTAAATTACTCCAAGTGCAATGAAGTACTTTCAACTGTCAATCTGACTATATTGTTGATAAAATAACCCATGTGTTCACACGTGTGATTTGTTTTTTCAATTCCGTTTTTCACTTTACAAAAGCCGACGACTGAATATTGTGAAGTAACTTTGCCATTACATAAAATATACATTTGGGCAGTGTCAAACTGGTTTATAGTCTGTGTGGTTGACAATAGCGGCTCATAAGGGAAATGTAGGTATTTACGCATGTTAATATTTCATGTTACTCGTTTGTCCGACAATAAAAGTTCACTTGATAATATATGCTCATGAACACGCGGATTTTATGAACTAATGGAGATTGGCATATATCATTGACTTCACAGCCCTATCATCAGCAGTTGTTTGAGTTCAACAAGTAAAGTTTTTTGAAGATGCTTGGAAATAGAAAGGGTGCGATGAGTGATAGGTCAGTAGGTCGGAAAACAAAAACTTGTCACTCATCATTTATTTATTTGTCCAACCGATTCGGTTTTGAATCCGTCCAGCAAATTGAGCGGCTTCCTAGATTTCTGCTGCTGCAGTATCGTAAGGGTTGCGGGAAACAAATAACACGACGCTAGGTTCAGGTCCGCAGACATATATATTAATTGGTACGCAACGTGGATGCTTTTTGCTCTAAGTTGTAGGCTAGTAGGTATTTTACGACTGCCCAGTGAGCCAAGGATCCTTGTTAATAACTGTTCGTCCAGTAAGTCAATCATGACGTATGATGATTTCGGCACAGCAGCTACAATCTTTCACTAACTGCGCAAAACTAATGTATGTGTTCGAAATACTCGTCTTCACAGCAACAGAAGCTCACGATTTAATACCGTGCTCATAAAACGTTGAAGAAAGATATGACAACAACAAGTTTACCTGTTATCCGCGGAAACACATCATGTTTTTGTAAATTCCAGCAATTTTCATTTTCTAACCGCTATATTGTTAACAATAGTCATCAAGTAGTTATGTTATGCTAAAGTGCCATGTCTTACAAGTACAACTTCTTGTTCAGCGTTGTGAAAAACGCGCAATTTTCAGTGAGCTAATGGTTTGTTTGTTGACGTGTTAATTGATATTGTGCATTGGCGATATGTTCTTGTTTAATCACTTACGGAAATATCATAGATAGTGGAAAGATGCGATATATTTAAAGAACCGTTGATCTGGAATTTATTAAGGACATTGCATACATTAAGCTACCCATTGTATGTTTTAAGTGCTTGTCTAGCAGTCATGTGCATAAAAATTGTACGTTGCGTTGTGTTCGACAACAATCTGCTATGTAATATTGCGAAACAGCCCCATTTACACATTACCACCTAATTGTGAACATAAATCAGTCAATGCGTTATACATTTCATAGCTTTCTAGAGGCGATGGTCAATGGGGGTCATTTTAAAATTAACACAAATAATGGTCAGGATTGCAGAGTTTGCTTCTATAAAAGCCATGTATTTCCTCAAAATTACTTTCTGGTATTACAACATGCTAAAGTATAATTACCTAAATAGCTAAATATCTTTTGCATGCAATTTCAATTATACATGACCAATTTTCGCAGCTGTACTTGACATGACATACTTGAAAAATTAAAGTGTAGATCTATACACCACCCATAATGCACTCACAAGAACTATTAATTACTTACGCTCGCAAATTACTGATTCATGTGTAAATCGGCGAAATATTGAACCTGCCTCGCACGGTGTTGTATGATATCGCCTGCTAAAGAAAAAGCTTTATGAAGATATATCGACACAAAAGCATTAATTGCAATAATTGTATGCATGATGCTTATTAATGAATTGCCATTTAGCCATGGTCATATCACTAGGTGTACCATGCTCAATCAAATCAGCCTTTAATGTATGACGCATTCTTTTAGCAATACTATATGCATTTAAATAAGCGGTCACGCTAGAATGATTTATATCCTTTAAATCACCACTACAAATGCGCAACAATGACTGAGCCACAACCAAATGACATGTCTTAATTAGCCCCGCTGCATTCTACACGAACATATTGAGACTGTATTGTGTTCAATTATCAAACATTGGTTTAAAAGTGTAAAAGCATGTGCCTGTCCGTTACATGATTAACTGATTTAACTTCCCTCAAAGTCCAATAAACCAATTCATTTATAATCAATTTGTTTTGTCCAAACAATCTTATATTCGCCAAGTGTTAAACGTACCCTATCAATTAATGTTTTAAGATGGTTTTTCTTTGTCTTTCGAAGGCAACGAGCCGAATAATACCATATAACACATTCACGATGAGGCTTCTCTTAATGATACTGGCAAGTACATAATTACCTGAAAATAGTGTTGCTTACAAGTAGAAGACCTGTATAAGCACCGTTTGATTTATTTATATATGATAAAACTTTCGAATGGTTCTTGCGTACGCGTCTCTTTTTACCTGGTTAAACGAATTCTTCTTGGGTAAGTTACAGATTCCGCATGTTCAATAAAAATTCATACAGTAGTAGTGGAAACTAAACCGCTTAAATATGGTTTGATAATCTACAATGGTGCCTGGTCATAAAAAAAAAAATTTCAAATGAAGGTTTTAACCCTCAGGTTGGGTTTGTGCGGCTGATCGATATATTGCCTGCCAAAGATAGTAAATAAATAAGTGTATGTCGTTGGCGTTAATTTTCTATGCTGGTTTAACTCAGTTACATATTGTGTAAAATATCGATGTAGTCTCGTTCTCGGCTTGCAACCTTGGAATGAAGCATTTGTTTGTTGGGAACATCAACCGTATGTTCATACAAAACGATAAGAGCAAGTAACACCTTCGATTGATATTTTGTCATTTGGCACTTACAGCCAATGCTTGAATAACATAGCAATATAGATGTCTTCCGAAGATAAGTCAGCATAAACCTCAATTTAATTATGATCAATGTACCAGCTTTATATAGTAGATGGATACGAAACGTTATGAGTATAATTTGCTTTATAAGCTCATGATAGGTTTAGACGCCAATCCCCAAAACATAAATCCAATCGAAAGCGCAATAAAAATAGAAGGAGGATTTACTGAAATATAATACCGTTATCATGATGCCAACAGGTGATCTGTTAACGCCAGACTCATTGATATTTGTCTTTTATTGTGACCATCAAACAGATAACGCTCAAAAAATTTGTAGTTTACTGAACGGTCTGTTTTTCGGTATTAAACAATTACAGTAATTTAATATTCACGTTGCCACTGCCGTATTGCGGTGTGTATATTTCTCCGCGATATTTCGACCTCGCACTTGTACGTATTTTTGTGAGTTATAACTACAAACCACAATGTGATTATAAGTAGCTCATCAATGAATCAGATCTAACATAACCTGTTATGGCCGATGTCGCAGTTGGTACCATGTTTGTAAGACCTTTAATTATTTGCTCATAAATGCCCAAAACTCATCGAATTCTATGTCGGGTATCCAAAGTGATATATTAAGCAGTCTTGTTGAGATATATACTAACGAATGCAGCAATTATAGCTATGCAATTTGATAAAAATGATAATGCGCGTGAAATGTTAATCACAATAGCCGTCACTCAAAAATGTATTCCCAAAGGGCAACCAAACAAACGAACTGTCATACACCGTTTCTAAGAGGCAGGGTTCATTCATGCGATTGACAGCAAGCTAATGTGCTATTCATTCCTACCAACTGCAATAAAAATTAAATCATGCCATTTCCGCTCTCAATATAAGCTTGTATACAAAATTGCACAATTTCAATGAAAGATTTACTTGTTTTGCTTTACAGATGGTATTGGCTCCATTTATCGTGGAACTGAGGATTCATGAACGTTACCTCAGGTTGCTGCAGCTTTGTGTTTAACGGATGCATATTCGATCAATGCAACCTATTAGAATTGTGATTCAGTTTGTTCTCTTTTGCAGTATATATATTTGGACCGGATGTGTTGTAGAATTGGATATTGCAAGTTCTCTTGCAGAAAACATAAGTCAATGTGTGTAGAGTTGCCATCCCATTAACATGAAAATCAAGGCTTGGTTATATTCACTTATATGAATAGGCAATAAGTACAATGGACAACTTGGGGATGGAGCAGGGGGTATAAGCAAAATAATATATTGTCGTCGATTTGACATGCATTTCACAGACGAAACCCGCAATGGTATGGAGTGGGATTGTATTATACAATCCCATTCCATATCAAATTTTATTGGGTACCTGATCAATTTGACAATTCAGTATACTCTCATTTGTACAGACATATTTACGTAGCCAAGCGGAATGGCACAAAACTAATAGCAGTTAGCAGAAGGCTTTGATGAAGTACTGATTTCTTGTATCGTTGACCCCTTTTGTCTTGGTTGGAAAATTCAATCCATAGCAAGAATAGGGCACCTTTATGCCAACAATGATAGAAGCTCTGTTTTACTACCGACGGGTAATGTTAAATGGCGCCACTTATATGATCGTTATAGCATTGTACAATGCAGCTGCGTGCAGCAGTTCGCACATTTGAAGCCGGTCAAGTATCCGTTTCGGGGCTTCCGCAAAGTCACAATGAATTAAGAAAAGGGAATAGCTAGGTGAAAGCTGCTTCATGCGTTTGTGAGCGGGCTGTACTGTGATCGTTAGACACAACTAAACACATTTGATAAATGTGCAAGTGCCTAACGACAAGTGCATTAAAACGATGTTTAAAGGTCAGACAGACAATTCCTTAGAAAACTGTCATTATAATAATTGGCATAGAAATTATCAAGCAGTAATCAAAAGTGCTTGTAAAAACACCATTAACTATTAGTGTGGGTTGATACAATGACAGGTACATCATATTTTTTATTTTCCGTTCCTTGGAGTGCGCTCCAAAGTTTACATGGCCCTTTAGAATAAAATGGCGGCATATTGTAAATATAGAAACAGCCATCTAAACCTAATCATGATGTCAATAAAAGAGAACTGCATGAAAGGCCTTTCTTGGTGAATGACCAGCATAGCACAAATAAGCCGATGATTGTTTTTACATTGAAAAACTTTTCAGACAACATCTCTATTGGTATACTTTATTGACACGGCCTAGCAACCTCAAATGCGCAAACTAAAAGCACAAATGCCCATTTAGCAATCGTATATTTAATTGCTCCCGTTTCATTGCTCAGATGCAACCAACATCGGAGCGCTGAATAATGTATGTGGATACCAAGTGGTATGTTTGTTAACATCGACAATCATTTAGGGGCATATGCTCTAAGTACTAGAACTGGTTGTGAGTTAATAGAGGCGTCATCACGAAATATGCAGTCTAAGAATATAAGAGAAGCTACTCTTAACCATCATGCTTGTCACATTGATGTACATATCTCTGCACACTTCGCGATAAGTGTTATGTGCCTAAGTTACGACCATGCCATTTGCATTTATATTTACCTCACTTGGTATAACATTGCAGAGGAGAACTACGGTGCTGTTTCGCAGATAACATTCTTCTTACATGCATGATACGTTTAAATAATTGCTGTGCAAATGTCATGTAATTTAATGTTATTGACGTTGGTAACATCACATCTGAAATTGTCGTCTTATAAGCTAACGACAAAAGAACCTTATCTGTTTGTGTTGGTGTGTTGGTGTCGAACAATTCAGCGCTTAGTAATTACCAACATAATCGGTCAAAAGAAATAATCTTCAAACGATTTTACTCTTTCGCAAAAATGAAATATTATTACGATTTATAATAAACCAATTGCGGGTGCCATGATATACGGAAAATGTTATAGTTTTCAAGGGAAGAGAAAATATCGATCAGAAATATTCAGTGATAATCGGGTACATGCATTCTGTATGGTCAAGATAGAGCGACAGTGTTCGTGCTTATTAGTACAAACACCAATCTGGTCAGTGCTCCATTAACCTATAAACCGTTTGAGTCTGTCGTAAACTGCATGATGGGTGTCGTTTGATAGATGCTGCTGATACAAAATGCTGCCAATATAGTACAAATATGCGTACATTGTTTTGATATACTGCCGAAAGTCTCAATGATAAGGTCAAAAATGCCTATTATTGTTTTCATCTGTCTTCGATCAGAATCTTTACACTTAAACGGATGAGTGTGATGTGACGTTGCTTTCAGTGATATTTTGGAATTCTTGGGTTTTATACGACAGTGCTTTTGCCAAGTTTGGTAACGACGGGACTTTTGGAGCGAATATTGTGATTAACACTTGATGGTAACGAAGCACGCTTGTCGCAGTGGGAGCGACAAATCAACGAGGTAAGGTCAATGCCTATACACAGACATCGTCACCATTTCATACAAGATAGTGATTATATAAATCCACCCATACTTGTGTAATAGCCATTATTATTAAACTCAACTTCATGTAATAAGCTATCTGTGGGAATGATCATTCCGATAAAAGCATTACCTTCACTGCGCCACCCATGGTTTAACAATTTCTAGATCTAGTCAGTGATGCGCCAAATAGCTGAAATAACATACAATCGTTTTATTCCGGATTGTATTCCACCGCAAATGAGTTATGTTAACAAGAGTCACCTTTTGCCGTCGTGTCGTTAGGTTAATTAGATGAATAATGTTTAAAATTAAAGCCTTATCGAAATCTTTGCAAACGGAACATTGGAATGCATCAATTTCCACACCTATTGGGATGAATTACATTCTCAGCCTCTGATCTACATCGATATGAACCTGCCAAATAAATATATTGTAACTTAATGCCTGAAATCGATGTAAGTATCATTTATGACAAACAATGTACCATTATAGAACTAATAATATTTTCGGGCACAAATAAGAGGCCACTTTGTGTGTGTTTTAACTCGTGGATGTGCACGTCACAAACGCAGCATAAACAAATCAAACGCTAGCTCACCTATTACTATATTAGCAACTGAAAAGCTCAAATCTATGATTGTGGTTAGGATGCAGCTGTTGCATTTAAGAACTTTAAGCAAAACAGGTATGGTATATATATTAATGGTTATATTGTTGAACTGGTCAATTTAGGTGAGTCTATAATTTTATCTATTGTGCGCTCGGCTATCGACAAAAAACGCATCATCTTCACTCAACAGGCCCGATGTCACGCAAATAGAACTTAGGCAATCGCCATAACAGCCCATGATTAGGGATATCTTAGTATAATTATCATTTGTGTCACACCTATATATGTGGGCGCCGGGAAGTCTTTCGAAGCATAATCATGATGAAGTGAGGGTTTTTGCCACAATGTGTCCCTCTCTAAACATTGAATACACTACTTGCACACATACTTCTCCGCAAAGAAATGATAACTGTACATTACTTTCAAGGATTTGCTTTGAGCCGGATTTGTCAATAGACACAAACGATTTTGTGGCAAATTGTGAGATACAAGACAGACTCAATCCGCCAGCGCCGTATTTTAATGAGCTCCCCGATGTTGCCATTTGGGGTTAAGGCCAGTGTACTGTATCATAATAAAACCGGTGCCAAACTTATTAAGGTAACGTATTTGCTGATAACAATGCGACTCCGTCGAGGCACTGACCTTGTGCTCAAAAGATGAAAGAGATCGTGTACACTCAAATGGATGCCGAATTCTATCTGATTCGTTTCTCAATTTTTGCCTCTTGTGAGAGTCGATTACATCTGAATTTATACAATACGATGTGCGTGTTATATAGCTGTTCTTGGGAACAGTATGACCGACACATTATATAGCATGGTGTACAAGGAATAGCAAGATGTGGTCGTATGGTTATATGAATCATGTATGATGCAGGCTGCTCACAGAGTCACGGTCACTAAAGAGAAAATATCGTCGGCTGCGCTGATGATACACAGGTTACAATTATATTAACACTACGCCGGACCATATATCGCATTGTTGTACTTGATTGGTTACTCAATCGCTGGCAAACCCTTCGCTCCAATATGTACCCCCGTTAGTCGATTGTTCTTTGGGGACCTATGAAATAGTATATTGGTCAGCTGATTGGTTTCAGATGGATCATCATAAAGATGCCAATATTATGTTGTTGTCTTGGCAATAACCTCTGTAATCGACGTGTTTACTACCGACTCAAGCAGTCTTGGTCTCTAACGAGACCTCTTCCAATTGCTAGGAAGTCGCGGTGAATAAAATGTGCTTGAGTAAGTGCTCTGGCACTTGAATAATATAAAGACAAGATAGCTAAGAGGTATTGATAGCTGGGTAATTCTGAAATCAGCTCTGATCACTTTAAGAATGCCTGTCAAGAATTTT